>JARQOD010000005.1:436655687-436678009 GCA_033576555.1 Oophaga sylvatica | reverse complement strand
GCCCTCTCCACCTCAGTTGGTTTGTGGTTCCTACAGAAACCTGTGGAATAAGGTTACCTGGGCCAATGCATGCCTCTTGTGCAGTCTCTGTGGGAACGGCAGGGGCTGCAGCACCAGAAGCTATGTCGGGGAGCCCCTGCTTGTCAGCCGCCTCCCTCGTCTGGTAGAACCCGTGAGGTCCGGGGAAGGCTGCTCGGTCTCACCAGGGTTCGCGCGGTGGTATCCGGAGGAAGCAGAGTGCGATCGGTCGTCGGCTGGCGTCTCCAACAGGGGCACTTCCGGTTTGCGGCCTCTCATGCGTGGAGACACCAGGCCGGCGTGCCTGACACAGAAGTGGATGGGAGAACTTCCGGGGAGGCGAGCCTCAGGAGCGGTAAATATAAAATCCAGCGGTGCTGAGCTGCTGGTGTGCTAACATGTCGTCCCTAGGAAAACATGTGGTGCACCTACCTGAGGTGGAAGTGCTGGCGCACAGCAGTACTAAGAGCAGCAGTGAACAGGAAAGAGGGCTCCACGGACAAGAGTAGAAGAGGTAGAAAGTCTGAGCTACCTAAAACTCGTGCTGTGCCTCCGCCTCCAGAACCGATACCATGTCACAAGCTTAACTGGGTGAGTGTAAATTGCCTCTGCCTATTAAGCTGATTCCCCTTCTTTCTGTATACCTCCCTTTTTCAGGCTAAGAAATCCCAAAAATCTAAACATAAGGAATGTGCCTTGTGTACGCAGCCCCTTCCTGATGCCTACCCTAAAAGGTTATGCCAGGATTGTGTTAACCAAAGATTGCAGAGGGAGGCTGCTGTAGCATCGGCGGATATAAGAATGATGATAAGACAAGAGCTCAAGGCTTTAGGACAGTCTAGCGGTCCTAAGAAAAGTGATGGGAAGAGGAAGAAGGTGGCCCTTATCTCTAGTTCAGAGTCTGAAAGTGTCCAGGTCCGATCTTCAGACCTCTCCGACTCATCATCATTATCAAGTTCATCTGATGAGGGAGGATGGTTGTGTTTTCTCATTGACGGTATTGACAGCCTAGTAAGGTCAGTCAGAAATACTATGGGGTGCACGGACACAAAAGAAGCCAGATCAACACAAGACATCATGTTCGCGGATCTGGCACAGAAAAAGAGAAAAACCTTACCAGTTATTGCGGCTATAAAAAACCTGGTAAAAAAGGAATAGGACAAACAGGCCAGAGGGAGTTCCTTCCATCAGCCTCCATAAGGAGATATCCCTTCAGTGACGAGGAATTATCTACTTGGTCCAAGGTCCCTAAGTTGGACACGGCTGTGACGTCCACATCTAAACAATCTATCCTGCCGGTAGAGGACGCGGGTGTCCTGTCTGACCCGCTAGATCGTAAAGCAGAGACCTTGCTTAAGAGATCCTGGGAAGCCTGCATGGGAGCTTTTAAACCAGCTAAATCCGGTACATGCACAGCAAGGTCGATGCTTGTCTGGATAGAGCAGCAGATCAAGGAGAAAGTGTCCAGAGAGAGGTTACTTTCAGTTATCCCGTTGATCAGGGGTGCTGCAGCGTATCTAGCGGACGCATCAGCAGATTCCTTATGCCTAACGGCTAGGTCGGCTGGTTTGGTGAATGCTGCTAGGCGAGCTCTATGGCTAAAGAGCTGGAAATGCACAGTCAAAAACAAAACTTTGTGCAATCCCGTGCCAGGGTGAGTTCCTGTTCAGTAAAATACTTGATGACATACCAAGGCGGGAGAGAGAAAGAAGGGGTTCCCCAATAAATTTCTTCACTCCATTCAGAAAGCGATCGTTCAGTAGGAGAGGGCTGAATGAAAGCCAGAAAGACCACTGGGAAACTAAGGAAGCTAAACAGAAAGGTACCTTGTTTAGTGGATCCTCAGCTGCAAAGTGTAGAAAGTTCCGATAAGCCTAACCCTCCAGTAGGTGGCAGATTAAAATATTCCTTCCAGAAATGGAAGCACATAACATCAAGTCGATGGATCCTGGACCTAACAAGGTTCGGATTAGAGCTGGAATTCGCTCAGATCCCTCAGGATTCATTTAAAATAACATCTCTTAAATTTCCGGCACAGCAAGAAGCACTGGAATTAGAAATTTTGACCTTATTGTCTAAAAGGTTCCTAGTAGAAGTTCCGGAGGATCAAGAAGGAAGGGGATTTTACTCCCCTTTAATCTTGGTCTCTAAACCAGATGGCTCATTAAGAACTATTATAAATCTTAAGACATTGAACACCTTCCTTTTGTAATAATACATTCAAAATCGAATCAATCAGATGCACTATCAGACTTTTATTTCCCAGATGCATGATGGCTGGGTTGGATCTCAAGGATGCATATTACCATCTTCCCATACATGCCGAACATCAACAGTATCTCAGGGTGGTAGTTTTATACATCTAGTAGTTTTCCTGGCAGGCCAGATCCGCCATTTTCAGTTCTCACCAATGCCGTTCGGTCTTTCTATGGTTCCTCGAGTGTTCACAAAGGTGATGTTAGAGGTTATGGCTTATATAAGGCAGCAAGATGCGTTGATCATACTGTACCTAGATGATTTCCTGGTAGTAAGAAATTCTGCCGACCAGTGTGAAATAAGCTTTTCTGACATAATTTCGTCCTTGCAGGAGTTAGGATGAATTATCGACATCAAAAAATCTAGACTGGTTCCTAGAATCCTTCAGTCTTTTCTGGGACTACACCTGGATTCAGTGGCTCAGAGGTGTCTTCTGCCAGAATCAAAAAGGTGACCATAATGTCAAAAGTCAGAACAGCGATATATAACCCTCGAATGTCATTAAGGCAAGCCATGTCCCTCCTGGGGTCCCTTACCTCATGCATCCCAGCAGTAAAATGGGCCCAATATCATACCCGATGCTTGCAGCATGAGATCCTCTATGCGGAAGAAAGCTTGCAAGGGCATTTAGCGGGAGTAGTAACCCTATCAGCAGAAGTAATAAACTACCTGCCCTTGTGGGTGGATAAGAAACATCTTTCCGGGGGGGTTCCATGGGTAATAAAACCATCCAGAGTAATTACCACTGATGCTAGTCCTGAGGGGTGGGGGGCCCATATGGGAGATAGCCTAGCTCAGGGCCAGTGGAATATAGGGGAAATGGAAGACTCCTCAAATTTGAAAGAATTGAAAGCGGTCAATCACGCATTGAATCACTTTCTTCCACAGCTCCAAGGGCGTCACGTAAGGATCTTTTCGTACAATACTACGGTGGTCGCGTATGTAAATCATCAAGGTGGAACGCGATCAGAAAGGCTAATGTCTACAACAGTAGAAATTTTCAAGCTGGCCGAAACCCACCTATTGTCTATCTCAGCCCTTCATATCAGGGGAGTGGAAAATATAAAAGCAGACTTTCTCAGTCGCCATATGCTACGCCAGGGAGAATAGGTTCTCAACAGCCGCATATTCAAGAAGATAGTGAACTAATGGGGGTTCCCACAAATAGACCTGTTTGCTACCAGAGGGAACAGGCAGGTACAGAGATTTGCCTCCCTGAACACAGCGAATCGACCGGAGATGGTGGACTCTCTTCAGTCCCCCTGGCAGTTCAGTCTAGCGTATGCCTTTCCGCCAATGGTGTTGTTTCCTCTGGTCATCAGGAAGATCAGAGAGGAGAGAGCAAGAGTGATCCTCATTGCACCCTTTTGGCCCAGGAGACCTTGGTTCTCTTGGCTCCGGGCCATGTCCATACGCGAACCCTGGATCCTCCCAGCAGATCCAGACCTGCTCTCCAAGGGTCCATTCCTTCATCCTCAAGTGAAGGGCCTCCACTTGACGGCGTGGAACTTGAGAAGCAGTTATTAAGATCAAGGGGGTTCTCTGACGACCTTATTAACACATTCCTAGAATCTACAACTAGAATATATAGCAAAGTATGGAAGAAATTCCTAGACTTTTACAGAGGGGCCTTCTCTAGGGAGTTTCCGATTACAACTATTCTAGAATTTCTGCAGAGAGGTCTTGAGCTGGGCCTTTCAGTTAATACTTTAAAGGTCCAAGTGTTTTCCCTGGGAGCCCTATATGGTTGTAACATAGCAGGGGATAGATGGGTGTCTGTTCGTTACGCCATGTGAACGCAGTAACCCAGTTCATATTCCACGCTTACCTCCCTGGGATCTGAATCTGGTCCTTAATACCCTGGCAGGTCCCCCATTTGAGCCATTAGAATCCATATCTTTAAAAAACATATCACTGAAAGTTGCTTTATTAGTGGCCTGAACATCTTCCAGAAGGGTTTAATGATATCCAGGCCCTTTTCTGTAGATCCTCCTTTCATTACCCTGGATGTGAGGAGAGCAGTCCTGTGTTACATAGATAGAGCCCTACTCTGCCTCCAGGAACTAGTTCTATTTGTGTCCTTCCAGGGTCGCAGGAAGGGGTGCGGAGTCACAAAAGGCACCTTGTCCCGATGGATTAGAGACGCTATCTGTCTGGCCTACTCAGCAAAGAGTGAAAGCTCTCTGGATTGGATAAAGGCACATTTGGCACGGGCTATGGCATCCTCCTGGGCTGAGAGGGCGGACGTTCCAAATGACCTTATATGTAAGGCCGCCACTTGGTCGGCACCATCTACCTTCTACAACCACTATAGGCTTGATCTATCATTACCATCTGACTTGGTTTTTGGGAGAGCTGTCCTCAACACTGGTCCCAGGTGACACTTCTCTGAAAATCTCAATTGGGTGCTGTCGTGGCCAAGAGAAGAAAACGGAATACTTACCGGTAATGCTCTTTTATAGAGTCCACGACAGCACCCACTCACTACCCCTCCTTAGTTAGATATGATGTGAATGGATCACTTGGTAGTGGTTGTATGTACAGTTAGGTCCATATATATTTGGACAGAGACAACATTTATCTAATTTTGGTTCTAGACATTACCACAATGAAGTTTCAGCTCCTTAACATGTGCCACTCTGTTTTTAAAGGGACCAAAAGTAATTGGACAGATTAAATAATTGTAAATAAAATGATCATTTCTAGTACTTGGTTGAAAACCCTTTGTTGGCAATGCCTGCCTGAAGTCTTGAACTCATGGACATCACCAGACGCTGTGTTTCCTCCTTTTTGATGCTCTGCCAGGCCTTCACTGCGGTGGTTTTCAGTTGCTGTTTGTTTGTGGGCCTTTCTGTCTGAAGTTTAGTCTTTAACAAGTGAAATGCATGCTCAATTGGGTTGAGATCAGGTGACTGACTTGGCCATTCAAGAATATTCCACTTCTTTGCTTTAATAAACTCCTGGGTTGCTTTGGCTTTATGTTTTGGGTCATTGTCCATCTGTAGTATGAAATGACGACCAATCAGTTTGGCTGCATTTGGCTTGATCTGAGCACACAGTATGGCTCTGAATACCTCAGAATTCATTCGGCTGCTTCTGTCCTGTGTCACATCATCAATAAACACTAGTGACCCAGTGCCGCTGGCAGCCATGCATGCCCAAGCCATCACACTGCCTCCGCCGTGTTTTACAGATGATGTGGTATGCTTTGGATCATGATCTGTACCACGCCTTCGCCATACTTTTCTCTTTCCATCATTCTGGTAGATGTTGATCTTGGTTTCATCTGTCCAAAGAATGTTCTTCCAGAACTGTGCTGGCTTTTTTAGATGTTTTTTAGCAAAGTCCAGCCTAGCCTTTTTATTCTTGATTTTTATGAGTGGCTTGCACCGTGCAGTGAACCCTCTGTATTTACTTTCATGCAGTCTTCTCTTTATGGTAGATTTGGATATTGATACGTCTACCTCCTGGAGACTGTTGTTCACTTGGTTGGCTGTTGTGAAGGGGTTTCTCTTCACCATGGAGAGTATTCTGTGATCACCACTGTTGTCTTCCATGGGCGCCCAGGTCTTTCTGCATTGATGAGTTCACCAGTGCTTTCTTTCTTTTTCAGGATGTACCAAACTGTAGATTTTGCAACTCCTAATGTTGTAGCAATTTCTCGGATGGGTTTTTTCTGTATTTGCAGCTTAAGGATGGCTTGTTTCACCTGCATGGAGAGCTCCTTTGACCGCATGTTTCCTTCACAGCAAAACCTTCCAAATGCAAACACCACACCTCAAATCAACTCCAGCCCTTTTATCTGCTTAATTGAGAATGACATAACGAAGGATTGCCCACACCTGTCCATGAAATAGCCTTGGAGTCAATTATCCAATTACTTTTGGTCCCTTTAAAAACAGGATGGCACATGTTAAGGAGCTGAAACTCCTAAACCCTTCATCCAGTTTTAATGTGGATACCCTCAAATGAAAGCTGAAAGTCTGAACTTCAACTGCATCTGAATTGTTTTGTTTAAAATTCATTGTGGTAATGTCTAGAACCAAAATTAAATAAATGTTGTCTCTGTCCAAATATATATGGACCTAACTGTATGTGTTTAGGATGTAAGAATTTATAACATTTTGTACTATTTGGCGGTTCCTCTCGTACTCTGTAATCCAACTCATATGGAGAGGGGGATCGCCCCTTTTAGGCTATGTGCACACGTTCAGGAATGTTTGCAGAAATTTCCTGAGCAAAAACGGACTTTTTCAGCGCAAAAAACGCATGCGTTTTTATCACGGTTTTTGAGCATTTGACGCGTTTTTGCGCGTTTTTACCGCAAAATTTTCCTGAACATTCTAGGTCAATAATATAGAGGGAAAAAAGCAGATTTAACGCGAAATTAATGAACGTGCTGCGTTTTGTTTGTTTTTTTTTTCGCGGAAAAAAACGCGCCATGTGCACAAAAATTGCAGAAATCATTCTAAATAATAGGATGCTTAATTCATGTGTTTTTAAAGTATTTTTGCAGCGAAAAAAAACGAAAAATCAGCAGCGTGTGCACATAGCCTTATTCTGCAGGTTTCCTGTTCCTAAGGGCGGGTCCCCTCTCTCAAGTGGGTGCTGTCATGGACTCTATAAAAGAGCATTACCGCCTAATTTACAGGTGCATGAGCTGGGCAAAACATACTGGTCACTACAATGGCAATTTGCAATTTTCACTCTGCAACATCGAATGCTGCTTGTTTCTAGAAAATACCCATGGAGACAAAATCGTCACGACACCTGTAGATAAATTCCCAAAGGGTATAATTTCCAAAATGAGGTCACTTGAGAGGGAATTCTGCTCTTCTAGCACTTAGGGGCTCTGTATATGGAGTCTGCAAACTATTGTAGAAAATTCTGCGCTTCAGCATTCCTCCTGTATAACAATAGCGCTCCGTCCCTCCCGAGTCTCGCCGTATGGCTAAGCAGTACAGTACAGCCACATTTGAGGTATTTCTACATTCAGCTGAAATTGTGGGACAATTATGGCGCTTCTTCTCTTCTGAGCATTGCACTGTGCCTCAAAAGTAGTTTTAGACCACATATAGGGTATCGGCGTACTCGGGAGAAATTGCATGACAAATTTTGGGGTCCATTTTCTCATGCTCTCTTTGTGAAAATGGCGTCCGCTAATTATTCCAGCAAATTTTTTTTTCAAAAAGTCAAATGCTGCCCCTTCCAAGCCCTGCTGTGCACCCAAACAGTAGTTTTCCCCCACATATGGGGTATCTGTGTACTTGGGAGAAATTGCACCATAAATTGTATGGTGCAATTTCTCCTGTTACCCCCTTATGAAAATGCAAATTTTTTTTGCTAAAAAAAACAACATTTTTGTGGGGAAAAAGATGATTTTTTTTTTCTATTTTCACTGCTCAACTTTATAAACTTTTGTGAAGCACCTGGGGTTTCAAGGTGCTCACCACACAGCTAGATAAGTTCCCTGAAGGGTCTAGTTTCCAAAATTGTGCCACTTGTGAGGGGTTCTACTCAGGGTGGATTTGATTTAAATCAAACTGATTTAAATCACGATTGAAATCACTAGTCAGTAAGGCTTGATTTAAATCAGTGATTTAAATCAAAGTTTCTACCTAAACTAGTTCTTGCTACTTTAACATGCAAGTAGATGAAGATTTTTAGAATCACTTTTTATATTACTTTTTCCTCCCCAGTTTAATGGGTTAATCATTCATATTTGGACACCACTGTTCTGTTGTACTTAGGAAGGAGAAAAATAATCCTGACCTTAATAACAATTTAAATAGATTTATTCAACTGAAACAATAACAACATTACAGCATAAGTTATTTGCTTAAACAAACATCCTTGTTTGTTAACTAATTTGGCTAAACAAAATATATATATATTTTAAGAAACTTAGGCTGTCAGCCCAGCCGACACATGAAAAACTTAAATACTACTGTCCCTGCTGTCCTCTGTAGCTCACTCGTCGTCATCTTCATCATCATCTTCTTCTTTGTTCCTATTCGTAATCTGGAAAAGAAAAACAAGCTTTCCTGCTTTATTGGGTCCCAACCGATTTCTCAATTTAGAATGAATGAGTCCAAAGGAAGAGAATATTCTTTCAACGCCTGCAGAAGAAGCTACTGCTGTTAAAAGTGAAATCATTACTTGAACAGTCTCTAAATCCAAGTGACTTCCACCAGTTTACTGGTGTGACCTTCCTTAAAATATCTTCAGCAAACATATATTTCTTGAATGGTTCCCCCTTAGCTCTGAAGTTTATTATAGTTGGCATTAAAGATGGATGATTGCTGGATACCCATGTCATAGCTAACTCCTCTTCCTCAGCACTTAGGTTTTGACCTTGATATTGGATATTGACAATATTTGCCAAAAAATGAGCTGGAGTCAGTGCTTGTCCCATTCGTTTGTTTACTGCTTGTAATTTAATTCTGTCCATGTGTAGTTCTGTTTTTAAGTGTTCACTCAGTTCCAAATTTCAACAGCATCCGCAATAAAACAGCTATTTTTCTGTATTTTGTTTAAAGCTTGAGAGATGGGTTTCAGGAAGCTCAGCATATGTTCAACATTTCTCTTAAGCCCAATGTTGAGGATTTTGGCCGTGACAGTGTCATCTATTTTATCTCGATTTTCTTCACAAAGTGTCATCAGAATAGGCCAGTTTTTGATATACTGCTCAAAACTGTCCACCACAGAGTTCCATCTAACATCTTGTGGGAGCGTTAGCTTGGTTCCACCCATCCTTTTCAGAGCTGCTGCAGCAAAATGATTATTACGGAAGTATTTAGCAATTTCAACAACATTAGCCTTTATTTCTGGAACACTTAAGTCTTTGGCTAAGAGGTGCAGCAAATGAGCACTGCAACCATATGTTATTAGCTTTGTATTCCCTCCCTGCTCTTCTAAATTTCTTCTCATCTTGGATACGTTTGCAGCATTGTCAGTGACCAAACTGCGTACTAGACATTTGAATTTTTGTTCACATGTTGTTATAGCTTTTACTGCCACTTCTTGTAAGTATTCTGCTGTGTGTGCATTTCCTGACGTATCAGTTGTTTGTGCAAGGAAGACTTTACCTTCTTCTGTTGTTATACAAGCACATACAATAGGATCATTGTGGACATTACTCCACCCATCAATACTTAGGTTAACAATTTTACCCTCCAGAGCTGTTGCACATTGCTCCATTTCTCATACACTTGATCCAGCAGTTTCCCTGCAACATCAGCTCTGCTGGGTGGACTGTATCCTGGTCTCAGTGACTGAACCATATTAATGAAATGTGGGTTCTCAGTCAGACGGAAAGAAGAGTTCGTTGCATAAATAAACTGGGCAATTTTTTCATCAATCAACTCTTTTTCTAATCTGCTAGTTCTTATCACAAACCTATCTATGGTGGTTCCAGAAGGTAAAGGTTTTTTCTTTCATTTTGGGTGATGGTGATATGTGGCTGTGGGTGTCTGATGATGATGATGCTGCTGCTAATGAAGCACTATCCTGGATGGATAACTCTGAAACTGTAGAACAGGATGATGGTGATCTTGGAGGTGGATAGTTTCCAGAATCCATGAATTCCCCTAAACAAAAAGTCAATGCTGTTATTTTATTGTTTATACAATTTCTGCTTATTGTACACAACACAGCACTGCCCCAAAAGGAATATTTGTTTTTCTTCATAACTGTACCAAATGACAGTAACGTGCAGTAATAATAAGAAATATAATTTTTCTCACACATGACAGTTCAGTCTTTAGAAATAGGATTCAATAAAAATGTTTACCAACCTGAAGATCCTGCCTGTTCAGAAGTGTTTCTTTGTTCATCTTCATCACCGCACTTCTCATGATGTTGCCTCATTCGCGCCACCAGGCCTTGCATCTCTTTGTTGCATCGTTTGCATTTTGCACGCATGCCTGCCTTACCGATAGGCGAAGGAGCTTCATTAAAATATTCCCAAACTGGGTCTCTTTTACGGCCTGCTGCCATTATAAGGAAAGAATGTAATAAACCTCAGATCGTACACACAAACAGATCCAGACTTGTCTGTCTGTGGCTGTGCTGCAGTATTGTGCTCAAAGTTTCACTTTCATTTTCTTGTCTGCTTGCCCTTCCTCCTCCTCACACTTAGATTCACATTCTTCTTGTGTTGTGCAGATCTATTCCACTCCAAACAATCAGAAACATATTGTCTAACTTCTTGGACTTGGCACTGAAGGGGTTGATTCTGTATTCATATAGGTTTGTAGAACAATAGGATTAAGGTCTTTTTCTCAACTCTTTTCATGTTGTAACATTTTTGTCCGTGAAGAAGAGGCTGGGACCTCTGCGGAGTCAAATTCAGTTTTGAGAACTGCGTAAGTAAAGCGAGCGTCTGTGATAATATAGGAGAGAAACTGCCCACTAATCCTACAGAAACCTCTGGAAGAGCATGGCATTGTGAATGTTACACATATACAGCCTTTATTCTACTGAGTTAAACAACTCAGCTTTATCTCATGATGGAAGAACCTTTGGATAGTAAAATATTTTCCTCAAAAAGCAGTTTATTGAAAAAAAATCCGATTTAAATCAAAAAAATCTGTTTTTTTTTTTAAAAAAATCATTGATTTTTATCCACCCTGGTTCTACTGTTTAGACACATCAGGATCCCTCAAACCGTGACATGGCATCCGCTAATTATTCCAGAAAATTTTGTATTCAAAAAGTCAAATGGCGCTCCTCCCCTTCCAAGCACTGCTGCGCGCCCAAACAGTGTTTTCCCCCCACATGTGGGGTATCAGCATGCTCAGGAGAAATTGCACAACAAATTGTATGGTGCACTTTCCCCCATTACTCTTGTTAGGCCGGGATCACACATGCGAGGAAATCGTCCGACGCTCGCATGTGAAATCCCAGCTCCTGCGCCGGCACTCAGGAGTGGAGTGAGCGGCTGCATAGAAATACATGCAGCCGTTCGCTCCACTCCTGAGTGCCGGCGCCAGAGCTGGGAATTCACATGCGAGCGTCGGACGATTTCCTCGCATGTGTGATCCCGGCCTTAAAGTAAAAAAAAAATTGGGTCTAAAGGAAAATTTTTGTGAATAAAGTTAAATGTTAATTTTTTCCTTCCAAATTCCATTAATTCCTGTAAAGCACCTGAAGGGTTAATAAACTTATTGAATGTGCTTTTGAGTAGCTTGAGGGGTGCAGTTGTTAGAATGGTGTCACTTCTGGGTATTTTCTGTCATATAGGCCCCACAGTCACTTCAAATGTGATGTGGTCCCTAAAAAAAAAAATGATGTAAAAATAAGAAATCGCTGGTCAACTTTTAACCCTCATAGCTTCCTAACAAAGAAAACTGTTTCAAAAATTTTGCTGATGTTAAGTAGACATGTGGGAAATGTTATTTAGTAACTAGTTTGTGTGACGCCACTCTCTGATTTTAAGAACATAAAAATGTAAAGTTTGAAAATTGCTACATTCAAAATTTTCGCCAAATTTCCGATATTTTCCACAATTAATCAAAGAAATTGTTACCACTATCATGAAGTAAAATATGTCACAAAAAAAAATTCTTAGAATCAGTGGGATCCATTGACGCGTTCCAGAGTGATTACCCCATAAAGTGAGAGTTGTCAGAATGGAGAAAAAAGGGGTTAAATAAAATGTTCCAGTGCTGAGATAAAATGTGCCTGTACTGTGTAATGGCTGTGTCTAAGGGCCCCGTCTCACATAGCGACGCACCAGCGATCCCGACAACGATATGAGCTTGTCAGGATCGCTGGTGTGTCGCTGCTGAGCTGCCAGGCAGTGATCAGGACAGCGACACTGCGGGTAACGTCGCCTAGTTACCCGCAGTGTACGTTGGATACCAGCCCGCTGATGCAGGGAGCTGGTATCCAAAGTACACATCGGGTCTCCAGGCACAGCCCCGCGCCTGGAAACCCGATGTGTACCTTGGTTACCAGCTGATCGCTGGTCTCCTGCCTGCCACATGCATCGATGCGTGCTGGCCAGCGGGAGACCAGCGATCAAAAAAAAAAAAAAAAAAAGTCCAGGACATTCAGCGACGATCAGCGATACCCAGCAGGGGGGCTGATCGTCGCTGAATGTCACACATAGCGATATCGCTGGGGAGATCGCTGTTGCGTCACAAAACTTGTGACTCAGCGATCTCGCTAGCGAGATCGCTGTGTGAGACGGGGGCTTTACCTGGCAAGAACTTGGTCTGATGCTCCTGGGTAGGGAGGAAGCAAAAGATTAAACAGATATTACAGCAGTTGGTCACAGCTGATTCTTTTAGTGAGATAAAGAATTTCTGTGACTTTTTAAACAATGTTTTACTTCAAAGAGAGAATCATTTGATATCCCACGCTGTAATGTCTGTATACTCTTTTGCTTCCTTCCTCCCCTGCCCAGGAGCTGTGGTATGATCAGACCATGCCCCTGTACGGTCAGACACAGCCATTACACAGTACACAGCAGGGGCACATTTATAAGATTATCTCAGCACAGGAACACTTTATTTAAACACATCCAGTTGTGGAATTTATTATTATTCCAAGATGTATTGATTAGAATTAACTTTTGTTTGTGGGAAAACCCCTTTAACTACTGTTTGCAGTGAAAAGCATAACAATAAATTACCTCCATTAACATTCCTAAGTTAGTCCCCAATATTTTGTAGATGTTTAAAGATACTGTATTTTTCGGACCATAAGATGCACTTTTTTTCCTCCAAATTTGGGAGGAAAGTGTGGGTGTGTCTTATGGTCGGAATGTAACATGTGGGGAGGGGGGCAGGGGGCAGCGGTGGAGTGGGATTGCAGGAGGCAGGAAAATATCCCCTCCACTGCAGGAAACAAGCGCTGGGGAAACCCCTGGTCCGGATACTTAAGTGCAGTGAATATTAATCAGCCGCTTCCCCGCCCACCTGTCAGCTGAGCAGGGAGCAGCTAATGACAGAGCCACATGGTTCCCCAGCGCCTGATTCCTGCAGCAGCTGGGCAGATCGGTGTCTGAAGTAGAAGGAGGCAGCAGGAGCAGAGTGCAGCAGGAGGCATCGCATACCTGACATCCTGGGGGCTGTGCTGATGCTGAATGCTCCTGTGGAGGACCTGTGATGAGGTCATGAAGAGGGCGGGCTGGAGCATCACATGACCAAAGACCTGCCTCTTCATGATGTCATCACAGGTCCTTCAGACACACTGTATAACAGAGAATTAAAAGGTTAGGCTACTTTCACACTTGCGTTTTTTTGCGCAGCGCATCGTGCGCACATGAAACGCGTTAAAAAAAACGCCTCTGTCTCTATCATCTGTCTCTATTATCTTGTATCATCTGTCTCTATCATCTCTGTATCATCTCTGTCTCTATCATCGTCTATCACTCTGATGTATCATCTCTGTCTTATCATCTATCTCTATCATCTGTCTCTATCTCTATCTGTGTCTTATCTTCTATCTCTTGTCTCATCTGTCTCTATCATCTGTCTCTATCATCTGTCTTATCATCTGTACTGTCTATCATCTGTCTCTATCATCTGTCTCTATTCTCTGTCTCTATCATCTCTGTCTCTATCATCTGTCTCTATCATCTCTGTCTCTATCATCTTGTCTCTATCATCTCTGTCTCTATCATCTCTGTCTCTATCATCTCTGTCTCTATCATCTCTGTCTCTATCATCTCTGTCTCTATCATCTCTGTCTCTAATCCGCTCTATCATCTCTGTCTCTTATCATCTCTGTCTCTTATCATCTCTGTCTCTTATCATCTCTGTCTCTTATCATCTCTGTCTCTTATCATCTCGTCTCTATCATCTCTGTCTCTTTCATCTCTGTCTCTTATCATCTCTGTCTCTTATCATCTCTGTCTCTTATCATCTCTGTCTCTTATCATCTCTGTCTCTTATCATCTCTGTCTCTTATCATCTCTGTCTTATCATCTCTGTCTCTTATCATCTCTGTCTCTTATCATCTCTGTCTCTTATCATCTCTGTCTCTTATCATCTCTGTCTCTTATCATCTCTGTCTCTTATCATCTCTGTCTCTATCTCGTCTCTAATCTGTCTCTATCATATCTGTCTCTATCATCTCTGTCTCTATTTCTATGCAGCCGCACGCTCCAGTCTGAGTGCCAGCGGCAGTGCCGGGTGTTCATGCGAGAGACTCACACGAAATCGTGCGAGTTTCTCGCATGTGTGACCCCGGCCTTATACTCACCCTCCAGCGTCTTCACATAGTAGTTTACAGACACCACACTGGTCCCGCAGCACCATCTCCTACCCGTAGCTTCCTACATAATAACATGCTATTATATATAATAACACCACATACTATTATATGTTATTTATGTTATTAAATATTTTACCACATTTTTTGCTTCAAATATATTTTTCCCTATTTTCCACCTCTAAAACCTGGGTGCGTCTTATAGTCCGGTGCGTCTTATAGTCCGAAAAATACGGTACATCTTTATTAGTACGCAAGTATAATACAAGGTTGAAAAGGATTCAATGAGTATAGAGGGGCGACACACAAACAGCAGGAGGAGATGGGATGTGTAAACTAACATAATGTGTAAAAAATTCATAACACAATCCATGACAAAGTTATTAGAGTTCACACTGGGAATTAATAGATGAATAAAAATGGCAATTCATACACAAATAGTAATGTGAATATAACAATTAATATATATATCAGTCTAAAAAGCAGTGGGCACTAAATGTATCAATGAGTAGATGGCTAAATATTGTAATTCCGATGAATAAGTGGCAATATAGATAGATAATGTGGCCGTAACACCAGGCAGAAAATGTTTAAATAAAATATGTCAAAGTGATACATCTGCAGGTAGTTAGCAACTACCTGCATGTAAGTTCTTAGCCCCATGGCAAAAAGTAAGTAAAGTCCTGGATAGCGCCTTTTTAAATGTTTTAAGTTGAGAAATGCGTTCACCCTCCCCCCCAAAAAAAAAAAATCAAATGTATAAATTTAGATAATTTAATAATTCTGACGGACTAGCTTGCCCTGTGCAAAATTTTCACACATTGGTTATCGGGGGCACAGGCAATTTCAGAAAAAGCAAGCTGGTTAAATATAAATGTATTTCATGAGATGATGAACACAGACCGGTATTTATATATGTAGATTGGTAATACAAAAAAATTGGTTTGATAAGTAGAGGCCAAAAAATGTCTTCTGGTTGAGGTGCCACCTGCAGGTCATTGTTTCTTTCTGCAGGTTTATGAAAATAAATGTTTAAACTGTGATAAAATCGTGAATGTGTGATTTGTTTGGCTCTTTTCTTGCTGAAAGGGGCAAGTTTACCTTTCAAATGGTGTATCATTTGTGTGTTTGTAGGGCGAATTAATCAGCGAAAAAGCAGTGCATGTTTACAAATCTGTTTGCATATGTGACTCACCTGCAGTGAAGTGTGCAATTCTCCAATGTGCCTGAAATAGGCTGGGCAAGCACTTGAGCAAGCTGGAAAGACCCCAAGGCAAATGTTTGGATTTGTTTGTGATGTCTGTAAGCAGCTTGGTGGTAGTGTGCTTTGGGGTAGTGTGCTGCCACCTGCAGGTCATTTTTCCTTACTGCAGGTTTATGGAAATTAATGTTAAATTGTATTTTGTGGTCAAATTGTGGATGTTCGGTTTGTTTGGCTATTTTCTTGCTGAAGGGGGCAAGTTTACCTTTCAAATGGTGTATCATTTGTTTGTGTGGGAGCAGTATGAACGGACATACAAAGTAATCACCGAAAAACAGTGTTTAGAAATAATGAAATAGATTTCTGGCAGGATTTCAGTGTAGATTTTGCATTAAAATAAGCACAAAAAAAAGTACAATAAGGCTATGTGCATACGTTGCGCAAATGCTCTGTAATTTTGCGGAGCATTTGCGCAACTACCCGCCGCGGGTAAAAAGCATATGTAATTAGTATGCGTTTTCCCGCAAAACACAAGCATTTTGCAAGCGTTTTTAGCTTGCAGAATGCTAGTGTTTCCCAAGCGATCTGTAGCATTGCTTGGAAAACTGATTGACAGGTTGGTCACACTTGTCAAGCATAGTGCTGACAAGTGTGACCAACTGTAATGAGTAATGTAAAAAAAAAAAAAAAAAAAAAAAGTTAAAAATATTGATATTCTCACCTTCCGGCGGCCCCCGGAGCCGGAGTCTTCCCGCTTCTCAGCAACGCTGGCGGCAAGTTCCGTCCCAGGGATGCATTGCGAGAATGACCTTTGCGACGTCGCGGTCACACGAGTGCTACGTCATCTGGGGTGATTCTCGCAATGCATCCCTGGGAACGGAGCTTGCCGCCAGCGTTGCTGAGAAGCGGGAAGACTCCGGGGGCCGCCGGAAGGTGAGTATCAATATTTTTTATTTTAATTCTATTTTTTACAGTAATATGGTACCCAGGGCCTGGAGGAGAGTCTCCTCTCCTCCAGGCCCTGGGTACCAAGCGCATATGAAGCGCTCACTTCACGCATGGTGGGCATAACCACATGCGTGAAGTGAGCATTTCAATGCAATCCTATGGCGGTGTATTCGCCGCAATCACGCAAAAAGAATGGACATGCTGCTTATTTTTATGCAAAGCGATTACTGTCCGTAAAAATACGCAGCATGTGCACAGCGATGCGTAATCCCATAGGATTGCATGGGATGCGTTTTGTACCTTTTTTTTTAAGCAATTACGCTGCGTAATAAAACGGCAAAAGCGCTTAAACACTACGTGTGCACATAGCCTTAATGTGGGAGTTATGTTTGTTTCAAAATCAGATTTAATATCCACAGTCAGGTTATACTGTGGATTTTCTCTGCAATGTGTAGATAAGATTTTATAAAATCTCCATTTACAGTACAGACCAAAAGTTTGGACACCTTCTCATTTAAAGATTTTTCTGTATTTTCATGACTATGAAAATTGTACATTTACACTGAAGGCATCAAAACTATGAATTAGCACATGTGGAATTATACACTTAACAAAAAAGTGTGAAACAACAGAAAATATGTCTTATATTCTAGGTTCTTCAAAGTAGCCGCATTTTGCTTTGATGACTGCTTTGCACACTCTTGGCATTCTCTTGATGAGCTTCAAGAGGTAGTCACTGGAAATGGTCTTCCAACAATCTTAAAGGAGTTCCCAGAGATGCTTAGCACTTGTTGGCCCTTTTGCCTACACTCTGCGGTCCAGCTCACCCCAAACCATCTCGATTGGGTTCAGGTCTGGTGACTTTGGAGGCCATGTCATCTGGTGTAGCACCCCATCACTCTCCTTCTTGGTCAAATAGCCCTTACACAGCCTGTAGGTGTGTTTAAGGTCCTTGTCCTGTTGAAAAATAAATGGTCCAACTAAACGCAAACCGGATGGAATAGCATGCCGCTGCAAGATGCTGTGGTAGCCATGCTGGTTCAGTATGCCTCAGGGTGGATTTGATTTAAATCAAACTGATTTAAATCACGATTTAAATCACTAGTCAGTAAGGCTTGATTTAAATCAGTGATTTAAATCAAAGTTTCTACCTAAACTAGTTCTTGCTACTTTAACATGCAAGTAGATGAAGATTTTTAGAATCACTTTTTATATTACTTTTTTCTCCCCAGTTTAATGGGTTAATCATTCATATTTGGACACCACTGTTCTGTTGTACTTAGGAAGGAGAAAAATAATCCTGACCTTAATAACAATTTAAATAGATTTATTCAACTGAAACAATAACAACATTACAGCATAAGTTATTTGCTTAAACAAACATCCATGTTTGTTAACTAATTTGGCTAAACAAAATATATATATATTTTAAGAAACTTAGACTGTCAGCCCAGCCGACACATGAAAAACTTAAATACTACTGTCCCTGCTGTCCTCTGTAGCTCACTCGTCGTCATCTTCATCATCATCTTCTTCTTTGTTCCTATTCATAATCTGGAAAAGAAAAACAAGCTTTCCTGCTTTATTGGGTCCCAACCGATTTCTCAATTTAGAATGAATGAGTCCAAAGGAAGAGAATATTCTTTCAACGCCTGCAGAAGAAGCTACTGCTGTTAAAAGTGAAATCATTACTTGAACAGTCTCTAAATCCAAGCGCTTAAGTGACTTCCACCAGTTTACTGGTGTGACCTTCCTTAAAATATCTTCAGCAAACATATATTTCTTGAATGGTTCCCCCTTAGCTCTGAAGTTTATTATAGTTGGCATTAAAGATGGATGATTGCTGGATACCCATGTCATAGCTAACTCCTCTTCCTCAGCACTTAGGTTTTGACCCTGATATTGGATATTGACAATATTTGCCAAAAAATGAGCTGGAGTCAGTGCTTGTCCCATTCGTTTGTTTACTGCTTGTAATTTAATTCTGTCCATGTGTAGTTCTGTTTTTAAGTGTTCACTCAGTTCCTTCCAAATTTCAACAGCATCCGCAATAAAACAGCTATTTTTCTGTATTTTGTTTAAAGCTTGAGAGATGGGTTTCAGGAAGCTCAGCATATGTTCAACATTTCTCTTAAGCCCAATGTTGAGGATTTTGGCCGTGACAGTGCCATCTATTTTATCTCGATTTTCTTCACAAAGTGTCATCAGAATAGGCCAGTTTTTGATATACTGCTCAAAACAGTCCACCACAGAGTTCCATCTAACATCTTGTGGGAGCGTTAGCTTGGTTCCACCCATCCTTTTCAGAGCTGCTGCAGCAAAATGATTATTACGGAAGTATTTAGCAATTTCAACAACATTAGCCTTTATTTCTGGAACACTTTAAAGTCTTTGGCTAAGAGGTGCAGCAAATGAGCACTGCAACCATATGTTATTAGCTTTGTATTCCCTCCCTGCTCTTCTAAATTTCTTCTCATCTTGGATACGTTTGCAGCATTGTCAGTGACCAAACTGCGTACTAGACATTTGAATTTTTGTTCACATGTTGTTATAGCTTTTACTGCCACTTCTTGTAAGTATTCTGCTGTGTGTGCATTTCCTGACGTATCAGTTGTTTGTGCAAGGAAGACTTTACCTTCTGTTGTTATACAAGCACATACAATAGGATCATTGTGGACATTACTCCACCCATCAATACTTAGGTTAACAATTTTACCCTCCAGAGCTGTTGCACATTGCTCCATTTCTCTGTCATACACTTGATCCAGCAGTTTCCCTGCAACATCAGCTCTGCTGGGTGGACTGTATCCTGGTCTCAGTGACTGAACCATATTAATGAAATGTGGGTTCTCAGTCAGACGGAAAGAAGAGTTCGTTGCATAAATAAACTGGGCAATTTTTTCATCAATCAACTCTTTTTCTAATCTGCTAGTTCTTATCACAAACCTATCTATGGTGGTTCCAGGAGGTAAAGGTTTTTTCTTCCTTTTGGGTGATGGTGATATGTGGCTGTGGGTGTCTGATGATGATGATGCTGCTGCTAATGAAGCACTATCCTGGATGGATAACTCTGAAACTGTAGAACAGGATGATGGTGATCTTGGAGGTGGATAGTTTCCAGAATCCATGAATTCCCCTAAACAAAAAAAGTCAATGCTGTTATTTTATTGTTTATACAATTTCTGCTTATTGTACACAACACAGCACTGCCCCAAAAGGAATATTTGTTTTTCTTCATAACTGTACCAAATGACAGTAACATGCAGTAATAATAAGAAATATAATTTTTCTCACACATGACAGTTCAGTCTTTAGAAATAGGATTCAATAAAAATGTTTACCAACCTGAAGATCCTGCCTGTTCAGAAGTGTTTCTTTGGTCATCTTCATCACCGCACTTCTCATGATGTTGCCTCATTCGCGCCACCAGGCCTTGCATCTCTTTGTTGCATCGTTTGCATTTTGCACACATGCCTGCCTTACCGATAGGCGAAGGAGCTTCATTAAAATATTCCCAAACTGGGTCTCTTTTACGGCCTGCTGCCATTATAAGGAAAGAATGTAATAAACCTCAGATCGTACACACAAACAGATCCAGACTTGTCTGTCTGTGGCTATGCTGCAGTATTGTGCTCAAAGTTTCACTTTCATTTTCTTGTCTGCTTGCCCTTCCTCCTCCTCACACTTAGATTCACATTCTTCTTGTGTTGTGCAGATCTATTCCACTCCAATCAGAAACATATTGTCTAACTTCTTGGACTTGGCACTGAAGGGTTGATTCTGTATTCATATAGTTTGTAGAACAATAGGATTAAGGTCTTTTTCTCAACTCTGTTCATGTTGTAACATTTTTGCCATGAAGAAGAGGCTGGGACCTCTGCGGAGTCAAATTCATTTTTGAGAACTGCGTAAGTAAAGCGAGCATCTGTGATAATATAGGAGAGAAACTGCCCACTAATCCTACAGAAACCTCTGGAAGAGCATGGCATTGTGAATGTTACACATATACAGCCTTTATTCTACTGAGTTAAACAACTCAGCTTTATCTCATGATGGAAGAACCTTTGGATGGTAAAATATTTTCCTCAAAAAGCAGTTTATTGAAAAAAATCCAATTTAAATCAAAAAAATCTGATTATAAATCAAAAAAATCTGATTTAAATAAAAAAAATCCGATTTAAATCAAAAAAATCCGATTTTTTTTTATTTTTTTAAAAAAATCATTGATTTTTATCCACCCTGGACTATGCCTTCAATTTTGAATAAATCCCCAACAGTGTCACCAGCAAAGCACCCCCACACCATCACACCACCTCCTCCATGCTTCACGGTGGGAACCAGGCATGTAGAGTCCATCCGTTCACCTTTTCTGCGTCGCACAAAGACACGGTGGTTGGAACCAAAGATCTCAAATTTGGACTCATCAGACCAAAGCACAGATTTCCACTGGTCTAATGTCCATTCCTCGTGTTCTTTAGCCCAAACAAGTCTCTTCTGCTTGCACATCCCCCCCCCCCCCTTGAGAAAGCTGCAACGCGCGTCGGGGTATCTTGTGACAGTATGGACAGGCCTACTACTCATGGGTATGTGTCATTGTTAGATTCGTTTGCTGACATTTTTCCTAGCTGCACTATGCACTTTAAGATGGTTATTATATACCTTCTATGCTATCTGATGTGTTGGCCTTTAAATACGTATGTCACATATGCCATATGTCTGCACTGATTTCCCCTGCCACTCATTGTGCACTTTACTAGGGTTTACTCCTTTCCTCTGTATATTTGTGTAATTTTGTATGTTAAATTGTAATTTCAATAAACTCATTACTATTTTTTGACATATCTCCTTGTGAGTGGTGTTCTTTGGATACTCTGTATTCATTATGTGGTAGTTGCATGTCTACACACCCCTAAATTATATGCATTTTTGGAATTTCTTCTATGGTGAAGGTTCCCTTTTTATATGCATAGTATGTTTTTGGACTTTTTTTTAGATAAGTCTCTTCTGCTTGTTGCCTGTCCTTTAGCAGTGGTTTCCTAGCAGCTATTTTACCATGAAGGCCTGCTGCACAAAGTCTCCTCTTAACAGTTGTTGTAGAGATGTGTCTTCTGCTAGAACTCTGTGTGGCATTGACCTGGTCTCTAGTCTGAGCTGCTGTTAACCTGCGATTTCTGAGGCTGGTGACTCGGATAAACTTATCCTCAGAAGCAGAGGTGACTCTTGGTCTTCCTTTCCTGGGGCGGTCCTCATGTGAGCCAGTTTCTTTGTAGCGCTTGATGGTTTTTGCAACTGCACTTGGGGACACTTTGAAAGTTTTCCCAATTTTTCTGACTGACTGACCTTCATTTCTTAAAGTAATGATGGCCACTCATTTTTCTTAGCGGCCTTTTTCTTGCCATAATACAAATTCTAACAGTCTATTCAGTAGGACTATCAGCTGTGTAACCACCAGACTTCTGCACAACACAGCTGATGGTCCGAACCCCATTTATAAGGCCAGAAATCCCACTTATTAAAAGGAATCTGTCACCCCATTTTAGCCATATCAACTAAAGATATGGCTGAATAGTGCGTCCCATAAGCAACCTATCGGTATGTAGGTTATATCCTGATACCACAGTTTTGGTAGCAAAATACCTTAGTAAAGTTCGTATTTTTCGCTGTCAATCAGGGCGGT
>JARQOD010000005.1:436521746-436655587 GCA_033576555.1 Oophaga sylvatica | reverse complement strand
CGCGTGCGCAGTGCGCCCTGCCTAGTCAAAAAAATTATTTTGAT
Source organism: Oophaga sylvatica (assembly GCA_033576555.1). Lineage (NCBI taxonomy): Eukaryota > Metazoa > Chordata > Amphibia > Anura > Dendrobatidae > Oophaga > Oophaga sylvatica. The sequence continues at coordinate 436,655,543 of JARQOD010000005.1, read as the reverse complement.
CACTGTGATAAACTGTCACAGTGATCAAAATAAAAAAAAGTAAGTGAACCCCCCCCTGTCATAGGTAGGGAAAAATAATAAAGAATTTTTTTTTTTTCCTATTAGGCCCTGTGCACACGTTGCGGATTTTGCTGCGGATCCGCAGCTGATTTCTCTGCTGATCCGCAGCTGATTTCTCTGCTGATCCGCAGCTGATTTCGCTGCTGATCCGCAGCGGATTTCGCTGCTGTTTTCGCTGCTGATCGCGGATTTCGCTGCAGTTCCGCAGCTGATTTCGCTGCTGATCCGCAGCTGATTTCGCTGCTGATCCTCAGCTGATTTCGCTGCTGATCCGCTGCTGATTTCGCTGCTGATCCGCTGCTGATTTCGCTGCTGATCCGCAGCTGATTTCGCTGCTGATCCGCAGCGGATTTCGCTGCTAATCAGCAGCTGATTTCTCTGCTGATCCACAGCTGATTTCGCTGCTGATCCGCAGCGGATTTCGCTGCTGATCCGCAGCGGATTTTGCTGCGGATCAGCAGCGGATTTTGCTGCGGATCCGCAGCGGATTTGGCGCTGCGGATCCACAGCAGATCCAGAAACCATGTACAGTACAATGCAAATAAATGGTAAAAAAAAACCGCTGTGCACATGCTGCAGATTTTTCAGCGCGGATTTGCTGCGGTTTTAAATCCGCAGCATGTCAATTCTTTGTGCGGATTCCGCAGCGATTTTACACCTATTCCATTATAGGCGTAAAACCGCAGAGAAAAACCGCAGCAAATCCGCGCTAAATACGCAGGTAAAAGGCAGGTCGTTTTACCTGCGGATTTTAGAAAAATCCGCAAGTGAATCCGCAACGTGTGCACGGGGCCTTAGGGTCAGGCTGGGTTCATATTGCATTATGGCAGTCCGTTAGATGGACTGCGTTTCACCGCGGTATAACGCGGTGTAACGCAGTCCGTTAACGCTGCCATTCACCCCATTTGTGTGCGCATTGCAACGCATGCCATGAAGCGGCATGCGTTCGCGACGTGTCGTCATTCAGTGACGGAGCCTTGGACGCAGGCTGCAGCGTCTGGGCTCCATCACCGCTAGCACAGATGAATCATCGCTGATTCCTCTGCACTAGCGGGTATAGCATAACGCGATCGCGTTATGCTATACCGTTACCAGCCCGTCAACGCTACGTGTTGAACGGGCTGGTAAAACGCAATATGAACTCAGTCTTAGGGTTAGAACTAGGGTTAGGGTTAGAACTAGGGTAAGGGTTAGAACTAGGGTAAGGGTTAGAACTAGGGTTAGGGTTGGAATTAGGGTTAGGGTTGGAATTAGGGTTAAGGTTGGGATTAGGGTTAGGGTTGGGATAAGCGTTAGGGGTGTTTTGGGGTTAGGGTTGGGATTAGGGTTAGGCTTGTGGTTAGGTTTATGGTTAGAGTTGGGATTAGGGTTAGGGGTGTGTTGGGGTTAGGGTTATGGTTAGGGTTTGTATTAGGGTTAGGGGTGTGTAGGGGTTAGGGTTGGGGTTAGGGGTGTGTTGGGGTTAGGGTTGGAGTTAGAATTGAGAGGTTTCCACTATTTAGGTACATCAGGGGATCTCCATACGCGACATGGCGCCACCATTGATTCCTGCAAATTTTGCGTTCAAAAAGTCAAACAGTGCTCCCTTTATTCCAAGCCCCGACGTGTGCCCAAACAGTGGTTTACCCCCACATATGGGGTATCAGCGTACTCGGGAAAAATTGCACAACAACTTTGGGGGTCTAATTTCTCCTGTTACTGTTGGGAAAAAAAATTGGGGACTAAAAAAGTTATTTTTGTGGAAAAAAAATGATTTTTTATTTTCACGGCTCTGCGTTATAAACTTCTGTGAAGAACTTGGGGGTTCAAAGTGCTCACCACACATCTAGATAAGTTCCTTGCGGGGTCTAGTTTCCAAAATGGGGTCACTTGTGGGGAGTTTATACTGTTTAGGCACATCAGGGACTCTGCAAACGTAACATGACGCCCGCAGACCATTCCATCAAGTCGGCAATTCAAAACGTCACTACTTCCCTTCCGAGCCCCGAAGTGTGCCCATACAGTAGTTTTCTCCCACATGTGGGATATCAGCGTACTCAGGACAAATTGGACAACAACTTTTGAGGTCTAATTTCTCCTGTTACCCTTGGGAAAATAAAAAAATTGGGGACTAAAAGATCATGTTTGTGGAAAAAATATGATTTTTTTATTTTCATGGCCCGGCGTTATAAACTTTTGTGTAGCCCTTGGGGGTTCAAAGTGCTCACTACACATCTAGATAAGCTCCTTGGGGGGTCTAGTTTCCAAAATGGGGTCACTTGTGGGGGTTTCTACTGTTTAGGCACATCAGGGGCTCTGCAAAGGCAACATGACGCCCACAGAACATTCCATCAAGTCTGCATTCCAAAATGGCGCTCCTTCCCTTCTGTGCTCTCCCATGCGCCAAAACAGTGGTTTCCCCCCACGTATGGGGTACCAGTGTACTCAGGACAAACTGTACAACAACTTTTGTGGTCCAATTTCTCCTGTTACCCTTGTGAAAATAAAAAATTGCGGGTTAAAAAATCAGTTTTTGAGGAAAAAAATGATTTTTTATTTTCACGGCTCTGCATTACAAACTTCTGTGAAGCACGTGGGGGTTCAAGGTGCTCACCACACATCTAGTTAAGTTCCTTGAGGGGTCTAGTTTACAAAATGTGGTCACTTGTGGGGGGTTTCTACTGTTTAGGCACATCAGGGGCTCTGCCCAGCGCCGCAGACCATTCCATCAAGTCGGCATTTCAAAGCGTCACTACATCCCTTCCAAGCCCGACGTGTGCCCAAACAGTGGTTCTCCCCCACATGTGAGGTACTAGCGTACTTAGGACAAATTAGACAACAACTTTTGGGGTCCAATTTCTCCTGTAACCATTGTGAAAATAAAAAATATGTGGCTAAATAATAATTTTTTGAGAAAAAAAATGATTTTTTATTTTCACGGCTCTGCGTTATAAAGTTTTGTGAAGCACCTGGGGGTTCAAAGTGCTCACTGTGCATCTGATAAGTTTCTTAGGGGTCTAGTTTCCAAAATGGGGTCATTTGTGGGGGAGCTCCAAAGTTTAGGCATACAGGGGCTCTCCAAACATGACATGGTGTCCGCTAACGACTGAGCTAATTTCCATTCAAAAGTCAAATGGCGCTCCTTCCCTTCTGAGCCCTGCCGTGCGCCAAAACAGTGGTTTATGACCACATATGAGGTATCTGTGTACTCAGGAGAAATTGCCAACAAATTTTAGGATCCAATTTATACTGTTGCCCATGTGAAAATAAAAAACTGAGGCTAAAAGAAAATTTTTGTGAAAAAAAAAAGTACTTTCTTTTTTTTACGGATCAATTTGTGAAGCACTTGGGGGTTCAAAGTGCTCACTCTGCATCTAGATAAGTTCCTTGGGGGTCTAGTTTCCAAAATGGGGTCACTTGTGGGGGAGCTCCAATGTTTAGGCACACAGGGACTCTCCAAATGCGACATGGCATCCGCTAAATATTCCAGCATATTTTCCATTCAAAAAGTCAAATGGCGCTCCTTCCCTTCTGAGCCCTGCCGTGCGCCCAAAACAGTGGTTTATGACCACATATGAGGTATCGGTGTACTCAGGAAAATTCCCCAAACAAATTTTAGGATCCAATTTATACGTTGCCCATGTGAAAATGAAAAAACTGAGTCTAAAAGAAAATTTTTGTGAAAAAAAAAGTACTTTCTTTTTTTTACGGATCAATTTGTGAAGCACCTGGGGGTTAAAGTGCTCACTCTGCATCTAGATAAGTTCCTTGGGGGTCTAGTTTCCAAAATGGGGTCACTTGTGGGGGAGCTCCAATGTTTAGGCACACAGGGACTCTCCAAATGCGACATGGCAACCGCTAAATATTCCAGCATATTTTCCATTCAAAAAGTCAAATGGCGCTCCTTCCCTTCTGAGCCCTGCCGTGTGCCCAAACAGTGGTTTATGACCACATATGAGGTATCAGTGTACTCAGGAGAAATTGCCCAACAAATTTTAGGATCCATTTTATCCTGTTGCCCATGTGAAAATGAAAAAACTGAGGCTAAAAGAAAATTTTTGTGAAAAAAAAAGTACTTTCTTTTTTTTACGGATCAATTTGTGAAGCACCTGGGGGTTCAAAGTGCTCACTCTGCATCTAGATAAGTTCCTTGGGGGTCTAGTTTCCAAAATGGGGTCACTTGTGGGGGAGCTCCAATGTTTAGGCACACAGGGACTCTCCAAATGCGACATGGCAACCGCTAAATATTCCAGCATATTTTCCATTCAAAAAGTCAAATGGCGCTCCTTCCCTTCTGAGCCCTGCCGTGCGCCCAAACAGTGGTTTATGACCACATATGAGGTATCTGTATACTCAGGAGAAATTGCCCAACAAATTTTAGGGTCCATTTTATCCTGATGCCCATGCAAAAATGAAAAAATTGATGCTAAAAGAAAAATTTTGTTGGAAAAATTAAAATGTCCATTTTTTCCTTCCACGTTGCTTTAGTTCCTGTGAAGCACCTGAAGGGTTAATAATCTTCTTGAATGTAGTTTTGAGTAGCTTGAGGGGTGCAGTTTTTATAATGGTGTCACTTTTGGGTATTTTCTGCCATATAGACCCTCAAAGTGACTTCAAATGTGAGGTGGTCCCTAAAAAAAATGGTTTTGTAAATTTTGCTGTAAAAATGAGAAATTGCTGGTCAACTTTTAACCCTTATAACTTCCTAACAAAAAAAAATGTTGTTCCCAAAATTGTGCTGATGTAAAGTAGACATGTGGGAAATGTTATTTATTAACTATTTTGTGTCACATAACTCTCTGGTTTAACAGAATAAAAATTCAAAATTTGAAATTGCGAAATTTTCAAAATTTTGGCCAAAGTTCCATTTTTTTCACAAATAAACGCAAAAATTGTCGACCTAAATTTACCACTAACATGAAGCCCAATATGTCACGAAAAAACAATCTCAGAATCGCTAGGATCCGTTGAAGCGTTCCTGAGTTATTACCTCATAAAGGGACACTGGTCAGAATTGCAAAAAATGGCAAGGTCTTTAAGGTCAAAATAGGCTGGGTCATGAAGGGGTTAATGACCGGGCCAATTTTTACAATTCTGACCACTGTCAATTTATGAGGTTATAACTCAGGAACGCTTTAACGAATCCAGCTGATTCTGAGATTGTTTTTTCATGACATATTGTACTTCACGTTAGTGGTATAATATTATGTGATATGACTTGTGTTTATTTATGAAAAAAACAGAAATATGGCGAAAATTTTGAAAATTTAACAATTTTCAAACTTTAAATTTTTATGACCTTAAATCAGAGAGATATGTCACATAAATTTCTTAATAAATAACATTTCCCACATGGCTACTTTACATCAGCACAATTTTGGGAACAAAATTTTTTTTTGTTACGAAGTTATAAGGGTTAAAAGTTGACCAGCGATTTCTCATTTTTACAACACCATTTTTTTTTTTTAGGGACCACATCACATTTGAAGTCACTTTGAGGAGTCTATACGATAGAAAATACCCAAAAGTGACACCATTCTAAAAACTGCACCCCTCAAGGTGCTCAAAACCACATTCAAGAAGTTTATTAACCCTTTACGTGCTTCACAGGAACTGAAGCAATGTGGAAGGAAAAAATTAACATTTAACTTTTTTGCAAAAACTTTACTTCGGAACCAATTTTTTTTATTTTCACAACTGTTAAAAGAAAAAATGAACCACAAAATTTGTTGTGCAATTTCTCCTGAATAAACCGATACCCCATATGTGGGGGTAAAAACACTTTTTGGGCGCACGGCAGAGGTCGCAAGGGAAGGAGCGACATTTGACTTTTTCAACGCAGAATTGGCTGGACGTCATGTCGTGTTTGTAGAGGCCCTGATGTGTTTAAACAGTGGAAACCCCCACAAGTTACCCCATTTTGGAAACTAGACCCCCTAAGGAACTTATCTAGATGTGTGGTGAGCACTTTGAACCTCAAGTGCTTCACAGAAGTTTATAACATAGAACCGTGAAAATAAAAAAATCATATTTTTTCCACAAAAACGATCTGTTCACCCCAATTTTTATTTTCCCAAGGGTAACAAGACCCCAAAATTTTTTGTGCAATTTGTTCTGAGCATGCTGATACCCCATATGTGGGGGTAAACCACTGTTTGGGTGCATGGCAGAGCTTGGTAGGGAAGGAGTGCCGTTTGACTTTTTCAGCGCAGAATTGGCTGGACGTCATGTCGTGTTTGTAGAGGCCCTGATGTGTCTAAACAGTGGAAACCACCCACAAGTGACCCCATTTTGGAAACCAGACCCCCTAAGGAACTTATATAGATGTGTGGTGAGCACTTTGAACCCCCAAGTGCTTCACAGAAGTTTATAACTCCCGGGCATAAAAATAAAAAGTCATATTTTTTCCACAAACCTGATCGTTTAGTCCCAATTTTTTATTTTCCCAAGGGTAACAGGAGAAATTAGACCACAAAAGTTGTTGTCCAATTTGTCCTGAGTACGCTGATACCCCATATGTGGGGGGGGACCACTGTTTGGGCGCACGGCAGGGCTTGGAAGGGAAGGAGCGCCGTTTGACTTTTTCAAACCAAAATTGTCTGGAATTGAAATTGGACGCCATGTCGCGTTTGGAGAGCCCCTGATATGCCTAAACAGTGGAAACCCCCCACAAATGACACCATTTTGGAAACTAGACCCCTTAAGGAACTTATCTAGATGTGTGGTGAGCACTTTGAACCCCCAAGTGCTTCACAGAAACTTATAAACGTAGAGCCGTGAAAATAAAAAATCATTTTTTTCCTCAAAAATGATTCTTTAGCCCGCTATTTTTTTTATTTTCCCAAGGGTAACAGGAGAAATTGGACCCAAAAAGTTGTTGTGCAATTTTTCCTGAGTACGCTGATACCCCATATGTGGGGTGATACCACTGTTTGGGCGCATGGGAGTGCTTGGAAGGGAAGGAGCGCCATTTTGTAATGCAGACTTTGATGGAATGTTCTGCGGGTGTCATGTTGTGTTTGCAGAGCCCTTGATGTGCCTAAACAGTAGAAACCCCCTGCAAGTGACACCATTTTGGAAACTAGACCCCCCAAGGAGCTTATCTAGATGTGTGGTGAGCACTTTGAACCCCCAAGTGCTTCACAGAAATTTATAAATGCAGAGCCGTGAAAATGTAAAATCATTTTTTTCCTCAAAAATTATTTTTTTAGCCAGCTATTTTTTATTTTCCCAAGGGTAACAGGAGAAATTAGAACCCCAAAATTGGTGTGCAATTTGTCCTGAGTACGCTGATACCCCATGTGTTGGGGTAAACCACTGTTTGGGCGCACGGCAGGGCTCGGAAGGGAGGGAGCGCCATTTGACTTTTGAATGCCACGTCGTGTTTGGAGACCCCTGATGTGTCTAAACAGTGGAAACCCCCCACAAGTGACCCCATTTTGGAAACTAGACCCCTTAAATAACTTATCTAGATGTGTGGTGAGCACTTTGAACCCCAAGTGTTTCACAGAAATTTATAAACGCAGAGCTGTGAAAATAAAAAATCATTTTTTTTTCTCAAAAATTTTTTAGCAGCTATTTTTATTTTCCCAGGTAACAGGAGAAATTAGAACCAAAATTGGTGTGCATTGTCCTGAGTACGCTGATACCCATATGTTGCGGTAAACCCTGTTTGGGCGCACGGCAGGGCTCGAAGGGAGGGAGCGCCATTGACTTTTGAACGCCACGTCGTGTTTTGAGACCCCCTGATGTGCCTAAATAGTGGAAACCCCTCAATTCTAGCTCCAACCCTAACCCCAACACACCCTAACCCTAATCCCAACCCTAATCCTAACCTAAATCCCAACCCTAATTCCAACCCTAATTGTAACCCTAACCTTAATTGTAACCCTAACTCTAATTGTAACCCTAACCCTAATTTTAACCCTAATTGTAACCCTAACCCTAATTCTAACCCTAATTATAACCCTAACCCTAAGGCTAGGTTCATTTTGCGTTTTACCAGCCCGTTCAACACATAGCGTTGACGTGCTGGTAACGGTATAGCATAACGCGATCGCGTTATGCTATATGGTAACGGTATAGCATAACGCGATCGCGTTATGCTATACCCGCTAGCGCAGACGGAGCCCAGACGCTGCAGCCCGCGTCCGAGGCTCCGTCACTGAATGATGGCACTTTGCGAACCCTCAAATGGGGGTGAATGGCAGCGTTAACGGACTGCGTTACACCGCGTTATGAACCCAGCCTAACCATAACCCTAATTATAACCCTAACCCTAATGCTAACCCTAACCCTAATTATAACCCTAACCCTAACGGAAAAATGAAAATAAATATAATTTCTATATTTTATTATATGTCCCTAACTAAGGGGGTGATAAATGGGAGGGTTATGTACTGTTTTTTATTTTGATCACTGTGATAGTTTATCACAGTGATCAAAATGTACTTTCTGGAGAATGAATGAAAAAAAATTTGAATCTGCCGCCAAGCAGATCGGCGGGCGCACTGCACATGCGCTCGCCATTTTTTTTTTCCAGGAAGAAGACCGGGAGGATCGGCGGCCAGGGGGACCTGCCGGAGGATACCGGCAGGTACAGGGGGGTTTTGGGGGAGCTGAGGATCCTCATTTTCTCCCCTCTGATGTGCGATCACATCAGAAGGGAGAGAAATATATATATATATTTTTTTTGTTGCGGTCGCCGTTATGCTGTACAGCGGCGATCGCAACACCGGGATCGGTGAATACCGACCCGGATCATGTTCTCTGGGGTCTCGGATACCCCCGGTAGCCGAGACCCCAGAGAAAATTGCCCATCCCCCCAGCACATAGCGGTGGGTGCACTGAGCATGCATCCGCCATTTTCTCCATAGTGGCGGCACCGGGGGACAATGGAGGGCCCGGGGGCCACATGCAGGGGATCGGGGGCCACATGGGGGTCCCTAGGACCCTTTTTCTCTGTCCTCTGATGTCCGAAGACATCAGAGGACAGAGAAATTAAATGGCACAACTTTTTTTGTTGTTGTTGCGATCACCGTTATAGGGTTAATAACGGAGATCGCAACCTCGATGTCGGTAAAAACCGACCCGATTCATGTTCTCTGGGGTCTCGGCTACCCACGGTAGCTGAGACCCCGGAGAAAATGCACCTCTGGGGGGCGCTATTCACATTTTCCACAGCGCCGTTAATTAACGGCGCTGTGGTTTAAGTACCCTTAATGACCGCCGTTAAAAGGCGTATCGGCGGTCGTTAAGGGGTTAAACCTGAGATTATCACCCAGACCTCCCTGGTGGAGCTAAAGATATTATTTGAACTGCCTTATAAGCATATCTACCTGCACTTGGACTAAACTAAGACTTATTCGTGTCAAGTATCCTCAAGTATAACTGTGCTTCATAGACTCTCTGCTTGATTGCATTTCTCTCTGAAGTTTCCTTTAGACTGTTAAGCTGCATTTAATATCTACACCAAGTGTTGTGGACTTGAGCTTTGCTCTGCACCTGTTTGAATCACCGTGTGATAATATAGACTTTACCAATTATAAAACTGAGTCCTGTAGTTGTCTTGTTCCACGCAAGAAGTCTCCTGAATTATCCCCTATAATTATTACAGGATACTCTAGCCACAAAAGAGGAGACTGCTGGAGCAATGACTGCAGAAAGCAGATTAGAGCAGGTGTTCTCCATAATTAAATCACTACAGAAAGATGTGGAAGGTTTGCAAAAGAAGTTTGGAAGCTTTGAATGCAATGAACAAGTTGTGAGACAGTGAGAGTATGTGTGTTGAATGGGGTGTACATTTCACCTAGATACTTTGCTGACTGGTATAAGGGAAATGTATGGCTTTGTAAACCTAGTGGTAGAGAAAGGTCACTACACCTTACATTCAGTACACACTTGCAGCTCAGGCCTGAAACCACTCAGCTGTTAATTAGGAGACCAGAAGTAGGTGTCTGCGAACACAGACAGAGAGCTCGCTTAGTCTGGACAAGGAGTCCAGGCACAAGAAGGAGTCTCCAGGAGTATGAGCTGTCTCAGTCTGGGTGCTCGATGTACCCCGGACACAGGAGTAGTCTCTGTGAGAATCCATGCGGATAGCTGCTGAATAGGAGGGGAGCTCTCTCAAGTCTGGACGTTGGATATGCCTTCAGACACAAGGAGGAGACTCTGTGAAACTCCATGCTGGTAAATGCTGAACATATGTGTTGTTTTGGGGACAGGCTGTTAGAGTCTGGTCCCGGATAGAGAGGGAAATCTATCTAAGTATAGTAAGTGGCTGGACAAGCCCAGGGCTTATGTTTATGATTTGGTTTTGCTTATGTTCTGTTTGCTGTGGACTTTAATAAAACTGGTTGCGGCCAGTTTTTACCAGAACTGCTGTCTGTGAATGAACTGTTTCGGTGCCACTCCGTCTACCCGGACGGCGATCCCAGAGCTATATCCCCTGAAAAGCTTACAATTGGTGCTGGAATGTGCGTGCAGCACAGTGGCTTAGAGACAGCAATAAAGGAGAGAAGTCTGTTGAAGCAGCAGCAGAGGAAAAAAAAGTGTGTCAGCAAAAAACGTCTGATTGGAGCAGTCTTAAAGAGACAGTAGCCCTAATAGACTTTGCAAAGAAAAAAAAAAAAAAAAAAGTGTCTGCACAGCAAGGCTGAATTTTCTGTGGAAAAGACTGTGGAGTGTGTATGTCTTGAGTGAAGACTGCCGTTGTTGAGACAGAGAAGTCTGACAGCATGGATGACAGCATGGAGGCGCTGTTTGAACAAATGGCGCAAGTTAATGTGCAACATAAGACTGCCGTGGTTGAGACAGATAAGTCCGGCAGTATGGAGGAGCTCGTTGAGTACCTGGTCCAGGCCCAGCGGAGCATGCAGCAGAGCATGGAGCGGCAGCGCCTGCAGCACCAGCAGCGCATGCAGCAGGCCCAGCAGCAATTCCTGCAGCAGCAGCAGGAGAATAACCGGTTGTTTTTTGAGCAGGTTGCAGCACTACAAAAGACTTGCAGCGCATCGTCCCAAAGTAATGTTGCAAAGTCACCTGCATTGTCCGCTGTAAAGAAGGCGGTAAGACGGTCCCTGAAAAAGATGACACCTCGTGACGATGTGGAGGTATATCTCACTAGGTTTGAGGGACTGGCAGAGAAGGAGAATCTGCCCCTATCTGAATGGGCCATGATGGTCGCACCCTATATGATTGGAGAACCCCAAAGGGCCTATGCTGACCTGAGCGAGCAGGACAGCCAAGACTATGCCAAGCTGAAAGCGGAGATTCTTACCCGGCTGGGTGTTACGGTGACAGCCCGTGCCAGGGGAGTTCATGACTGGAGATGCAGTTGGGAGTCTGCAGTCAGCAAACCTGATTATGGAGTTGAAAAGGTGATAGTGGACCGCTACACCCAAGCACGTCCTCCTGAGGTACAGCCAGAGGTCGGACAAGGAGACCACCAGGACGCCAATCGTCTGGTCAGCCTGATGGAGAGGGCCTTCGCCACCAAAGACTGCCTCCGTGACCAGCCGTCTGAGAGGTCGTCACTTCAGAGTTCCTGGACGCCGAACTCTCCCGGTAAGAGCGTTCCAGCTGTTGGGGTCGTGTGGGTGGGAGAGTGTGATGGACAGTGTTGGAGATGTCGTGAAATTGCAGCCAACTGTCCAATAGAGGGGGAGCCTATGTGTTGTGATGTTGGCGGATCCCTCTCTCCCTGCGCAGAGCCTGTGTGTGTGTCCACCTCAGCCGAAGAGACTGGACCACAGGGGTCCCCGGTGGTTGTAAATGACTGCCCAGCACAGGCCCTCTTGGACTCAGAGAGTCCAGTGACTTCCGTATGGGACAGCCTGATTGATAGGGACTTTATCCCTGATAAACACCTGAGTGTGGTGTGCGTCCATGGAGACACCAAAGTCTACCCAGAGACTGTCGTGGACTTGATCCCCAAACGCGGGGAGGTTTCATGTGAAGTGGGGGTAGTGAAGAACCTGGTGCCCCCCGTCATATTGGGTAATGACTTTCCCCGGTCTAAGGATCTCTGGGGGAAAAATGTTTCTGATGGACAGTGTGATGAAGCTCCTATTGAGGGTGCGCAGTCCCGAGGGGCGGAACACAATGCTAGTGGGCCGTTGAACTTATGTGATAATGATGATGATGATGATGACAATGATGATGATGATCATGATAATGATGATGACCATGATAATAATGCTGATGCTGACAATGATAATGATGATGATCATGATGGTGATGATTATACTGATCATAATCATGATAATGATATTGAAAATAATGATGACTGTGATAGTGATGAAATTCCTTTGCAGGTGATGTTGGGAGACGAGGATGGTGGTTCTCGGGAACCGAGTGTCCCTGACTTACCTGTGTCCTGTGACAATTTTGAGAGTGAGCAGTGGCGAGACCCCTCTCTTAAAACGGCCCAGGAAAATATAAATGTTCTAAATGAGGTTTCCCAAGAGCCTGGCTCTGAGGAGAGGTTTCCTCATGTTGCCATAAACACTCACCTGTTGTATAGGGACACTGAAGTCCAGGGAGAGGTCGTGAGCCAGCTCCTAGTACCTGAGCTATATGGAAGTATAGTGCTGGGGTTGTCACATAGTCACATACTTGAGGGACCACCTGAGGGAAACCAGGGACCAGATGGTGAAGTTAATGTTGTGGATGACATGTTAACTAAGGTTCCAGATCAAGATGTGAATGAGAATGAATTGTATAACCCTGACAGTGAGCAGGATGTGAATGAAAATGAAGTGTATAACCCTGAAAGTGAGCAGGATGTGAATGAGAATGAATTGTATAACCCTGACAGTGAGCAGGATGTGAATGAAAATGAAGTGTATAACCCTGAAAGTGAGCCAGATGTGGCTGAGAAAAAGGGGTCAGACAGGGATAGTGGTAGTGATAGTGAATCATCTGATGACAATCAAGCAACAAGTGCAAATGAGGAAGGCATGGTAGCAGAGGAGGTTGAGAGTCCTGAGAGGAAGGCTGATGCTGACCTTGCAGTCGGACAGAAGATGGCATCTGAAGATGTTTTACAGTTGGCCGGTTCCCTGGCGAAGACTAAGGTGAAAGGAGGAGAGCTGAGCTTTAAAGGCAGGACTCTGAAACTGAACACAGCCCAAGTAGATGCTGTTGGAAATGTGAAGTTACCAAGGTATGGTGTGGATCTGTATCGTGCCAAGGACTCTGAGGGAGATGCTGCAGAGGTGGAAAAAGCCATAGAAGTGGTAGTCACCAAGCCAGATGCCTCATCAGAAGCTGAGGTCTCAAGTGAAGCTGTGAGGAACAAGACTGAAGATATGGGGACTGACTCTGTCCAGGAATCTGTTTCTGCCGAAGACAGCGGCGTGGACAGGTTGCGGTTCGGATCAGTAGCTGCAACTCGTGAAGCTCAGGCTGGAAGTTCGGCGCCCGGAGCCCCAGCGGTGTTCCCGAGTGACACCAAGGATCTGGATAAGTCACAAGATGAGATTTTGAGACATCAGGCTGGCGTTGGTGAACTCAAGCGCACTTTCATGGAGTCTACATCGGAGCCACGTCCCAACAAATGGGAAAAGCGATGTGTCACTCCGTTGCCGCTGCAGACACACGGGAGCTCAGATGGGATGCAGAACGTGGTGGAAGAGAAGAATCCGGCGGGTTCTGAGTATACAGATGCAGCTATCAAGGAGAACTTGAAAGCCGGAATAAATGGAAATATTGGAGACCATAATGATGTGACTGAAGAGGTAGAATGTAAGACTGACGGTAGGGCTTCTGAGCATGTTCTACCAGAAGAGCCTGAAGAAGGGGCCGAAGACATAAAAGACGTCCAACAGGTACCAGATGAATTGATGACTTCTCAGAAAAAACTCCAAACTGTGATGAAGGAGTGTGATGAAAGCCATGAGCATCTTCGTGAGAAGGTCAATGAAGTAAAAGGAAGGATACAGGGAATCTCTTCGTTGCAAGAGCAAATGCTGCTCAATAAGTCTAAGGCTCTATCTAAGAATGCTGTTGTCACGGTAGAACATTACAATTCAGCTGGAGACTTAGCGGATGAATTATGTGTACTGCAAAAGAAAAACGATCAGCTCCTTCTACAGTCCCAATCATTTGAACAGTGTAGCTTAAAATGGTCAGAGACCATGGCAGAGGAGCTTAAGGTCTGTGAAATAGACTTTATGAGTCAACCGATATTCAAGAAAATAGATGTGCTAAAGAGGGTTCAAGGGGAACTAGAGAAAAGTGAAAAACCCCCTATACCTTCTGTAATAGTTGGTGACACATGGTCAGTGCACCAAGGACAGGAGGTACGTGAGTTTCTGAGGAAGAGTCAGCAGAAGTGTTCTGATGTGCCGGGTCGTACTTCTCTGGCCAGGCACTATAACGAAACTGAGCCCGGCCCTAAGGTCAAGATGAAACTGTGCAGGATACCCGAGGCCCGCAGAGAGCATAGGCCTGGGAGGGTACAGGGTAGTGCGGATGCTTCAGATGAAGAGAAAGCTGATGTTGGCTATGGCTCAGGTGAAGATACAGATGACAGTAGTGAAGATGAAGCTGATGAGGGCCATGACTGGTCCAGAGTTCACTGTCTCTTTTGGATTGTTGACCAGCCCTCCGGTCTGGATGACCAGCCCTCCGGTCTGGAGAAGAGGGGGGGGATATGTGAGACAGTGAGAGTATGTGTGTTGAATGGGGTGTACATTTCACCTAGATACTTTGCTGACTGGTATAAGGGAAATGTATGGCTTTGTAAACCTAGTGGTAGAGAAAGGTCACTACACCTTACATTCAGTACACACTTGCAGCTCAGGCCTGAAACCACTCAGCTGTTAATTAGGAGACCAGAAGTAGGTGTCTGCGAACACAGACAGAGAGCTCGCTTAGTCTGGACAAAGAGTCCAGGCACAAGAAGGAGTCTCCAGGAGTATGAGCTGTCTCAGTCTGGGTGCTCGATGTACCCCGGACACAGGAGTAGTCTCTGTGAGAATCCATGCGGATAGCTGCTGAATAGGAGGGGAGCTCTCTCAAGTCTGGACGTTGGATATGCCTTCAGACACAAGGAGGAGACTCTGTGAAACTCCATGCTGGTAAATGCTGAACATATGTGTTGTTTTGGGGACAGGCTGTTAGAGTCTGGTCCCGGATAGAGAGGGAAATCTATCTAAGTATAGTAAGTGGCTGGACAAGCCCAGGGCTTATGTTTATGATTTGGTTTTGCTTATGTTCTGTTTGCTGTGGACTTTAATAAAACTGGTTGCGGCCAGTTTTTACCAGAACTGCTGTCTGTGAATGAACTGTTTCCGTGCCACTCCGTCTACCCGGACGGCGATCCCAGAGCTATATCCCCTGAAAAGCTTACAATGTGTTTGGACAAACTTTGCAGGACTTAAGCACCTGCATGACAGCCCAGAAAAACAAACTTGCTGGCATGGAGTCCCAGTATGGACGGGCTTTTCAGGACATAAGTACGCAAATAGCGGCACAACCTTCTGGGCAACCGCCACCAGCTAGCCCACCTAAGTTGCCCCCATTCAGATTTAATGGTGATCGCGAAAAATTTCGTGGCTTTGTCAATCAATGTATGCTATATTTTGATGTGCATGCTGACCGTTTCCCTAATGATAGATTTAAAGTATTGTGTGTAATAATGCTGCTGACCGCACGAGCGCTCGCCTGGGCGAATCCGATGATTGAGTCTCGTGACCCGCGGTTAAATAATTTGGATGATTTCTTGGCCGCTATGGCATTAATGTTTGATGATCCTAATCGCCGTGCAACTGCTGAATCTGCTTTATTGTCTTTACACCAGGCTAAATGTTCTGTTGTTGAGTATGCTACTGAATTCAGGAGATTAGCAGTAGATACCAATTGGGACAGTTATGCACAATTGCCTATTTTTAAAAGGGGTCTGTCTAGCATTGTAAAGGACGAATTAGCTCGCTCTGAATCACCACAAGAGCTAGAGACATTTATACAGCATTGTGTGCGCATTGACATTCGCCTTACTGAGCGTAGGCAGGAGAGGTTTGCTGCCTTGAACCGTATCTCTAACTTTTCCCTTCCTTCCAAAGAGCCTGCAGGTAAAACATCTCGGGAGGTGGAGGAGGTGCCCATGCAAATTGATTCTGTTCAGAGGCGCGAGAGTAATGAGCGCTGGGAGCATCGACTTCGTGAAAGTCTATGTTTCTACTGCGGCCAGTCTGACCACTTTTTAATCAACTGTCCCAAGTGTCCCAACAGTCTACCAAGGTGCTAGCAGCGGTAGGAGAGTATGACAACTGTGATGATGAATCTGACATCTCTGAATGTAGCCTGCCTTTAAACGCTGTATTCCATTCACTTTCTATGATTTCACCACCCAAGGAGCTGAAGGAAAAGAACTCTCACTGTTCTCTCCCTATTAAGAGACTGTGTTCTGGACAGTGGATTTCCAGTGCAGCTATGATTGACTCTGGTGCAGGTGGCAATTTTATGGATATCGCATTTGCCAAGGAAAATGGTATTCAAATTCAGCAAAGAGCCTCTCCAATTACCATGGAATCAGTGGATGGGTCACCTTTAATCTCCGGGCTAATTTGGTGCTTATCCGTCCAGGGGATGAGTGGAAGACAGCATTCAGATGCCGGTATGGACACTTTGAATATCTCGTGATGCCCTTCGGGCTTTGTAATGCCCCTGCAACGTTTCAACACCTTGCTAATGACATCTTCAGAGATTTGTTGGACCAGTTTGTGGTGATCTATTTGGACGATATTTTAATCTTTTCTGACTCTCTACAGGAACATGAAGAACATGTCAAAGTGGTTTTAAGACGTCTGAAAGAGAACCATCTGTATATCAAGCCGGAGAAATGCGAGTTCGATCGTTCTGAGATACAGTTCTTAGGTTATATCATCTCTCCTCAGGGGCTGAACATGGAATCTGGAAAGCTTCAGGCTATCCTTGACTGGCCGGTACCCAAGAACGTTAAGGAGGTCCAACATTTTATTGGTTTTGCAAATTTCTACAGACGTTTCATTCGAAATTTTTCTGATATTGTCCATCCCATTACTTCCTTGACAAAGAAGGAAAGGCCCTTTAAGTGGTCTTTACAGGCTCAAGAAGCTTTTGATCGGCTTAACATCTGTTTCACCTCAGCACCGCTGTTGATACACCCAGATCCAACACTTTCTTTCTTTGTGGAGGTGGACACTTCTGATATTGCTTTGGGGGCTATTCTCTCCCAAAGAACTGGAGAGAAGGGGCTGCTACATCCTTGTGCTTTCTTTTTCCGTAGACTAACCTCAGCAGAGAAGAATTACGACGTGGAAGACAAGGAATTGCTGGCTATTATTGCGGCTTTCAAGGAATGGAGGCATCATCTGCAAGGAGCTGCACAACAGATCGTAGTGCTAACTGACCATTTAGAGTTCCTTAGATCCGCTAAATGTCTTTCTCCTCGTCAGGCTCGTTGGAATTTATTTTTAAATCAATTTAATTTTGTTATCTCGTACCGTTCAGGTTCTCGTAATGGGAAGGCTGATGCTTTATCCCGAATCCATGCTGCGGATTCCGTACCTGGAGCCCCGTCCAAGACCATTCTATCTGATGCCAATTTCATCGGAGTTATCCATGATCAAGACTTGTGGAAGGAGTGCAGGGAGGCTTATGACGGTGATGTATTTCTGACCAATCCACCTGTTGATATTAATCTTGTCTTTAAGGGTGGCATGTGGTTCAGAGATCGACGTATCTACGTCCCTGAAGCCGTCCGTCTGCAGATCCTCAAGTTGGTACATGACTCCAAGTTGGCTGGTCACAGGGGGGTACAGAAGACACAAGAGTTCCTAAGCCGATTTTTCTGGTGGCCAACTTGCCTGAAGAATACCAAGGACTATGTTCTCTCTTGCGAGGTATGTGCTCGATACAAGACTCCTCATGTGGCACCTACGGGTCTTCTGCAACCATTACCTGTTCCGTCCCACCCTTGGGGGTCTATATCAATGGACTTTATTGTGGAGCTGCCTACATCGGGGGGCATGAATACGATCATGGTGGTAGTTGATCGCCTGACTAAAGCCGCTAATTTTGTTCCATGCACTGGCCTCCCCTCAGCTAAGGATACAGTGAACTTGGATATACAGAATGTCTTTCGGCTGCATGGGGTCCCGGATGAGATCATCTCTGACCGTGGAGTACAGTTCACGTCAAGATTCTGGAAGGGGTTTTGCTCTGCAATCAATATTAATGTCTGTCTCTCTTCCGCTTACCATCCCCAGACAAATGGTCAGACTGAGCGTACCAACCAGACGCTGGAACAATATCTAAGATGCTATGTCAGCCATCTCCAGGATGATTGGTTGGAGTTGCTGCCATTAGCCGAATTTTCATACAACAATTCTCAGAGCGCCTCCACTAAGTTTACACCTTTCTTTGCTAATCTGGGTTATCATCCGTGTATCTTACCTAGGTCTCCGATTAATTCTCCGGTTCCGGCAGTGGAGGAGAGGCTGACTGTGATGAGGCAAGATCTGGAGGTTCTGAAGGAATCCCTGACCACAGCTCAAGAACATTATAAGAGATAGGCTGATAGATTCTGTAAACCTGCCTCCATGTTCAAGGTAGGAGATTCCGGGTGGTTAGCAGCTAAGAATCTGAAATTAAACTTTCCTTCACAAAAACTTGGACAGAAGTTCATTGGCCCTTTCAAGATCAACGGTATTGTGAGCTCCGTGGCCTGCCGTCTGAAGCTGCCTAGGACTATGAAGGTACACCCAGTTTTCCATGTATCTTTACTAAAGCCTGTATCTCCTAATACCTTCCAGGGACGTGTTGTGCCACCTCCGCAGCCTGTGGTGATTGATGGGCAAGAACAATTTGTGGTGGAGGAAATTATTCATTCCAGGATTCGCAGGAATCAACTCCAATATGTAATAAGATGGCAGGGATATCACCCTGAGGAAGACTCTTGGGAACCGGTGGAAAACATCAATGCCCAACAGAAGATTTTTCGTTTTCTTCAGAGATTCCCTGAGAAACCAGGTCCAGGATCGTCCTGAGGTCGCTTCTAAGGAGGGAGTAATGTCAGGACTCTGAACAATTTTGATCACCTTTTGACCCACCCGGGTTAGCCCCCCTTAGTGAGAATTTGGTTAAAAAATGATTACATTCGTTAAATATTTGTTAGATCCGTGTTGTGAATACGCTGGAGGCGACTTCGGAGCTGGGGCTCCCTCTGGTGGTTGCTGAGGGTAATGAACTAATTGCTGAATGGCTTTCAGCTGGATCCGAATGGTCTGATATAAGTGACCTGAACTCCCAGCAGCCTTGCCGGTAATAAATTGTTCTTCAAGTCTTGCTTGGAGCTCAGCTTGCATTCCTGCTTTCATTCAGATAAGTGATTTGCTGTTTTTTTTCCTCTGGTTAGATTTTCCTGGCTGGTTTGCTGCCTTGCAGTAGACTTCAGCCTGGTCCCCTTTTGGGGCCTGGCACTGCATTTGTGCTCAGTTATGTTTGCACTTTTGCTCTGTTCTAGTTTCACTTTTTATTTGCTGAATTGCTGTGTGTTACACCAGAGATCTGATTTAGGTGGTAGAGGTCGTGTGATCTCAGGTTTTTTGTTTATCAGAAGTGTGTTGTGTTTCGGTAGCTGAGGAGAGTAAGCAAAAAACGGCAATACACCAGAGAGGCTGGAACCTATTGGATTGCAGTAACCTGAACTAACCACACAACTAGAGGTAGCCATGGAGCGTTCCTACGTTGATCCTAGACGCCTCGTCACAGCCTGAGAGATAACTACACCTAAAGGTAGAAAGATGAAAGCTATCTGCCCCGGAGCAGATCCCCAAAGAAAATAGGAAGTCCCCAAACATGTAGTGGCGGTTAGACAAGAGGAAGCAAGGACACAGACAGAAAATAGAATGAGCAAACGCTGGGGCCCAATCTGTCTAGACAGAAAAGTACAGGAAAGGATACTCACTGCAATCCAAAAAAAATCCTAAAAAATACCAGCTCTACTGATTGCAAAAACACCTGAGATCACACAACCTCTACCACCTTAATTAGTTCTCTGGTGTAACAAAACTAAGCCGCAGCCACTAAAAAAACAGTAAAAAGCAAATGAACAAACAACAGTGGCTCCAGACAAACTGAGAGGAGCACAAGCCCCTGGCTGACCTCCACAGAAGTGCAGGGAACAATGCAAAAAGCAAGCACAAAAACAAAAGCAGAAAATATCTTATCTGATAGCAGAAGATGCAGGCAAGACTCAGAAAGCTTCCAAATGAACCAGAAACCACAATTGAGACAAGAACAATTGATCACCGGCAACCATCATGGGAGAGAACCTCCCTTATATCAGACCAGTCCGTGATCCCAGATTGCCAATCCTCGCTGAAAGGTTCAGTACTGTCAGTAACCACCAGAGGGAGCCTCTGCTCAGAAACCATTTTTAGCACATTCACAACAGAAGTGTTGGTATTTTTGTCACGGTTTTTTTGGGTTGCAGTCAGAATTCTTTCCTATACTTTTCTTTCTAGACAGATTGGGCCCCAGCGTTTGCTCATTATATTTTCTATCTGTGTCCATATTTTCTTCTTGTCTAACCACCATTACATGTTTGGGGGCTTCCTATTTCTTTGGGGGTTCTGCTACAGGGCAGATAGCTTTCATCTTTCTGCCTTTAGGTGTAGCTATCTCTCCGGCTGTGACGAGGGGTCTAGGATCACCGTAGGTACGCTCCACGGCTACTTCTAGTGTTGCGGTTAGTTCAGGGTCCTGCAATCCAATAGGTTCCAGCCTCTCTGGTGTATTGCTACTTTGCTATTTTTGCTATTTCTCCTCAGCTACCGTAACATAACACTAAATGACAATGTGCAAGAAGCAGAAACTGCAAGTCTAGAACAGGGGGAACAGCCAAATCCTTACTTCTGTCCAGATTTTTCTCATAAACTAGTTCACCTTCTGAAGTATTTTCCTATTTGGACATCTGTGATGCAACCAGTTTTTAAATCACCAAATAAAACAGCCTCTTCTGCATCAGTTGAGGGAGATTTTGGCCTTTTGAAGAACTCCATTCTTCAGCATATTCAAACTCCAATGCGAGTTGACAAATTTGTTGCATTGCATTTAAGTGCTCTGTGTGGGCGCTCCAAAATAGCAGCTGCTGTACATGTCACAGAAAGTAACAATTTAGTAACATTGCAAAAGGAAGAGGTCATCGATGAATCTGCCATAGACAAACATGGGCAGCAGGAAAAAAGTAATGAAAAAGAAGTGGTTAGTGAACACATAAAGAAACTGACAGACACTCTCCACCTCTTCAACAATCTATGAAAGAAACAAGTGTTTTAGAAAGTAGGAACACAGAACAGAGTGTGGTAGAGCTTAGCGAAGAAGAATATTGGCGGGGTAAAACCAACTCTCAATTGAAAATTGTACATACTCCCATAGCACAAAATGAAGGCGATAACAAATCGTTGAAGTCCAAAGATTTACTTTCCCCACTGAACATACCTTTCAAGAAGAGACCAACATATTTAACGCCGTATCCAAAAATATGTCAAATAATTGATGATCCTTGTTCACGAAAACTTTTAGGTATCCTGCGCAATGGGAATCTCTTGAACACCATTAATATAAATAATAACGTGTATAAGGTCAATAGTACTTGCCCATTTGACTCTCTGCTGCATAGTTTGTCAACCATGTTTGTTGATTATGACTCATACAGAAACTTCATAACTAACTCAGAAAAACCATTTTTGGGTGTTGTTAAGTATTTTGTTGAATTTGGAGCAAATCAAAACATGTACAGAAAGAGAGCTCAGTCGATACAGGAAAATTACACAAGCCACACACTTCTAGGTGGAATTACGAGTTTGGATGCAGAAGATTACATTGGCCATACAGTAGAATTGTTTTTAAAAGACATCCCCAGTTCAACAGAAATATCTACATGTCAAAATGTCACATGTAAAAACAACAAAGAACGATGCAATATCTTTTGGCCAATCAACACTAATGATGTAAAACATGGTTTTGAGCGTGCTATGCACATTTCCTCTAATGTCATTAATAAACCATGTACACCCAACTGCAGCCAATGTACTACGATTATCTACAAACCAGGGCCACATTTTACAATAGAGCCACGTGTTGGTTTACCGAGAAAGCAACGAATCTCTGAATTCCCCACTCAAGTGATCATATCAGATATACGTTATACATTAGGAGCCATTATAATGCATGTTCAAGGTAACCATTACATTTCATATTGTAGAAGAAAGGACAGTTGTTGGGAAGTTTATGATGACATGAGCTACTCTGTAAAAACGGTAGACCCAAATAAACTATGTGGAAATGCAGAAGTTGTAATATATGTTAAAATGTAGCTTTTCCAGTTTAGAGGTATAACAAATGAGTAAAGACAATCGCTCTTTAAAGAGTAGCTAAAGTTTTAAGCTAGTTTACCTCTATTGTCTCCTCGGGCCTTGTTGTTATGACTTTAATTAGTCCTGCAGCAGTACAGAGCTCCTGGCCGCTGCATCGCACTCGGTCCCCCAATGTCCACCAGATATTTCCTCTTGCTGGTGACTAAATGTGTAGTCACCTGTTATGATTTGGTAGCTGAGGAGGACAGGATCAAAATACTGCCAAAGCAGCAAGACATCAGAGAGGCTGGAACCTAATGGGTTGCAGATCCCTAAACTAACCGCACAACTAGAAGTAGCCGTGGAGCATATCTACGGTGATCCTAGACGCCTCGGCACAGCCGGAGAGTTAGCTACACCTGAAGATAGAAAGAGGAAAGCTAACTGCCCCGAAGTGAAGCCCCCAAAGAAATAGGAAGCCCCCAAACATGTAATGGCGGTTAGACTAGAGGAAAACATGAACACAGATAGAAAATAGAATGAGCAAATGTTGGGGCCTAAATCTGTCTAGAAAGTAAGTACAGGAGAGAAATTCTGTCTGCAACCCAGAAAAACCCTAATAAAAAATACCAGCACTTCTGATTACAAAAAACCTGAGACCACACGATCTCGACCACCTATATCAGATCTCTGGTGTGACACACAGCTACCCAGCAATAAAAAAATATCAATGGAACAGAGAACAAGTGCAAATACAAAATGAGAACAGAGGGCAGCGCAAGCCCCCAAAGGGGACCCGGCTGAAGTCCAATGCAAGACTGCAAAAAGCAAGGAAAATCCAACCACAGAAAAAAAAACAGAAAGTCACTTATCTGAATGATAGCAGGAAAGCAAGCTGAAATTCCAACAAAGACCTGGCAGCAACAATTGATTACCGGCGAGGATCATGGGAGGCCAGCTCACCTATATCAGGCCAGTCAGCCCCACCTGACACCCATTCCTTAATTGGTTCAATACCCTCAGCAACCATCGGAGGGAGCCTCAGCTCCGAAGTCGTCTCCAACACATTCACCCAAGATTGCACCAGAACTGATCAGAGCCTTCCTTTCCTTATTGCTAATCAGATTTCACAGAAAAGGAAGCCTCCGATTGGGGCAGATGCCATCTTTGGTGACTACATATGTAGACACTTGCCAGAGAAATATTGGGTGGATGTCAGGGAGACAGAGTGGGTGTGAATAGCAAGAACCATGGCTGATACCACAGTGTAGGAACATAAAACTGGCCGGACTAAGGTAAGTTATAATGAGGGTGGGGAAGCCAATTGATTTAAACTGGTTTGAAAGTTTAGCTATTCTTTAAAACACTTCTTGTAAAGCTAAGGCTGGTGGTCGGGGGTTTCATTCAGCTCCTCTTTCAAAAATAAGAGGCTGAATACAACAAAACAAAGACTTTTGCTTCCCGATAACTTGAATAAGGATACAAGCCTTCTGAACTGCTCGTACTAGAAATGTTAAGGCTGCTTTAAAATAGGGGGGTAAAAAAAGGCCTGCATGTAGGAAAAAAAGGGCTAATATTTTGAGCACTAGCAGTTCAGTAAGTTACTGTCCCCATTCCAGCAAACAGGGAAGCAAACTATTATATTTGGTTCTGTCCAGCCTCTCCTTTGGACAGAGAAGCTGAATATAACTATACGATGTCCTTGTGAACTCAGCCTAAGTGCATTTACAGACCATTTTCATATACTGTAACTGAAACCAAACTAGATTTCAAAATTAGTTATATGTCAAAAGCAATAAGTAAAAAAAAAGAAAAAAAAGAGGACTATTGGTTAATTCTCAAAGAGTAACTAAACTTTTCTATTTCATAAGTGGGCAGGGAGGGGGCACATATATTTACTTCTATATAGATGCAGGGTCTACAGATTTTGTAAGTGCCCCCAAGTTACCCCGCCAACCATCCACTGGATTTTTGTTTCTTCAGTCGACTGGCTTAATCAGCCTGACTGACATTAGGGAGAAAAGGGGAGAGCAATGTGACCGTGGTCCTAATTAACTGGTTGCTGTTAGAGCTAGCAGCCAGCCAATCAGGAGTTTGGCCGCAGTGATAGCCATGCCTGTGATATCATGCAGATCATGGAAGAAAAGGAAATCTAGTGGACAGCTGTGGCAATTGTAAGGGGAAATTTGAAGCCACTTACAAGAGTCTTTAAGGGTATGCCACACTAAACGAGAACGCTAACGAGATAGTTAAAAAACGTCACTATTTAGCGATCTCGTTAGTGACGTCGTTGTGTGTGGCATGTAGCAACGATGTGGCCCCTGCTGTGATCTCGTTGATCGTTCACTAGAGTTCTGGACCGTATTTTGATCGTTGGCGTCCCGCTGGTGAGCCTGAATCGCTGTGTTTGGCACCTTTTGTGAACGATGTGCGACCTCGTTGACGACGCATTAGTCAGCGGCGCAGGCGGGACTTTGATTTCTTTCGTTAACGCCCTTCAGCTCAGATTGGTGACCACAACATCACCTCAGCTATAATAACCGCGCCCCCATCTATTGTTTCCAGAGCACTTTGTGGGACTCCAACGGTTCTTTGTGCGTTGTTGCGAGGATAGTATCGTGTGTCGGATTTTTGCGATCCTGTTTGTGGCGCAGTGGTGGGTTTTGCGATCCTGTCTGAGTCGCTAGAGCACTTCATCTTCCCCATTTGGATTTGGATATTTGGATTCAAGGTACATATTGTTTGTGATGTTGTTTGATACGTTTTTTGACATTTTTTTTTATTTGTCTGCTTTATTTATTTTACACCCCCCACCATTTTAGACATTTGTAACTGTATTTTAAATGTAACTGAAAAGTTAACAAACATTTTTTTTTGTTTTATTTTTTTTTATTTTATTCTTTATTTTATTTTGTTTAAACACTTTATAATAGTAATTAATTACTAATTAACTTTTCTCTTCTTTACCGTACAGGTTGCACATAATGAACCTGTCCACCGCGGAGCATGTGATTGTGGCAGTTGCACTATCAATGGAGGCAGATCGACAGGAAGAGGCGCGGGTGGAAGAGAGGCGCTCCAAGCGAAAGCGTCGCATGTGGACCAGAGAATGGCTGGAGCAGAGGTCCAGATTTACCCACATGCATCTAGTGAGGGAGTTGCAGGAGAAGAATCCGCAGGATTTCCGGAATTATCTACGGATGTCGGAGGATTCATTCAAGCTCCTACTGGAAGCTGTGAGGCCACTCATTGAACGGCAGGATACCCAGATGCGTGCAGCTGTTTCAGCAGAGGAACGTTTGGCAGTAGCGCTGCGATTTCTGGCAACCGGACGTTCAATGAAGGATTTGCAATTTTCTGCTGCAATTTCTCAGTCGCTGCTTGGAGAACTAATTCCGGAGACATGCAACGCCATCGTCCGCAGTTTACGGAGCTACATGCCTTTTCCCAAATCAGTGGCGGAATGGCAAATAATTGCCTCTGATTTTGAAAGGATTTGGCAGTACCCAAACTGTGGTGGTGCCTTGGATGGCAAACATTGTCGGATCACGCAACCAGCCAAAAGCGGATCCTATTTTCATAATTACAAGGACTACTTCAGCGTGATCCTCATGGCCCTTGTTAATGCCAATTATGAATTTATTGACGTTAATGTTGGCATTAATGGAAGGGTTTCTGACGGTGGCGTTTTGGAGCACACAACTTTTGGTGAACGGCTGTTTAATAATAAACTTAACTTGCCAACCAACATGGACACCACCGCCAACCTAAACTTTGTTTTTGTGGGCGATGAAGCCTTCCCCCTTCATGAGCATCTTGTGAAACCGTACCCACAAAAGACTTTGACAGGGGAAAGGCGGATTTTTAATTACAGACTATCTAGGGCACGGCGCGTTGTGGAGAATGCCTTTGGCATAATGGCCAACCGCTTCAGGGTTTTCCACACTCCAATCAATATGAAGCTGGAATCGATAGACTCTGTAGTGTTGGCCTGTTGTGTGCTGCACAATTTTTTACGAAAACGCGATGCTGGAACTTACAGTCCGCCAGGCTTCATGGACTCGGACAGCAATGGTGTCTCTGGATAGACAGGCGGGTAGTCACGGCAAGTGACCGGGGCAGTCTCTGGATAAACAGGCGGGTAGTCACGGCAAGTGACCGGGGCAGTCTCTGGGTAGACAGGCAGGTAGTCACGGCAAGTGACCGGGGCAGTCTCTGGATAAACAGGCAGGCAAGGGGCCGGGGCAGTCTCTGAATGGACAGGTATATACGACCTGAGATGGTGGAGCCTCCCGGTGGGCTAGCAGGCAGATGACAGATGAGCGCCCCCAAGTGAGCAGGCGAGAGTCTCTGGAATAGCCGATGGACACCGCAGGTGATGGCCGAACCTCCAGGTAGGCTTGCAGGCAGATGGCAGATGAGCGCCCCCAAGTGAGCAGGCGAGAGTCTCTGGAATAGCCGATGGACACCGCAGGTGATGGCCGAACCTCCAGGTAGGCTTGCAGGCAGATGGCAGATGAGCGCCCCCAAGTGAGCAGGCGGAGAGTTTCTGGAATTGCCGATGGTCACCGCATGTGACGGCCGAACCTCCAGGCAGGCTTGCGGGCAGGTAGCAGACAGCAAACTGGCAGGAAACAGGCAGGTAACTGGTAACGGACCCTGAGGGCTAAAGCAGAGTAGTGAACAGTGCAATAACAACATTGCTCGGGCACCTCCATTAAGGAGGAAGTACTTTATATAGGGTGGAGTCCTCCGGCATTGGCCGGGGACCTTTTTGAAAGATGCGCGCGGCCCCTTTAAGAGTGGGGGAGCGCGCGGGCGCGCGCCCTAAGTCCAGTAGCAGGGAAGGAGCGCGCGGCCCCAGCAGGGCGGAAGGAGGACGCTGAGTGTGGGTAAGGGGGGCGACGTCCCTGCCTGGCAGAGGACGCTGTCGCAGGGGAACAGCGTCCCTGCCTGGCAGAGGGCAGGGACGCCGGCGCTACAGTACCCCCCTTTTAGGCCCCCCCTTTTTTAGGCCAGAAAGAAATTTAGCTAGGATGAGAGGGGCATGGATGTTCTCCCGAGGCTCCCACGTTCTCGCCTCAGGACCAAACCCCTTCCAATCCACCAGAAAATAGGTCTTTCTTCCTACCCTTTTGGTGGCCAGAATGTTCTCTACCTCAAATTCGTCTTCAGCAGACACTGGAGCAGGAGGTGTACCTGTAGACTTGACAAAAGAGTTAAGTACCACCGGTTTGAGGAGAGATACATGGAAGGAGTTAGGAATCCGCAAATTGGCCGGGAGTTTCAATTTATAGGACACCGGGTTGATCTGACTGATGATCTCAAAAGGACTGATGAACCGAGGGCCTAACTTGTAGGAAGGAATCTTGAGCCGGACATACTTGGACGAAAGCCAGACCTTATCCCCAGGACGGAATTGAGGAGGATCCAGATGTTTTTTGTCAGCATGTTTCTTCATGCGCTCGGATGACAGAATGAGTGCGGACCGGGTACTCTCCCATATGGAGGAAAATTCGTTAACCAGAGATTCCGCAGCTGGATTGTCCACAGAGATGGAGACAGGAACAGGGATCCGAGGGTGTTGACCGAAGACTACAAAAAACGGAGATTTGGAGGAAGATTCGCTCTCGTGATTGTTGTAAGAGAATTCGGCCCAAGGCAGGAGATCCACCCAGTCAGAATGGTGGGCATTAACGAAGTGCCGGAGATAACTGGTCAGATTCTGATTGATTCGCTCGACTTGTCCATTGGACTGCGGGTGGTAAGCGGAGGAGAAATCCAAGGTGACGTCTAGCAACTTACAAGTGGCTCTCCAGAAACGTGAGGTGAACTGTACCCCACGATCCGACACAATGTGACGAGGCAGACCATGAAGACGGAAGATGTGGCGGATAAAGTCTTTAGCCAACTCGGGTGCAGACGGAAGCCCTGGCAGGGGAATGAAGTGAGCCATCTTGGAAAATCGGTCAACGACCACCCAAATGACCGTACAACCGGCAGAGACGGGCAGATCTGTTATGAAGTCCATGGCTATATGCTGCCAGGGGGCAGCGGGTACAGGAAGCGGAAGAAGACGGCCGGCAGGCAGGTGTCTTGGAACTTTGTTGCGGGTACAGGAGACACAGGCAGAAACAAAGTCTATTACGTCCTTGTGCAGGGTAGGCCACCAGTAATGCCGAGTAATGAGCTGGAGGGTCTTTTTCTGACCAGCGTGGCCAGCTAGTTTAGACGAATGACCCCAGTGTAGGATTCTCTCCCGATCGGTTACCGATACGAACGTCTTACCAGGAGGGAGACGATTTAGACTCACGGGAGCCACCTGCATCACTCTGGCGGGATCGATGATATGTTTAGGTTCCTCCTCGAGATCCGACACCAGGAAGGACCGGGACAAGGCGTCCGCCTTGATGTTCTTGTCGGCCGGGCGAAAATGTAAGAGAAAATCAAAGCGGGCAAAAAACAAGGACCACCGGGCTTGGCGAGGGTTAAGTCTCTGGGCATGCTGGAGGTAAGCCAGATTTTTGTGGTCAGTGTAAATGATTACCGGATGAAGAGCCCCCTCGAGTAGGTAACGCCACTCCTCCAATGCCAGCTTGATGGCCAATAACTCTCGGTCTCCTATGGAGTAATTGCGCTCAGAAGAGGAGAAGAGTTTGGAGAAGAAGCCGCAAGATACCATCCTCCCGGAAGAAGACTTTTGAGTCAGTACCGCTCCGGCTCCAGAAGAGGAAGCGTCCACCTCCAGGAAGAACTGCTTGTTGCCGTCCGGGCGATGCAGCACTGGAGCGGAAGAGAAGGCCTGTTTTAAAGAAAGAAAGGCCTCCTCTGCTTCGGGCGTCCACTGTTTGGGATTAGCATCCTTGCGGTGAGCACGGAGATTGGAGCAGTCCGGGAAGAGAAGTGCGGTATGAAAAGGCGGTAATAATTGGCGAATCCCAGGAACCGCTGAATGGCCTTCAACCCCTCCAGTCGGGGCCATTTCTCGATGGCAGACAGTTTCTCCGGATCCATTCGTAGGCCTGTCTGAGAAATGATGTAGCCCAAAAACGGAAGCGAGGTCTGCTCAAAGAGGCACTTCTCATATTTGGCGAAGAGGTGATTCTGCCTGAGCCTGAGCAGAACCTGACGAACATCCCTCCGGTGAGACTGGAGATCCGGAGAGAAGACCAAGATGTCGTCTAGGTACACCACAACGCAGAAGTAGAGAAGGTCCCGGAAGATGTCATTGACCAACTCCTGAAAGACTGCTGGAGCATTACAGAGACCAAAGGGCATCACCAAATACTCGTAGTGACCGTCCCGGGTGTTGAATGCCGTCTTCCATTCATCTCCCCGACGGATACGGACTAGGTTATATGCCCCACGAAGATCCAGTTTGGTGAAGATTCTAGCCCCCCTCAGACGATCAAACAATTCTGGAATGAGCGGAAGAGGGTACTTATTCTTCACTGTGATCAAATTTAGGCCTCTGTAGTCAATACAGGGACGGAGAGAGCCGTCTTTCTTTTTTACGAAGAAGAAACCTGCTCCCGCTGGGGAGGTGGATTTCCGGATGAATCCCTTGGCCAAATTCTCCTCGATATATTCGGACATCGACCTGGTCTCAGCAGCGGACAATGGGTAAATACGCCCACGAGGAGGCGTAGTACCGGGTAGCAGGTCGATCGGGCAATCATACGGTCTGTGAGGGGGTAATGTCTCTGCTTCCTTTTTATTAAAGACATCAGCGAATGACCAATATGGAATCGGGAGCCCTGGTAGATTAGTTGGTGTAGGAGAAGGACGGACGGGATGAACAGGAACCAAACACGTTTTATGACAGTCCTGTCCCCAGCGAAGGATCTCTCCAGTCTGCCAGTCGAGCACAGGTGCATGCTTTTGGAGCCAAGGCAGACCTAGTAAGAAAGCGTGAGAGTCCAGGCAGAACATGAAACGAGATGCTCTTAGAATGCAACATTCCCACCTGCAGGGTTATGGCTTCAGTGATAAGTTGGATGGGACGTGGTAGGAGACCCCCATCCACAGCAGCAACAGATACTGGTTCACCCAGAGGTTTGGTAGGAATGCGATATTTTTCTACTAGAGCCTGTGAAACAAGATTCCCGGCTGCTCCAGAATCAAGTTGGGCTAGTTCGAAATAACGGTTCTCACCGAGGAGAATTGAGACTGACAGCAGCAGAGATGAAGAGGATTTATTTTTGTCTAGGTGGACCTCTCCGAGCGAACCTAGACACAGCGTTTCCCGACCTCTCTGGGCAGGTACGGATCCGGTGCTCCTTACTGCCACAGTAGAAGCAACTCCCCTCGGCACGGCGTAAGTCCTGACGGGCTTTGACCATCTTGGTCTGGTCGACTTGCATAGGCTCAGAAGAGTGTACCTGAGGAGAAACGGAAGGAGTTACAGGTCTCTGAAAAGAAGGAGCTAGACGAGGAAACCTTCTCTCACGGGTGACCTCTTTAGCGCGCTCCTGGAACCGTAGATCAATTAGATTGGCAAGAGTTATTAGGTCATCGAGAGAGGTTGGAATGTCCCGACCGGCAAGTTCATCTTTAATACGGCCGGACAGACCCTCCCAGAAGACAGATATCAGAGCGTCATTATCCCAAGCCAGCTCCGAGGCAAGGGTACGGAACAGTATGGCATATTGACCCACGGTGAGACTTCCCTGACGGAGACGCAGCAGAGATGATGCAGAGGAGGTCTTCCGTCCGGGTTCGTCGAATACCTTCCGGAAGGCTGAGAGAAAAGCAGACAGGTCAGACACCAGAGGATCTTCTCTCTCCCAAAGACGATTTAGCCAGGCCAGGGCCTCTCCGGTGAGATGGGACATGATGAAGGCAATTTTGGCCCGGTCGGAGTTAAACTGGTGTGCCAGGAGTTCAAAATGCAGGGTGCACTGGTTAATGAAACCCCGAGCCAGAGCAGGGTCGCCTCCAAACCGAGGAGGAGCTGAAAGTCGAGGTCCAGGAACGGAAACCACAGAATTGGTAAGCAGCGGAACTGCCGGATTGCGAGTCATGGCGCCCGCGGTGGTTGCTGGTGAAGTAGTCAGGGTGTCCAGGCGGGAATTAACATTCCGCAGGTGACCCAGGATGGACTCCTGTTGAGACCTTTGACGAGACAGTTCATGACACAGGTCAGAGAGCGAGGGAGTTTGGGTGCCACCGGGTTCCATGGCCCGAGCAAACTGTAACGGGTCTGGGAGGCGGAACCTCTGAGCTTTATTATACAAGGAGGCTTTCCTTGTAAAGGAGCGGGTGGCGCCCGGGGTGACGGACAGGAAGTCACTGCAAGTGACGGGGGCAGTCTCTGGACAGACAGGCGGGAGGTCACGGCAAGTGACCGGGGCAGTCTCTGGATAGACAGGCGGGTAGTCACGGCAAGTGACCGGGGCAGTCTCTGGGTAGACAGGCAGGTAGTCACGGCAAGTGACCGGGGCAGTCTCTGGATAGACAGGCGGGTAGTCACGGCAAGTGACCGGGGCAGTCTCTGGATAAACAGGCGGGTAGTCACGGCAAGTGACCGGGGCAGTCTCTGGGTAGACAGGCAGGTAGTCACGGCAAGTGACCGGGGCAGTCTCTGGATAAACAGGCAGGCAAGGGGCCGGGGCAGTCTCTGAATGGACAGGTATATACGACCTGAGATGGTGGAGCCTCCCGGTGGGCTAGCAGGCAGATGACAGATGAGCGCCCCCAAGTGAGCAGGCGAGAGTCTCTGGAATAGCCGATGGACACCGCAGGTGATGGCCGAACCTCCAGGTAGGCTTGCAGGCAGATGGCAGATGAGCGCCCCCAAGTGAGCAGGCGAGAGTCTCTGGAATAGCCGATGGACACCGCAGGTGATGGCCGAACCTCCAGGTAGGCTTGCAGGCAGATGGCAGATGAGCGCCCCCAAGTGAGCAGGCGAGAGTCTCTGGAATTGCCGATGGTCACCGCATGTGACGGCCGAACCTCCAGGCAAGCTTGCGGGCAGGTAGCAGACAGCAAACTGGCAGGAAACAGGCAGGTAACTGGTAACGGACCCTGAGGGCTAAAGCAGAGTAGTGAACAGTGCAATAACAACATTGCTCGGGCACCTCCATTAAGGAGGAAGTACTTTATATAGGGTGGAGTCCTCCGGCATTGGCCAGGGACCTTTTTGAAAGATGCGCGCGGCCCCTTTAAGAGCGGGGGAGCGCGCGGCGCGTGCCCTAAGTCCAGTAGCAGGGAAGGAGCGCGCGGCCCCAGCAGGGCGGGAGGAGGACGCTGAGCGCGGGTAAGGGGGGCGATGTCCCTGCCTGGCAGAGGACGCTGTCGCAGGGGAACAGCGTCCCTGCCTGGCAGAGGGCAGGGATGCCGGCGCTACAGTATCTACTTGTCACACACGGGGTCATGGGAGTACCATCAGTCATAGGAGTTCATTGTTAAAGAAATAAAAAGAAAAAAATTTCAAAAATTAACAATTATTTCAAAGGCCCATGGTCTCACTAGCGTTCAAACCTTATAATTAAAAATAACACATAATACACCACAGCAGCATATATAAAGTTTAAATATATAACATATATTTTTAGTCATATAGATTAAAGATTAAAATATTGATATAAATATATAAAAATACATTTTGGGAGGTAAAGGTCAACATTCACCAGGGAATCCCAGCTATACACAGATATGCGAGGCCACTGTGATCGCAAGGTGACGATAAGGAGCTCCAGCTATTCAGATATACAGCTATTCACAGATATGCGTCGCCACTGTGATCGCAAAGTGACGATAAGGAGCTCCAGCTATTCAGATATACAGCTATTCACAGATATGCGTCGCCACTGTGATCGCAAAGTGACGATAAGGAGCTCCAGCTATTCAGATATACAGCTATTCACAGATATGCGTCGCCACTGTGATCGCAAAGTGACGATAAGGAGCTCCAGCTATTCAGATATACAGCTATTCACAGATATGCGAGGCCATTGTGATCGCAAGGTGAAGGTTCTCATGAGCTCAAGCCATACACAGATATGAGATGCCATTACGATCGCCTAGCTTGGAACCATCATCTGTGTATGGCTGGGCGCATGGCTGCTGCGGTCACTTTGCAATCGCAATATCGTTTTGCGTCGCGAGTGCGGACGCACGTAACGTGCGCACGCTGTGACATCATGGCGCTGGCATTGCCTAATGCGCTGTTGTTGAAAATGGCGGCGAGACAGCGCGGCGCAAAGTGGACGGAGGCAGAGGTCCACTACTTAATCGGCAGGGTGGACAAGTGGGGCTATGAGTGCAGGCTACTACAAAAAGGTAGTCCTGCAGAGGATCCGGCGGGGCCTGGCGCGGCGCTTTAATGTGCAGCGGACCACACAGCAGATCCGCAAGAAGCTGGCGGACCTCCGATACCGGTCCAGCGAGAGGGTCGCCAGCATCCGGGCCCAGCTACGCAGGCCTCACAGTGAGTATTGATGAGGGTATCTGGAGAGGTTATGTTTTGTGGGTTATCTACCTATATCAATGCACCCGCAGTGATGGGAGTACCGGCAGTGATGGGGCAGGCAGTGATGGGAGTACCGGCAGTGATGGGGCAGGCAGTGATGGGGCAGGCAGTGATGGGGCAGGCAGTGATGGGAGTACCGGCAGTGATGGGGCAGGCAGTGATGGGGCAGGCAGTGATGGGCAGGCAGTGATGAGAGTACCGGCAGTGATGGGGCAGGCAGTGATGGGGCAGGCAGTGATGGGGCAGGCAGTGATGGGGCAGGCAGTGATGGGAGTACGGCAGTGATGGGGCAGGCAGTGATGGGGCAGGCAGTGATGGGAGTACCGGCCGTGATAATGGGGATTCTGAATTGTATATTTCATTTACAGCACCACCTTCACCATCACCAGCACCAGCTGCTCCACCGTCCCAGCTACCCCTCCACCTCCATCATCTCCTTCCCCGGCTACCCCTCCACCACCATCATCACCACACCTCTCCAACCCTTCAACCCCTTCACCGGCAGCAACCCCCCTCCTGATTCGGTGGGTTCCAGCCCTTCCCCAGGAAATGTCTTCTCTCCAGCATCATCCTGTGACACGGATGCAGGCTCCCCATCAGGTAATTAACGCACATTACAAACATAACTTTGTAAGGTCTTATGTGTAATGGCTGTTGTGATATAATTTTTTTTTCTTTTTTTTCACTAGCCGGCGGAGCAACAGGTTCTGGGTGGGTAGTAAGCGGGTCCTCTGAGGAAAACCGTAAGTGTTAACAAACATAACATGTACAGTCAGGGCCAGAAATATTTGGACAGTGACACAATTTTCGCGAGTTGGGCTCTGCATGCCACCACATTGGATTTGAAATGAAACCTCTACAACAGAATTCAAGTGCAGATTGTAACGTTTAATTTGAAGGGTTGAACAAAAATATGTGTTAGAAAATGTAGGAATTGTACACATTTCTTTACAAACACTCCACATTTTAGGAGGTCAAAAGTAATTGGACAAATAAACATAACCCAAACAAAATATTTTTATTTTCAAAATTTTGTGGCGAATCCTTTGGAGGCAATCACTGCCTTAAGTCTGGAACCCATGGACATCACCAAACGCTGGGTTTCCTCCTTCTTAATGCTTTGCCAGGCCTTTACAGCCGCAGCCTTCAGGTCTTGCTTGTTTGTGGGTCTTTCCCTCTTAAGTCTGGATTTGAGCAAGTGAAATGCATGCTCAATTGGGTTAAGATCTGGTGATTGACTTGGCCATTGAAGAATGTTCCACTTTTTTGCACTCATGAACTCCTGTGTAGCTTTGGCTGTATGCTTGGGGTCATTATCCATCTGTACTATGAAGCGCCGTCCAATCAAGTTTGCAGCATTTGGCTGAATCTGGGCTGAAAGTATATCCCGGTACACTTCAGAATTCATCCGGCTACTCTTGTCTGCTGTTATGTCATCAATAAACACAAGTGACCCAGTGCCATTGAAAGCCATGCATGGCCATGCCATCACGTTGCCTCCACCATGTTTTACAGAGGATGTGGTGTGCCTTGGATCATGTGCCGTTCCCTTTCTTCTCCAAACTTTTGGCTTCCCATCATTCTGGTACAGGTTGATCTTTGTCTCATCTGTCCATAGAATACTTTTCCAGAACTGAGCTGGCTTCTGGAGGTGTTTTTCAGCAAATTTAACTCTGGCCTGTCTATTTTTGGAATTGATGAATGGTTTGCATCTAGATGTGAACCCTTTGTATTTACTTTCATGGAGTCTTCTCTTTACTGTTGACTTAGAGACAGATACACCTACTTCACTGAGAGTGTTCTGGACTTCAGTTGATGTTGTGAACGGGTTCTTCTTCACCAAAGAAAGTATGCGGCGATCATCCACCACTGTTGTCTTCCGTGGGCTCCCAGGTCTTTTTGGATTGATGAGTTCACCAGTGCTTTCTTTCTTTCTCAGGATGTACCAAATTGTAGATTTTGCCACTTCTAATGTTGTAGCAATTTCTTGGATGGGTTTTTTCTGTTCTTGCAGCTTAAGGATGGCTTGTTTCACCTGCATGGAGAGCTCCTGTGACCACATGTTTCCTTCACAGCAAAACCTTCCAAATGCAAACACCACACCTCAAATCAACTCCGGCCCTTTCATCTGCTTAATTGAGAATGACATAACAAAGGGATTGCCCACACCTGTCCATGAAATAGCCTTGGAGTCATTTGTCCAATTACTTTTGGTCCCTTTAAAAACAGGGTGGCACATGTTAAGGAGCTGAAACTCCTAAACCCTTCATCCAATTTTAATGTGGATACCCTCAAATGAAAGCTGAAAGTCTGAACTTCAAATGCATCTAATTTGTTTTGTTTCAAATTCATTGTGGTAATGTCTAGAACCAAAATTAGATAAATGTCTCTGTCCAAATATTTATGGACCTAACTGTACATGTTGATGTTGCAACAGAATTCCCTGGTTAACTGTTACCTTTACCTCCACAGAAATCCCAACTGCCCAGGACCTGTTGCTGTCACACTGCCGGCTGATGGCGGCAATGAGCAGCGCGGTGGCAGCCATGAATACAGCGGTGGCAGCGATGCAAAGTGCCATGGGAGCTCTGCATCACCACGGGGTGATGCTGGAGAGGGTATTTTCTGGACTCCGGGGCCCTCATTAATTTATTTTTTGTTAATTATTTTTTATTATGTTAATATTTTGTTTATAATTTTTTATTTTATTATGTTACTGTTTTTTTGTTTTTATTTAAATTTGATTTCTTTAAAAAAAAAAATATATGAAAAAAATATATATTTTATATTTTACGTTAATCTACGCAGGTGTGGTGTATTATTTTTTAGTATAAGGTTTTAGCGCTAGTGTGACCAGGGACCTTTAAAAGAAATGTTAATTTTTGAAATTTTTTTCATTTCATTTTTTCCCTATGATGGAACTCCTATGATAGCTGGTACTCCCATGACCCCATGTGTGACAAGTAGATGTAATAAAAATACAACATTTTAATAGTTGACATCACATAAGAAAAGACCACAATTCATTAGATAAATAAGATTTTTATTAAAAAAGGTATCAATGTAATAAAAATATAAACAACAAAAAAAACTTTTGTAAAACATTTTAAAAACTACAACTGCTGGTAAGATGGATTGTTGCCATTACCACGGCCATTACCACGTTGCCTCGGCGGTGTATAAAAATAAGGGGGAGCAACAACGTTTGGGTTTGCAGGATTTAGCCCAATTGGGTTCGGCACAGGATTGTGCGGCCATGAGTAGTCCGGGTACTGCGGTCTTGGCATGACGACATAATTGTTATCCAGGTTTCCAAAAGACGCTTGAGTCAGTACCTCAAACATGAGTCTCTCTGCATGAACCGCTGTACAGGATCCAGTGTAGGAGCTTCTCATTAGCGAAGTATGCAAACCCTGTTATTTTAGTTTGGTCTTTTTCTGCCGTAAGAACTTTTTTCGCAATTTCAACCAATTCAGGATAGCCGAGGTGGGAGCCTTCCTTTTCCTTCCTGAAAGTGAAAGCCGGCTCCGCACAGATGAGGATGGTGGCTCGACTACTTCTTCATCTTGGATCAACGCCATGCTGTCTTGTTCAGTTGGAGGTGTGGAGACAGCCTCTACTGTGTCGTGCATGAACAAAAAACAAATGGTAAATCACAAAGACAAAGAAATTAATCTTCACACTATAACACCCATATACAGCAAAAATGTGAAAACGACACTTGTAAAGACAAAGAAATTTATCTTCACACTATAACACCCATATACAGCAAAAATGTGAAAACGACACTTGTAAAGACAAAGACATTTATCTTCACACTATAACACCCGTATACAGCAAAAATGTGAAAACGACACTTGTAAATGGATAGGCCTCAACCGTTGAGCTACATAAATTATCAGTACATGAAGGGATAAATTCAGCCATTTTATCTACATTTCACAATTATATTTTTTAAATTTAAGTCCACTTTGGCATGTACATTAAAATGTGTTGTAATACAAAGGTACTTACATGTATGACAGGGGTGTCCGGCTGGATCACTGGGTCTAGATCCAACATGGATGTCCCTTGTCTGGGTACTTCTTGGTCCCTTGTGAAAGCGAACAGATCAAAGTACCACAGTTGGGGGACATAAACATCTTCGGCCCCTGCTCCAGATTTGGTAGAATTTATTACTTTTTTGTACACTGTGCGGAGGGCCTGAATGCGTTTTTTCACCGATGACTCATCCGCCGGTTCATCTGGGTAACGGTTCTTGCAGAGCTCCACCAGTTTTTGGTACGCGTCCTTCTTTTTAAGCCTGTTACAGTAATCAGCCGACTTTATTTTCCACAGGCACGGCATTGAACGGTACAGCTCGATAAACTCCCGTAAAAATTCCTGCTTATCAGCCATCTGTAATAAAAAAATGATTATGTGAGAACGCCAGAATGGTTAAATAAAATGCTTACATAGCCTACAACATAGAACACAGCAGGGAACATAAAATGGTGGTTGTGGGCGCAGCTGGAGTAAACATTGACAGAGCTGGGATCATAAAATGGTGGTGGTGGGCGTGCCAGAACAAAACAATGGCAAAAAAAATAAAAAAATCATAGATGAACAATTACGCAAAAAACAGCAGGGATCACAAAATGGTGGTTGTGGGCGCAGCAGGAGTAAACATTGACAGAGCTGGGATCATAAAATGGTGGTGGTGGGCGTGCCCGAACAAAACAATGGCAAAAAAAAAACATTGATGGACGACAATGGTTAACAACAGCAGAGATCTAAAAATGGATCTGTAAAATTAAAGAAAAAATAAAATTAAATGTGACAAAAAAAATACCTACCTTACAAAACTTGTTTGTGATTCTGAAAAAAAAAGAAAATAGGGAAACTAAATAGCGTCACAAACTGGATCGCAGAGGATATAACGCCACAGACTGGATCGCAAAAAAACCCAACGCCATAGACTGGAACGCAGCAACCGCAATAGTGGCGCAAACTGGATCGCAGTAGCTACAAAGGCTAGCAGGACACACTGGAACGATGCTGGAGATTTTAAAGAACCGCTTCTGCTCGAGAGCAATGGAGAGGAGTGCTGATACGTCGTCTTTTATGACACGGTCATCCAATCACAAAGCGGGAGAGCTGTGAT
Source organism: Oophaga sylvatica (assembly GCA_033576555.1). NCBI lineage: Eukaryota > Metazoa > Chordata > Amphibia > Anura > Dendrobatidae > Oophaga > Oophaga sylvatica. The sequence continues at coordinate 436,616,542 of JARQOD010000005.1, read as the reverse complement.
AAATATCTATGAGATAAATAGTGACCACCAATCTGTGATGAGGGGCGTGCAAAAGGTTGCGCTCAGTCACGCCTATCGAGGTCGTGATCTTTCACAGTACATGCAGTGTGGCACGTCCCAACGACCGCCAAAGTCGTTAAAGAGATCGCTAACCGCTGATGCGTCGTTAATGAGATCGTCCAGTTTGGCCGCTACTAGCGACCTTAAAACGATCACACCAACGATTGCGTCGTTATCGTGATCGTTAGCGGGAATGTTTAGTGTGGCAGTACCTTTAGACTCTGCATATAAATACAGTACAGGTTAGTATGCAAATCTCAGTGGCTTTCACTGCCACACTATACCAACCAAGAAGAAACAAAAAAAATGTTTAAATTTGCATGGATTTCTACAGACAATACATGTAATACAAATAATAACCCTCACATACCCCCATCTTAAGCAATAATGCCCCCAAAGTCAGTAATGTTGCATTCGTTTTGCTCTCCTGTGTGTTCTGAGTCCCACTCCTCACCACCTGCTGCACAGCAATATGACTTACATGGCAGCAGGAGCGAGTGGCTACATGGAGCTCAACATTCCGCTCACCTACAGGAGGGCTGCTGCTGTCTGAACTGATCCAACATCTGCAGTCTGGGTCCGGACGCTTAGCAGGCAGTGACACACAGCAGCGCTTGCCAAGCTCCTTACAGGCTGAGCACAGCTACAGCATCTACTAGGAGCTAAGCCAGGCTCGGAGGAGCGCTCTGACCGCCACGCACTTCTTTCTATCCAAAGACTGTTCCTAGGGTTTTTGTATGAGTGGAGAAAAACTATAAGGGAAATGGAGATAAATTTATTCAAATATGTTTAATCTCATAGAATACCAATAATAATTTACAATAAATATTCACGAAAGATGTAGGCTGTATCTAAAGAATAGAAGGACTGAAAATTCCCATGAGTGCCAAATAACTGAAACAAAGGAAAGAAGAAGAACAGTAACACCCCGGTGTCGGGGTGTTAGTGTTCTTCTTTCTTTTGTTACAGTTACTTTGCATTGTCCAAGAAATATCGTCACTCCTTGCGGAGATCAACATGCTAAGCATGCAGATGAGGAGACTTAAAGCCGCAATGCTCCTCTGGGAAATATGCTAATTATGCAAATTGTCTCTTCAGAGAGGAAGAGAGCTAGAACTCTAGTGCCACCTTTTGGAAGGTAGCAATCCTACAAGTCAATGTCGACCCTTTAACGAGCCTTATCACATGACCTAGGATAATAGCCAAACCAGAATCTCAATTTGCAGACACTGTGTTTCGGGGTTCAGCCCTCGTCAGTGCAAAGCGGAGATCTGGTTGGCTGTGTGAGAGGCGTCAGACCATTGTCCAAGAAATATCGTCACTCCTTGCGGAGATCAACATGCTAAGCATGCAGATGAGGAGACTTAAAGCCGCAATGCTCCTCTGGGAATATGCTAATTATGCAAATTGTCTCTTCAGAGAGGAAGAGAGCTAGAACTCTAGTGCCACCTTTTGGAAGGTAGCAATCCTACAAGTCAATGTCGACCCTTTAACGAGCCTTATCACATGACCTAGGATAATAGCCAAACCAGAATCTCAATTTGCAGACACTGTGTTTCGGGGTTCAGCCCCTCGTCAGTGCAAAGCGGAGATCTGGTTTGGCTGTGTGAGAGGCGTCAGACCATTGTCCAAGAAATATCGTCACTCCTTGCGGAGATCAACATGCTAAGCATGCAGATGAGGAGACTTAAAGCCGCAATGCTCCTCTGGGAAATATGCTAATTATGCAAAGAGGAAGAGAGCTAGAACTCTAGTGAAGAGACAATTCCCATACCCATACCTATCCCCCCACCTGACACCCCCAATATCACGGGAACGAAAGGAGATCTAACGTTAATTTTTGCTGTTCAAACCGGGTCTAACGAATATCTATCAGAATCCATCCAAAAAATGGCAAATTTTAAATTAGGGGGGGCTAATCCATACTTAACCCCCACCTGACACCCCCAATATCTCTGGAACGAAAGGAGCTCTAACGTTAATTTTTGCTGATCAAACTGGATCTAATGAATATCTATCAGAATCCATCCAAAAAACGGCAAATTTCAAATTAGGGGGGCTAACTAGGTACCTAACCCCCACCTGACACCCCCAATATCTCTGTAACGAAAGGAGATCTAACGTTAATTTTTGCTGATCAAACCGGATCTAACGAATATCTATCAGAATCCATCCAAAAAATGGCAAATTTCAAATTAGGGGGGCTAACCCATACATAACCCCCCACCTGACACCCCAATATCTCCGGAACGAAAGGAGATCTAACGTTAATTTTTGCTGATCAAACTGGATCTTACGAATATCTATCAGAATCCATCCAAAAATGGCAAATTTCAAATTAGGGGGGGCTAACCCGTACCTAACCCTCCACCTGACACCCCCAATATCTCGGGAACTAAAGGAGATATAACGTTAATTTTTGCTGATCAAACCTGATCTAACGAATATCTATCAGAATCCATCCAAAAAACGGCAAATTTCAAATTAGGGGGGCTAACCAGGTACCTAACCCCCACCTGACACCCCCAATATCTCTGGAACGAAAGGAGATCTAACGTTAATTTTTGCTGATCAAACCGGATCTAACGAATATCTATCAGAATCCATCCAAAAAATGGCAAATTTCAAATTAGGGGGGCTAATCCATACCTAACTGTTGTGAATAGGCTGGAAATGAGTTCTGAGCAGAAGCTCCCTCTGGTGGTTACAAACGGTACTGGACTGTCCAGTGAAGATTGTGAGGATTGGGAATCAGGTGTTACTGACTGGTCTTGTATAGGGGAGTCACCTTCCCATCGGGGTTGCCGGTGATCAATTGTTCTGGTCTCAATCCTTGATTCCTGTTTCCTTGGTAGCCTGCTGTGTCGTGTCTGAATCTCCTGCTAACAGATAAGACATTTTCTTCTTTTGTTTTTGTGCTTGATTTTTGCATTTTGTCCTGCACTTCTGTGGGGGCCTTCAGGTGTTTTTGAAATTAGTAGAGTTGGTGCTTTTCAGGGTTTTTTGGGATTGCAGTAAGTGCCCTTCCTATCCTTTTCTATTTAGTAAGTTTGGGCCCCAACGTTTGCTCATACTATTTTCTGTCTGTGTCAGTATTTCTTCTTGTCTAACCGCCATTACATGTTTGGGGGCTTTCTATGTTCTTTGGGTATCTGCTCCGGGGCAAATAGCTTTCCTCTTTCTATCTTTAGGTGTAGTTAGTTTCTCAGGCTGTGACGAGGCGTCTAGGACCAACGTAGGAACGCTCCACGGCTGCCTCTAGTTGTGGTGGTTAGTCAGGGTACTGCAATCTCATAGTTTCCAACTGCTCTGGTGTATTTCCTTTTTTGCCTGCTCTCCTCAGCTACCAAATCATAACAGTATCACCGGCCTAAACTGAAAATTATATTGTACTCACAGAAGGGAAAAATATTGTGAAAGAAAAAAGTTGTCAGAGTTGTCAGAGATTTTTTTTTTCTGTTTGTTGCATTTTTTTTTTTTCCCTCTGTATCTCTGGGTGCTGAGGAGGATTTTTTTTTCTCTCAATGGAGTTTGCACAGTTGTCTGGCCGTGTGGATCAGCTTGCCGCTGAGGTTCGGAGTATTGCTACCTATCTTGCTGGGTTGCCTGTTGTGGAACCTAGGATTCCCATGCCAGATTTGTTTTTAGGGGATCGAGCTAAGTTTCTGAATTTCAAAAATAACTGTAAATTGTTTTTTGCCTTAAAATCTAAGTCCTCAGGGAACGCAGCGCAGCAGGTTCAAATTGTCATCTCTCTCCTGCGCGGCGACCCTCAGGATTGGGCTTTTTCCCTGACACCTGGGGATCCTGTTTTGAGTGATGTTGATGCGTTTTTTCAGGCTTTGGGGTTATTGTACGATGAGCCTAATGTCACTGATCAAGCTGAAAAAACTTTGTTGGCATTAAGTCAGGGGCTTGAGGACGCTGAGTTATACTGTCAGAGATTCCGTAGGTGGGCAGTCCTGACCAAAAGGAAGAACGACGCTTTGGCAGCTCTTTTTCAAGAGGGACTGTCAGATAATGTAAAGGATGTTATGGTGGGATTCCCTGTTCCCTCTGGTCTCAATGATTCTATGTCATTAGCGATTCAAATTGACAGACGTTTGCGTGAGCGGAAAGGTATGCGTGGAATAATGTTGCCTTGTGAACCTGCTTCTGAATCCATGCAGTGTGATAGAGTGGTTTCTGGGGCACAGCGTCATGAATTTCGAAAGCGCAATGGGTTATGTTTCTACTGTGGTGATGCCTCTCATGCTATTTCTGTCTGCTCTAAGCGGGGAAGACGTTTTGCTCGCTCAGTTGTCTTGGGTAGCGTTCAGACTAAGTTTTTGTTAACTGTTACCCTGATATGCTCTCTGTCCTAATTTTCTGCTCAGGCTTTTGTTGATTCTGGAGCAGCTATTAACCTGATGGATTTTGATTTTGCTAAACGTTGTGGGTTTCCCTTGATACCCCTACGGAAGTCTATTCCCCTACTGGGGATCGATTCTACCCCTTTGGCTGAGAATAAACCTCAGTTCTCTACTCAGGTGATAATGAGGGTAGAACCTGATCATCAGGAGAGTTGCAAATTTTTGGTTCTGTATAATCTGCATGACATTATCGTACTGGGTTTCCCTTGGTTACAGTCTCATAATCCTGTTTTGGATTGGAAATCTGTGTCTGTTACCAGTTGGGGCTGTCAATGTGTTAATACCAACACTCCTGTTTTTTCTGCCTCCCCCCAGGCTCAGGATGTTCCTGACTTTTTGATTGATTTTTCTGATGTGTTTAGCGAAAGTAAATCTGCATCCTTACCTCCCCATAGGAGCTATGACTGCGCTATTGAATTAGTGCCTGGTAGTAAATTTCCTAAAGGTCGCCTTTTTAACTTGTCTGTACCTGAACATGACGCTATGCGGTCTTATATCAAGGAGTCATTGGAGAAGGGTCATATCAGACCATCCTCTTCACCCTTAGGTGCCGGTTTTTTCTTTGTGGCCAAAAAGGATGGTTCATTAAGGCCGTGTATTGATTATCGTCTCTTGAACAATATTACTGTGAAATATCAATATCCGTTACCCTTGATCTCTGATCTGTTTTCCAGGGTGAAAAACGCTACTTGGTTTACCAAGCTTGACCTCAGGGGGGCATATAACCTTATTCGCATTAAGCACGGGGATGAATGGAAGACGGCATTTAATACCCCTGAAGGGCATTTTGAGTACCTTGTGATGCCCTTTGGGCTCACTAATGCTCCTTCTGTCTTCCAGTCCTTCATGAATGACATTTTCAGGGATTTTGTGGATAAATTTCTGATTGTTTATTTGGATGATATCTTGATTTCTTCCAATGACTGGGACTCTCATGTAAAACATGTTCGGACTGTGTTCCAGATTTTGAGAGAGAATGCTCTGTATGTGAAGGGATCAAAGTGTCTTTTTGGCGTTCAGAGGATCTCATTTCTGGGTTTCATTTTGTCCCCATCTGTTATTGAAATGGACCCGGTCAAAGTTCAGGCTATCTGTGATTGGGTCCAACCTACTTCTTTAAAGGCTCTTCAAAGATTCTTGGGTTTTGCCAATTTTTATCGTAAATTTATTGGTAATTTCTCTGTTATTGTTAAACCATTAACTGATTTGACCAAGAAGGGTTCTGATGTGGTGAATTGGCCTCCTGAGGCAGTCTCTGCATTTCAGGAACTTAAGCAGAGATTCACTTCTGCTCCTGTTCTACGGCAGCCTGATGTTTCTCTACCATTTCAGGTGGAGGTTGATGCCTCTGAAATTGGGGCAGGTGCCGTTTTGTCCCAAAGAGATCCAGAGACCTCTAAAAGTAACCCTTGTGCCTTTTTCTCTCGAAAATTTTCTCCCACTGAACATAATTATGACGTGGGTAATCGGGAGTTATTAGCCATGAAGTGGGCTTTTGAAGAGTGGAGACATTGGCTGGAGGGAGCCAAACATCAGGTGGTGGTCCTTACTGACCATAAGAATCTAGTTTATCTGGAATCTGCCAAGCGACTTAATCCTAGACAGGCCAGGTGGGCCTTGATTTTCACACGTTTTAATTTTGTGTTTTCATTTCTTCCTGGCACTAAAAATGTTAAGGCGGATGCCCTCTCGAGGAGTTTCCTGGCGGCCTCTCCTGAGTTATCTGATCCTTTTGTTATTTTGAAAGAGGGTGTAGTTCTTTCCGCCAACTCGCCCAATTTGAGACTGGCTCTGGAGGGGTGCCAGGAGGATAAGCCCGAGCGCTGCCCTGTTGGGAAATTGTTTGTCCCGGACCAGTGGAAAAAGAGTGTAATGTCTGAGATTCATTGTTCCGCGTTGGCCGGTCATCCCGGAATTTTTGGTACCAGGGACTTGGTTGGTCGGTCCTTTTGGTGGCCTACCTTGTCTCGTGATGTCAGGGAGTTTGTGCAGTCCTGCGGGACTTGCTCTCGCTCCAAGCCTTGCTCTCGTTCTAGTGGTTTGTTGATGCCATTACCGGTGCCCAAGAGACCATGGACCCATATCTCTATGGATTTCATTTCCGACCTCCCTGTTTCTCAGAGAATGACCGTCATCTGGGTGATTTGCGATAGGTTTTCCAAGATGATACATCTTGTGCCATTACCTAAGTTGCCTTCCTCCTCTGAATTGGTGCCTTTGTTCCTTCAGCACGTGGTTCGTTTACACGGCATTCCTGAGAACATTGTGTCTGACAGAGGAGTCCAGTTTGTTTCCAGATTTTGGAGGACCTTTTGTTCTAAACTTGGTGTTCAATTGTCTTTCTCCTCGGCGTTTCATCCTCAGACCAATGGTCAAACTGAGAGAACAAACCAGACATTGGAGACTTATCTAAGATGCTTTGTGTCTGCTGATCAGGATGACTGGGTCTCTTTTTTGCCTTTGGTTGAGTTTGCTCTTAATAATAGGGCTAGCTCTGCCACTTTGATGTCTCCATTTTTCTGTAATTCTGTGTTTCACCCTCGATTTTCTTCTGGACAGACGGAGGCTTCTGTCTGCCCAGGTGTTGACTCTGTTGTGGAGCGTATGCAACAGATTTGGGACCAGGTAGTGGAGAGGTTGTCCCTCTCTCAGGAGAGGGCCCAGCGGTTTGCTAACCGGCATAGGACTGATGGTCCTCGGTTTAAAGTGGGGACTTGGTCTGGTTGTCCTCAAGAAATATTCCTATGAGAGTGGCATCTCCTAAATTTAAGCCTAGGTTCATTGGACCTTATAAGATCATGGAGATTCTTAACCCTGTTTCTTTTCGTTTGCTTCTTCCAGGGACATTTAAGATCCATAACGTGTTCCACAAGTCCTTGTTGAAGAGGTTTGTTGAGCCAGTGGTTCCTACTACTGTGCCTCCTGACCCTGTTTTTAAATGGAGAGGTTATGGTCAGGAAGACAATTCTTGGGTGTTTGCTTCGGACATCCATGTTAGGAGACTCATCCGTGCGTATCATAGAACTCATCCTGACCGACCTGGTTGCTCAAATGAGGGTTCGGTGACCCCTCCTCAAGGGGGGGTACTGTTGTGAATAGGCTGGAAATGAGTTCTGAGCAGAAGCTCCCTCTGGTGGTTAAAAACGGTACTGGACTGTCCAGTGAAGATTGTGAGGATTGGGAATCAGGTGTTACTGACTGGTCTTGTATAGGGGAGTCACCTTCCCATCGGGGTTGCCGGTGATCAATTGTTCTGGTCTCAATCCTTGATTCCTGTTTCCTTGGTAGCCTGCTGTGTCATGTCTGAATCTCCTGCTAACAGATAAGACATTTTCTTCTTTTTGTTTTTGTGCTTGATTTTTGCATTTTGTCCTGCACTTCTGTGGGGGCCTTCAGGGTCCCCTCTGGGGGCTTTTGCCTCTCAGTTCAGTTCAGCCACTGATGTTTGTACATTTGCTTTTTCCAGTTTTTTCAGTGGTTGCTGTTTTGTTTTTGGTTACACCAGAGAACTAATTTAGGTGGTAGAGGTCGTGTGATCTCAGGTGTTTTTGAAATTAGTAGAGTTGGTGCTTTTCAGGGTTTTTTGGGATTGCAGTAAGTGCCCTTCCAATCCTTTTCTATTTAGTAAGTTTGGGCCCCAACGTTTGCTCATACTATTTTCTGTCTGTGTCAGTATTTCTTCTTGTCTAACCGCCATTACATGTTTGGGGGCTTTCTATGTTCTTTGGGTATCTGCTCCGGGGCAGATAGCTTTCCTCTTTCTATCTTTAGGTGTAGTTAGTTTCTCAGGCTGTGACGAGGCGTCTAGGACCAACGTAGCAACGCTCCACGGCTGCCTCTAGTTGTGGTGGTTAGTCAGGGTACTGCAATCTCATAGTTTCCAACTGCTCTGGTGTATTTCCTTTTTTGCCTGCTCTCCTCAGCTACCAAATCATAACACCTAACCCCCCACCTGACACCCCCAATATCTCTGGAACGAAAGGAGATCTAACGTTAATTTTTGCTGATCAAACTGGATCTAATGAATATCTATCAGAATCCATCCAAAAAAACGGCAAATTTCAAATTAGGGGAGGCTAACCCGTACCTAACCCCCACCTGACACCCCCAATATCACGGGAACTAAAGGAGATCTATCGTTAATTTTTGCTGATCAAACCGGATCTAACGAATATCTATCAGAATCCATCCAAAAAATGGCAAATTTCAAATTAGGGGGGGCTAACCCATACCTAACCCCCCACCTGACACCCCCAATATCTCTGGAACGAAAGGAGATCTAACGTTAATTTTTGCTGATCAAACTGGATCTAACGAATATCTATCAGAATCCATCCAAAAAATGGCAAATTTCAAATTAGGGGGGGCTAACCCGTACCTAACCCTCCTCCTGACACCCCCAATATCTCGGGAACTAAAGGAGATCTAACGTTAATTTTTGCTGATCAAACCTGATCTAACGAATATCTATCAGAATCCATCCAAAAAACGGCAAATTTCAAATTAGGGGGGCTAACCAGGTACCTAACCCCTCACCTGACACCCCCAATATCTCTGGAACGAAAGGAGATCTAACGTTAATTTTTGCTGATCAAACCGGATCTAACGAATATCTATCAGAATCCATCCAAAAAACGGCAAATTTCAAATTAGGGGGCTAACCCGTACCTAACCCCCCACCTGACACCCCCAATATCTCTGGAACGAAAGGAGATCTAACGTTAATCTTTGCTGATCAAACCGGATCTAACGAATATCTATCAGAATCCATCCAAAAAATGGCAAATTTCAAAGTTGGGGGGCTAGCTACGGGTTAGCCCCCTCTGGAAAAGATCGTAAATATCTCATTTTGTAGGCGTGATCTAACGTTAAATTTGGTTGATCAAACCGGATCTAACAAAGATCTAATGAATGTAATCAATTTTTAACCAAATTCTCACTAAGGGGGGGGCTAACCCGGGGTGGGTAACAACTTGGATCTTTCTTCAGTTTCACCCGAAACACATATTTACAATTAAAAATGCCTAAGACATTTTTCTGCTTCTCCCCTCCCATCACGTATTCACAATACCGGTCCAGGAACTGCTCCAGCATTGCTACTTCTGTATAGGAGTTGTATACAGTCACAGTCACTACTTTTTCCATGAGCCCAAACAGAGGCTCCACCCGCACTCCCTCCAGGCATTGGTCACCTTCATTACTCCTGAGCCATTCAAAGATGGTCAAGCAGCATCCCCCATTCACAAAGGTTACATCATATGTACCTTGACTCCAGAATTCGTTGACACTGTAGATATCCTGACGATGGGCTCCAGCCTTTCCATCCAGCAGGTCACGAACAACATACACAACGTTGTTCTTCTCACCGCCTTCCACCACCACACGGATCATATTCTTAATGAACATCTTCAGTCCTGACTGCCGATACAGGTACCGCTGTAGAAATTCAGCAGCATGCTGCTAGCAAAGCCCCTGGATCACTCCAGGAAAACTTGCACCCTCTGACCGCGACACAAAATCGCAGCCAAAAGGCCGAGAAGCGATTGTCACGGTGTGTGTCGCTGCGAAGATCATCGCGATTGCACACCCTGACTTCGCACAGCTGAGTTTCTGGTGCTGGGTGTTTTTCGGCACTGAGGGAGTTAATTCTTCCTCTCTCTGTGCTGGACTAGACCAGCCTCGCTCAGCTGCAATTAATGTTTTGTTAATTGGTTTCCTTCAAATACCTGCCTGTCTGCTGGGGAAGTGTCGGTGAAAGCATTCATGCAGACCAGCAGAGCGGATCGTATTGAGAAGTCTAAAGCTAAGAATACCTGTTGTGGTTTTCTCCTCTCCTCGCTTTATTAGTTATCTCCTTACCCGTTGGTGTTCCCTCTGTAGTGGTAGTTTTGTATGCAAAGTGTTCTTTTATTTTACCCCTTGTACTGTCTCGTTTGTCTTATACTGTGTGTGAAGGCAGTTACCTTCCTGATCCCTGCGGTGGTAATCAGGGTCCTTCTCAGGACTAGCTTTCAGTGGTTAGGGATTCACAGGAGATAGGGTTACGCTGGCGGCCTGGACCTCTGTACCATCAACAGTACCTCCAGGTAGAGGGATTAGTCAGGACCCCAGCTTAGGGTCAGCATAGACCCCGGTTCTCCTGTATACAGAGACAGCGTGACATTTTCACCGACCATATTAAAGATTCTCCCCAGCCACCATGGATCCAGTAGCCAGTCTAGCTCAGCAGTTGCAGAGTTTGTCCATGGAGCTGAGGGACGTTAAGTCCAAAGTTTTGTACCCCCCGGAGCAAGCCAGACCTGAACCTAAAGTAGCTCTCCTGGACAGGTTCACTGGAGGGCGGGACAAATTTTTTTGCTTTCCGGGAGGCATGTAAATTGTACTTTCGGCTGCGACCTCGGTCATCTGGGAGTGAAGATCAAAGGGTGGGAATTGTCATCTCGCTCCTACAAGGGGACCCCAAACCTGGGCGTTCTCTCTTCCCCGGGCTCCCCGGCTCTCCAGTCAGTGGATAGATTTTTCGCAGCTCTGGGTCTTGTATATGATGACCCGGATCGGGTCTCCCTTGCTGAAACTAAGTTACGTAAGATACAGCAGGGAGATCGTCTGGCAGAGGAATTTTCTTCGGAGTTCCGTAGGTGGGCCACGGACACCCAGTGGAATGACCCGGCTCTTAGGAGCCAGTTTTCTCAAGGTTTATCTGACAAATTAAAAGATGTGTTGGCGCAGTATGACCCTCCCACGACACTGGAAGCCGCTATGGCCCTTGCTATTCGTATTGACAGACGTCTTCGGGAGAGGTGCGGGGTAACTTCGCCCCCTGTGATGACTCTACCTTCCTCAAGGGTCCCTTACACGGAGGTTCCCTGGTCAGTCCAGAGGAGCCTATGCAATTAGGAGGGACATCATTCCGGAGGAGGGGATCGGTGGGGCGCCACAAAACAAGAAGTTGTTTCTTCTGTGGAAAAAAGGGACATTTTATTAGGGGGTGTCCATCCCGTCCTTTGCAGAGTGAGAAGTCGCCGGAAAACTATTGATCCCAGATTGTGTGGTGGACGGCAATCTGGGAGTAAGTATTTCGTCCTTAAGTTCGTCTCAGTTTCTCGTACCGGCGGAGGTGGTGGTGGGTGCGAGAACTGAGAGGATATCTGTTCTTCTGGATAGTGGGGCCGGGGCTAATCTGGTGGATGCTCGCTTTGCCCGGGTTCAGGGTATGCGATTGTGTGGGTTGGCTAAACCCGTCCCCATATTCTCGATCGACACCAGACCTCTCGGTCAGGGAAGTTTTGTGCAAGCAGTGCATAACATTGATCTTCAAGTGGGGGCGCTACATAAAGAACTGTTGTCTTGTTATGTGTTGGAGGGTCTTCCCACTCCTATAGTGCTGGGCCTGCCTTGGCTAACTAAGCATAACCCGGTTATTAATTGGCAATCCAGAGAGATAAGCCAATGGAGCGATTTCTGTAATAAAAACTGCATGAATACGGTCATTGGTGCGGTCGCTCCTAGGGCCTTACCTCCATTTCTGGTGGACTTTGAGGATGTATTCTCGGAGAAAGGGTGTCAAGAACTACCTCCTCATCACGAGTATGACTGTTCTGTTAACTTGCTCCCTGGGGCCAAGTTACCGAAATCTAGGTTGTATAACCTTTCTGGTCCTGAGAGACAGGCCATGAAGGATTATATTTCAGAGAGTCTGGCTAAGGGGCATATTAGACCTTCATCTTCCCCGGTGGCCGCGGGGTTCTTCTTTGTGAAGAAAAAAGATGGAGGCCTACGCCCTTGCCTGGATTTCCGTGAGCTTAATCGGATTACGGTCCGAGATCCGTATCCGCTTCCACTTATTCCCGATCTCTTCAATCAGATCGTGGGTGCCAAATGGTTCTCTAAGTTGGATCTCAGGGGGGCGTACAATCTGATTAGGATGAAGGAGGGGGATGAGTGAAAGACGGCGTTTAACACTCCGGAGGGGCATTATGAGAACCTTGTCATGCCATTTGGTCTGAGTATTGCCCCGGCGGTGTTTCAACACTTTGTAAATGACATCTTTCGCCACCTAATGGGACAGTTTGTGGTCATATATCTGGATGATATCTTAATTTACTCGCCAGATCTTGTGTCTCATCAGGAGCATGTTAGGCAGGTGTTACAGATCTTGCGGGATAATAAACTGTACGCCAAATGGGAGAAGTGTGTGTTCGCCGTACAGGAACTTCAGTTTTTAGGATTCCTGGTGTCTGCATCGGTTTTCGTATGGACCCTGGGAAAGTGCGGGCAGTTCTTGAGTGGGATCTGCCAGAGGATCTTAAGGCATTACAACGTTTCCTGGGGTTTGCTAACTACTACCTTAAATTCATTCGTAATTTTTCGTCCATTGTTAAACCTCTCACAGACATGACTAAAAAAGGGACGGATTTTTCAAAGTGGTCTGACAAGGCTTGTCAAGCGTTTTCCTCTTTGAAAAAATGTTTTGCTTCAGCACCCATACTTATTCAGCCTGATGCGTCAGTGCCATTCATTGTTGAGGTGGACGCTTCCGAGGTAGGGGTGGGAGCAGTATTGTCACAAGGTTCGTCTCCTGGTAAATGGCATCCGTGCGCCTTCTTCTCTAAAAAATTGTCGTCCGCTGAGAGGAATTATGATGTCGGCAATAGGGAGCTCTTGGCCATTAAGTTGGCTTTTGAGGAGTGGCGTCATTTTTTGGAGGGGGCAGTCCACCCGGTCACCGTCATTACCGATCACAAAAACCTGCTATATTTAGAGTCCGCTAAACGTCTGAATCCCAGACAAGCTAGGTGGTCGTTGTTTTTTACCAGGTTTAATTTTGTCGTCACATATCGTCCTGGGTCAAAAAATGTTAAGGCGGATGCCTTATCTCGCTGTTTCCCAGGGGCTGGGAATACGGAGGACCCGGTTCCGGTCCTTCAGGAGGGGGTGGTGGTGTCGGCAGTATGCTCTGAGCTTGAGGAGGAGGTATTGGAGGCTCAGGGGGACGCCCCTGTAGGACCTCCAGGGAGACTGTTTGTTCCAAATCAGTTGCGACAAACGGTGATCGAGGCACACCATAATTCAGCTTTGGCAGGACACCCTGGGAGTAAAGCAACTGAGGATCTCCTCTCGCGCCGGTTTTGGTGGCCTAACTTACATAGGGAGGTGGTAACTTTTGTCGCGTCCTGCGAGGTTTGTGCGCGCTCTAAGACCCCTCATACCCGTCCATCGGGGACCCTCTTACCTTTGAAGATCCCGGAGCGTCCGTGGACTCATCTGTCTATGGACTTCATTACGGATCTCCCGCCATCTTCGGGTAAAACAGTCATACTCGTTGTAGTGGACAGGTTCAGCAAGATGGCACATTTTATCGCTCTTCCTGCTCTTCCTAATGCTAAAACTCTTGCGCAGGTGTTTATTGGGGAGATTGTAAGGCTTCACGGGGTACCCTCCGATGTGGTGTCGGATCGGGGGTCTCAGTTTGTGTCCAAATTCTGGAAAGCATTTTGTACACGGCGGGGGATGCAGTTGTCATTTTCATCGGCTTTTCACCCGCAGACCAATGGTCAGACAGAGCGTCTGAACCAGAGCTTGGAGACATATCTCCGGTGTTTTGTGTCAGAGAACCAGGAGGACTGGGCTTCTTTCTTGCCTCTGGCGGAGTTTGCTCTAAATAATAGGCGGAGCGAGTCCACTGGTAAGTCCCTGTTTTTTGGGGCATATGGTTTTCACCCCCAGTTTTGTACTTTCAATAGGGGGGGCTCTTCTGGGGTTCCTGAGGAGGAACGATTTTTGTCGTCACTTGCTTCTGTGTGGAGAGGAGTGCTGAACAATCTTAGTACTATGGTGAACCGATACAAACGTATGGCTGACAGGAGGAGAGTGTCTGGTCCGGACTTAAGTGTGAACGATCTGGTATGGTTGTCTACCAAGAATATTAAACTTAAGGTTCCCTCCTGGAAACTGGGTCCCAGGTTCATCGGGCCATACAAGATCAGTGCTATAAGTAATCCGGTTGCATTCCGTCTTGACCTCCCTCCTACATTTAAAATTCACAATGTGTTCCACAGATCGTTGCTTAAGAGGTATGTGGCGCCGGTGATACCTTCACCTTTACCTCCTCCTCCTGTGGTGGTCAATGGTAACTTGGAGTTCCAGGTGTCGAGAGTCATCGATTCACGTCTGAATCGCCGGTCCCTTCAGTACCTTGTTCATTGGAGGGGGTTTTGTCCTGAGGAGAGGACGTGGGTTTCTGCGTCGGATATTAACGCAGACCGATTGGTTCGGGCCTTCCACACTACTCACCCAGATAAGCCTGGCCCTGAGGGTCCGGAGGCCCCTCGTAGAAGGGGGGGTACTGTCACGGGTGTGTCGCTGCGAAGATCGTCGCGATTGCACACCCTGACTTCGCACAGCTGAGTTTCTGGTGCTGGGTGTTTTTCGGCACTGAGGGAGTTAATTCTTCCTCTCTCTGTGCTGGACTAGACCAGCCTCGCTCAGCTGCAATTAATGTTTTGTTAATTGGTTTCCTTCAAATACCTGCCTGTCTGCTGGGGAAGTGTCGGTGAAAGCATTCATGCAGACCAGCAGAGCGGATCGTATTGAGAAGTCTAAAGCTAAGAATACCTGTTGTGGTTTTCTCCTCTCCTCGCTTTATTAGTTATCTCCTTACCCGTTGGTGTTCCCTCTGTAGTGGTAGTTTTGTATGCAAGGTGTTCTTTTATTTTACCCCTTGTACTGTCTCGTTTGTCTTATACTGTGTGTGAAGGCAGTTACCTTCCTGATCCCTGTGGTGGTAATCAGGGTCCTTCTCAGGACTAGATTACAGTGGTTAGGGATTCACAGGAGATAGGGTTACGCTGGCGGCCTGGACCTCTGTACCATCAACAGTACCTCCAGGTAGAGGGATTAGTCAGGACCCCAGCTTAGGGTCAGCATAGACCCCGGTTCTCCTGTATACAGAGACAGCGTGACATTTTCACCGACCATATTAAAGATTCTCCCCAGCCACCATGGATCCAGTAGCCAGTCTAGCTCAGCAGTTGCAGAGTTTGTCCATGGAGCTGAGGGACGTTAAGTCCAAAGTTTTGTACCCCTCGGAGCAAGCCAGACCTGAACCTAAAGTAGCTCTCCCGGACAGGTTCACTGGAGGGCGGGACAAATTTTTTGCTTTCCGGGAGGCATGTAAATTGTACTTTCGGCTGCGACCTCGGTCATCTGGGAGTGAAGATCAAAGGGTGGGAATTGTCATCTCGCTCCTACAAGGGGACCCCAAACCTGGGCGTTCTCTCTTCCCCGGGCTCCCCGGCTCTCCAGTCAGTGGATAGATTTTTCGCAGCTCTGGGTCTTGTATATGATGACCCGGATCGGGTCTCCCTTGCTGAAACTAAGTTACGTAAGATACAGCAGGGAGATCGTCCGGCAGAGGAATTTTCTTCGGAGTTCCGTAGGTGGGCCACGGACACCCAGTGGAATGACCCGGCTCTTAGGAGCCAGTTTTGTCAAGGTTTATCTGACAAATTAAAAGATGTGTTGGCGCAGTATGACCCTCCCACGACACTGGAAGCCGCTATGGCCCTTGCTATTCGCATTGACAGACGTCTTCGGGAGAGGTGCGGGGTAACTTCGCCCCTGTGATGACTCTACCTTCCTCAAGGGTCCCTTACACGGAGGTTCCCCTGGTCAGTCCAGAGGAGCCTATGCAATTAGGAGGGACATCATTCCGGAGGAGGGGATCGGTGGGGCGCCACAAAACAAGAAGTTGTTTCTTCTGTGGAAAAAAGGGACATTTTATTAGGGGGTGTCCATCCCGTCCTTTGCAGAGTGAGAAGTCGCCGGAAAACTATTGATCCCAGATTGTGTGGTGGACGGCAATCTGGGAGTAAGTATTTCGTCCTTAAGTTCGTCTCAGTTTCTCGTACCGGCGGAGGTGGTGGTGAGTGCGAGAACTGAGAGGATATCTGTTCTTCTGGATAGTGGGGCCGGGGCTAATCTGGTGGATGCTCGCTTTGCCCGGGTTCAGGGTATGCGATTGTGTGGGTTGGCTAAACCCGTCCCCATATTCTCGATCGACCCCAGACCTCTCGGTCAGGGAAGTTTTGTGCAAGCAGTGCATAACATTGATCTTCAAGTGGGGGCGCTACATAAAGAACTGTTGTCTTGTTATGTGTTGGAGGGTCTTCCCACTCCTATAGTGCTGGGCCTGCCTTGGCTAACTAAGCATAACCCGGTTATTAATTGGCAATCCAGAGAGATAAGCCAATGGAGCGATTTCTGTAATAAAAACTGCATGAATACGGTCATTGGTGCGGTCGCTCCTAGGGCCTTACCTCCATTTCTGGTGGACTTTGAGGATGTATTCTCGGAGAAAGGGTGTCAAGAACTACCTCCTCATCGCGAGTATGACTGTTCTGTTAACTTGCTCCCTGGGGCCAAGTTACCGAAATCTAGGTTGTATAACCTTTCTGGTCCTGAGAGACAGGCCATGAAGGATTATATTTCAGAGAGTCTGGCTAAGGGGCATATTAGACCTTCATCTTCCCCGGTGGCCGCGGGGTTCTTCTTTGTGAAGAAAAAAGATGGAGGCCTACACCCTTGCCTGGATTTCCGTGAGCTTAATCGGATTACGGTCCGAGATCCGTATCCGCTTCCACTTATTCCCGATCTCTTCAATCAGATCGTGGGTGCCAAATGGTTCTCTAAGTTGGATCTCAGGGGGGCGTACAATCTGATTAGGATGAAGGAGGGGGATGAGTGAAAGACGGCGTTTAACACTCCGGAGGGGCATTATGAGAACCTTGTCATGCCATTTGGTCTGAGTATTGCCCCGGCGGTGTTTCAACACTTTGTAAATGACATCTTTCGCCACCTAATGGGACAGTTTGTGGTCATATATCTGGATGATATCTTAATTTACTCGCCAGATCTTGTGTCTCATCAGGAGCATGTTAGGCAGGTGTTACAGATCTTGCGGGATAATAAACTGTACGCCAAATGGGAGAAGTGTGTGTTCGCCGTACAGGAACTTCAGTTTTTAGGATTCCTGGTGTCTGCATCCGGTTTTCGTATGGACCCTGGGAAAGTGCGGGCAGTTCTTGAGTGGGATCTGCCAGAGGATCTTAAGGCATTACAACGTTTCCTGGGGTTTGCTAACTACTACCTTAAATTCATTCGTAATTTTTCGTCCATTGTTAAACCTCTCACAGACATGACTAAAAAAGGGACGGATTTTTCAAAGTGGTCTGACAAGGCTTGTCAAGCGTTTTCCTCTTTGAAGAAATGTTTTGCTTCAGCACCCATACTTATTCAGCCTGATGCGTCACAGCCATTCGTTGTTGAAGTGGACGCTTCCGAGGTAGGGGTGGGAGCAGTATTGTCACAAGGTTCGTCTCCTGGTAAATGGCATCCGTGCGCCTTCTTCTCTAAAAAATTGTCGTCCACTGAGAGGAATTATGATGTCGGCAATAGGGAGCTCTTGGCCATTAAGTTGGCTTTTGAGGAGTGGCGTCATTTTTTGGAGGGGGCAGTCCACCCGGTCACCGTCATTACCGATCACAAAAACCTGCTATATTTAGAGTCCGCTAAACGTCTGAATCCCAGACAAGCTAGGTGGTCGTTGTTTTTTACCAGGTTTAATTTTGTCGTCACATATCGTCCTGGGTCAAAAAATGTTAAGGCGGATGCCTTATCTCGCTGTTTCCCAGGGGCTGGGAATACGGAGGACTCGGTTCCGGTCCTTCAGGAGGGGGTGGTGGTGTCGGCAGTATGCTCTGAGCTTGAGGAGGAGGTATTGGAGGCTCAGGGGGACGCCCCTGTAGGACCTCCAGGGAGACTGTTTGTTCCAAATCAGTTGCGACAAAAGGTGATCGAGGCACACCATAATTCAGCTTTGGCAGGACACCCTGGGAGTAAAGCAACTGAGGATCTCCTCTCGCGCCGGTTTTGGTGGCCTAACTTACATAGGGAGGTGGTAACTTTTGTCGCGTCCTGCGAGGTTTGTGCGCGCTCTAAGACCCCTCATACCCGTCCGTCGGGGACCCTCTTACCTTTGAAGATCCCGGAGCGTCCGTGGACTCATCTGTCTATGGACTTCATTACGGATCTCCCGCCATCTTCGGGTAAAACAGTCATACTCGTTGTAGTGGACAGGTTCAGCAAGATGGCACATTTTATCGCTCTTCCTGCTCTTCCTAATGCTAAAACTCTTGCGCAGGTGTTTATTGGGGAGATTGTAAGGCTTCACGGGGTACCCTCCGATGTGGTGTCGGATCGGGGGTCTCAGTTTGTGTCCAAATTCTGGAAAGCATTTTGTACACGGCGGGGGATGCAGTTGTCATTTTCATCGGCTTTTCACCCGCAGACCAATGGTCAGACAGAGCGTCTTAACCAGAGCTTGGAGACATATCTCCGGTGTTTTGTGTCAGAGAACCAGGAGGACTGGGCTTCTTTCTTGCCTCTGGCGGAGTTTGCTCTAAATAATAGGCGGAGCGAGTCCACTGGTAAGTCCCCGTTTTTTGGGGCATATGGTTTTCACCCCCAGTTTTGTACTTTCAATAGGGGGGGCTCTTCTGGGGTTCCTGAGGAGGAACGATTTTCGTCGTCACTTGCTTCTGTGTGGAGAGGAGTGCTGAACAATCTTAGTACTATGGGGAACCGATACAAACGTATGGCTGACAGGAGGAGAGTGTCTGGTCCGGACTTAAGTGTGAACGATCTGGTATGGTTGTCTACCAAGAATATTAAACTTAAGGTTCCCTCCTGGAAACTGGGTCCCAGGTTCATCGGGCCATACAAGATCAGTGCTATAATTAATCCGGTTGCATTCCGTCTTGACCTCCCTCCTACATTTAAAATTCACAATGTGTTCCACAGATCGTTGCTTAAGAGGTATGTGGCGCCGGTGATACCTTCACCTTTACCTCCTCCTCCTGTGGTGGTCAATGGTAACTTGGAGTTCCAGGTGTCGAGAGTCATCGATTCACGTCTGAATCGCCGGTCCCTTCAGTACCTTGTTCATTGGAGGGGGTATGGTCCTGAGGAGAGGACGTGGGTTTCTGCGTCGGATATTAACGCAGACCGATTGGTTCGGGCCTTCCACACTACTCACCCAGATAAGCCTGGCCCTGAGGGTCCGGAGGCCCCTCGTAGAAGGGGGGGTATTGTCACGGGTGTGTCGCTGCAAAGATCGTCGCGATTGCACACCCTGACTTCGCACAGCTGAGTTTCTGGTGCTGGGTGTTTTTCGGCACTGAGGGAGTTAATTCTTCCTCTCTCTGTGCTGGACTAGACCAGCCTCGCTCAGCTGCAATTAATGTTTTGTTAATTGGTTTCCTTCAAATACCTGCCTGTCTGCTGGGGAAGTGTCGGTGAAAGCATTCATGCAGACCAGCAGAGCGGATCGTATTGAGAAGTCTAAAGCTAAGAATACCTGTTGTGGTTTTCTCCTCTCCTCGCTTTATTAGTTATCTCCTTACCCGTTGGTGTTCCCTCTGTAGTGGTAGTTTTGTATGCAAGGTGTTCTTTTATTTTACCCCTTGTACTGTCTCGTTTGTCTTACACTGTGTGTGAAGGCAGTTACCTTCCTGATCCCTGTGGTGGTAATCAGGGTCTTTCTCAGGACTAGATTACAGTGGTTAGGGATCACAGGAGATAGGGTTACGCTGGCGGCCTGGACCTCTGTACCATCAACAGTACCTCCAGGTAGAGGGATTAGTCAGGACCCCAGCTTAGGGTCAGCATAGACCCGGTTCTCCTGTATACAAAGACAGCGTGACAGCGATAACCTGAATTGCCTTGGCACTTGGGATGCCCCATGGCCTAACACAGACATCCATCCCTTGTGGAAATGGAGATAAAGAATGCCCGGATGAAGGCACGGTAACCAACTCTGGACACATTCAAAAAGAGCGTTCGGATGCTTGTTTTCTCTGCACTCCATGCGTTTTGAATCAGCATGACTCTGCCTATTTTAACACAAACACACCCTCCCTCATCCTGTTGTGCCAACACGCTTCAGGCTGTTAAGGAGTGGGACAGGAACATTCAACAAACGAGCAGCTGTCTGCCTTTAGCTATGCTGATTATGCGTAGGACCTACCTCTGTTCTGGGTAGCACCTACCTGTCTGCCTTCATCAGCAGACTGCAGATGTCTGTCTCTGCACAGCTATTTACAGGTTAAGGGCTCATTGTCTCACCAAGGGCCCATTGTGACACGTGCAAGTGTTCCATGGCACACATTCCGTCTACTGCAGGCAGCATTGGACGCACAAAAAACATGGCTGCCACCAACCAATGGAAAACACAGACAGGTGAATGGTAGGCAGCACATTCAAAGATCTTGCCAGACCAAATTTTGTTGCGTTTATTTAATACATATATACAAAATTTAAAAGTTGGTGGTCCATAAGAGGGAGACAATGTTTTGCAAAAGAGATCATTGCATCAAGAATGTGAACAGTGTGCAATAGCTACATTTGGGATACTTCAATTTTTTTCCTATTTTTGGTCGACAAGAGGGAGACAATGTAAAAACATATCTAAAATGTGCACCTTTGAACATGAAAACAGCAGTATACAGCAAAAAGGAGGAAAAAAAGGATTCAAATAATGCATAGTGCACTGTTCCCATAAATACTGCAATACCGGGTCAATGCGTGGAGTGGACAGAGCAAGAACTGTTCTAAAAATCTATTTAATATATGGTCCCCTAATAGGGGACGTATCACATATTAAACTGATAAGAACAGATACTACACTTGATCTTAGCCAAAAGGCCGAGAAGCGATAACCTGAATTGGTTTGGCACTTGGGATGCCCCATGGCCTAACACAGACATCCATCCCTTGTGGAAATGGAGATAAAGAATGCCTGGATGAAGGCACGGTAACCAACTCGGGACACATTCAAAAAGAGCGCTCGGATGCTTGTTTTCTCTGCACTCCACGCGTTTTGAATCAGCATGACTCCACATATTTTAACACAAACACACCCTCCCTCATCCTGTTGTGCCAACATGCTTCAGGCTGTTAAGGAGTGGGACAGGAACATTCAACAAACGAGCAGCTGCCTGCCTTTAGCTATTCTGATTATGCATAGGACCTACGTCTGTTCTGGGTAGTACCTACCTGTCCGCCTTCATCAGCAGACTGCAGACGTCTGTCTCTGCACAGCTATTTACAGGCTAACGGCTCGTTGTCTCACCAAGGGCCCATTGTGACACGTGCAAGTGTTGCATGGCACACATTCCGTCTACTACAGGCAGCATTGGACGCACAAAAAACATGGCTGCCACCAACCAATAGAATACACAGACAGGTGAATAGTAGGCAGCAGGGCCGGCATCAGCACCCGGCGTACTCGGGCAAGTGCCGGGACTCTGAGCAGGCGGGGGGGCCCACTCGCTGTCGGGCACCCCGGCGCCCATTAGCGGATGAAGGCGGTGCTGGTGTCTCACCCCTCCCCCTGCTTGCTCAGGGCCCCAGCTGCCTGCATAATACTTACCTCTCCCCGTGCCTCCGCAGCTCCTGGCTCCAGGGGGTGCCTGTAGGGCAGCCGCGCTTCCTCTCACAGCAGCGCCGCTGGATGACGTCATCATTCAGCGGCCGGCTGTGGCAGAGAGTAAGCGCGGGCGCCGGTGATGCTGCGGGACTGCCTGCGGTGCGGACGCCAGACAGGTGAGATGTGGTGTGTGTGTGTGTCAGTGTGTGTGTATGTTTCTGCCTGCGTGTGTGTATGTAGTGCGGTGCTTTGTGTGTGTGTATGTGAGAGAGTGCTGCGGTGCTGTCTGTGTGTGGTGCTGTATGTGTGATGGTGGTGGGGGGGAGGCAGTGATGGTGGTGAGGAGGCAATGATGATGACGGGGAGGTGATGATGATGGGGAGGCGATGATGATGGGGAGGGAGGCAATGATCATGATGATGGGGAGGCGATGATGATGGGGAGACAATGATGATGATGATGGGGAGGCGATGATGATGATGGGGAGGCAATGATGATGATAATGGGGAGGCAATGATGATGATAATGGGGAAGCAATGATGATGATAATGGGGAGGCAATGATGATGATAATGGGGAGGCAATGATGATGATGATGGGGAGGCAATGATGATAATGGGGAGGCAATGATGATAATGGGGAGGCAATGGATGATAATGGGGAGGCAATGGGATGATGGGAGGCAATGATGATGAATGGGGAAGCAATGATGATGATAATAATAGGGAGTCTTTCCACAGCGCCCTTTCCTGAGCCGTAACAGTGCAGAACGCAGCACAGTTCAGAGGAGAGCTCCATATTTTGTATGGAGCATTATATGGGGACCAGTATCCTGTATGGAGCATTATTTGGGGTCCAATATTCTTTATGGAGCATTATATTTGGCCCATAATACTGTATGGAGGACTATGTGGTGCCCATAATATTGTATGGAGGACTGTAATGTCCAGTCTGTACTGTGCGCTGTGAGTGTGTAGCCCTGGTGTGAAGGCACACGCAGTACCCTGGAGGATGTGCGGAGAGGTAACAGTTTAATGCTCAATAAACATTCACTCCATCACACACTTAGACACACCCATAGGTTATATAGGCTAGTGATATACAGCTCAGTCAGGCAGTCAGTCTGTTTCCTGTCTTCGGACAGAACAGTCAGTGTGCAGTCTGTGCAGGAAGAAAGAGGAGTCAGCAGCAGAACCTTCAGTCGCCTGTCCCAAGGACAGTGGAGTTCAGTCGACGTGCTCCTGAACTAGAAGATTACTGAGCCTCTGTTAGCAAGCTCTGGGAAGAAGCAAGAAGGGATTAACCTGCATGGCCTTTGGAAGTGTGGAGTGCTTATGCTACAAGCGCGAACAGGGCGAAGGGCGCAGTGGAAAGGATTCTAAAAGTGCCTTAAGGATTGAATTATCCGGCATTGATCACCGGTAACTGGGGACCGAAGCATCACTACAGCTTCAGGCGTAGGGATAGAAAAACCAGAGGCTTACTGGACCTTAGGTTACAGGAGGCAGCCCTTGGAGTGTCGGTACGTAACTGGGGTCAGGGAGAGTGGGAACCTTGAGTCAGTGCACGACAAGAGTAGGAACTCAGCTCTCTCAAAGGAAGACTCCGACCACAAAACTGACCGGGCAGTACAGCTTTGGAGAAGCTGGAGTATTAGGAGTGAACTTAGCTTTATGCTGGTTGGACTCATCATATTTGGAAGTAAAGGAGGCCCCCAACCTGTTCAGCTGTTATCTCAAAGCACATCCTCCACCCGACCAGCCTCCCTGGGACCTGCCTTATCATCTGACAAGTAAAAGGTATGGAAAGACGCTGGATGGTGTGAGACTGATTTATTTACCTGCACCCGACATCATTAATTCCATAGACTTTGAGGGACCAGTCCCACCTGTAGGGGACCCGACATCTAGCTGCCACACCATCCCCTCAGAGATCTACAGCAGCGCTGGTCTTAGTGATCAGAGAACTACAGGTGGCGTCACGAACTGTTATACACCTATCCCCTGTAAATATACCCCCCAACATACGCCTGACCGCCAGGGCCACAGACCGAGCCACCGCTGCCTGTGACAACCCCATAGACTTCCATGGGCTCGGCTCTGAGTACCCCATTGCTCTGGTAAACCACAATTGTGGTGCGGGTCAAACAACTTGGCGTCACGAACAGGATGCGAAACTCGCAAAATTGCGAGCCCTGTGTGCCTGTGGAGGTGTTTTTGTGAAAAAGGACTGTTTGCTATTTTTGGCGCTAAAATCCGCCATTTTGCCGCCAAATTCGCGCCCTCAGGCGCTGGAGAAGAAGGTGGGCGTGGATTCGTGGGCGTGTGCCCCCTGTGGCTGAAGAGAATGCCTGCCCTCTCAAAGTGCTATTACAATATGCGATCCTGCCCTACAGCAAAGGAGGTCCGCCTCCTCTTCACCTTCCCTGCGAAGAGGAGGAGACGCAAACCCCGCCTCCACGGAAGAGACGAGACGGCTCTAAAAGAAGAGAGAGTGTTCTGGAACATGAAGGAGGCAGGATGTGTGCAGCCGAGCAGGGAAGCGGTGGAAGGCAGGCCCCGTTCCCCAGCCAAGCTGCCACTAGAACCGGAGCCATCTGTGGTCCGACACCTTCAACAAACTATGCTGGAGCTGCAGAGGGAGAATGCAGTGCTCAGAAGATTAATCCAGCGTCATGCAGACTTGCAGGAGACAGAGAGACGCTGGCGTGCCCAGATACAGCGGCTGCTGTGGGACGCAGTGCTCTCTCCCACAAGCATAATGCCGTCTCCTGATTTTCCAAGTTCCCTGCTGAGGAAGGCTGAAGAGGAACCGGAGGCTGCCACCAAAAGTGCTGTACCTGATCCCACCGATGCGGAGGTGGAGGAGAAGGAGGCTGAGGAGGTCCTGCCCGTTCCGGAGTGCCAGCCAGGCAAGGAGGCCGCAGCAGATTACAG
Source organism: Oophaga sylvatica (assembly GCA_033576555.1). NCBI lineage: Eukaryota > Metazoa > Chordata > Amphibia > Anura > Dendrobatidae > Oophaga > Oophaga sylvatica. The sequence goes on along the minus strand of JARQOD010000005.1, from coordinate 436,591,650 downwards.
TCCCCCGGTAGGGACACCGGAGGGAATCCAGCCGTCTGTGATGGAGCAGCGACAGCAGCAGGTTAGTGCGTCCCCAACTGAGCCATTGCGCACACCTGCTTCCTGCTCTGCATCACACCAGCATTGTGCATCGGCATCGCCCCCTGCGTACACCTCCGTATCGCAATCTGCAACCCAATCTACATCGCAAACTGCGGTTACAGCTGAATCGCCTCCTGCTACGCAAACAGCGACGCAATCGGCGTCTCACAAGGAGAAAGCACCCGGTGTGCCCCAAGCGGTTCGCACAAGGACTGTAGCGACCCAAACCCTGATAGCAGGTCACGACCTATTTGTCATGTGCTCTAAAGAGCATCGCATTGTTCCAGCCCCCGGGATGGAAAGTGTAACTGAAGTTAGCAAGAAAATGTGAAGAACGGTAGGACCCAGACAGGGTTTACCGCAGCTAAGAAGATGTAAAAAGTTTTGATAAAAGAAATAATTGCTGTTTTGCACTTTATTGCTATGTATAGTGTTTACATAGTTTTATATATAATGTTTACATATTTTGCCAAAAATAGAATACCCGGCTGGGTAAGCAGATAAAGAGAGTTTTTGCACTTTATGGTATTTATGTGATAAGTGGTCGCATATTTGCACCAAGTTTATAGGGAATACTCTAGTTGAGTAAATAGAATCTGATATAATGTGAATTATTTGAAAATGTGTTTTATAAGGGACTGCGTGGCTGAGGACTGAGCCAGCCCAAAAACTGTATCCTGTAAATAGTTGCACTAAGGTGCATTATCTTGGTTTTACATGAAACCACCTCAACTACCTCTGAACATAAAACCCGTGTGGTGTGGCACTGAGTGAGGTCTGCATTCAGATGTCCTGCAGCTCACCCAGGACCCACGTTGAAGGTTTGGTGCGGGTCCTTCACAAGAATACTGTGTATATATTGAATGCCTTGATGCTTTAATACTTTTTGTATTTTCCTACTGTACATAATGCAACGTTTAAGAAATTCTTACCTCCCGGATGGGAAGAGTTTAATGTTTATTGTTAATGAAAAACAAAATGTCTTCTTGTATTTCACAGCCCGGGAGTGCTGTATTTTACCATGGGGGAATGTGTAGCCCTGGTGTGAAGGCACACGCAGTACCCTGGAGGATGTGCGGAGAGGTAACAGTTTAATGCTCAATAAACATTCACTCCATCACACACTTAGACACACCCATAGGTTATATAGGCTAGTGATATACAGCTCAGTCAGGCAGTCAGTCTGTTTCCTGTCTTCGGACAGAACAGTCAGTGTGCAGTCTGTGCAGGAAGAAAGAGGAGTCAGCAGCAGAACCTTCAGTCGCCTGTCCCAAGGACAGTGGAGTTCAGTCGACGTGCTCCTGAACTAGAAGATTACTGAGCCTCTGTTAGCGAGCTCTGGGAAGAAGCAAGAAGGGATTAACCTGCATGGCCTTTGGAAGTGTGGAGTGCTTATGCTACAAGCGCGAACAGGGCGAAGGGCGCAGTGGAAAGGATTCTAAAAGTGCCTTAAGGATTGAATTATCCGGCATTGATCACCGGTAACTGGGGACCGAAGCATCACTACAGCTTCAGGCGTAGGGATAGAAAAACCAGAGGCTTACTGGACCTTAGGTTACAGGAGGCAGCCCTTGGAGTGTCGGTACGTAACTGGGGTCAGGGAGAGTGGGAACCTTGAGTCAGTGCACGACAAGAGTAGGAACTCAGCTCTCTCAAAGGAAGACTCCGACCACAAAACTGACCGGGCAGTACAGCTTTGGAGAAGCTGGAGTATTAGGAGTGAACTTAGCTTTATGCTGGTTGGACTCATCATATTTGGAAGTAAAGGAGGCCCCCAACCTGTTCAGCTGTTATCTCAAAGCACATCCTCCACCCGACCAGCCTCCCTGGGACCTGCCTTATCATCTGACAAGTAAAAGGTATGGAAAGACGCTGGATGGTGTGAGACTGATTTATTTACCTGCACCCGACATCATTAATTCCATAGACTTTGAGGGACCAGTCCCACCTGTAGGGGACCCGACATCTAGCTGCCACACCATCCCCTCAGAGATCTACAGCAGCGCTGGTCTTAGTGATCAGAGAACTACAGGTGGCGTCACGAACTGTTATACACCTATCCCCTGTAAATATACCCCCCAACATACGCCTGACCGCCAGGGCCACAGACCGAGCCACCGCTGCCTGTGACAACCCCATAGACTTCCATGGGCTCGGCTCTGAGTACCCCATTGCTCTGGTAAACCACAATTGTGGTGCGGGTCAAACATGAGGATTTGGCGGTTTCTGAACTATGGTAGAATTTACAATAGATATCACTCATGTAATGGAAAAGTGAAGATTTTGGCATTGTACTATACCTATATTTCTCTGCCGTATCTGTGCATCATGAATCGTGGTCTGTGTTAAAGGGGCCCACTGACACTCTTTCGCCTGGGGCCCATAAAAACCTGGAGTCGGCCCTGGTAGGCAGCACATTCAAAGATCTTGCCAGACCAAATTTTGTTGCGTTTATTTAATACACATATACAAAATGTAAAAGTTGGTGGTCCATAAGAGGGAGACAATGTTTTGCAAAAGAGATCATTGCATCAAGAATGTGAACAGTGTGCAATAGCAACATTTGGGATACTTCAATTTTTTTTCCTCTTTTTGGTCCACAAGAGGGAGACAATGTAAAAACATATCTAAAATGTGCACCTTTGAACATGTATACAGCAAAAAGGAGGAAAAAAAGCATTCAAATAATGCATAGTGCACTGTTCCCATAAATACTGCAATACCGGGTCAATGCGTGGAGTGGACAGAGCAAGCTCTGTTCCTTAAAATCCATTTACTATATGGTCCCCTGATAGGGGACGTATCACATATTAAACTGATAAGAACAGATACTACACTTGATCTTAGCCAAAAGGCCGAGAAGCGATAACCTGAATTGCCTTGGCACTTGGGATGCCCCATGACCTAACACAGACATCCATCCTTTGTGGAAATGGAGATAAAGAATGCCCGGATGAAGGCACGGTAACCAACTCAGGACACATTCAAAAAGAGTGTTCGGATCAGGGCCGGATTAAGAACATGATGGGCCTGGAGCTGAAGGGGCGGGCAAGGGGCGGGGCAAGGGGTGGGGCCAAACACGGCAATTCACAAAGGCCAAAAATGTAACGTAAAAGATATAAACAAAGTAAATAACAAAGTAAATATATGATACATGCCTAATATAAATACAGTGGATATAGAAGCAATTAAACCATGTCAGTCAAGGCGCATGGCAAGTTCTGTGTCTGTATGTATGTCAGCAGCCCATCTATAACATTAGTACGTACCTGCCTATATACCAGTATCACAGCCATATATACCAGTACTGTGTGTGTATATATGTCAGCAGCACATCTATGTATAACATTAGTACCTGCTTATATACCAGTACCACAGCTATACATAGCAGTAACATGTCTGTATATATGTCAGCAGCACAAGATGTATTATAACATTAGTACCTGCTCCACAGGAACACACAACTCACACCTCAGTCTGACGTCCTCCTATAGCAGTTTTTCTCAACCTTCTCAGCCTCAGGGCACCCTGGGAAAAAATTAAAGTCCGGCCGATCAGACAAGAATTTGGACAGTCTAAACGGCCCTTAATACTGCCACACATAGCCCCCTATAGTGCCACACACAGCCCCCTTAATACTGCCACACATAGCCATCTCAATAATACTGCCATACATAGCCACATTAGTAATATTGCGTCAGAGAGGCCCCATACACAGATATATGGCAACATTGAGAGGCCCATTCTAGTATATGGTGCAGCATTGAATGTCCCATAGTAATATAGGGCAACATTGAGAGGCCCATTCTAGTATATAGCGCAGCATTGAATGGCCCATAGTATATATAGCGCAGCATTGAATGGCCCATAGTTGCGCAGCATTGAATGGCCCATAGTATATATAGGGCAGCATTGAGAGGGCCTCTCAATGCTGCCCTATATATACTATGGGCCATTCAATGCTGTGCTATATACTAGAATGGGCCTCTCAATGCTGTCCTATATTACTATGGGCCATTCAATGCTACGCTATATACTATAATCGGCCTCTCAGAGGCCCATTATAGTATATTCCGTAGCGTAGCATTGAATGGGGGCCATAGTATATAGGGCAGCATGCCAGCATTGAGAGGCAGAGGCCCATAATATAGCGCAGCCTCTATATTGTAATGCACTCCCCATAGGCAGTCTTATTTATAATGCACCCCATAGGCAGTCTTATTTATAATGCACCCCATAGACAGTCTTATTTATAATGCACCCCATAGGCAGTCTTATTTATAATGCACCCCATAGGCAGTCTTATTTATAATGCACCCCATAGGCAGTCTTATTTATAATGCACCCCATAGGCAGCCTTACTTATAATGCACCCCATATGCAGCCTTACTTATAATGCACCCCATATGCAGCCTTACTTATAATGCACCCCCATATCCAGCTGTACTTACGTACTTATAATGCACTCCCCCATATGCAGCCGTACTTATAATGCACCCCATATCCAGCCGTACTTATAATGCACCCCATATCCAGCCGTATTTATAATGCACCCCCATATCCAGCCGTACTTATAATGCACCCCCATATCCAGCCGTACTTATAATGCACCCCATAGGCAGCCTTATTTATAATGCACCCCCATATCCAGCCGTACTTATAATTCACCCCATATCCAGCCGTACTTATAATGCACCCCATATCCAGCCGTATTTATAATGCACCCCCATATCCAGCCGTACTTATAATGCACCCCCATATCCAGCCGTACTTACAATGCACCCCATAGGCAGCCTTACTTATAATGCACCCCCATATCCAGCCGTACTTATAATTCACCCCATATGCAGCCTTACTTATAATGCACCCCATAGGCAGCCTCTGTACTATAATGTACCCCCTTTACAAAAATAATAAATTCTGTACTCACCTCTCTTGCTCCAGCTCCTCACTGCTCTCCCTCTCAGCGTCTGACTGCCGGCGCCGGGCAGTGACGTCATCGCGCCCGCTGTCAGACGCTGAGAGGGGGATTATGGGAGAGAAGGAGCACTCGCTCCTTCTCTCTCAATGCGGTCAGCTGTATTGGCTGGATGCCGATACAGCTGACCCTGCGATGACGGGCGGGGGGACCACTGCTGGCACCGGGCCCCCCACCGCCTGCTCAGGGGCCCCATAGCGGCCGGGCGGCAGAGCAGGGAGATTGATTCTCCCTGCCATGCCGCAGAAAGTAACTGTGTCGGCGTGCTGTGCACGCCGATACAGTTACAGTAGCGTAGCTCCAGGTGGGCCCCCTCCGAGCCTGGGGCCACCGCCCCCTCTGCCCCCCCGGTAGCTACGCTACTGGTCCTATCTCTAACAAGGGGCCTGGAGCTGCAGCTCCATCAGCCCCTACGTTAATCCGGCCCTGGTTCGGATGCTTGTTTTCTCTGCACTCCACTTGTTTTTGAATCAGCATGACTCCGCCTATTTTAACACAAACACACCCTCCCTCATCCTGTTGTGCCAACACGCTTCAGGCTGTTAAGGAGTGGGACAGGAACATTCAACAAACGAGCAGCTGCCTGCCTTTAGCTATGCTGATTATGCGTAGGACCTACCTCTGTTCTGGGTAGTACCTACCTGCAGGGCCATATTTGCCACTCGGCACTCGAGGACACGTGCCTAGGGCGGGACTCTGCGGGGGGGGCGGCACCTGAGCATGATATTTTTTTTTTTTTAGGTCCGGGGGGAGGGAAGCAAGGGGAGGGCCGACCCTCGGACCTAAAAAAAAAAAAAAAAATATCATGCTCAGGTGCCGCCCCCCCGCAGAGTCCCGCCCTAGGCACGTGCCCTCGAGTGCCTAGTGGCAAATGCGGCCCTGCAGGTAGGTACTACCCAGAACAGAGGTAGGGGGGGCGGCACCTGAGCATGATATATTTTTTTTTTTTTTAGGTCCGGGGGGTCGGCCCTCCCCTTGCTTGCCTCCCCCCGGCCCCTCCCATCATCATACTCACCTCCTCTGTCCTCCTGCTGCCTGCAGCTCCGATGGTCCAGCGCCGACATCTTCCTGTATGAGTGCGCGGATCACTGGTGGCACCGCTCATTAAGGTTATGAATATGGATGCCACTCCACTCTATTAGACGTGGCGTCCATATTCATGACCTTAATGAGTGGGACCACCAGTGGTCCGCGCTCATACAGGAACAGGATGTCAGCGCTGGACCATTGGAGCTGCAGGCAGCAGGAGGAGGTAAGTATGATAACGAGGAAGGAATGAGCAGGGAGGGCAGTAAACGCGGGGGCTGGGCGGGGAGACAGTGAGGGCTGGGGGGACAGTGAGCGCTGGAGCTGGGGGGGACAGTGAACGCTGGAACTGGGGGGGAGACAGTGAGCGCTGGGGTTGGGAGGGGACAGTGAACGCTGGGGGAAACAGTGAGCGCTGGGGCTGGGGGGGACAGTGAACGCTGGAAGGGGAGACAGTGAGCGCTGGGGGGAGACAGTGAACGCTGGGGCTGGGGGGGACAGTGATCGCTGGGGGGGAGACAGTGAGCGCTGGGGCTGGGGGGGGACAGTGAACGCTGGGGCTGGGGGGGACAGTGAACGCTAGGGCTGGAGGGGACAGTGAGCGCTGGGGCTGGGGGGGAGACAGTGAGCGCTGGGGCTGGGGGGGACAGTGAACGCTGGGGCTGGGGGGGACAGTATACGCTGGGGCTGGGGGGGCAGTGAACGCTGGGGCTTGGGGGCAGTGAGCACTGGGGCTGGGGGGCAGTGAGCCCTGGGGCTGGGGGGGCAGTGAACGCTGGGGCTGGGGGGCAGTGAGCGCTGTGGGGCAGTTAGCGCTGTGGGGGCAGTGAGTGCTGTGGGGCAGTGAGCGCTGTGGGGGCAGTGAGTGCTGTGGGGGCAGTGAGCGTGGTGGGGGCAGTGAGCATGGTGGAGGCAGTGAGCATGGTGGGGGCAGTGAGCGCTGTGGGGGCAGTGAGCACTGTGGGGGCAGTGAGCGCTGTGGGGCAGTGAGCGTGGTGGGGGCAGTGAGCGCTGGGGGAAATGAGCGCTGGGGTGGGGAATAAGGGCTGAGGTGGGGAATGAGCTCTGAGGTGGGGAATGAGCGATGAGGTGGGGAATGAGCGCGGAGGTGGGGAATGAGAGCTGAGGTGGGGATTGAGTGCTGTGCTGGGGAGAATGAGCGCTGGGGGAGGAATGAGCACTGGGGAGGAATGAGCGCTGGGGAATGAGCTCGGAGGTGGGGAATGAGCTCTGAGGGGGGAGTGAGCGCTGGGGGGAATGAGCGCTGTGGAGAATGAGTGCTGAGGTGGGGAATGAGCGCTGGGGGGAATGAGCGCTGTGGAGAATGAGCGCTGAGGTGGGGAATGAGCGCTAGGGAGAATGAGCGCTGAGGTGGGGAATGAGCACTGGGGGAATGAGCGCTGGGGTGGAGAATGAGCGCTGGGGGGAATGAGCGCTATGGAGAATGAGTGCTGGGGGGAATGAGCGCTGTGGAGAATGAGCGCTGAGGTGGGGAATGAGCGCTGGGGAGAATGAGCGCTGAGGTGGGTAATGAGCACTGGGGGAATGAGCGCTGGGGTGGGGAATGAGCGCTGAGGGGAGAATGAGCGCTGAGATGGGGAATGAGCGCTGGGGGGAATGAGCGCTGGACTAATGTAAAAGAGGCGGTTGGACAGAAATGACATCACAAATCTTTTTTTTGTTAAATAACATCTTTATGTAGCTTACAAAAAGGCATACAAATCCGCATGTAAAAAACGCATCAAATACGCACCTGCGTTTTCTGTCAATAGATGCGGATTATGTACAGAAACTTCTGCAGACAAATCTGCAACGTGTGCACATACTCTAAGGCTATGTTTCCACGTTCAGGAAACGCTGCAGAGAGGACACAGCTCCGTCCAAAGCTTTGCCGGCTTTTGTACGCGCGGTGATTCCACATGTGTCATTGAACCGTGTGGAATCACCGCATCCTATACATAGGATGGTGTTATTTATTTTGCGTAAACTGAGCGTCTCCGCGAGATAAATAGACGTGCTTTGGTCTAGAAAGACGCGTCGCATGTGCGTATACGCATGTCTGCCACCTGCATCTTTGTACGCATAGTGGATATGGGATTTCATAAAATCCCCTCCACTATGCTGTAACATTTGGACGCTGCGGATTGGACTCTGCGGCTGTTCTCAGCGTCCAACCCACAGCGTTTCCTGAACGTGGAGACATACCCTAAATATATCTCTGCCTCTGGACATTATATAGTATAGATTTGCCTGGACTGTACATTATTATAAATCTACTACCTGAGCATTATATATTATAGATCACCCTGGACATTATATATAATAGATTGTACATCATATATTACAGGTAATTCTGGACATTTTATACTATAGGTCTCCTTGTACATTATATATTATAGATCTATAATAAATAATATACCGGGAGATCTATAAGATAAATTGTCGAGATTTATATGTAAGTATCTGTGTACACCCAGACATATGAATAAGGCCTTAGTCAGAGACTGGGCAGTAATAGAATAATAAAATCCATCTAGTAATCCTCCAATGTCTGCTGGACATGGTGTGGGGAGAGTTTCTAGCTCAGATAGTACACAGACACCAGACTTCTTGCTGTTAACCAGTTAATGTTTTCTTGTCCACCACACTGCAGTGTCAAAAGAGGAAGACAGCGAGACAGGCAGCAACATCGCATCAGAGAGCGCTTGACCTCGAAACAGAAAATCCTCAGATCCTGGTATTGTAACCTAATATTAAGAATAATATTTATCCATTGATATTGCGCTATTGGCTCCACAGCACTTTACAGACATCATCAACACTGTCTCCATTGGGGCTCACAATCTAAACATCCTATTTGTATGTCTTTTGAGTGTGGTAGGAAACCACTGTCTTTGAAAGAGCTACATGGGCACACACATAGATTCGGCCTCATTCATTCCCTATGGGACTTGCAAACATGTGCGGCACGTGCGGTGAGACAAAAAAAACACTGCTAGTAGCGTTTTTTTTTCCGTTGCTGCAAGTATCGGATTTGCGGGATTGCGTCAAAACCGCAAGTGTCGCACATGTCTGCAAGTCGCATAGAGAATGAATGAGGCCGAATGCAGTGTTGCCATAAGTGATCCGTTACGTAGCAGATGCGGAAAAACTGCCGGATCTGCCGCGAATGGCAAAAATCGCTGACGTTCAAGTAGCCTAAGTCACTGCCGACAGTGTCTGCATTAGTCATACTCACCAATGGGGGAGGCAGAACGAAAAGTGCCTAGGGCAGCAGAAACTCTAAATACAGCCCTGCCTACCTGTCCGCCTTCATCAGCAGACTGCAGATGTCTGTCTCTGCACAGCTATTTACAGGCTAAGGGCTCGTTGTCTCTCCAAGGGCCCATTGTGACACGTGCAAGTGTTCCATGGCACACATTCCGTCTACTGCAGGCAGCATTGGACGCAGAAAAAACATGGCTGCCACCAACCAATAGAATACACAGACAGGTGAATGGTAGGCAGCACATTCAAAGATCTTGCCAGACCAAATTTTGTTGCGTTTATTTAATACACATATACAAAATGTAAAAGTTGGTGGTCCATAAGAGGGAGACAATGTTTTGCAAAAGAGATCATTGCATCAAGAATGTGAACAGTGTGCAATAGCTACATTTGGGATACTTCAATTTTTTTCCTCTTTTTGGTCCACAAGAGGGAGACAATGTAAAAACATATCTAAAATGTGCAACTTTGAACTTGAAAACAGCAGTATACAGCAAAAAGGAGGAAAAAAAGCATTCAAATAATACATAGTGCACTGTTCCCATAAATACTGCAATACCGGGTCAATGCGTGGAGTGGACAGAGCAAGCTCTGTTCTAAAAATCCATTTAATATATGGTCCCCTGATAGGGGACATATCACATATTAAACTGATAAGAACAGATACTACAGTTGATCTTAGCCAAAAGGCCGAGAAGCGATAACCTGAATTGCCTTGGCACTTGGGATGCCCCATGGCCTAACACAGACATCCATCCCTTGTGGAAATGGAGATAAAGAATGCCCGGATGAAGGCACGGTAACCAACTCGGGACACATTCAAAAAGAGCGTTCGGAGGCTTGTTTTCTCTGCAATAAACAGCACAAAAAGGCAGCAACACTCACCTGCCCAGATCTCAGAACAAATGCACTACAGGATGCAGCCAGCCCATAAAGCAAGATGTTAGCAGCACAGGTGCAAAATACCAGATTAAACAGCCACTCTCCACATACCCATTCAAGGAGGGGGTGACTGCCCAGTATACAATTCCACAATAGAGGCCCGCATAGGGTGCTGTTCACACAAGGATACTGCACAGTGTCTGGTTCACAGCCTATTAATTACGCCCCTACTATTCGACTAGGCGGGTTGGCCAGTACACTCTCAATGCACACCAGTGTGAACACCCCTCATGCGAGACCAAACGTGTCTGGGCTCGGCTTCACCCCGAAAAATAAAGTGCAAATTGTGCAATTGTATACTGAGCAGTCACCCCCTCTTTGAATGGGTATGTGGAGAGTGGCTGTTTAATCTGGTATTTTGCACCTGTGCTGCTAACATCTTGCTTTATGGGCTGGCTACATCCTGTAGTGCATTTGTTCTGAGATCTGGGCAGGTGAGTGTTGCTGCTTTTTTGTGCTGTTTATATTGAATTTTTGGAGACCTTGAGTCTCCTTTAGTGACTTTTGCTGGATAGTGTAGTGTTGGACTTGTAAGCGTGGGGACCTTTGGCGCAGGTTACAAGCTTACGTATTTTGGCCAAAATATCAACTAATACCCCACTATTTTTGAATTTTTTGCACTTTATTTTTCGGGATGCAGCCGAGCCCAGGCATGTTTGGTCTCGCAAGAGGGGTGTTCACACTGGTGCGCATTGAGAGTGTATTGGCCAGCCTGCTTAGTTGAATAGTAGGGGCGTAATTAATAGGCTGTGAACCAGACACTGCAGTATCCTTGTGTGTACAGCACCCTATGCAGGCCTCTATTGTGCAATTGTATACTGAGCAGTCACCCCCTCCTTGAATGGGTATGTGGAGAGTGGCTGTTTAATCTGGTATTTTGCATCTCTGCTGCTAACATCTTGCTTTATGGGCTGGCTGCACCCTGTAGTGCATTTGTTCTGAGATCTGGGCAGGTGAGTGTTGCTGCCTTTTTGTGCTATTTATATTGAATTTTTGGAGACCTTGAGTCTCCTTTAGTAGCTTTTGCTTTCTCTGCACTCCACGCGTTTTGAATCAGCATGACTCCGCCTATTTTAACACAAACACACCCTCCCTCATCCTGTTGTGCCAACACGCTTCAGGCTGCTAAGGAGTGGGACAAGAACATTCAACAAACGAGCAGCTGCCTGCCTTTAGCATGCTGATTATGCGTAGAACCTACCTCTGTTCTGGGTAGTACCTATCTGTCCGCCAGTGGCGTAGCAACTGTTTGTGGCACCCGGGGCGGTCGAAAAATTTGCCGCCCCTTTGGTCGTTGATAGCCCACAGAGGAGAGGAATTGCTGCTGCTGCCGCACCGCCCCCACACACGTGCTGCCTGGGGCGGACCGCCCCACCACGCTACGCCACTGAGTAGATGGTGAGTTTTTACCTCCGTATTTGTAATCCGAAACCAGGAGTGGGTGATAAATACAGAAGTGGTGACGTGTTTCTATTATACTTTTCCTGTGATTGTTCCTCTCCTGATTTTGGCTTACAAATACTGATGTAACATACTTTCACCAATACTGAGCAGGTGAACGTGGTCTAAGTGGTGCAGATTTTCCCCATAGAAATGCATTCAATGAGGAAAATCTGCATATGCGTTATATACCATATTGTAAATCCATATGGTCCTGGAGACACACTCAGCCACATTTACTAATGGAGCTGTGCCAAAAACTGGAGCAAATTGTACCTTATTTTATGGAAAATCAATTTAGACAAATTTAATATACATTTAAATATAACACCGAAAAGAAATGGTGCGCCTCACGAGGGACTTTATCAAAGTCAGAAAAACGCAGAAAATGGCCTAATATAAACTACTGTGCTGAATCTCAAAAGCCCCAGATCCCAATTTGCACTTTAAGGGCTCGTTCACACAAGAGTATTTTTGGTCCGAGTGCAGCGTATGGAAAAAAAAACAAATAGTTCTTGGACCAGTGATAGTCAATGGAGCCGTGCAGATTAGCGATCTTTCTTCACTGATTGAATCTGCATGCGAAAAAAAGAAAATTGCAGCAAACATTGATCTCTTCTGTAACTCGGACGAGACTCATCCATTCAAGGCTATGGGTGCGTAAAAAAAATATCGGATGCCGCCCAGTGACACAGTATAGCATGAGACGTTAACCAACACATAGCAATTCTGTGCCAGGATAGCTGCGGAGTAAAAACGGATTGTAGATGGACAGCACACGGATGACAAGGGAGAGACTGTCAGCCCACTCTCCTGGAGGAGGCTCATCTGTTACACGCTTGTGTGTGAACCCACCCTAGACAACATTAGAGGGGCTCTCCGCCTCTGGGGAGGTTTTTCTTACTTATATGCATTTGGGGCTAAAAATCATTTTACATTCATTAAGAAAGATGTGCACTGTTCAACCTTACAGGCAAAACTACAAAAATGATTTTTAGCCAAAAATATATGTATTTTAGAAAAACCTGTGCCCAAAGCTGCCAGCTGTAGATCCATGCAGGGTGAGAGCTGAACACCTGCACTACAGAGCCCAGCAAGCACAGGCTTCTGGTACACGGAGCTGGCATGGCTGGGGACAGCTGAGGTATGACTGGCATCACAGAGCATCAAGAAGTTTCTGTAAGTTCTCTAACGTCCCCATGAGAGGAGAGGCTCCTGAGGGGGGAGCAGGACATGATGGACGATGCTGTCTGCACTCTGCAGTCATTAGCCCTGCTGGGGTCAGTAGTGCCCGGCCCAGTGTATCTATCCCACAGGTCTAGTCTCTGCTCCCTGACATGGGACAAACATGGGGTAAAGTCCCGGCACGTACAGGCTTACCGGTGCCTTATAGCTGCTGGACCCAGACACCTCTTGTTGTTGTTCACTTCCTCCTGTGACTGACTGCACCGCCCACTCCCGGCCTTGTGATCACATAGGAAGTGTCGTGTCTGTGTCATTATGAAGTGGTACTGGGGCCAGTAGTGCGCGGGCGGAGAGCTACAAGTGCCGTGCCCAGCCCGCCAGCATCCGATTCCTGGCGCCGCGTCCTTTGTCTGGGGCAGTGCCCGGGGGAGCGGGGGCTGCTGCTGCTGCACAGTCTGTGCCTCCGTGCTTCTCCCACAGAGGAGAGGAATCCGAATTGCTGCCGCGCCGCCCCCACACACGTGCCGCCTGGGGCGGACCCCCCCCCCACGCTACGCCACTGCTGTCCGCCTTCATCAGCAGACTGCAGATGTCTGTCTCTGCACAGCTATTTACAGGCTAAGGGCTCATTGTCTCACCAAGGGCCCATTGTGACACGTGCAAGTGTTCCATGGCACACATTCCGTCTACTGCAGGCAGCATTAGATGCACAAAAAACATGGCTGCCACCAACCAATAGAATGCACAGACAGGTGAATGGCAGGCAGCACATCCAAAGATCTTGCCAGACCAAATTTTGTTGCGTTTATTTAATACACATATACAAAATTTAAAAGTTGGCGGTCCATAAGAGGGAGACAATGTTTTGCAAAAGAGATCATTGCATCAAGAATGTGAACAGTGTGCAATAGCTACATTTGGGATACTTCAATTTTTTTCCTATTTTTGGTCCACAAGAGGGAGACAATGTAAAGACATATCTAAAATGTGCACCTTTGAACATGAAAACAGCAGTATACAGCAAAAAGGAGGAAAAAAAGCATTCAAATAATGCATAGTGCACTGTTCCCATAAATACTGCAATACCGGGTCAATGCGTGGAGTGGACAGAGCAAGCTCTGTTCTAAAAATCCATTTAACCCCTTCATGACCCAGCCTATTTTGACCTAAATGACCTGGCCATTTTTTGCAATTCTGACCAGTGTCCCTTTATGAGGTAATAACTCAGGAACGCTTCAACGGATCCTAGCGATTCTGAAATTGTTTTTTCGTGACATATTGGGCTTCATGTTAGTGGTAAATTTAGGTCGATAATTTTTGCGTTTATTTGTGAAAAAAATGGAACTTTGGCCAAAATTTTGAAAATTTCGCAATTTTCAAATTTTGAATTTTTATTCTGTTAAACCAGAGAATTATGTGACACAAAATAGTTAATAAATAACATTTCCCACATGTCTACTTTACATCAGCACAATTTTGGGAACAACATTTTTTTTTGTTAGGAAGTTATAAGGGTTAAAAGTTGACCAGCGATTTCTCATTTTTACAGCAAAATTTACAAAACCATTTTTTTTAGGGACCACCTCACATTTGAAGTCACTTTGAGGGGTCTATATGGCAGAAAATACCCAAAAGTGACACCATTATAAAAACTGCACCCCTCAAGCTACTCAAAACTACATTCAAGAAGATTATTAACCCTTCAGGTGCTTCACAGGAACTAAAGCAACGTGGAAGGAAAAAATGGACATTTTAATTTTTCCAACAAAATTTTTCTTTTAGCATCAATTTTTTCATTTTTGCATGGGCATCAGGATAAAATGGACCCTAAAATTTGTTGGGCAATTTCTCCTGAGTATACAGATACCTCATATGTGGTCATAAACCACTGTTTGGGCGCACGGCAGGGCTCAGAAGGGAAGGAGCGCCATTTGACTTTTTGAATGGAAAATATGCTGGAATATTTAGCGGTTGCCATGTCGCATTTGGAGAGTCCCTGTGTGCCTAAACATTGGAGCTCCCCCACAAGTGACCCCATTTTGGAAACTAGATGCCCTAAGGAACTTATCTAGATGCAGAGTGAGCACTTTGAGCCCCCAGGTGCTTCACAAATTGATCCGTAAAAAAAAGAAAGTACTTTTTTTTTCACAAAAATTTTCTTTTAGCCTCAGTTTTTTCATTTTCACATGGGCAACAGGATAAAATGGATCCTAAAAATTTGTTGGGCAATTTCTCCTGAGTACACCGATACCTCATATGTGGTCATAAACCACTGTTTGGGCGCACGGTAGGGCTCAGAAGGGAAGGAGCGCCATTTGACTTTTTGAATGGAAAATATGCTGGAATATTTAGCGGTTGCCATGTCGCATTTGGAGAGTCCCTGTGTGCCTAAACATTGGAGCTCCCCCACAAGTGACCCCATTTTGGAAACTAGACCCCAAAGGAACTTATCTAGATGCAGAATGAGCACTTTGAACCCCCAAGTGCTTCACAAATTGATCCGTAAAAAAAAGAAAGTACTTTTTTTTTCACAAAAATTTTCTTTTAGCCTCAGTTTTTTCATTTTCACATGGGCAACAGTATAAATTGGATCCTAAAATTTGTTGGGCAATTTCATCCTGAGTACACCGATACCTCATATGTGGTCATAAACCACTGTTTGGGCGCACGGCAGGGCTCAGAAGGGAAGGAGCGCCATTTAACTTTTTGAATGGAAAATATGCTGGAATATTTAGCGGATGCCATGTCGCATTTGGAGAGTCCCTGTGTGCCTAAACATTGGAGCTCCCCCACAAGTGACCCCATTTTGGAAACTAGACCCCCAAGGAACTTATCTAGATACAGAGTGAGCACTTTGAACCCCAAGTGCTTCAAAAATTGATCCGTAAAAAAAAGAAAGTACTTTTTTTTTCACAAAAATTTTCTTTTAGCCTCAGTTTTTTCATTTTCACATGGGCAACAGTATAAATTGGATCCTAAAATTTGTTGGGCAATTTCTCCTGAGTACACCGATACCTCATATGTGGTCATAAACCACTGTTTGGGCGCACGGCAGGGCTCAGAAGGGAAGGAGCGCCATTTGACTTTTTGAATGGAAAATTAGCTCCAGTCGTTAGCGGACACCATGTCATGTTTGGAGAGCCCCTGTATGCCTAAACTTTGGAGCTCCCCCACAAATGACCCCATTTTGGAAACTAGACCCCCTAAGAAACTTATGCAGATGCACAGTGAGCACTTTGAACCCCAAGGTGCTTCACAAAACTTTATAACGCAGAGCCGTGAAAATAAAAAATCATTTTTTTTTCTCAAAAAATTATTATTTAGCCCCATATTTTTTATTTTTACAATGGTTACAGGAGAAATTGGACCCCAAAAGTTGTTGTCTAATTTGTCCTAAGTACGCTAGTACCTCACATGTGGGGGAGAACCACTGTTTGGGCACACGTCAGGGCTTGGAAGGGATGTAGTGACGCTTTGAAATGCCGACTTGATGGAATGGTCTGCGGGCGGGCAGAGCCCCCGTTGTGCCTAAACAGTAGAAACCCCCCACAAGTGACCACATTTTGTAAACTAGACCCCTCAAGGAACTTAACTAGATGTGTGGTGAGCACCTTGAACCCCACGTGCTTCACAGAAGTTTGTAATGCAGAGCCGTGAAATAAAAAATCATTTTTTTCCTCAAAAACTGATTTTATTAACCCGCAATTTTTTATTTTCACAAGGGTAACAGGAGAAATTGGACCACAAAAGTTGTTGTACAGTTTGTCCTGAGTACACTGGTACCCCATATGTGGGGGGGAACCACTGTTTTGGTGCATGGGAGAGCACAGAAGGGAAGGAGCGCCATTTTGGAATGCAGACTTGATGGAATGTTCTGTGGGCGTCATGTTGCCTTTGCAGAGCCCCTGATGTGCCTAAACAGTAGAAACCCCCCACAAGTGACCCCATTTTGGAAACTAGACCCCCCAAGGAGCTTATCTAGATGTGTAGTGAGCACTTTGAACCCCAAGGGCTACACAGAAGTTTATAACGCCGGGCCATGAAAATAAAAAAATCATATTTTTTCCACAAACATGATCTTTTAGTCCCCAATTTTTTTATTTTCCCAAGGGTAACAGGAGAAATTAGACCTCAAAAGTTGTTGTCCAATTTGTCCTGAGTACGCTGATATCCCATATGTGGGAGAAAACTACTGTATGGGCACACTTCGGGGCTCGGAAGGGAAGTAGTGACGTTTTGAATTGCTGACTTGATGGAATGGTCTGCGGGCGTCATGTTACGTTTGCAGAGTCCCTGATGTGCCTAAACAGTATAAACTCCCCACAAGTGACCCCATTTTGGAAACTAGACCCCGCAAGGAACTTATCTAGATGTGTGGTGAGCACTTTGAACCCCAAGTTCTTCACAGAAGTTTATAACGCAGAGCCGTGAAAATAAAAAATCATTTTTTTTCCACAAAAATAACTTTTTTAGTCCCCAATTTTTTTTCCCAACAGTAACAGGAGAAATTAGACCCCCAAAGTTGTTGTGCAATTTTTCCCGAGTACGCTGATACCCCATATGTGGGGGTAAACCACTGTTTGGGCACACGTCGGGGCTTGGAATAAAGGGAGCACTGTTTGACTTTTTGAACGCAAAATTTGCAGGAATCAATGGTGGCGCCATGTCGCGTATGGAGATCCCCTGATGTACCTAAATAGTGGAAACCCCTCAATTCTAACTCCAACCCTAACCCCAACACACCCCTAACCCCAACCCTAACCCTACACACCCCTAACCCTAATACAAACCCTAACCATAACCCTAACCCCAACACACCCTAACCCTAATCCCAACTCTAACCATAAACCTAACCACAAGCCTAACCCTAATCCCAACCCTAACCCCAAAACACCCCAAACGCTTATCCCAACCCTAACCCTAATCCCAACCTTAACCCTAATTCCAACCCTAACCCTAATTCCAACCCTAACCCTAGTTCTAACCCTTACCCTAGTTCTAACCCTAGGGCTGGGTTCATATTGCGTTTTACCAGCCCGTTCAACACGTAGCGTTGATGGGCTGGTAACGGTATAGCATAACGCGATCGCGTTATGCTATACCCGCTAGTGCAGAGGAATCAGCGATGATTCATCTGTGCTAGCGGTGATGGAGCCCAGACGCTGCAGCCTGCGTCCAAGGCTCCGTCACTGAATGACGACACGTCGCGAACGCATGCCGCTTCATGGCATGCGTTGCGATGCGCACACAAATGGGGTGAATGGCAGCGTTAACGGACTGCGTTACACCGCGTTATACTGCTGTGAAACGCAGTCCATCTAACGGACTGCCATAATGCAATATAAACCCAGCCTGACCCTAAGGCCCCGTGCACACGTTGCGGATTCACTTGCGGATTTTTCTAAAATCCGCAGGTAAAACGACCTGCCTTTTACCTGCGTATTTAGCGCGGATTTGCTGCGGTTTTTCTCTGCGGTTTTACGCCTATAATGGAATAGGTGTAAAATCGCTGCGGAATCCGCACAAAGAATTGACATGCTGCGGATTTAAAACCGCAGCAAATCCGCGCTGAAAAATCTGCAGCATGTGCACAGCGTTTTTTTTTACCATTTATTTGCATTGTACTGTACATGGTTTCTGGATCTGCTGTGGATCCGCAGCGCCAAATCCGCTGCGGATCCGCAGCAAAATCCGCTGCTGATCCGCAGCAAAATGAGCTGCGGATCAGCAACGAAATCAGCTGCGGATTAGCAGCGAAATCCGCTGCGGATCAGCAGCGAAATCAGCTGCGGATCAGCAGCGAAATCTGCTGCTGATCCGCAGCTGATTTCGCTGCTGATTTCGCTGCTGATTCGCAGCGGATCAGCAGCGAAATCAGCTGAGGATCAGCAGCGAAATCAGCTGCGGATCAGCAGCGAAATCAGCTGCGGATCAGCAGCGAAATCAGCTGCGGATCAGCAGCGAAATTCGCTGCGGATCAGCAGCGAAATCCGCTGCGGATCAGCAGCGAAATCAGCTGCGGATCAGCAGAGAAATCAGCTGCGGATCAGCAGAGAAATCAGCTGCGGATCCGCAGCAAAATCCGCAACGTGTGCACAGGGCCTAATAGGAAAAAAAAAAAAATTCTTTATTATTTTTCCCTACCTATTACAGGGGGGTTCACTTACTTTTTTTTATTTTGATCACTGTGACAGTTTATCACAGTGATCAAAATAAATTTTTTGACTATGCAGGGCGCACTGCGCATGTGCCGGCCGGCGGGCGCACTGCGCATGCGCCCGCCATTTTCCAAGATGGCGGCGCCCATGAAGAATCCCGGGCAGCCGCCGGGAAGGATCCAGGGACATCGGTGGACCGGGAGAGGTGAGTATGGGGGTCGAAAGTGAGGGGGGGGGATCGGAAGGTGGGGGCAGCGGAGGCCAGGACGAGGGGAGCTTTTAGTGACGGCGGTGACCGACCGCTGCTATCTTTCGGTGGCGGCGGCCGATCGCCGCCGTGAATCCGTGTGGGGGGGTCAGGGCTCGGTGTCCAGCCATGGAAGATGCTATTGCAGCATCGGCCATGGCTGGATTGTAATATTTCACCAATTATATTGGTGAAATATTACAGATTGCTCTGATTGGCTGTTTCACTTTTAACAGCCAATCAGAGCGATCGTGGCCACGAGGGGGTTAAGCCAAACCCCTGTGGTGAAGAAACAAAGGGTCTGTGCGGCGGGTCGGGTGACCTTTCAGTGACCCCGGTCACCGACCCGCAGGGACGCGACCTTTCATGACGCCCAATAGGCGTCATGGGTCGGATTGGCACTGATTTTCATGACGCTACGTGGCGTCATGGGTCGGGAAGGGTTAATATTGGTCCCCTGATAGAGGACGTATCACATATTAAACTGATAAGAACAGATACTACACTTGATCTTAGCCAAAGGCCGAGAAGCGATAACCTGAATTGCCTTGGCACTTGGGATGCCCCATGGCCTAACACAGACATCCATCCCTTGTGGAAATGGAGATAAAGAATGCCCGGATGAAGGCACGGTAACCAACTCGGGACACATTCAAAAAGAGCGCTCGGATGCTTGTTTTCTCTGCACTCCACACGTTTTGAATCAGCATGACTCCGCCTATTTTAACACAAACACACCCTCCCTCATCCTGTTGTGCCAACACGCTTCAGGCTGTTAAGGAGTGGGACAGGAATATTCAACAAACGAGCAGCTGCCTGCCTTTAGCTATGCTGATTATGCGTAGGACCTACCTCTGTTCTGGGTAGTGCCTACCTGTCTGCCTTCATCAGCAGACTGCAGATGTCTGTCTCTGCACAGCTATTTACAGGCTAAAGGCTCGTTGTCTCACCAAGGGCCCATTGTGACACGTCAAGTGTTCCATGGCACACATTCCGTCTACTGCAGGCAGAATTGGACGCAGAAAAAACATGGCTGCCACCAACCAATAGAATACACAGACAGGTGAATGGTAGGCAGCACATTCAAAGATCTTGCCAGAACAAATTTTGTTGCCTTTATTTAATACACATATACAAAATTTAAAAGTTGGTGGTCCATAAGAGGGAGACAATGTTTTGCAAAAGAGATCATTGCATCAAGAATGTGAACAGTGTGCAATAGCTACATTTGGGATACTTCAATTTTTTTCCTCTTTTTGGTCCACAAGAGGGAGACAATGTAAAAACATATCTAAAATGTGCCCGTTTGAACATGAAAACAGCAGTATACAGCAAAAAGGAGGAAAAAAAGCATTCAAATAATGCATAGTGCACTGTTCCCATAAATACTGCAATACCGGGTCAATGCGTGGAGTGGACAGAGCAAGCTCTGTTCTAAAAATCCATTTAATATATGGTCCCCTGATAGGGGACGTATCACATATTAAACTGATAAGAACAGATACTACACTTGACCTTAGCCAAAAGGCCGAGAAGCGATAACCTGAATTGCCTTGGCACTTGGGATGCCCCATGGCCTAACACAGACATCCATCCCTTGTGGAAATGGAGATAAAGAATGCCCGGATGAAGGCACGGTAACCAACTCAGGACACATTCAACAAGAGCGCTCGGATGCTTGTTATCTCTGCACTCCACACGTTTTGAATCAGCATGACTCCGCCTATTTTAACACAAACACATCCTCCCTCATCCTGTTGTGCCAACACGCTTCAGGCTGTTAAGGAGTGGGACAGGAATATTCAACAAACGAGCAGCTGTCTGCCTTTAGCTATGCTGATTATGCGTAGGACCTACCTCTGTTCTGGGTAGCACCTACCTGTCTGCCTTCATCAGCAGACTGCAGATGTCTGTCTCTGCACAGCTATTTACAGGCTAAGGGCTCGTTGTCTCACCAAGGGCCCATTGTGACACGTGCATGTGTTCCATGGCACACATTCCGTCTACTGCAGGCAGCATTGGACGCACAAAAAACATGGCTGCCACCAACCAATAGAATGCACAGACAAGTGAATGGTAGGCAGCACATTCAAAGATCTTGCCAGACCAAATTTTGTTGTGTTTATTTAATACACATATGCAAAATTTAAAAGTTGGTGGTCCATAAGAGGGAGACAATGTTTTGCAAAAGAGATCATTGCATCAAGAATGTGAACAGTGTGCAATAGCTACCTTTGGCATACTTCAATTTTTTCCCTCTTTTTGGTCCACAAGAGGGAGACAATGTAAAAACATATCTAAAATGTGCACCTTTGAACATGAAAACAGCAGTATACAGCAAAAAGGAGGAAAAAAGCATTCAAATAATGCATAGTGCACTGTTCCCAAAAATACTGCAATACCGGTTTAATGCATGGAGTGGACAGAGAAAGCTCTGTTCTAAAAATCCATTTAATATATGGTCCCCTGATAGGGGACGTATCACATATTAAACTGATAAGAACAGATAATACACTTGATCTTAGCCAAAAGGCCGAGAAGTGATAACCTGAATTGCCTTGGCACTTGGGATGCCCCATAGCCTAACACAGACATCCATCCCTTGTGGAAATGGAGATAAAGAATGCCCGGATGAAGGCACGGTAACCAACTCAGGACACATTCAAAAAGAGCGCTCGGATGCTTGTTTTATCTGCACTCCACGCGTTTTTGTGGAGCCCAGCTGCGACTGGATTCATATCTCCCAGAAGGGTGCGCAGAAGGAATTCACCACTCGAGTTCACTATATTCATGCACACACCTTCATCCATCCCTAAGACCACCAGAGGGAGCTGTATAGACATATAAAAAGAGGGTGAAGACAGGAAAGTGAGTTCAGTTCAGTTGAGATTTGAGAGACTGGAGTTCAGTTCAGTCAGCTCAGTAGCTGAGTTCAGCTAGACTGAAGTCTGCAGCCTGCAGTTCAGTAGAGTGGAGGCTAGTAAAGTGAAGTAAAATCCACTCCTTTGAGAGAGAAGGTCCAATCACAAGGTCAGCCAGGTGCAGGACGGAGACCAAGTTAGGCTCAGCTACACGCAGGCCAGGACTTTGTCACAAAAAGGCAAGGAACAGGAGGCCACACACCTACTCAGTGGGAGAATCTGTATGTGCACCCTTCACCCTACAGTGCTCTGGGGAGTGCCTGCAACATCTTCAGTAAAGGTACCAAAGTGACTTATGTGTGTGTCTACCTTATTACCCCTACTGCCGGGATCCCCTCTGTCCTGCTTCCCCATATAACTATCTGCCCTGAAGGACTCAGCCTCACCTGTGGGAGGCTTAACACCTATAGCTGCACAACACCAACCCTTCAGTGGATCTGCATTGCAGCGCTGGTCACCCTGACCAGGTACCACAGGTGGCGTCACGAACTTTCATATAAACATCTACTCCCCTGTAAATATCTCCTTTATCAGTGAGCGCCCAGGGCCACGGACCGAGCTGCAGCTACCGTGACATCCCCCATAGAAATCAACGGGCTCGGTGCCAAGTACCCCAAGGCCCTGGTGGGTGGCTCATTTCTGGCGTCACGAACAGGATTGCGTGCCCTGCAGCAACGGAGTAATTTGTGCCCGTTGCCACCGGGTACTGTGTGCCTTAATGAAAGACTGTGTTTTGCATTGTGGTGAAGATATCCCGCCATTGCCCACCATTTACAGCGCCACGGCGCGAAAAACTAGTGGGCGTACCTGCAAAAGCGCGCTGAGTCTTGGACACGCCCCAATGCTGACGCGGCGGCAGGTCCTGCAGGGAGCTTCGGTGAAAGCTTTGACGTCAGATCGCCGGCGACGCAGGTGCTTGTAGCAACTGTGCCCGGAGGAAGCTGCGGCCTACAGGAAAAGGTAGGCCACGCTTAACTAGGGGGGTGCAGAGATGTCGCAGCAGCAAGCCGACAGCGCGGGCCAGGCCGACATCCCCATTGACTTACCCACCGGCGCTGCCACGCAGGATGGAAACGCTGGCCCCTCACCTGGTCCTGTGGCCCCGATAGTACCGCTGACACTGCCATACATGCCTGGAGCAAAGTGGCTCCCTCAGTACAGCGGTAAGCCAGACATCCTGTCGGGATTTAAGCGCAAAATATGAAGTATAATGGACATGTACCTGATGTCAGAAAAGCAGAGAGCTGCAGTGGTAGTTTGACAATTGACTCGTGCTGCAGAGACAGAAGTAGAGACATGGTCAGCTGCAGATCAGGAGTCAGTGCTTGCAATTTTCTTAAAGTTACAGACTATTTTTGAGGACCGCACTGAAACAGACCTCCGAATGAGGTTCTACCAATGCTCCCAGAAACCAGATGACAGCATTCGGGACTAAGCCTGCCGACTGCAAGGAGCCCTGCGAGCACTCAAACAGGTTAACCCTATGAATGTCGCCAAAGAGAATAAAATGTTAAAAGAACAATTTGTATGGGGACTGAGGTCCTAAGCTGAAAGCAGGACTGTGCATTGGTGGTCCTTGGATCATCCTGACGCTACCTTTGATGCCCTTAAGGATATGGCTATAAAAGGACTGCGACCCCTGGAAACACCCGAGATGGCAACCCAGCGTCACCCGGGTGAGACCAATCTAATGCCCGCAGCATCCACCTGTTCCCCGCTGGGTGCTGAAGCCAAAACACAGGTGGCGCCCCTGGCTGAGCTGGACTGTCTGCGCTCAGAAGTGCGCCAGCTGACCAAAAACCTGGCCACTGTATTGAGTGCCCTGCAACTGCCGACGGAGGAAGAAGGAAAGATCCTGCTAGCTGACTGCCCAGAGGATGTCCCCTGGATGAACCGGAGGAGAAGGAGGACGTCGCCCCACCGGAGGAGGACAACGCCACCCCCTGGAAGGACCCACGACCAGCATCATCCTCGCCGAGAGATCGTCTGCTACCGCTGCCACAGAGAAGGTCACCCAGCACGTCGGTGTCCTTTAAACGAGCAAATCCTGGGTCCGAGGGCCAACACCCAGGAATAGACTCTTCAGGCCCCTCAGACTGGAACCGCAGGTTTGTGGGAGGAAGACCATACCTGTCCATCAAACTGGACGGGATTGCAATCCCTGCCCTGCTGGACACCGGATCTCAGGTAACCATCATACCTGATGTTCTTTACAATAGATACTGGTCCATGGACGGTCTCCAACCCCCAAACCCCAATTTTGCAGTATACGCCTCGAATGGCCTCCCTCTTGACTTACTGGGGGCTAAAAACGTAGACGTAAAAGTGGGGAGAGTGGAGCTAAAGGATCAGGGACTTCTTGTAGTGAAGACTGTTAATGAGGAAAATGGGTTGAATGTGGTTTTAGGCACTAACATTATTAGTAATTGTTTGGAGGAGGTTGTGTTTTTACTCCAACAGCTCGCCGATGTTGCCAGACCAAAGCAAAAGGGAGCGATCCAGAAAGAGATCCAGGCCCTGATGTGCCAGCAGCAAGTGAAACTGACCGGTGGTGAGATTGGTAATGTACGGGTAACAGACCCGAACCCCATTGTGATACCCCCAATGAGTGAAATGCTTATTTGGTGTAGAGCAGCAATAGGTCTGAGAGGACAGAACTACCAAGCAGTAGTAGAGCCCCATTGTTCAGAGCACAGACCTACACTCTTGACTGCCAGAGGGGTAGTGGAGGTACGTAATGGGAGGGTGCCAGTGCGTCTTCTCAACTGGGGAGAGGATGAAGTCAAATTACCACGTTACGCCACTGTTGCTAAGTTACATGCTGTGGATAATAATTCCATTCACCCAACGGAGCCCTTAACCTCCCCACAACCAGTGGAGGATAACGGCCCGACCACCAAGGTGGAGGATTGGTGTCAACAGCTCCATGTCGGGACGGACTCCAGCCCACCAGAAACAGGGAGTACATTGAGTAGTTCAGGAGTACGCACAGGTATTCAGCAAACACCCACTTGACTTTGGGAAGATAAAAGGGGTCCACATCACATCCCCACAGGCAATCATCCCCCTATTAAAGAACGGTACAGGCCTATACCTCCAGCACACTACCAGAAAGCCAAGGAGATGTTGCGTGACATGAAGGAGGCAGGGGTGATAAGGGATAGTTGTAGTCCCTGGGCAGCTCCCCCAGTCCTAGTGAGGAAAAAGGATGGAAGCATGAGAATGTGTGTAGATTACAGACAAGTAAATCTGTTGTGAATAGGCTGGAGGTGAGTTCTGAGCAGAAGCTCCCTCTGGTGGTTACAAACGGTACTGGACTGTCCAGTGAAGATTGTGAGGATTGGGAATCAGGTATTACTGACTGGTCTTATATAAGGGAGTCGCCTTCCCATCAGGGTTGCCGGTGATCAATTGTTCTGGTCTCAATCCTTGATTCCTGTTTCCTTGGTAGCCTGCTGTGTCGTGTCTGAATCTCCTGCTAACAGATAAGACATTTTCTTCTTTTTGTTTTTGTGCTTGATTTTTGCATTTTGTCCTGCACTTCTGTGGGGGCCTTCCAAGTCCCCTCTGGGGT
Source organism: Oophaga sylvatica (assembly GCA_033576555.1). Lineage (NCBI taxonomy): Eukaryota > Metazoa > Chordata > Amphibia > Anura > Dendrobatidae > Oophaga > Oophaga sylvatica. The sequence continues at coordinate 436,565,831 of JARQOD010000005.1, read as the reverse complement.
CTTTTGCCTCTCAGTTCGGTTCAGCCACTGATGTTTGTACATTTGCTTTTTCCAGTTTTTTCAGTGGCTGCTGTTTTGTTTTTGGTTACACCAGAGAACTAATTTAGGTGGTAGAGGTCGTGTGATCTCAGGTGTTTTTGAAATTAGTAGAGTTGGTGCTTTTCAGGGTTTTTTTGGATTGCAGTAAGTGCCCTTCCTATCCTTTTCTATTTAGTAAGTTTGGGCCCAACGTTTGCTCATACTATTTTCTGTCTGTGTCAGTATTTCTTCTTGTCTAACCGCCATTACATGTTTGGGGGCTTTCTATGTTCTTTGGGGATCTGCTCTGGGGCAGATAGCTTTCCTCTTTCTATCTTTAGGTGTAGTTAGTTTCTCAGGCTGTGACGAGGCGTCTAGGACCAACATAGGAACGCTCCACGGCTGCCTCTAGTTGTGGTGGTTAGTCAGGGTACTGCAATCTCATAGTTTCCAACTGCTCTGGTGTATTTCCTTTTTTGCCTGCTCTCCTCAGCTACCAAATCATAACAGTATCACCGGCCCAAACTGAAAATTATATGGTACTCACAGAAGGGAAAAATATTGTGGAAAGAAAAAAGTTGTCAGAGTTGTCAGAGATTTTTTTTTTTTTTCTGTTTGTTGCATTTTTTTTTTCTCCCTCTGTATCTCTGGGTGCTGAGGAGGATTTTTTTTTTTCTCTCTCAATGGCGTTTGCACAGTTGTCTGGCCGTGTGGATCAGCTTGCCACTGAAGTTCGGAGTATTGCTACCTATCTTGCTGGGTTGCCTGTTGTGGAACCTAGGATTCCCATGCCAGATTTGTTTTTGGGGGATCGAGCTAAGTTTCTGAATTTCAAAATAACTGTAAATTGTTTTTTGCCTTAAAATCTAAGTCCTCAGGGAACGCAGCGCAGCAGGTTCAAATTGTCATCTCTCTCCTGCGCGGCGACCCTCAGGATTGGGCTTTTTCCCTGACACCTGGGGATCCTGTTTTGAGTGATGTTGATGCGTTTTTTCAGGCTTTGGGGTTATTGTACGATGAGCCTAATGTCACTGATCAAGCTGAAAAAACTTTGTTGGCATTAAGTCAGGGGCTTGAGGACGCTGAGTTATACTGTCAGAGATTCCGTAGGTGGGCAGTCCTGACCAAATGGAATGACGACGCTTTGGCAGCTCTTTTTCGGAAGGGACTGTCAGATAATGTAAAGGATGTTATGGTGGGATTCCCTGTTCCCTCTGGTCTCAATGATTCTATGTCATTAGCGATTCAAATTGACAGACGTTTGCGTGAGCGGGAAGGTATGCGTGGAATAATGTTGCCTTGTGAACCTACTTCTGAATCCATGCAGTGTGATAGAGTGGTTTCTGGGGCATAGCATCATGAATTTCGAAAGCGCAATGGGTTATGTTTCTACTGTGGTGATGCCTCTCATGCTATTTCTGTCTGCCCTAAGCGGGGAAGACGTTTTGCTCGCTCAGTTGTCTTGGGTAGTGATCAGACTAAGTTTTTATTAACTGTTACCCTGATATGCTCTCTGTCCTCATTTTCTGCTCAGGCTTTTGTTGATTCTGGAGCAGCTATTAACCTGATGGATTTTGATTTTGCTAAACGTTGTGGGTTTCCCTTGATACCCCTACGGAAGTCTATTCCCCTACTGGGGATCGATTCTACCCCTTTGGCTGAGAATAAACCTCAGTTCTCTACTCAGGTGATAATGAGGGTAGAACCTGATCATCAGGAGAGTTGCAAATTTTTGGTTCTGTATAATCTGCATGACATTATCGTACTGGGTTTCCCTTGGTTACAGTCTCATAATCCTGTTTTGGATTGGAAATCTGTGTCTGTTACCAGTTGGGGCTGCCAATGTGTTAATACCAACACTCCTGTTTTTTCTGCCTCCCCCCAGGCTCAGGATGTTCTTGACTTTTTGATTGATTTTTCTGATGTGTTTAGCGAAAGTAAATCTGCATCCTTACCTCCCCATAGGAGCTATGACTGCGCTATTGAATTAGTGCCTGGTAGTAAATTCCCTAAAGGTCGCCTTTTTAACTTGTCTGTACCTGAACATGACGCTATGCGGTCTTATATCAAGGAGTCATTGGAGAAGGGTCATATCAGACCATCCTCTTCACCCTTAGGTGCCGGTTTTTTCTTTGTGGCCAAAAAGGATGGTTCATTAAGGCCGTGTATTGATTATCGTCTCTTGAACAATATTACTGTAAAATATCAATATCCGTTACCCTTGATCTCTGATCTGTTTTCCAGGGTGAAAAACGCTACTTGGTTTACCAAGCTTGACCTCAGGGGGGCATATAACCTTATTCGCATTAAGCACGGGGATGAATGGAAGACGGCATTTAATACCCCTGAAGGGCATTTTGAGTACCTAGTGATGCCCTTTGGGCTCACTAATGCTCCTTCTGTCTTCCAGTCCTTCATGAATGACATTTTCAGGGATTTTGTGGATAAATTTCTGATTGTTTATTTGGATGATATCTTGATTTTTTCCAATGACTGGGACTCTCATGTGAAACATGTTCGGACTGTGTTCCAGATTTTGAGAGAGAATGCTCTGTATGTGAAGGGATCAAAGTGTCTTTTTGGCGTTCAGAGGATCTCATTTCTGGGATTCATTTTGTCCCCATCTGTTATTGAAATGGACCCGGTCAAAGTTCAGGCTATCTGTGATTGGGTCCAATCTACTTCATTAAAGGCTCTTCAAAGATTCTTGGGTTTTGCCAATTTTTATCGTAAATTTATTGGTAATTTCTCTGTTATTGTTAAACCATTAACTGATTTGACCAAGAAGGGTTCTGATGTGGTGAATTGGCCTCCTGAGGCAGTCTCTGCATTTCAGGAACTTAAGCAGAGATTCACTTCTGCTCCTGTTCTACGGCAGCCTGATGTTTCTCTACCATTTCAGGTGGAGGTTGATGCCTCTGAAATTGGGGCAGGTGCCGTTTTGTCCCAAAGAGATCCAGAGACCTCTAAAAGTAACCCTTGTGCCTTTTTCTCTCGAAAATTTTCTCCCACTGAACGTAATTATGACGTGGGTAATCGGGAGTTATTAGCCATGAAGTGGGCTTTTGAAGAGTGGAGACATTGGCTGGAGAGGAGCCAAACATCAGGTGGTGGTCCTTACGGACCATAAGAATCTGGTTTATCTGGAGTCTGCCAAGCGACTTAATCCTAGACAGGCCAGGTGGGCCTTGTTTTTCACACGTTTTAATTTTGTGGTTTCATTTCTTCCTGGCACTAAAAATGTTAAGGCGGATGCCCTCTCGAGGAGTTTCCTGGCGGACTCTCCTGAGTTATCTCATCCTTCTGTTATTTTGAAAGAGGGTGTAGTTCTTTCCGCCATCTCGCCCAATTTGAGACTGGCTCTGGAGGGGTGTCAGGAGGATAAGCCCGAGCGCTGCCCTGTTGGGAAATTGTTTGTCCCGGACCAGTGGAAAAAGAGTGTAATGTCTGAGATTCATTGTTCCGCGTTGGCCGGTCATCCCGGAATTTTTGGTACCAGAGACTTGGTTAGTCGGTCCTTTTGGTGGCCTACCTTGTCTCGTGATGTCAGGGAGTTTGTGCAGTCCTGCGGGACTTGCTCTCGCTCCAAGCCTTGCTCTCGTTCTAGTGGTTTGTTGATGCCATTACCTGTGCCCAAGAGACCATGGACCCATATCTCTATGGATTTCATTTCCGACCTCCCTGTTTCTCAGAGAATGACCGTCATCTGGGTGATTTGCGATAGGTTTTCCAAGATGATACATCTTGTGTCATTACCTAAGTTGCCTTCCTCCTCTGAATTGGTGCCTTTGTTCCTTCAGCACGTGGTTCGTTTACACGGCATTCCTGAGAACATTGTGTCTGACAGAGGAGTCCAGTTTGTTTCCAGATTTTGGAGGACCTTTTGTTCTAAAATTGGTGTTCAATTGTCTTTCTCCTCGGCGTTTCATCCTCAGACCAATGGTCAAACTGAGAGAACAAACCAGACATTGGAGACTTATCTAAGATGCTTTGTGTCTGCTGATCAGGATGACTGGGTCTCTTTTTTGCCTTTGGCTGAGTTTGCTCTTAATAATAGGGCTAGCTCTGCCACTTTGATGTCTCCATTTTTCTGTAATTCTGGGTTTCACCCTCGATTTTCTTCAGGACAGACGGAGGCTTCTGTCTGTCCAGGTGTTGACTCTGTTGTGGAGCGTATGCAACAGATTTGGGACCAGGTAGTGGAGAGGTTGTCCCTCTCTCAGGAGAGGGCCCAGCGGCTTGCTAACCGGCATAGACTGATGGTCCTCGGTTTAAAGTAGGGGACTTGGTCTGGTTGTCCTCAAGAAATATTCCTATGAGAGTGGCATCTCCTAAATTTAAGCCTAGGTTCATTGGACCTTATAAGATCATGGAGATTCTTAATCCTGTTTCTTTTCGTTTGCTTCTTCCAGGGACATTTAAGATCCATAACGTGTTCCACAAGTCCTTGTTGAAGAGGTTTGTTGAGCCAGTGGTTCCTACTACTGTGCCTCCTGACCCTGTTTTGGTTGAGGGCAATCTGGAGTATGTGGTTGAGAAAATATTGAATTCTTGTTTTTCTAGACGGAAACTCCAGTATTTGGTTAAATGGAGAGGTTATGGTCAGGAAGACAATTCTTGGGTGTTTGCTTCGGACATCCATGCTAGGAGACTCATCCGTGCGTATCATAGAACTCATCCTGACCGACCTGGTTGCTCAAATGAGGGTTCGGTGACCCCTCCTCAAGGGGGGGGTACTGTTGTGAATAGGCTGGAGGTGAGTTCTGAGCAGAAGCTCCCTCTGGTGGTTACAAACGGTACTGGACTGTCCAGTGAAGATTGTGAGGATTGGGAATCAGGTGTTACTTACTGGTCTTATATAAGGGAGTCGCCTTCCCATCAGGGTTGCCGGTGATCTTTTGTTCTGGTCTCAATCCTTGATTCCTGTTTCCTTGGTAGCCTGCTGTATCGTGTCTGAATCTCCTGCTAACAGATAAGACATTTTCTTCTTTTTGTTTTTGTGCTTGATTTTTGCATTTTGTCCTGCACTTCTGTGGGGGCCTTCTAGGTCCCCTCTGGGGGCTTTTGCCTCTCAGTTCAGTTCAGCCACTGATGTTTGTACATTTGCTTTTTCCAGTTTTTTCAGTGGCTGCTGTTTTGTTTTTGGTTACACCAGAGAACTAATTTAGGTGGTAGAGTTCGTGTGATCTCAGGTGTTTTTGAAATTAGTAGAGTTGGTGCTTTTCAGGGTTTTTTGGGATTGCAGTAAGTGCCCTTCCTATCCTTTTCTATTTAGTAAGTTTGGGCCCCAACGTTTGCTCATACTATTTTCTGTCTGTGTCAGTATTTCTTCTTGTCTAACCACCATTACATGTTTGGGGGCTTTCTATGTTCTTTGGGGATCTGCTCTGGGGCAGATAGCTTTCCTCTTTCTATCTTTAGGTGTAGTTAGTTTCTCAGGCTGTGACGAGGCGTCTAGGACCAACATAGGAACGCTCCACGGCTGCCTCTAGTTGTGGTGGTTAGTCAGGGTACTGCAATCTCATAGTTTCCAACTGCTCTGGTGTATTTCCTTTTTTGCCTGCTCTCCTCAGCTACCAAATCATAACATAAATCGCATTACACATAAAGATGCATACCCTTTACCACGCATTGAGGAATCCTTAGCTGCCTTAAAGACTGCTAATTACTTTTGCACCCTTGACCTCCTCACTAGTGGGTACTGGCAAGTGGCTGTGGCTGAGGAGGATCGGGAGAAGACTGCTTTCACCACCCCGATGGGACTCTGTGAGCTCGACAGGATGCCGTTTGGACTCAGCAGTGCCTCTGGAACGTTCCAGAGAGTGATGGAGAGCTGCCTGGGACATCTCAACTTTGAAACTGTGTTACTGTACCTAGACGACATAATTGTGTACTCCAAGACGTACGAAGATCACTTGAAGCACCTGGCGGAGGTATTTGAGTCACTGTCCAAGTATGGGATGAAACTGAAGCCTTCAAAGTGCCACCTGCTCAAACAAAAGGTACAATATTTGGGACATATTGTCAGCTCAGAAGGAGTAGCGCCAGACCCCGAGAAGGTCACCGCCATCCAGAAATGGCCAGAACCGAAGAACCTCAAAGAGGTGCGACAGTTCCTGGGACTGACAGGATACTACCGGAGGTTTGTAAAGGACTACACTAAGAAAGCAGCGCCTCTGCAAGACCTCCTGGTGGGACAGTCCCTCAAGAGCAGGAATTCTCCATTCCACTGGGGTAAAGAACAGGCTGAAGCATTCAAGGAAATGAAGGAGATCCTGACAGGTGATGAGATCCTAGCCTACCCTGACTACAGCCAACCGTTCCTGCTGTATACGGATGTCAGCAATGAAGGATTGGGAGCTGTCCTCAGTCTGAAGCAAAATGGCCTGGAGAAAGTCATCGCCTATGCAAGCAGGAAGCTCCGCCCGACCGAGAGGAACCCCGAGAACTATAGCAGCTTCAAGTTGGAGTTCCTGGCACTTATCTGGGCCATCACGGAGAGGTTTAAGTATTACCTAGCCTCCAGCAAGTTCACTGCCTATGAGTCGCTCAGCCAGGGCCTGTGGGGTACTCGGCACCGAGCCCGTTCACTTCAATGGGGGATGTCACGGGTAGCACAGCTCGGTCAGTGGTCCTGGGCGCTCACTAAAAGGGGGGGTATTTACAGGGGATGAAAGTATTTACAGTTTGTTCGTGACGCCACCTGTGGTACCTGGTCAGGGTGACCAGCGCTGCAGGGTAGATCCTCTGAGGGGTTGTTACTGGGCAGCAAGGTGTTAAGTCTTCCACAGGCAAGACTGGATCCCTCAGGGTATATGGCGGTGTTGGGGTGCAGAAGCAATAAGGCAGACACACACACGAAAGTCTCTTTCTGTACCTTTACTGATGGTATAGTTGCAGGCACGTCCCGGGAAGCTGGCAGGGTGGAGGATGCAAGTCCAGTAATCCCACTGAGTAGGTGTAGGGCCTCCTTACTCCAGTTGTGTGAGTTTCTGACCTGTATGAAACGAAGTCTAACTCTGTCTTCAGTTATACGCCCGGCTGACTTTGTGGTGAGGCCTTCTCTTGGATAGAACAGTGTCTCTGTATGCAGCGTCCTGCTAGACCCCCGTCTTCCTGACCTCGGTTACGTATCAGCACTGCTGGGCCCCTGCGACTTGAAGTCCCACAGGGTCTCCGGTATCTCCTACTAGTCGTGTAGATGCTAGCAAGCTCGGACCCGGTGTCCGGTTGTACAGAGTAGAGGTAAGCGATCAATGCTGTTTCAACCTCTGTCACTCTCTTTTCCCTTCCACTCGCCTTTCGTCCTACTTCGACCTTTAGCATAAGCACACTAGCAGTAGATAGCTGGTTCTCCTTTCTCTTCACCGCTCTCAAAGCGTCGGCACGCTTGCTCACTGAAACTACACTCAGTTGACTCAGTTCTGACCAGGCTGAAGTGGCTATCTTCCTCCACTCGTACTGGCCTCCACACATTAAACTAAGCTCAAGCTGTAGTCTTTAGGTTCTCTCAGTCACTGCTGTTCCCTTTCCTTCTTTCTTTCTAACGCTCAGTCTGAAGCAGCTATCAGGACCTTCCGTCTAACTGATCTGTGCACACTTCTTTGAGCTAACTTTCCACGCTCCAAGGGAACAAACAGCTTCACAACTTCTTTCTGAGGTGACTAGACTGTCTGAGGTAATTTGATCTCATCTCCTCAGCTCTCCCAGCTAATCTGACTCTGAGGTAGACTGACAAGATCTCACCCTGAGATAGACTGACAAGATCTCTCTCTAAGGTAGACTGACTGCTGTCCTCCACTACCCTTATATATATACATACTCTTCAAGGGCTCCCTCTGGTGGCTCCAGGAAATAGTGAAGGTGTGAATGAATATCAGGTGTGTGTGGGTTTACCTTCGGTGCAACCTCCTGGGTACATGTGGCTCCAAGCGCAGCTGGGCTACACACCTACACTGATAATAACCCCTTGACGCATCTTGAAACAGCTAAGCTGGGAGCCATGGAACAACGCTGGATGGCTCGGCTGTCAAACTACCAATTCACAATCAAGTACCGAGCCGGCCGCAAGAATGCCAACGCTGATGCCCTATCCAAGATGCCTCATGAATCGGACACAGAGGAAGAAGTGGATGATCTGGAAGAGATTGAACTACCTGCCTTTCGCAGGAATGGGATGATCCACGAGCAGCAAGCCTGCAGGAGGCAGCGTGGTAAGACGTTAAATCCTTTACCTCACCACAGCTGGAAGGAGACTCAGGACAGCGATCCAGTTGTCAGCCGTATCAAGGAGCTGATAACTCAAGAAGGTTCCTCCTTGGAGAAGGGTGCGTCTCTACCGGCAAAGCAGCTGTGGAATGAGAGAAGCCGGCTGTTTATCTATTGTGAGAAGCTGTGCCGGAGGTACGTCAATCCAAAGACCCATGAGATGGTATGGCAGATAGTAGTCCCGAGAACGGACGTCCAGATGGTGTTGGAAGCCTACCACGATCAAGCGGGGCATTTTGGCTGGAAGAAGCTGGAGACCCTGTTGAAGTGTCGTTTCTACTGGGTGGGAATGCGCAGCTCCATTGAGAGGTGGTGCCAGAACTGTGGACCCTGTGGCCTCAGAAGAAAAGATTACAGCAGCCAGAAGGCACCCCTGCAACCCATCAAGACGACTCGTCCCTTGGATATCGTGGCCCTGGACCATGTCAAGTTGTCACCCAGCAGGTCAGGATACTCCTATGCCCTGACCATGGTGGATCACTACTCCAGGTTCCTGGGGGTCGCCCCTGTCAAAGATCTGACGGCAGAGACAGCAGCAAAGATGTTCCAAGCGTATTTCTGCAGACCACATGGATATCCTGAGCAGGTGCTAACTGATCAAGGCTCAGCCTTCGAGGCCGAATTGTTCAAGGAGTTCTGCCATCTGTACGGATGTAAGAAGATAAGAACCACACCGTACCACCCCCAAACCAATTGTCTCTGTGAAAAGATGAATCACATCGTCATTGACCTCCTGAAGACTGTACCACTTGAAGAGAGGAATCGGTGGCCAGACCTACTACCTGATCTGGTAGATCTGTACAACCACATACCTGTGAGTTACACCAATTGCACCCCAGCCTATCTCATGTGGGCAAGACCAGGAAAGCTGCCCATGGATCTGGAGCTTGGTGTTGTAGAACCAGAAGCAGATGTGACTACTGAGGACTGGGACACAAACAGACAGGAACAGTACAGAAAAGTACAGGCCTGCGTTGAAGATAGTCTCAATCGAGTAAGGGACAACCAAGAGGATCACTACAACAAAAGTGCCCCAGCTGAACCTTTCGCACCTGGTGAAGTCATGCTGAAAAGAAAGAGGAGGATGCACAAACTCGACGATCAATGGGAAAGAGAGTCCTACGTTGTACAGAATTCAAGGTTTGACAAGAAAACGTGTATAATTAGTAAAGATGGAGGAAGAACGACTACAACTGTATCCAGAGATCACCTAAAGTTGTGTCCGGATCCGTTAAAGCTTCAAGAGGAAGAACCTGTTGTCAACAAGGAAGAGCGTGATGAAGCAGTCATACATACAGACTTAGGAGATTTCCCATCGGATTGGCCCCGAATTGGAGAAGCCGTAATCATTCCCATACTCCAATTCTACCAACAACAAGGAGAATCTCTACATCCAGTTGAGCCGGTTGTTGCAGTAGAGTCAGTCCCAGAGGAACCTGCTCCAGCAGAATCCCAAGAAGTGGAATCCCAAGAAGCAGATTCTCAAGAAGCTGAATCTCAGGAAGAAGGATCCCCTGTCGAGACAGAACTGGTTCACCCAGTTCACAGTATACTTGCCAGCCCAGTGGGGAGGTTAAGGCAATTCTACAATTCTCTTGCACGTAGAACAGATAAATTAACTGACACCTCACCTATCACTGCACTGCATAAGTCAGAATGCATAACAAGGGGACAATTACCTGTTAGGTACAGAGAATAAATACCTAATAAATGTAAATAATTGTCTAGAGCCATTGTGTAGCGCCGGCGTTCCTGCCCTCTGCCAGGCAGGGACGCTGTTCCCCTGCGACAGCGTCCTCTGCCAGGCAGGGACAGTCGCTCCCCTTACCCGCGCTCAGCGCCCTCCTTCCGCCCTGCTGGGGCCGCGCGCTCCTTCCCTGCTACTGGACTTAGGGCGCGCGCGCCCGCGCGCTCCCCCGCTCTTACAGGGGTCGCGCGCATCTTTCAAAAAGGTCCCCGGCCAATGCCGGAGGACTCCACCCTATATAAAGTACTTCCTCCTTAATGGAGGTGCCCGAGCAATGTTGTTATTGCACTGTTCACTACTCTGCTTTAGCCCTCAGGGTCCGTTACCAGTTACCTGCCTGTTTCCTGCCAGTTTGCTGTCTGCTACCTGTCCGCAAGCCTGCCTGGAGGTTCGGCCGTCACATGCGGTGACCATCGGCTATTCCAGAGAATCTCGCCTGCTCACTTGGGGGCGCTCATCTGCCTGCAAACCTACCTGGAGGTTCGGCCGTCACATGCGGTGACCATCGGCAATTCCAGAGACTCTCGCCTGCTCACTTGGGGGCGCTCATCTGCCATCTGTCTGCAAGCCTACCTGGAGGTTCGGCCATCACATGCGGTGTCCATCGGCTATTCCAGAGACTCTCGCCTGCTCACTTGGGGGCGCTCATCTGTCATCTGCCTGCTAGCCTACCGGGAGGCTCCACCATCTCAGGTCGTATATACCTGTCTATCCAGAGACTGCCCCGGTCACTTGCCGTGACTACCCGCCTGTCTATCCAGAGACTGCCCCAGTCACTTGCCGTGACTACCTGCCTGTTTATCCAGAGACTGCCCCGGTCCCTTGCCGTGACTACCCGCCTGTCTATCCAGAGACTGCCCCGGTCACTTGCCGTGACTACCTGCCTGTTTATCCAGAGACTGCCCCGGTCACTTGCCGTGTCTACCTGCCTGTCTATCCAGAGACTGCCCCGGTCACTTGCCGTGACTACCCGCCTGTCTATCCAGAGACTGCCCCGGTCACTTGCCGTGACCTCCCGCCTGTCTGTCCAGAGACTGCCCCCGTCACTTGCAGTGACTTCCTGTCCGTCACCCCGGGCGCCACCCGCTCCTTTACAAGGAAAGCCTCCTTGTATAATAAAGCTCATAGGTTCCGCCTCCCAGACCCGTTACAGTTTGCTCGGGCCATGGAACCCGGTGGCACCCAAACTCCCTCGCTCTCTGACCTGTGTCATGAAGTGTCTCGTCAGAGGTCTCAACAGGAGTCCATCCTGGGTCACCTGCGGAATGTTAATTCCCGCCTGGACACCCTGACTACTTCACCAGCAACCACCACTGGCGCCATGACTCGCAATCCGGCAGTTCCGCTGCTTACCAATTCCGTGGTTTCCGTTCCTGGACCTCGACTTTCAGCTCCTCCTCGGTTTGGAGGCGACCCTGCTCTGGCTCGGGGTTTCATTAACCAGTGCACCCTGCATTTTGAACTCTTGGCACACCAGTTTAACTCCGACCGGGCCAAAATTGCCTTCATCATGTGCCATCTCACCGGAGAGGCCCTGGCCTGGCTAAATCCTCTTTGGGAGAGAGAAGATCCTCTGGTGTCTGACCTGTCTGCTTTTCTCTCAGCCTTCCGGAAGGTATTCGACGAACCCGGACGGAAGACCTCCTCTGCATCATCTCTGCTACGTCTCCGTCAGGGAAGTCTCACCGTGGGTCAATATGCCATACGGTTCGTACCCTTGCCTCGAGCTGGCTTGGGATAATGACGCTCTGATATCTGTCTTCTGGGAGGGTCTGTCCGGCCGTATTAAAGATGAACTTGCCGGTCGGGACATTCCAACCTCTCTCGATGACCTAATAACTCTTGCCAATCGAATTGATCTACGGTTCCAGGAGCGCGCCAAAGAGGTCACCCGTGAGAGAAGGTTTCCTCGTCTAGCTCCTTCTTTTCAGAGACCTGTAACTCCTTCCGTTTCTCCTCAGGTACACTCTTCTGAGCCTATGCAAGTCGACCAGACCAAGATGGTCAAAGCCCGTCAGGACTTACGCCGTGCCGAGGGGAGTTGCTTCTACTGTGGCAGTAAGGAGCACCGGATCCGTACCTGCCCAGAGAGGTCGGGAAACGCCTGTGTCTAGGTTCACTCGGAGAGGTCCACCTAGACAAAAATAAATCCTCTTCATCTCTGCTGCTGTCAGTCTCAATTCTCCTCGGTGAGAACCGTTATTTCGAACTAGCCCAACTTGATTCTGGAGCAGCCGGGAATCTTGTTTCACAGGCTCTAGTAGAAAAATATTGCATTCCTACCAAACCTCTGGTTGAACCAGTATCTGTTGCTGCTGTGGATGGGGGTCTCCTACCACGTCCCATCCAACTTATCACTGAAGCCATAACCCTGCAGGTGGGAATGTTGCATTCTGAGAGCATCTCGTTTCATGTTCTGCCTGGACTCTCTCACGCTTTCTTACTAGGTCTGCCTTGGCTCCAAAAGCATGCACCCGTGCTCGACTGGCAGACTGGAGAGATCCTTCGCTGGGGACAGGACTGTCATAAAACGTGTTTGGTTCCTGTTCATCCCGTCCGTCCTTCTCCTACACCAACTAATCTACCAGGGCTCCCGATTCCATATTGGTCATTCGCTGATGTCTTTAATAAAAAGGAAGCAGAGACATTACCCCCTCACAGACCGTATGATTGCCCGATCGACCTGCTACCCGGTACTACGCCTCCCCGTGGGCTTATTTCCCATTGTCCGCTGCTGAGACCAGGTCGATGTCCGAATATATCGAGGAGAATTTGGCCAAGGGATTCACCCGGAAATCCACCTCCCCAGCGGGAGCAGGTTTCTTCTTCGTAAAAAAGAAAGACGGCTCTCTCCGTCCCTGTATTGACTACAGAGGCCTAAATTTGATCACGGTGAAGAATAAGTACCCTCTTCCGCTCATTCCAGAATTGTTTGATCGTCTGAGGGGGGCTAGAATCTTCACCAAACTGGATCTTCGTGGGGCATATAACCTAGTCCGTATCCGTCGGGGAGATGAATGGAAGACGGCATTCAACACCCGGGACGGCCACTACGAGTATTTGGTGATGCCCTTTGGTCTCTGTAATGCTCCAGCAGTCTTTCAGGAGTTGGTCAATGACATCTTCCGGGACCTTCTCTACTCCTGCGTTGTGGTGTACCTAGACGACATCTTGGTCTTCTCTCCGGATCTCCAGTCTCACCGGAGGGATGTTCGTCAGGTTCTGCTCAGGCTCAGGCAGAATCACCTCTTCGCCAAATATGAGAGGTGCCTCTTTGAGCAGACCTCGCTTCCGTTTTTGGGCTACATCATTTCTCAGACAGGCCTACGAATGGATCCGGAGAAACTGTCTGCCATCGAGAAATGGCCCCGACCGGAGGGGTTGAAGGCCATTCAGCGGTTCCTGGGATTCGCCAATTATTACCGCCTTTTCATACCGCACTTCTCTTCCCGGACTGCTCCAATCTCCGCGCTCACCCGCAAGGATGCTAACCCAAACAGTGGACGCCCGAAGCAGAGGAGGCCTTTCTTTCTTTAAAACAGGCCTTCTCTTCCGCTCCAGTGCTGCATCGCCCGGACAGCAACAAGCAGTTCTTCCTGGAGGTGGACGCTTCCTCTTCTGGAGCCGGAGCGGTACTTACTCAAAAATCTTCATCCGGGAGGATGGTATCTTGCGGCTTCTTCTCCAAACTCTTCTCCTCTTCTGAGCGCAATTACTCCATAGGAGACCGAGAGTTATTGGCCATCAAGCTGGCATTGGAGGAGTGGCGTTACCTACTCGAGGGGGCTCTTCATCCGGTAATCATTTACACTGACCACAAAAATCTGGCTTACCTCCAGCATGCCCAGAGACTTAACCCTCGCCAAGCCCGGTGGTCCTTGTTTTTTGCCCGCTTTGATTTTCTCTTACATTTTCGCCCGGCCGACAAGAACATCAAGGCGGACGCCTTGTCCCGGTCCTTCCTGGTGTCGGATCTCGAGGAAGAACCTAAACATATCATCGATCCCGCCAGAGTGATGCAGGTGGCTCCCGTGAGTCTAAATCGTCTCCCTCCTGGTAAGACGTTCGTATCGGTAACCGATCGGGAGAGAATCCTACACTGGGGTCATTCGTCTAAACTAGCTGGCCACGCTGGTCAGAAAAAGACCCTCCAGCTCATTTCTCGGCATTACTGGTGGCCTACCCTGCACAAGGACGTAATAGACTTTGTTTCTGCCTGTGTCTCCTGTGCCCGCAACAAAGTTCCGAGACACCTGCCTGCCGGCCGTCTTCTTCCGCTTCCTGTACCCGCTGCCCCCTGGCAGCATATAGCCATGGACTTCATAACAGATCTGCCCGTCTCTGACGGTTGTACGGTCATTTGGGTGGTCGTTGACCGATTTTCCAAGATGGCTCACTTCATTCCCCTGCCAGGGCTTCCGTCTGCACCCGAGTTGGCTAAAGACTTTATCCGCCACATCTTCCGTCTTCATGGTCTGCCTCGTCACATTGTGTCGGATCGTGGGGTACAGTTCACCTCACGTTTCTGGAGAGCCACTTGTAAGTTGCTAGACGTCACCTTGGATTTCTCCTCCGCTTACCACCCGCAGTCCAATGGACAAGTCGAGCGAATCAATCAGAATCTGACCAGTTATCTCCGGCACTTCGTTAATGCCCACCATTCTGACTGGGTGGATCTCCTGCCTTGGGCCGAATTCTCTTACAACAATCACGAGAGCGAATCTTCCTCCAAATCTCCGTTTTTTGTAGTCTTCGGTCAACACCCTCGGATCCCTGTTCCTGTCTCCATCTCTGTGGACAATCCAGCTGCGGAATCTCTGGTTAACGAATTTTCCTCCATATGGGAGAGTACCCGGTCCGCACTCATTCTGTCATCCGAGCGCATGAAGAAACATGCTGACAAAAAATGTCTGGATCCTCCTCAATTCCGTCCTGGGGACAAGGTCTGGCTTTCGTCCAAGTATGTCCGGCTCAAGATTCCTTCCTACAAGTTAGGCCCTCGGTTCATCGGTCCTTTTGAGATCATCAGTCAGATCAACCCGGTGTCCTATAAATTGAAACTCCCGGCCAATTTGCGGATTCCTAACTCCTTCCATGTATCTCTCCTCAAACCGGTGGTACTTAACTCTTTTGTCAAGTCTACAGGTACACCTCCTGCTCCAGTGTCTGCTGAAGACGAATTTGAGGTAGAGAACATTCTGGCCACCAAAAGGGTAGGAAGAAAGACCTATTTTCTGGTGGATGGGAAGGGGTTTGGTCCTGAGGAGAGAACGTGGGAGCCTCGGGAGAACATCCATGCCCCTCTCATCCTAGCTAAATTTCTTTCTGGCCTAAAAAAGGGGGGGCCTAAAGGGGAGGGTACTGTAGCGCCGGCGTTCCTGCCCTCTGCCAGGCAGGGACGCTGTTCCCCTGCGACAGCGTCCTCTGCCAGGCAGGGACGTCGCTCCCCTTACCCGCGCTCAGCGCCCTCCTTCCGCCCTGCTGGGGCCGCGCGCTCCTTCCCTGCTACTGGACTTAGGGCGCGCGCCCGCGCGCTCCCCCGCTCTTAAAGGGGCCGCGCGCATCTTTCAAAAGGTCCCCGGCCAATGCCGGAGGACTCCACCCTATATAAAGTACTTCCTCCTTAATGGAGGTGCCCGAGCAATGTTGTTATTGCACTGTTCACTACTCTGCTTTAGCCCTCAGGGTCCGTTACCAGTTACCTGCCTGTTTCCTGCCAGTTTGCTGTCTGCTACCTGTCCGCAAGCCTGCCTGGAGGTTCGGCCGTCACATGCGGTGACCATCGGCTCTTAGAATCTCGCCTGCTCACTTGGGGGCGCTCATCTGCCATCTGCCTGTAAACCTACCTGGAGGTTCGGCCGTCACATGCGGTGACCATCGGCAATTCCAGAGACTCTCGCCTGCTCACTTGGGCCGCTCATCTGCCATCTGTCTGCAAGCCTACCTGGAGGTTCGGCCATCACATGCGGTGTCCATCGGCTATTCCAGAGACTCTCGCCTGCTCACTTGGGGGCGCTCATCTGTCATCTGCCTGCTAGCCTACCGGGAGGCTCCACCATCTCAGGTCGTATATACCTGTCTATCCAGAGACTGCCCCGGTCACTTGCCGTGACTACCCACCTGTCTATCCAGAGACTGCCCCGGTCACTTGCCGTGACTACCTGCCTGTTTATCCAGAGACTGCCCCGGTCACTTGCCGTGTCTACCTGCCTGTCTATCCAGAGACTGCCCCGGTCACTTGCCGTGACTACCCGCCTGTCTATCCAGAGACTGCCCCGGTCACTTGCCGTGACCTCCCGCCTGTCTGTCCAGAGACTGCCCCCGTCACTTGCAGTGACTTCCTGTCCGTCTCCCGGGCGCCACCCGCTCCTTTACAAGGAAAGCCTCCTTGTATAATAAAGCTCAGAGGTTCCGCCTCCCAGACCCGTTACACATTGTATATAAATGTAAAATGTATTATTATTTCTTTATGCCTTACTAATTTGTTTTCCTTTTTGATATCAAAACAAGTAAATGGACATTATTTTTACTTGTTCCCATTACCCCTCAGAGCAATCTTTTCCAAAAGAGACTAGGACTTTTCAGATTGCTCATTCCTAATTGTTATTATATATGTATATAGTTATTTATTATTTCTGCAACAGTTCAAGATCCTCACCTCCCGTAAGGGAAGAGTTAAATTGTACAAAGTTTATTGTCATATGTTTTATATTTCAGCCCCGGAGTGCTGAGTTCTACTAGGGGGGAATGTGGAGCCCAGCTGCGATTGGATTCAAATCTCCCAGAAGGGTGCGCAGAAGGAATTCACCACTAGAGGTCACTATATACATGCACACACCTTCATCCATCCCTAAGACCACCAGAGGGAGCTGTATAGACATATAAAAGGAGGGTGAAGACAGGAAAGTGAATTCAGTTCAGTTGAGATTTGAGAGACTGAAGTTCAGTTCAGTCAGCTCAGTAGCTGAGTTCAGCTAGACTGAAGTCTGCAGCCTGCAGTTCAGTAGAGTGGAAGCTAGTAAAGTGGAGTAAAATCCACTCCAGTCTAGTCAGAGCTGAGAGGAGTGAGTGCAGCTCAGTGAGAGAGCGTGCCGACGCTCTGAGAGCGGCAAAGAGGCAGCCCATCAACTGCCACGATGTGTAGTTGTATTAGGGCCAGAGTAGGCCGAGAGCGAGTGGAAAGAGCAGTAACGGAGATAGAAGAGCCTTTACAGCTTACCTCAGCAAGTATTGACCAGACACCGGGGTCCGAGCCTATAGGGATCTCCACGACCCATTAGGAGAACACCGGAGTTCCTGGAGGACTACAAGTCCCAGGAGTACCACAGAGCTGATACGTAGCAGGATCAGGAGGACGGAGTCCGGCAGGATCTGCCATAAGAGACCCTGTCCTTTGAGAGAGAAGGTCCAATCACAAGGTCAGCCAGGTGCAGGACGGAGACCAAGTTAGGCCCAGCTACACGCAGGCCAGGACTTTATCACAAAAAGGCAAGCAACAGGAGGCCACACACCTACTCAGTGGGAGAATCTGTATGTGCACCCTTCACCCTACAGTGCTCTGGGGAGTGCCTGCAACATCTTCAGTAAAGGTACCAAAGTGACTTATGTGTGTGTCTACCTTATTACCCCTACTGCCGGGATCCCCTCTGTCCTGCTTCCCCATATAACTATCTGCCCTGATGGACTCAGCCTCACCTGTGGGAGGCTTAACACCTACAGCTGAACAACAACAACCCTTCAGTGGATCTGCACTGCAGCGCTGGTCACCCTGATAAGGTACCACAGGTGGCGGCACGAACTTTCATATAAACATCTACTCCCCTGTAAAAATCCCCTTTATCAGTGAGCGCCCAGGGCCACGGACCGAGCTGCAGCTACCATGACATCCCCCATAGAAATCAACGGGCTCGGTGCCGAGTACCCCAAGGCCCTGGCGGGCGGTTCGTATTGAATCAGCAAGACTCCGCCTATTTTAACACAAACACACCCTCCCTCATCCTGTTGTGCCATCACGCTTCAAGCTGTTAAGGAGTGGGACAGGAACATTCAACAAACGAGCAGCTGCCTGCCTTTAGCATGCTGATTATGCGTAGGACCTACCGCTGTTCTGGG
Organism: Oophaga sylvatica; assembly: GCA_033576555.1. Lineage (NCBI taxonomy): Eukaryota > Metazoa > Chordata > Amphibia > Anura > Dendrobatidae > Oophaga > Oophaga sylvatica. Next base: position 436,547,686 of record JARQOD010000005.1, on the reverse strand, counting down.
TAGCACCTACCTGTCCGCCTTCATCAGCAGACTGCAGATGTCTGTCTCTGCACAGCTATTTACAGGCTAAGGGCTCGTTGTATCACCAAGGGCCCATTGTGACACGTGCAAGTGTTCCATGGCACTCATTCCGTCTACTGCAGGCAGCATTGGACGCACAAAAAACATGGCTGCCACCAAACAATAGAATACACAGACAGGTGTATGGTAGGCAGCACATTCAAAGATCTTGCCAGACCAAATTTTGTTGCGTTTATTTAATACACAAATACAAAATTTAAAAGTTGGTGGTCCATAAGAGGGAGACAATGTTTTGCAAAAGAGATCATTGCATCAAGAATGTGAATAGTGTGCAATAGCAACATTTGGGATACTTCAATTTTTCCCTCTTTTTGGTCCACAAGAGGGAGACAATGTAAAAACCAGGGGCGGAACTATCGTGGAAGCAGGGGAAGCAGCTGCCATAGGGCCCGGGCTAGCAGGGGGCCCGTCCCTGCTGCAGCTGTCTCCCCTGCGGCTGTGTTCCGCCGCCCATGGCCTGAGAGTCGGCGGTTCCCTGTGCTGGCTGTCATGCTGACAGCCGGCGCAGAGAAGCTGCTGCGTGCCGTCTCCCAGGAATCAATTGCACTGGTGTCTATACAGACGCCAGTACAATTGAAGCTCTGACCGCGGGTCAGAGCGACGTCTGCAGCGTGATCATGTCATGTGATCACGCTGCTGACGTCACTCGTCGGCGGCGCCCAGAAGGGTGAACACTGGTGGTGAGTGTGCTCCACTGTGGAGCTGAAGATACCACCGAAGATTAACGGGGGCACATACTGTGTGAGTGATAACTCTGCATTCTTGGCTGCATTACTACTTGAGGGGCACATTACTACTGATGGGACTGGGAGAATAAGAGGGCTTATTACTAGTTATGGGGCATAATGTGCCTGCATTAATAGTTATGCGGGACATGGTTACTAGTAATGGTAGCATAAGGGGGCTGCATTGCTACCAGTCCATTATATTATATTGTGTTTCCATAATGTCTGCTTTAAATACAGCTCTGATTTGGGCAAAAAGCTGGCCGTTATGAGACTGAAGAGTATTTTTTGGGCCTAGAGAATTGCTGTGATTTGCTCCGCCCACTGCTATTGGCTCCGCCCACTATCAGAACCCCGCCGCCCGTTTGGGAGAGGGGGCCCCGTTCAAAATTTTGCTGTGGGCCCCGCCATTTCTAGTTACGCCACTGGTAAAAACATATCTAAAATGTGCGCCTTTTTACATGAAAACAGCAGTATACAACAAAAAGGAGGAAAAAAAGCATTCAAATAATGCATAGTGCACTGTTCCCATAAATACTGCAATACCAGGTCAATGCGTGGAGTGGACAGAGCAAGCTCTGTTCTAAAAATCCATTTAATATATGGTCCCCTGATAGGGGACGTATCACGTATTAAACTGATAAGAACAGATACTACACTTGATCTTAGCCAAAAGGCCGAGAAGCGATAACCTGAATTGCCTTGGCACTTGGGATGCCCCATGGCCTAACACAGACATCCATCCCTTGTGGAAATGGAGATAAAGAATGCCCGGATGAAGGCATGGTAACCAACTCAGGACACATTCAAAAAGAGCGCTCGGATGTTTGTTTTCTCTGTACTCTACACGTTTTGAATCAGCATGACTCCGCCTATTTTAACACAAACACACCCTCCCTCATCCTGTTGTGCCAACACGCTTCAGGCTGTTAAGGAGTGGGACAGGAATATTCAACAAACGAGCAGCTGCCTGCCTTTAGCATGCTGATTATGCGTAGGACCTACCTCTGTTCTGGGTAGTAGCTACCTGTCCGCCTTCATCAGCAGACTGCACATGTCTGTCTCTGCACAGCTATTTACAGGCTAAGGGCTCGTTGTCTCACCAAGGGCCCATTGTGACACGTGCAAGTGTTCCATGGCACACATTCCGTCTACTGCAGGCAGCATTGGATGCACAAAAAACATGGCTGCCACCAACCAATAGAATGCACAGACAGGTGAATGGTAGGCAGCACATTCAAAGATCTTGCCAGACCAAATTTTTTTGCGTTTATTTAATACACATATACAAAATTTAAAAGTTGGTGGTCCATAAGAGGGAGACAATGTTTTGCAAAAGAGATCATTGCATCAAGAATGTGAACAGTGTGCAATAGCTACATTTGGGATTCTTCAATTTTTTTTATTCTTTTTGGTCCACAAGAGGGAGACAATGTAAAAACATTTCTAAAATGTGCATCCTTTTCAGCGAAGAAGGAAGGGAGACACAGTCATTACTAGTGGTAGGCGGAGCCCACATAGGATAAACACACCTCAGATTAAAAAAGTGTTGACCGGCCCCTCCAGCTATATAGGGCTCCTCCTACTCCAGCTCTCCAGTCGTACCCAAGCTTAAGGAAGAGCAAATATCACCAGCGTAGCAACATAACCCCTTCTGAAGGACTTCAGAGAAAAAACAAGAAGACAGGTTATGCATATAGCCGAAACAACCACACAGTCCAGGTACTACTCACTGAACCTGACCACTGCGATGAGCTGGCAATGCTGGAACAGAGCCTTAGTGCGCCGACCTCAGCCCAGATAATCGCTATCAGAGAAGGGTCACGCCGCATCTGAAAACAACAACACACTTCTGCCATGGGAGGGATCTGTGTCTCCCTTCCTTCTTCGCTGAAAAGGATTTTACAGGTAAGTTCTTACCAAAATCCGTGTTTCAGCTGCAGATGAAGGAAGGGAGACACAGTCATTACTAGTGGGACGTCCCAAAGCAGTCCAAAAATAAGGGTGGGCAGGAAAGAAAAAAAAGGCAGATACCCACAACCTAGATAAATGCGCAAATAGCGCTAACTATAAGTTCACAAGAACTTTTAAACTACAGCCGCCTGCAGGACCCTACGTCCTAAGGCCGCATCAGCGGAAGCACTAACGTCCACCTTATAAAATTTTGTAAATGTGTGGACGGAACGCCAGGTCGCTGCCCGGCAGAGCTGAGCTGCCGAGGCTCCTTGATGAAAAGCCCACGATGAACCCACAGCCCTTGTGGAGTGAGCTCGAATCTTAATCGGGCAAGGTTCGCCCTTAAGTCGGTAAGCCTCTAAAATGGCTGACCGAATCCAACGAGCTATAGAATCCTTGGAAGCTCGTTGCCCACGTCGACGACCTGCTGGAATCACAAACAGAGAATCCGACTTCCGAAAATTTTGAGTAATGAACAAATAGAACTTTAAAGCCCGCACCAAATCCAATGTGTGCAAGGCTCGTATTTTCGCATTCCTTGGCTCCGGACAGAGCGAGGGCAACACAATATCCTGGTTAACATGAAACTGTGATACTACTTTAGGTAGAAAGTCGCCACGTGTGCGAAGCACTACGCGATCTGGGAGAAACTCCAGAAAAGGAGGCGAGCAAGAGAGAGCCGCCAACTCAGAAACCCTTCTCAAAGAAGTGACCGCCACTAAGAAGGCAACCTTCCAAGAAAGCAAAGAAAGGCTAACAGAGTCCATAGGCTCAAAAGGCCCATGTTGAAGAGCCTCCAAGACAAGATTGAGCCGCCAGGGAGACACAGGCGCCTTCCGCGGCGGAAACTGACGGGTTACTCCGCGAAAAAAGGAACGTACGTCCCTATGCGAAGCGATAGCCTTCCGAAATAGCAAGGACAGAGCAGAAACTTGCCCCTTCAAAGTGCTAACTGCCAAACCCCTGTCCAGCCCGTACTGCAAAAAGGCCAACAAATTGGGAATGGAAAAACTCCTCGGGTTCCTAGAAGAACCCGAACACCACGAAAAGAAGGCTTCCCAAGTCTTATGATAAATTCTAGTGGTAGCCGGACCTCTGGCAGCTCGCAGAGTGGCAATGACTTCGGCTGAAAAACCTTGACGGGTCAAGATTTCGGTCTCAAGAGCCACGCCGTCAAACGCAGAGACTTCAGGTCTGGGTGACGAACGGGCCCTTGGGTTAAAAGGTCCGGACGAAGAGGGAGTGGAAGTGGAGGCGCTGCAAGAAGCGACACCAGCGTTGAGAACCACGTCCTCCTTGGCCAATCTGGGGCTATCAATATAGCCGGGACTCTCTCCAGTCTGATCCGATGCAAAACCAGAGGAAGTAAGGATATCGGTGGGAACACATAAATTAGCTCGAAATGGTCCCAAGGAGCCACCAGAGCATCCACCGCCACAGCCTTCGAGTCCTTGTACCTGGACATGAATGTCGGTAACTTGGCATTGACCCTGGATGCCATCACATCCACTTGGGGAGTCCCCCAACGGGAGCACAGCAGCGCAAAAATTTCCGGATGAAGACTCCATTCTCCGGGATCCATCTTTTCGCGACTCAGGAAGTCCGCTGTGATATTCTGAACTCCTGGAATGTGAATCGCAGAGATGGCTGGCACCCTGGCCTCGGCCCATACCAGGATTCGAGACACTTCCATCATGAGCCTGAAGCTCCTCGTTCCACTTTGATGGTTGATATACGCGACCGCCGTCGCGTTGTCTGTCTGCACTCGGACTGGTAGACCGCTTAAAGGGACCGTCCAGTGTTGGAGGCAAAGGAAAATTGCCCTCAATTCCAGGATGTTGATCGGCAAGACAGACTCTTCCAATGACCATACTCCCTGAATCCAGAGACCGTTCCAGACGCCCCCCCAGCCCGTCAGGCTGGCATCGGTGGTTATGATCGACCACCTTGGAGGAAGGAAGGACTTCCCCAGGGATAACGCTTCCGGACGTAACCACCATTCTAGCGACTCTCTCACCCTGTGGGAGATGATGACACTGCAATCCAGTGAAAACCGTGATCGATCCCAACGGTTCAAGATGAGCTTTTGGAGAGCCCTGGAATGAAATTGGGCAAACGGAATTGCTTCCATTGACGCCACCATCAAACCCAGAAGGCGCATACACCTTCGAAGGGACATTGCTGTCGCAGACTTCATACCCTGCACATGGTGAAGAAGACTCGCTTGCTTGTCTGAGGGCAGAGACACCACTGCTCGTACCGTGTCGAACTGCATTCCCAAAAACAGGATTGACTGCGACGGTTCCAGGGACGACTTCTCCCAATTGATCAGCCACCCGAAGTCCTCCAGGAGCTGAAGGGATAAATCGCGAGCCGTCACCGCTTCCTCCTTTGAGGACGCCACAATCAAAAGGTCGTCCAGATAGGGAAGAATCGTAATCCCCTGTCTTCGCAGAATCGCCATGAGAGGAGCCAGAATTTTTGTAAAAACTCTGGGTGCTGAGGCCAGACCGAATGGCAGGGCCACAAACTGGTAATGGTCCTGACCTATGGCAAAACGCAGGAAGCGTTGGTGGGCCCTTCCAATGGGGACATGCAAATAAGCGTCGCAAATGTCGATTGACACTAAAAAATCGTTCTGTGACAAGGCCGCCACAACGGAGCGAAGTGATTCCATGCGGAATTTTCGGGTGCGGACATGCCGATTCAATCTTTTGAGATCCAGAATGGGACGAAATTTGTCCTCCTTTTTGGGGACTACAAAGAGGTTGGAATAAAACCCTCTTCCCCGGTCCTCCGGTGGAACTGGTACCACCACACCCTTGTGTAGAAGGGAATCGACCTCCCGCAGTAGAGCGGCAATTAGCCCGGGCTCTGACGGAATGCGGGATAGGCAAAACCTGTCTGGGGGTCGAGAAAGAAACTCTATGAAGTAGCCTGCCGACACGACCCGCGTCACCCAGGAGTCCGACACGCGAGAAGCCCAAGTCGGCTTGAATTGGAGCAGGCGACCTCCCACTCGAGAGCCCTCGAGTGAGACCCTGGCGTCAGTCCGCTTTAGCGGGCTTTTTGTCAGCTTCCCGCTTATCTTGGCGGAAGCTCTGTTTCCAGGGAGTGCGAGATTTCTGAGCGCTCTTTTTTCCTGAAAAAGAGGGACGACCCGATCCCCAAGAGGGCTGACCAAACCGTCCCCTGGACCGAAAGGACCGCCGACTACCACCGGCACTAGGCCTGCCAGACGCAGAGGCCACAGCTCTTCGTTGCGGTAAAGCCGTTTCTTTTGCCTTTGCTTTGGCAATCAGCTCCGTGAGGCCAGATCCAAATAGCTGACCACCTTTGTAAGCTAAAGAAAGCAAACCTTGCTTGGAAACCGCGTCTCCGGTCCACTGTCTAAGCCACAGAGCTCTCCTGACTGTGATCGCCGAGGATTGTGCCCTGGACAGCATGGAGGCAGTATCCAAACCTGCATCACTGCCATATCGAGCTGCATCCTCCAATAACTTGAAAAGCCCCTCTACCTCGGATAGTGGGGATCCATCTTGCCACGCCGTCCGTAGACGGTCTAACCAGCTCAAGGAGGCTTTACAAGCACACATGGATCCTAGCACAGCTCTGAATCCATGACCCGCGGCCTCGTAGATGGATTTCACCGCCATCTCCATTTTTCTGTCCAGCGGATCCTGCAGACTCGCCTTCCCTTTAACAGGAAGTAATGAGGATTTGCTAAGCTGGGATAAAGGGACATGCACTTCAGGAGAAGGAATCCAATTAGCAATCAACTCCGTAGTACACGGATACAGCGTCTCAAAAAAACCGTGTCCCCTGAAAACGTTTATCTGGACACAGGCGTTCCTTCTCCACTGCCTCATTAAGCTCATCCAGAGATGGTAAGGCTGATCGCGACCTATGCAGCTCCTGAAACATCCGGGCCGACTTACCAGGACGTCTAGTTACCTCCTCCGGTAACTGTAACGCCTCCCTCATGGCTCCAATAAAAGTCTCTGTACGGCTCAAAAGAGAGGCAGATTGTCCCTGCCGATCCTCCTTATCCGAATCGGATATCTCACCATCTGAGCTTGGAGGGGAACCCTCCATATCAGAAATCTCTACGCGAGAAAGATGGCACTGGCCTGTGTCGCTTCCTGCCATGAGAGGATCTAGCTGACACCCAATAACCTAGAAGGTCAGACAGGCCATCAATAGAACGAGCGAGGGCATCCATTTTGGCGTCACTGTAGCCTCCGACCGCTGCGCTTGACGCCGTCGAGGTCTGCGTGTCAGATACGCGAGGCTGATCCTGTAGCGGATCTGGGAGACGGTCCGCTCCTGGACCCTGATCCGACATGCCCTCACACAGTATATGGCAGGTAAAAACCTGTCAGCACCAGAACAGTGTGGTTTTCAAAGGCAAAATGAACGCTGAAGGGTTAAGCTTCTTAAATAGAGAGCTACCCCAGCTTTTGTCTCCCAATAAAGGGTTAACCACCAAAGAAGGGGTTAATGTTGCAGACATTCCACAACCCTTATTTAATGAAAAGGGTGTGCGAGCCGCAGGTGCCTCTTATGAGGTAACAGCTGCAGGACAGTGTTCAAAAATATGCCACATTAAGCAAGAACGCCAAAGAGATCGCTAACATATTGCGCTGAATTGTATATCGCAATACCAAAGTCGCTAAAGAGATCGCTAACCACTTATGCGTCGTTAATGAGATCGCCCACCGTGGAAGCTACTAGCGACATAAAAAAAAAAAAACGATCACAAAAGAAAAACAACCGCAAAACTATGCGTCGCCATTGCGATCGCAGCGGGAGCGTTCTGTGTGACAATACCTTGTCCTGCGTTGAGGGGGTCAAGCTCTGCCCTGACAGGTAGAGGCGACTCACCCAGCTGGCCGTGGTGTAGTGTCTCCTTTCGGTCGGTCGGGGAGAGCGGAGAGTGAGAAGCCCGAGGAGGCCGTCAGTAATGGCCGCCGCGCTAGAGCAGATCTAAACCGGAAGAAAAAAGGCAGGATAAGGCGCGCGCTCAGAGCGCTTCCTACCTATGAAAAAATGGGAGAGCGCGAAGCCACGCCCCCCGCCGGTTTCAAAAGCGCGTGACTCACTCCACTGTCCGCTCCCATGTCCTGCAGGCATCCACCTGCGGACAAAAGTACACAATCACCACACTGAATACATGTAGCAGCGGCTGCCGCAGCGGCCGCTGAAGCACTCAAACACATTAAAATGTGGAGTACTCACCCAGCTGAGCGCCACAGGGACCCCTCAGAGATTTGTGGCGCTGTGCCCGTAGCTTCCCCCCAGGGCGGGGAACGCAGTGACCCCAGAAGCGCGGTTTGCGTCCCCGCCAGGGAAGCAATCCTCATCCCCCAGGGCCGGCAGGGTTCTGCAGGGACCACCTTATAGGGTAATACAGATCCGCCAAGGGAGAGGTGGGAGTCCAGCAGCGCTGAGACCCCTGAGACTTCTAGACCATTGGCGGTCCAAGTCTCTGTCCGACTAAAATAAAAAACTTGAGAGGCTTCCAGCAGCGACTATCCTCTGTGAACCTCAAATTTTAGACTGGAGAGCTGGAGTAGGAGGAGCCCTATATAGCTGGAGGGGCCGGTCAACACTTTTTTAATATGAGGTGTGTTTATCCTATGTGGGCTCCGCCTACCACTAGTAATGACTGTGTCTCCCTTCCTTCATCTGCAGCTGAAAACAGCAGTATACAGCAAAATGGAGGAAAAAAAGCATTCAAATAATGCATAGTGCACTGTTCCCATAAACACTGCAATACCGGGTCAATGCGTGGAGTGGACAGAGCAAGCTCTTTTCTAAAAATCCATTTAACCCCTTCAACCCAAGGGTGGTTTGCACGTTAATGACCGGGCCAATTTTACAATTCTGACCACTGTCTTTTTATGAGGTTATAACTCTGGAACGCTTCAACAGATCTTCGCGATTCTGAGATTGTTTTCTCGTGACATATTGTACTTCACGTTAGAAGTAAAATTTCTTCGATATAACTTGCGTTTATTTTTGAAAAAAACGCAAATATGGCGAAAATTTTTAACATTTTGCAATTTTCAAACTTTGAATTTTTATTCCCTTAAAACAGAGAAATATATCACACAAAATAGTTAAGAAATAACATTTCCCACATGTCTACTTTACATCAGCACAATTTTGGAACCAAAATTTTTTTTTGTTAGGAAGTTATAAGGGTTAAAAGTTGACCAGCGATTTCTCATTTTTACAACAAAATTTACAAAGCCAATTTTTTTAGGGACCACCTCACATTTGAAGTCACTTTGAGGGGTCTATATGGCAGAAAATACCCAAAAGTGACACCATTCTAAAAACTGCACCCCTAAAGGTACTCAAAACCATATTCAAGAAGTTCATTAACCCTTCAGGTGCTTCTCATTAGCTGAAGCAATGTGGAAGGAAAAAATTAATATTTAACTTTTTAGCCACAAAAATGATCTTTTACAAACTTTTTTTTATTTTCACAAGGGTAAAAGGAGAAAATGGACAGATATGGTTGTTGTGCAATTTCTCCTGAGTACGCCAATACCCTACATTTGGGGGGAAACTGCTTGGGCGCACGGCAGGGCTTGGAAAGGAAGTAGTAACATTTTGGAATGCAGACGTTGATGGGGGTCATGTCCCGTTTGCAGTGCCCCAGATGAGCCTAAACAGTGGAAACCCCCCACAAGTGACCCCATTTTGGAAACTAGACCCCCTAAGGAACTTATCTAGATCTTTGCTGAGCACTTTGAACCCCCTAGTGCTTCACACAAGTTTATAATGCCCGGGCATGAAAATAAAAAATCCTATTTTTTTCCCACAAAAATTATCTTTTAGTCACTAATTTTTTATTTTCCCATAGGTAACAGGAGAAATTGGACCTCAAAAGTTGTTGTCCAATTTGTCCTGAGTACACTGATACCCCATATGTGGGGGAGAACCACTGTTTGGGCGCACGGCAGAGCTCGGAATGGAAGGAGCACCATTTGCCTTTTTCCAACCAAAATTGGCTGGAATTGAGATTGGACTCCATGTTGCATTTGGAGAGCCTCTGATGTGCCTAAACAGTGGAAACCCCCCACAAATGACCCCATTTGGAAAACTAGACCCCCCTAAGGAACTTATCTAGATCTTTGGTGAGCAATTTGAACCCCCAAGTGCTTCACACAAGTTTATAACGTAGAGACATAAAATTAAAAAATCATATTTTTTCCACAAAAATGATCTTTTCACCCCAATTTTTATTTTCTCAAGGGTAACAAGACTCCAAAAGTTATTGTGCAATTTGTCCTGAGTGCGCTGATGCCCCATATGTGGGAGTAAACCACTGTTTGGGTGCATGGCAGAGTTTGGAAGGGAAGGAGCGCCGTTTGACTTTTTCAACGCAGAATTGGCTGGACGCCATGTCGTGTTTGGAGAGCTCCTGATCTGCCTAAACAGTAGAAACCCCCACAAATGACACCATTTTGGAAACTAGACCCCTCAAGAAACTTATCTAGATGTGTGGTGAGAACTTTGAACCCCCAGGTGTTTCACTAAAGTTTATAACATACAGCCGTAAAATAAAAAATCTTTTTTTTTTTTACAAAAATGATTTTTTCGCCCCCAATATTTTATTTTCACAAGGGTAACAGGAGAAATTGGACCCCAAAAGTTGTTGTCCAATTTGTCCTGAGTACGCTGATACCCAATATGTTGGAGAAAACTACTGTATGGGCGCATGTCAGGGCTCGGAAGGGAAGTAGTGACGTTTTGGATTGCAGATTTTGATGGAATGGTCTGGGGGCGTCATGTCGCATTTGGAGAGCCCCTGATGCGCCTAAACAGTGGAAACCCCCCACAAGTGACCCCATTTTGGAAAATAGACCCCACAAGGAACTTATCTAGATGTGTGGTGAGCACTTTGAACCCCGAAGTGCTTCACAGAAGTTTATAACGCTCAGCCGTAAAAATAAAAATCTTTTTTTTTTTTTTACAAAAATGATTTTTTTGCCCCCAATATTTTATTTTCACAAGGGTAACAGGAGAAATTGGACCCCAAAAGTTGTTGTCCAATTTGTCCTGAGTACGCTGATACCCAATATGTGGGAGAAAACTAATGTATGGGTACACGTTGGGGCTCGGAAGGGAAGTAGTGACGTTTTGGATTGCAGACTTTGATGGAATGGTCTGCGGGCGTCATGTCGCATTTGGAGAGCCCCTGATGCGCCTAAACAGTGGAAATCCCCAACAAGTGACCCCATTTTGGAAAATAGACCCCACAAGGAACTTATCTAGATGTGTGATGAGCGCTATGAAGCCCCAAGTGCATCACAGAAGTTTATAATGTACAGCCGTAAAAACAAAAAAATCATTTTTTTTTACAAAAATGATATTTTCGCCCCCAGTTTTTTATTTTCCCAAGGGTAACAGAAGAAATAGGACAAATTGCACAATAACTCTTGGGGTCTAGAGTACGCTGATACCCCATATGTGGGGGTAAACTACTGTTTGGGCGCATGGCAGAGCTCAGAAGTGAAGGAGCACCGTTTGACTTTTTCAACGCAGAATTGGCTGGAATTGAGATCAGACGCCATGTCACATTTGGAGAGCCCCTGATGTGCCTAAAGAGCGGAAACCCCCCAATTCTAACTCCAACCCTAACCCCAACACACCCCTAACCCTAGTCCAACCCTAACCACAAACCTAAACCTAACACACCCCTAATCCCAACCCTAACCCTAATCCTAACTTTAGCGCCAACCCTAACCCTAACTTTAGCCGCAACCCTAACCCTAATGGGAAAATGGAAATAAATACATTTTTTTTAGTTTATTATTTTTCCCTAACTAAGGGGGGGATAAAAGGGGGTTTGATTTACTATTTATAGCGGGTTTTTATGATTGGCAGCTGTCACGCTAAAAGACAATTTTTATTGCAAAAAATAGTTTTTTGCATCGCCACATTTTGAGAGCTATAATTTTTGCATATTTTCGCCCACTGAGTCATGTGAGGTCTTATTTTTTGTGGTACGAGTTGAAGTTTTTATTGGTACCATTTTTGAGCACGTGACATTTTTTGATCGCTTTTTATATCGATTTTTGGGAGGTTAGAATGAACAAAAATCAGCAATTCATGAATTTCTTTTGGGGGAGGCGTTTTTACTGTTCCGCGTGTGGTAAAATTGATACAACAGTTTTATTCTTCGGGTCAGTACGATTATGGCGATACCTCACTTATATCATTTTTTATGTTTTGGCGCTTTTATAGAATAAAAACAATTTTATATAAAAAATAATTATTTTTGCATCGCTTTATTCTGCGAGCTATAACTTTTTTATTTTTTCACTGATGATGCTGTATGGCAGCTTGTTTTTTGCGGGACAAGATGACGTTTTCAGCGGCACCATGTCTATTTATATCGGTCTTTTTGATCGCGTGTTATTCCACTTTTTGTTTGGCGGTATGATGATAAAGCATTGATTTTTTGCTTTGTTTTTTTCTTTTTTTTCAAGGGGTTCACTAAAGGGGTTAACTAGTGGGACAGTTTTATAGGGGGGTCGTTACGGACGTGGTGATACCAAATATGTGTACTTTTATTGATTTGTTTTTTTTATTTACAGGAAGAAATGAATTTATTGGGGAATATTTTTTTTTTTTTTTATTTATTTTGGATTTTTTTTTTAAAACATGTTTATTTTTATTTTTTTAACTTTTTTTACTTTGTCCCAGGGTGGGACATCACTGTATTTTATCAGATTGCTGGTGTGACAGTGTGCAAAGCACTCTGTCACACCAGCGATCGCAGAGGCATAGCTGCAGGCTTCTCAGTGCCTGCTCTCAGCAGGCACTGAGGAAGCCGCCTCCCTGCAGGACCCAGCGGCCATCTTGGATCCGGGTTCTGGGAGGGAGGAAGCCCTCAGAACAGCGCGATCACATCGCGCTGGTCTGAGAGTCTCAGGGGAGTGCGCAGGGAGCCCCCTCCCTGCGCGATGCTCCCCTGTGCCCCCGGTACACCGCGATAATGTTTGATCGCGGTGTGCCAGGGGTTAATGTGCCGGGAGCGGTCCGTGACCGCTCCTGACACACAGTCACGGGTGTCAGCTGAGATAATCAGCTGACACCCGGCGGCGATTTCGCCTATGACGTACTATCCCGTTCATGGTCAGATTGGCACGGGTTTCATGGACGGGATAGTACGTCTGATGTCAGAGAGGGGTTAATATATGGTCCCCTGATAGGGGACGTATCACATATTAAACTGATAAGAACAGATACTACACTTGATCTTAGCCAAAAGGCCGAGAAGCGATAACCTGAATTGCTTTGGCACTTGGGATGACCCATGGCCTAACACAGACATCCATCCCTTGTGGAAATGGAGATAAAAAATGCCCAGATGAAGGCATGGTAACCAACTCGGGACACATTCAAAAAGAGCTCAAGGATGCTTGTTTTCTCTGCACTCCATGCATTTGAATTAGCATGACTCCCCTATTTTAACACAAGCACACCCTCCCTCATCCTGTTGTGCCAATGTGTAGCCCTGGTGTGAAGGCACACGCAGTACCCTGGAGGATGTGTGGAGAGATAGCAGTTCAATGCTCAATGAACATTCATTCCAACACGCACTTAGACACGCCCTTAGGGTATTTAGCCATTCGTCAGGGAGTGTTCAGTCATTCAGTGATTGATTCATTCAGGCAGTCTAGCCTGGACGTGGAGGGAGGAAGTAGTCCAGCCTGGGTCTGTGTGCAGTTCAGAAAGTGGAGGCCAGTAAAGGTGAGCCAGATCACCTCAGCCTGGTCAGAGCTGTGCCCCACTGATAGACAGACTGAGACATTTATTGAGAAGGAAGAGGGATTTGCAGATACTTCAGTCTCCTGTCCCAAGGACAGTGAAGGTTCAGAGACGTGCTCCTGCCTAGAGGAATACTGAGATTCTGGCAACAAACTCTGGAAAGAAGCAAGAAGGGACTGATCTATATAACCTGTGGAAGTGAGGAGTGCTTATGCTACAAGCGCGGACAAGGCGAAGGGCACAGTGGAAGGAATTTAGAAGTGCTTTAGGATTGGAGAAGTCCTGCACATTGTCACCGGTCACTGGGGACCGAAGCATCACTATAGCTTCATGCATAGTGGTAGAAAAACCAGAGGCTTACTGGACCTTAGGTTACAGAAAGCAGCCCCTGGAGTGTCGGTACGTAACTGGGGTCAGGGGGAGTGAGAACCTTGAGCCTGATCAGCAAAATTAGGAACTCAGCTCTCTCACAGGAAGGCTCCGACCACAAAACTGACCGGGCAGTACAGCTTGGAGAAGCTGGAGTTTATAGAGGGAACTACGCTTTATGCTGGTTGGACTCACCATTTTGAAAGTAAAGGAGGCCCCTAACTTGTTCAGCTGCTACCTCGAAACACATCCTCCATTGGATCAGCCTCCCTGGGACCTGCCTGAACAACTTGAAGTAAAAGGTATGGAAAGACGCTGATGTGTGAGACTGTGTTATTCAATTGCACCCCTGCACAACCCCATCATAACCATCGACCTGAGGGAAGAGTCCCACCTGTAGGGGACCCGACATCTAGCTGCCTCACCATCCCCTCAGAGATTTACAGCAGCGCTGGTCTTAGTGATCAGAAGACTACAGGTGGCGTCACGAACTGTATATAAATCTATCCCCTGTAAATATACCCCCCAACATACGCCTGACCGCCAGGGCCACAGACCGAGCCACCGCTACCTGTGACAACCCCATAGACTTCCATGGGCTCGGCTCTGGGTACCCCATTGCCCTGGTAATCCACAATTGTGGTGCGTGGTCGAGACAAATTGGCGTCACGAACAGGATACGAAACTTGCAGGATTGCGAGCCCTGTGTGCCTGTGGAGTGTTTTTGTGAAAAAGGACTGTTTGCTATTTTTGGCGCTAAAATCCGCCATTTTGCCGCCATATTCGCGCCCTCAGGCGCTGGAGAAGAAGGTGGGCGTACCTGAAAGAGCGCGCAAAGTCTTGGACACGCCCCCGGCTCTGACTCAGCGGCAGGTCCTGCAACAGGAAGTGAACGCTCTGACATCAGAGCGCCTGCGACGAAGGTCCTGTTCCCACTGCTGTGCCTGTGAAGTAGCAGCATCTGAAACCGGTAGGCTCCGTTTAACCAAGGGGGCGCTAAGATGTCACAACAACCGGCTGACAGTGCGGCCCCGGCCGGAGGCCCCAATCCCGCACCGCCTGGTATTGTAGCGCCAGATGGGGGTGCAGGTCCAGCACCCAGTCCGGTAGTCCCGATCATGCCACTAACGCTCCCATATATGCCTGGGCGAAATGGCTTCCCCAGTACAGCGGTGAGCCAGGCACATTAGCAGGCTTCAAGCGGAAGTTATGCAGCATCCTAGAAATGTACTCCATGCCTGAGAGACAAAAAGCTGCTGTGCTAATAGGGCAGCTAACTGGCGCTGCTGAGAGGGAAGTGGAGACTTGGGATACCGTTGATCAGGAGTCGGTACCTGCGATCTTCCTTAAGCTGCATGCCATATTTGAAGACCGCACAGAAACGGATCTCCGGATGGCCTTCTATCACTGTTCACAACAGCCAGGTGACAGCATCCGGGACTACGCTTGCCGACTACAAGGAGCCCTGAGAGCTCTTAAGCAGATTAATAATTTAAATGCTATCGATGAGAATAAAATGCTGAAAGAACAATTTATACAGGGATTGAGATCCCAAGAGGAACGCAGAACTGTAAACTGGTGGTCCTTAGATCATCCGGATGCTACCTTTGATGCCCTAAAAGACATGGCAATAAAAGGGCTGCGGCCCCTGGGCAAACCTGAAGTGGCAACCCAACATCATCAGGGTGAAGTCACTCTGGAACCGGCAGTACCCCCCTTTTCCCCGCTAGTGGCAGAAACCAAAACGCAGGCGACACCCCCTAGTGAATTGGATTGTCTGCGCTCAGAGGTGCGCCAGCTGACTAAAAATCTGGCTGCTGTGATGAGTGCCCTGCAGCTGCGGAAAGAGGAGGAAGGGAAGATCTTGTTAGCTGACTGCCCAGAAGACGTCCCGTGGATGCACCGGAGAAGAAAGAAGACGTCGCCCCCCCGGAGAAGGACAACGCCACCCCCAGGAGCGACCTCTGATCAACACCCTCCTCGTCGAGAGATCATCTGTTATCGATGCAACCGGAAAGGTCATATGTCTCCACAGTGTCCTTTAAACGGGCAGAACCTGGGTCCAAGGGCCAACACCCAGGAGAATACCCGTCAGGCCCCTTAGACTGGAACCGCAGGTATGTGGGTGGGTGACCCTACCTGTCCATCATCTTAGATGGTATTGCAGTTCCGGCATTGTTAGACACTGGGTCCCAAGTGACCCTAATACCTGATGCCCTATATACTAAGTACTGGTCAATGGACAGTCTTAATCCCCCGAGCCCTGACTTTACCGTATATGCTTCTAATGGTCTTCCTGTAGAAGTACTCGGGACAAAATGTGTAGATGTAAAGGTGGGCAGAGAGGAGTTGAAAGACCAGGGGCTTCTGGCAGTAAAGACTGTAAATGAGGAGAACGGTTTAAATATAATTTTGGGCACTAACATTATCGGTAATTGTTTGGGAGAAGTTGTGTTCTTGCTCCAACAGCTCGCTGAGATTGCCCGACCAAGGCAGAGAGGAGTAATCCAAAGAGAGATCCGGGCCCTGGTGTGTCAGCAGCAAGTGAAGCTTACAGACGGCGAAATTGGTAATGTACGGGTCACTGACTCGGATCCTATTGTGATACCCCCAATGAGTGAAATGATCATCTGGTGCAGGGCAGCCATAGGTCTGAGAGGACAGAATTACCAAGCTGTAGTAGAACCCCACCATTCAGAACATAGACCTACACTTATGACTGCTAGGGGAGTAGTAGAAGTGGTGAATGGAAGAGTACCGGTACGGCTTCTCAATTGGGGAGATGATGAGGTAAACTTACCCCGTTATGCAACCATTGCTAAACTACATGCTGTCGACAATAATTCTATTCTCCCGGCTGAGTCCTTAGACTCCTGTCAAATAGCGGAGGACAATGACCCAGCAACTCAGGTGGCGGAATGGTGTCAGCAACTCCATGTTGGGACGGACACCACTCCCGCTCACCAGAAGCAAGGGTATTACGGGTGGTGCAAGAGTATGCCCAAGTGTTTAGCAAGCACCCACTTGATTTTGGGGTAATTAAGGGAGTCCAACATCATATCCCTACAGGCAGTCATCCTCCCATCAAGGAGCGGTATAGGCCTATACCCCCAGCCCATTATCAGAAGGCTAAAGAAATGTTGCATGATATGAAGAAAGCCGGGGTGATAAGGGATAGTTGTAGCCCCTGGGCAGCCCCTCTAGTTCTGGTTAAAAAGAAAGATGGTAGTATGAGAATGTGTGTGGATTACAGGCAGGTGAACCGCATAACACACAAGGATGCATACCCGTTACCACGTATAGAGGAATCATTAGCTGCTCTGAAAACGGCTAACTACTTTTCTACCCTTGATCTGACTAGTGGTTACTGGCAAGTGGCTGTGGCTGAGGAGGATCGTGAGAAAACGGCTTTCACCACCCCAATGGGGCTCTGTGAGTTCGACAGAATGCCGTTTGGGCTCAGTAGTGCCCCAGGAACATTTCAGAGAGTGATGGAGAACTGCCTGGGACATCTCAATTTTGAAACCGTGCTGCTATATCTAGACGACGTCATCGTGTATTCCAAGACTTATGAGGACCATCTGAAGCACCTGGCAGAAGTATTTGAGTCCCTGTCTAGGTACGGGATGAAGTTGAAACCCTCAAAATGCCATTTACTCAAACAGAAGGTACAATACTTGGGGCACATCGTCAGTTCGGAAGGAGTAGCGCCGGACCCAGAGAAAGTCACTGCCATCCAGAAGTGGCCGGAGCCGAAGAACCTTAAGGAAGTGCGACAGTTCCTGGGACTAACGGGTTACTACAGGAGATTCGTGAAAGATTACACGAAGAAGGCAGCTCCTTTACAGGACCTCCTAGTAGGACAATCCCTAAAGAGCAGAAACCCTCCCTTTAATTGGGGTAAGGAACAGGCTGAAGCATTCCAAAAGATGAAAGAGATCCTTACAGGTGATGAGATCTTAACCTATCCTGATTACAGCCAACCGTTCCTGTTGTACACCGACGCCAGTAATGAAGGTTTGGAGCAGTTCTCAGTCAGAAGCAGAATGGCCAAGAAAAAGTCATCGCATATGCCAGCAGAAAACTCAGGCCAACTGAAAGGAATCCGGAAAATTATAGCAGCTTCAAGCTGGAGTTTCTGGCGCTGGTCTGGGCCATTACTGAAAGATTTAAGCATTATCTGGCCTCCAATCGGTTCACTGCGTTTACAGATAACAACCCCTTAACGCACCTGGAAACCGCCAAGCTGGGTGCCATGGAGCAGCGATGGATGGCTCGGTTGTCCAATTACCAGTTTACTATCAAGTACCGGGCAGGTCGAAAGAATGCTAATGCTGACGCATTGTCCCGAATGCCGCATGACTCTGATACGGAAGAAGAATCGGACGACCTGGAAGAAATTGAGCTACCTGCGTTCCATCGAAATGGGGTAGTCCACGAGCATCGAGTCAACAGAAAGCAGTATGGTGCAACATTAAATCCTTTACCCCATCACAGCTGGAAAGAGACTCAGGACAGTGATCCAGTGGTCAGCCGCATCAAGGAGTTGTTAAGACAGGAAGGCTCCTCTTTGGAAAAGGATGCACCTATGTCAGCCAAGCTCCTGTGGAACGAGAAAAGCAGGTTGTTCCTATACCGTGAGAAGTTGTGCAGGAGATACGTCAACCTCAGAACCCATGAGATGGTCTGGCAAATTGTGGTCCCCAAGGCAGACGTCCCAATGGTGTTGGAAGCATACCACGATCAAGCAGGACACTTTGACTGGAGAAAGCTGGAGACCCTGTTGAGATGCCGGTTCTACTGGGTAGGGATGCGCAGCTCCATTGAGAGGTGGTGTCGGAACTGTGGACCCTGTGGTCTCAGAAGGAAGGACTACGGTAGTCAGAAGGCACCCCTGCAACCTATCCGGACGACTCGCTCCCTGGAGATTGTGGCCCTGGACCACGTCAAACTGTCGCCAAGTAGATCTGGATACTCATACGCCCTGACCATGGTGGACCATTACTCCAGATTTCTGGTGGTTGTTCCAGTTAAGGATCAGACCGCAGTGACGGCTGCGAAAACCTTTCAAGCAAGCTTCTGCAGACCGCATGGGTATCCGGAGCAAGTATTAACCGATCAAGGACCTGCTTTCGAAGCTGATTTATTCAAGGAATTCTGTCACATGTACGGGTGCAAGAAAATTAGAACAACGCCATACCACCCTCAAACCAACGGTCTTTGCGAAAAAATGAACCATATTGTCCTTGACTTGTTGAGATCCATACCGTTGGAAGACAGAAATCGGTGGCCGGACTTACTTCCTGATTTGGTTGACTTGTATAACCATATACCTGTAAGTTCCACTAACTGCACTCCAGCCTATCTTATGAGAGCAAGGCCCGGAAGACTACCAATGGATTTAGAACTTGGAGTGGTAGAACCGGAGGCAGACGACGCCGTGGAAAACTGGGACATCAATCGGCAAGAGCAATACAGACGAGTGCAAACCTGTGTAGAAGAAAGTCTCAACAAGGCACGGGAGAAACAGGAAGATATTTACAACAGAAATGCTCCTGCCAAGCCTTTGATGCCTGGAGAAGTGGTATTAAAAAGGAAAAGGAAAATGCACAAATTGGATAACCAGTGGGAACAAGAACCCTACGTTGTACAAGATTCTAAATATGACAACAGAAAAGTTTGTATCATCAGTAAGGACGGAGGAAGAACAATAACCACTGTGTCCAGAGACCATTTGAAATTGTGTCCAGAACCCTTAAAGCTTTGTGAAAAGAACCCTGTCATCAATCAAGAAGAAGGAAAGGAAGAGGTCATACACACGGATCTGGGAGATTTTCCTGCGGATTGGCCCCGACTGGGAGATGCTGTAATAGTTCCGGTGTTGCAGTTTTATCAGCCACAAGAGGAAGTTCTACCTCCAGTTGTGCCCGTGGTGCCAGTTGAGTCCGTTCAGGAGTTACCCATTTCAGCAACACCTCAACCTACGGAATCTCAAGAAGGATCATCAGAAGCAGCGCACCATACTATGGGATCCCCTGGTGAAGCTGACTCACACCGCCCAGCCATCAGTATGCTTGCCAGATCCATAGAAAGATTGAGGCAGTTCTATAGTTTGCCGTTACGCAGTGCAGACAGATCACAACTTAATATACCTGAAGCTACTCCACGTAGATCAGAGCGAATCACAAAAGGGAAGATACCCATTCGATACCAGCAGTAATTATAACAAATTAATGTGAATATTGTAAAAAGTATATATATATATGTGTCTTATAATGGACTGAGAGGCTGAGGACTGTGCCAGCCCAGAACTTATCTTGTAAATAGTTGCACTAAGGTGCCTTATAATGGTTTCACACGAAGCCTTGACTTACCTCTGAACATAAAACCCGTGTGGTGTGGCACTGAGTGAGGTCTGCATTCATATGTCCTGCAGCCCACCCAGGACCCACGTTGAAGGTTTGGTGCGGGTCCTTCACAAGAATATTGCCGTTTATTTATATGAACATGTCTATTTAATATTTTGTATTTTTATATATTTAATGTTTTGTTTGCAACGTTGAAGAAATCTTTACCTCCCGGATGGGACGAGTTAATGTTAATGTTTAATGCATAAACAAAAATTGTCTCTTTGTATTTCACAGCCCGGGAGTGCTGTCTTTTACCATGGGGGAATGTGTAGCCCTGGTGTGAAGGCACACGCAGTACCCTGGAGGATGTGTGGAGAGATAGCAGTTCAATGCTCAATGAACATTCATTCCAACACGCACTTAGACACGCCCTTAGGGTATTTAGCCATTCGTCAGGGAGTGTTCAGTCATTCAGTGATTGATTCATTCAGGCAGTCTAGCCTGGACGTGGAGGGAGGAAGAAATGAATTTATTGGGGAATATTTTTTTTTTTTTTATTTATTTTGGATTTTTTTTTAAAACATGTTTATTTTTATTTTTTTAACTTTTTTACTTTGTCCCAGGGTGGGACATCACTGTATTTTATCAGATTGCTGGTGTGACAGTGTGCAAAGCACTCTGTCACACCAGCGATCGCAGAGGCATAGCTGCAGGCTTCTCAGTGCCTGCTCTCAGCAGGCACTGAGGAAGCCGCCTCCCTGCAGGACCCAGCGGCCATCTTGGATCCGGGTCCTGGGAGGGAGGAAGCCCTCAGAACAGCGCGATCACAT
This sequence comes from Oophaga sylvatica, assembly GCA_033576555.1. Classification (NCBI taxonomy): domain Eukaryota; kingdom Metazoa; phylum Chordata; class Amphibia; order Anura; family Dendrobatidae; genus Oophaga; species Oophaga sylvatica. Next base: position 436,526,584 of record JARQOD010000005.1, on the reverse strand, counting down.
CGCGCTGGTCTGAGAGTCTCAGGGAGTGCGCAGGGAGCCCCCTCCCTGCGCGATGCTCCCCTGTGCCCCCGGTACACCGCGATAATGTTTGATCGCGGTGTGCCAGGGGTTAATGTGCCGGGAGCGGTCCGTGACCGCTCCTGACACACAGTCACGGGTGTCAGCTGAGATAATCAGCTGACACCCGGCGGCGATTTCGCCTATGACGTACTATCCCGTTCATGGTCAGATTGGCACGGGTTTCATGGACGGGATAGTACGTCTGATGTCAGAGAGGGGTTAATATATGGTCCCCTGATAGGCGACGTATCACATATTAAACTGATAAGAACAGATACTACACTTGATCTTAGCCAAAAGGCCGAGAAGCGATAACCTGAATTGCTTTGGCACTTGGGATGACCCATGGCCTAACACAGACATCCATCCCTTGTGGAAATGGAGATAAAAAATGCCCAGATGAAGGCATGGTAACCAACTCGGGACACATTCAAAAAGAGCTCAAGGATGCTTGTTTTCTCTGCACTCCATGCATTTGAATTAGCATGACTCCCCTATTTTAACACAAGCACACCCTCCCTCATCCTGTTGTGCCAATGTGTAGCCCTGGTGTGAAGGCACACGCAGTACCCTGGAGGATGTGTGGAGAGATAGCAGTTCAATGCTCAATGAACATTCATTCCAACACGCACTTAGACACGCCCTTAGGGTATTTAGCCATTCGTCAGGGAGTGTTCAGTCATTCAGTGATTGATTCATTCAGGCAGTCTAGCCTGGACGTGGAGGGAGGAAGTAGTCCAGCCTGGGTCTGTGTGCAGTTCAGAAAGTGGAGGCCAGTAAAGGTGAGCCAGATCACCTCAGCCTGGTCAGAGCTGTGCCCCACTGATAGATAGACTGAGACATTTATTGAGAAGGAAGAGGGATTTGCAGATACTTCAGTCTCCTGTCCCAAGGACAGTGAAGGTTCAGAGACGTGCTCCTGCCTAGAGGAATACTGAGATTCTGGCAACAAACTCTGGAAAGAAGCAAGAAGGGACTGATCTATATAACCTGTGGAAGTGAGGAGTGCTTATGCTACAAGCGCGGACAAGGCGAAGGGCACAGTGGAAGGAATTTAGAAGTGCTTTAGGATTGGAGAAGTCCTGCACATTGTCACCGGTCACTGGGGACCGAAGCATCACTATAGCTTCATGCATAGTGGTAGAAAAACCAGAGGCTTACTGGACCTTAGGTTACAGAAAGCAGCCCCTGGAGTGTCGGTACGTAACTGGGTCAGGGGGAGTGAGAACCTTGAGCCTGATCAGCAAAATTAGGAACTCAGCTCTCTCACAGGAAGGCTCCGACCACAAAACTGACCGGGCAGTACAGCTTGGAGAAGCTGGAGTTTATAGAGGGAACTACGCTTTATGCTGGTTGGACTCACCATTTTGAAAGTAAAGGAGGCCCCTAACTTGTTCAGCTGCTACCTCGAAACACATCCTCCATTGGATCAGCCTCCCTGGGACCTGCCTGAACAACTTGAAGTAAAAGGTATGGAAAGACGCTGATGTGTGAGACTGTGTTATTCAATTGCACCCCTGCACAACCCCATCATAACCATCGACCTGAGGGAAGAGTCCCACCTGTAGGGGACCCGACATCTAGCTGCCTCACCATCCCCTCAGAGATTTACAGCAGCGCTGGTCTTAGTGATCAGAAGACTACAGGTGGCGTCACGAACTGTATATAAATCTATCCCCTGTAAATATACCCCCCAACATACGCCTGACCGCCAGGGCCACAGACCGAGCCACCGCTACCTGTGACAACCCCATAGACTTCCATGGGCTCGGCTCTGGGTACCCCATTGCCCTGGTAATCCACAATTGTGGTGCGTGGTCGAGACACCAACACGCTTCAGGCTGTTAAGGGGTGGGACAGGAACATTCAACAAACGAGCAGCTGTCTGCCTTTAGCATGCTGATTATGCGTAGGACCTACCTCTGTTCTGGGTAGTACCTACCTGTCCGCCTTCATCAGCAGACTGCAGATGTCTGTCTCTGCAAAGCTATTTACAGGCTAAGGGCTCGTTGTCTCACCAAGGGTCATTGTGACACGTGCAAGTGTTCCATGGCACACATTCCGTCTACTGCAGGCAGCATTGGACGCACAAAAAACGTGGCTGCCACAAACCAATAGAATACACAGACAGGTGAATGGTAGGCAGCACATTCAAAGATCTTGCCAGATCAAATTTTGTTGCATTTATTTAATACACATATACAAAATTTAAAAGTTGGCGGTCCATAAGAGGGAGACAATGTTTTGCAAAAGAGATCATTGCATCAAGAATGTGAGCAGTGTGCAATAGCTACATTTGGGATACTTCAATTTTTTTCCTCTTTTTGGTCCAGAAGAGGGAGACTATGTAAAAACATATCTAAAATGTGCACTTTTGAACATGAAAATAGCAGTATACAGCAAAAAGGAGGAAAAAAAGCATTCAAATAATGCATAGTGCACTGTTCCCATAAATACTGCAATACCGGGTCAATGCGTGGAGTGGACAGAGCAAGCTCTGTTCTAAAAATCCATTTAATATATGGTCCCCTGATAGGGGACGTATCACATATTAAAGTGATAAGAACAGATACTACACTTGATCTTAGACAAAAGGCCGAGAAGCGATAACCTGAATTGCCTTGGCACTTGGGATGCCCCATGGCCTAACACAGACATCCATCCCTGCTAATTAAACATAACAAAATTTTTAACATAAAAGTAACTCCAGTGGAACAGATACCCTCTGGTGTTGCAAATAGGAATGCTCTTTTAAACCGGAAATAAACGTTTTGGATATATCGTCTGGGAACATTATATCCAAATGGATTGAATGATATCATAGAGAGAGTTTGAATGTTTTTTTGTTTTTTTTTTCTTCTTGCATCTATGCTGTCAAAGTTGGTGGGTGTGCTCCTGAACTTGGTCCACTCCCTAAATTAAGTGTCTGAGACTGGGATAAAAGGTTTGCCACTATATATAAGTGTTACTGAATTTTATATTATTAGGATTTGTACTGTGTTTTTATGATACCTGATGAAGGATATATACTGTATCCGAAACGCGTTGTATCTCCTCCATTTTAACTTAGTAAATAAAAAAATATGAAATATCATCTTTGGATGTGAGTCCTGGGAATCGCTGCCATTCATGGGCTGGATGTGCCTTTCTTGATTTATTCATCCTGTGTGAGCCTGAATCTGGCTCTTTCACTTGGATCCACCCGAGGCAAATGTGTAGCCCTGGTGTTAGGCACACGCAGTACCCTGGAGAATGTGTGGAGAGATAGCAGTTTAATGCTCAATACCCATTCACTCAACATACACTAGACACACCCTTAGGGTAGTGTAGTCACTTGTGAGGGAGTGGTCAGTGTGTATTCGTTGAGTGATTAGAGTAGTCAGTTTCCTGTCCTCGGACGGAGCAGACGTGTGGAGTCTAGCTGGGACTTGGAGGGAGGAAGCAGTCCAGCCTGGTTCTACCAGCAGTTCAGCAAGTGGAGGCCAGTAAGGGCGAGATATAGATCACCTCAGCCTGGTCAGAGCTGTACCTCATTTGAAGACATTGATAAGGAAAGAAGAGCTTAGTACAGAAATACTTCAGTCTCCTGTCCCAAGGACAGTGAAAGGTTCAGAGACGTGCTCCTGCCTAGTGGATTACTGAGAGTCTGTCAACTAACTCTGAAGGAAGAGAAGAAGGGAGTGATTATATGACTTTTTGCAAGTGTGAGTGTTTATGCTACAAGCGCGGACAAGGCGAAAGGCACAGTGGAAAGGAATATTTGAAAAGTGCTTTTGGATTGAAGAAGTCCTGCACATTGTTACCGGTCACTGGGGACCGAAGGATCACTAAAGCTTCACGCTTAGTGGTAAGAAAACCAGAGGCTTATCGGACCTTAGGTCGCGGCAAGCAGCCCCTAAATAGTCGGTACGTAACTGGGTCAGGGGGAGTGAGGACCTTGAGTCTCTGCAGGACAAGATAGGAATTCAGCTCTCTCACAGGAAGGCTCCGACCACAAAACTGACTGGGCAGTACAGCTATGGAATAGCTGGAGTTATAGAGGGAACTACGCTTCATGCTGGTTGTACTCATTGTTGTGAAAGTAAAGGAGGCCCCTAACTTGTCCAGCTGCTATCTCGAAATACATTCTCCTTGGATCAGCCTCCCTGGGACCTGCCTTACCATCTTACAAGTAAAGGTATGGAAAGACGCTGACCGTGTGGACTGAGTTATTTATCTGCATGCCTGCACAACCCTGCTTTAACTACCGACCAGAGGGAAGAGTCCCACCTGTAGGGGACCCGACATCTAGCTGCCTTATCATCCCCTCAGAGATCTACAGCAGCGCTGGTACTAATTACCAGAAGACTACAGGTGGCGTCACGAACTGTATATAAATCTATCCCCTGTAAATATTCCCCCAACATACGCCAGACCGCCAGGGCCACAGACCGAGCCACCGCTACCTGTGACAATCCCCATAGACTTCCATGGGCTCGGCTCTGAGTACCCCATTGCCCTGGTAACCCACAATTGTGGTGGCGGGTCGACACACAAGCTGCAAGCCCTGTCTATTGAAAAGTATCCCAGAAGGATTTTTGAGGATACATAATCTAAAGCCATATTAGTCTTCTATCAGGTGAGTGCATAAAATTGTGCACACTCTAAAGACTATAATATTGTTTTTACGCACTTAGGGCGCCGCGATTTGTCTATTCTTCTCTCCCAAACAGGGTTTTTTTTGTATATTGTCACCGAAAGGAGCTTTTCCTAATCGGTTGAAGACAGACACCCCAGAC
>JARQOD010000005.1:436454808-436521646 GCA_033576555.1 Oophaga sylvatica | reverse complement strand
GCATCTTGTATCGGTTCGGGCAAATCCTGATGATGGCAGCCTATTTTGCCAATAGTTCTTGGAGTCTGCAAAATGGTTTTTTTTGTCCATTCACTTTTTGAAGGTTGTCCATGTTTTCAATGGAATTTGAAAACTGGGTATATTCGACCATGGACCCAAAATTTCAACGTTAGTTCAAAAATCCATTGTTTATCATTTTTTTGCCTTGCTTTGGCGCCCCTCATGCAGGAAAAATTATTGATCACAAAATTGCTCCTGGTTTTTGAGAGGTTTTTTTTGGAGGTACTTTATCCCTTTCTTTTTCTTTGCGTGTTCTTAGGCGAACTGTGAGCGGCCCACTTCATGTATGAAAAGGAACCGCACACATGAATGGTCTGGGGATGTTTGACTGTTGGGTTGACTGGATTCATAGCGGTCCCTTTTCTTCTCGGGGCAATCATTTTTCCCGTGCCCCCAACGTCTGCAGAGGGAGAGATGTGACTTCTTTGTCCCTGTTGACAACAGGCCACCCTAAAAAAAGCCTATGTCATCCCAACAGCTAATTTCCTGAGACCATCCAAGGGAATGAGGAAGGAATAGTATCTAAATTTCCCCCAAGACCAAGCCTAATGATCCAGGAGCAATTTGATGGTGAACAATACTTTTTTTCTAGCATGATGGAGCATCATGTCACAAGGAAAAAGTGAAAAACTACTGTATTTTGCAGATTATAAGACGCACCCCAAATTATGGGAGGAAAATAGGAGTTTTTAATGAAATGGTGGTACGTATTATAATCTGCTTTTACAATAGCTTACCTGGGGGGCGCTTTAATGGGTCCCAGGTGGCAGGGTCACTGCTGTAAGATGGCGGAGGCAGGAAATGCTGCGGGCCCCAGGCTTGTAGAATGTGGTGTTTGGCGGAGGTAGGAGTGGGGGCAATGCTGCGGGCCCTAGGCTGGTAGGAGGTGGTTTTCCGTGGAGGTAGCAGTGGGGCAATGCTGCGGGCCCTAGGCTGTTAGGAGGTGTTTTTGGCGGAGGTAGGAGTGGGGAGATGCTGCGAGCCCTAGGCTGTTAGGAGGTGGTTTTCAGTGGAGGTAGGAGTGGGGCAACGCTGCGGGCCCTAGGCTGTTAGGAGGTGGTTTTCGGTGGAGGTAGGAGTGGGGAGATGCTGCGAGCCCCAGGCTGGTAGGAGGTGGTTTTCGGTGGAGGTAAGAGTGCGGAGATGCTGTGGGCCCCAGGCTGGTGGTGTTCGGTGGGGCGGAGGTTCCACCATCATTTTGTGAAAGCAAGGAGCCCCCAGACTTTCCATGCTTTTTCAATGCGGTGGGTTCTGGAGAAAATGGCCGCCATAATCAGCACATGTGCAATTGAGATTTCAGAAGAGGAGATCTCGGTGCCGAGATCTCAATTTGCACATGTGCCGCCTCCAGCCGTCATTTTCCCACAGTCCACCGAATTGAAAAGCATGGAAAGTGCGGGGGCTCCGGACTTTGACAAAATGTTGGCAGAGCCCCCGCACTGCCGAACACCCCATCCTACCAGCCTGGGACCTGCAGCATAGCCCCACCCCTGCTGCCGCCGCCAGAAGCTTCCTGCTGCAGCGACCCAGGGACCCTGCACCACCGCAGCTGGCAAGCTACTTTCGTGTTATAGGATGCACCCCCCCCCCCTCTATTTTCCCCCCAAATTTGGGGGAAAAAAAGTATGTCCTTATAATCCAAAAAATACGTTGGGCAGCTTAGTGAACAAACATTGAAATATTGGCCTTGAAATTCCCCAGATCTCAGTCCCATTGAGAACCTGTGGATTTCCAAAAACACAGAAATTGTGATAACTCCCAAGCGCTGATTAGACAATAATGGGTTGTCATCAGTCAGGCTGATATCCAGCATGCCAGGTGATTTGCAAAAGTCTTGAAAAATAAGGGTGAACCCTATAAATCTTGAGTCTTTGCATCAATTTGATGCAATTTGTCAGTAAAAATGTATAAAATGCTGATTATTGTGCTTCCGAAACCATAGAAAAAAATCTTCTGCCAGGAAAGTGGAGGTGAGCACACTCTGCATATAAACTGTACGTACAGTACAGACCAAAAGTTTGGACACACCTTCTCATTTAAAGATTTTTCTGTATTTTCATGACTATGTAAATTGTACATTCACACTGAAGGCATCAAAACTATGAATTAACCCATGTGGAATTATATACTTAACAATAAAGTGTGTAACAACTGAAAATATGTCTTATATTCTAGGTTCTTCAGGTTAGCCACCTTTTGCTTTGATGACTGCTATGCACACTCTTGGCATTCTCTTGATGAGCTTCAAGAGGTAGTCACCAGAAATGATCTTCCAACAATCTTGAAGGAGTTCCCAGAGATGCTTAGCACTTGTTGGCCCTATTGACTTCACTCTGCGGTCCAGGTCAGTAGCTGGTGGCTACTTTGAAGAACCTAGAATATAAGACATATTTTCAGTTGTTTCACACTTTTTTGTAAAGTGTAATGTATAATTCCACATGTGTTAATTCATAGTTTTGATGCCTTCAGTGTGATTCTACAATTTTCATAGTCATGAAAATACAGAAAAATCTTTAAATGAGAAGGTGTGTCCAAACTTTTGGTCTGTACTGTATGTTTCATAATGGTGGTTATTAGAGTGCATTGTAAACTACTTTTTCATTCTAGTCTTTATAATTGTGCAACCCAATAAAAATATGTACAAATAAGCTCAATAATCCCAGAATGAGGGTCTGCCAATGTATGTCAATGATACAAGACTGTATGTTACAACACATGGAAAACACGTTCTTTCACCTTTTGAACAGGGTTGGATACTTCAGAATCTAAGCGAACGACGAGGTAACACATGTGAATAAGGTTTTACATAACTAGTTACTCGCAGAGCAAAGAATCTACATGAATGAGGGATTTTCATATCCATGGCCTGTTCCAAATTTTTCCTGATTTACAGTGGATTTCAACTGTTGCTCCTCCTAAAAAAATCTATGTATTTTAGGTAATTTTTGTTGTTTTTATTATTGGTAACATTCAGTAAAGCCTCATTTCCCCTCCCGATCTATTTTCTTTATTGATCAGTGCTATTTATCAGTGTTTATCAATAGATAAGCTGCAGTAAGAAATGCTAGTAAGGCCAGGATCACACATGCGAGGAATACAGCCGAGTCTCGCATATTAATACCCGGCACTGCTGCCTTCCTCGGGTGTGGAGCGTGCGGCCACATAGCAATTCATGGAGCCGCACGACTTCCGGGGCAAGGAAAGAGTAGCGCATGCGCTGTAATGATTTTATGCTTTGCCCACTGTTGGGCAAAGCACACTGCGCATGCGCAGGGCCGAATTTGAAATGCGCAATTGCGGAAGCCGACGGCTGTACGCAAGTGGTTCCGAGGAGCGGGGGGGAGGACATAGAAAACGCCGCCCTCCTGACCTGACCGCCCTGATTGACAGCGCCAAATACAAACTTTACTAAGGTATTTTGATATGAAAACGGGGGTATCATGATATAAGGTAAATACCGATAGCTTTGTTATGGGACGCACTATTCAGCCATATCTTTAGTTGATATGGCAAAATTGGGGTGACAGATTCCCTTTAAAAGTTGTAATGAATTGTTTTCTATTGTACGTGCTCCTCATCAGCGTGCTTTAGTAGTTTAATATCATTCTCCCCCTTATCATGATTATACTATTCTCGACGGCCTGGCTTTTTCCTCCTCACACTTTTTCCTTTTTATAGAGCATTGTAGCTGATGGGTAGAGTAATGTTACACCGGATTTCTCAATCATTGGATTAGGTTATGTAGAAAGGAGTCTCTTTTTGGCTTTTTTATCTGCTGTCCACATCCTGTCGTCTTAGTTCATAACTTCCACTTTCCATCCGCATCTGTTCACATTTCTTGCGGCAGCCATCGTCTGCTTTTCAGTGCTGTCATCATTGCCATTGTCGTACCTTTTTTCCACTCTTACATAAATTGTTTTGCACAAAATCACTTGATATTAGTCTGAAATTATTTTATGCGTACATCATATTGAAACTTGTGTTTGCAGCAAGTTACACGGTAGAAAGGTCACGTTAAAGAAACAAATATATATATATTTTTTCTGCTGTACTGGTGATCATTGCAATGCTATAGTACCCTGGCTGGCTCCATATTGGATAATATGTGGTATCTTGTATGTAAATAATAAATTGTACAATGCCTAGTTAGCAGGATACAGTATCTTGCCTCATAACTGACACACATTGGACAAATAACACTTTTATACAATTGTATATAACATTGTTCCATAGTTTAGTCACCACCTAATTCTTCAAAAATAGATTTCAATAGCTGCAACATGTGCTATTTATTACACCGCAGAGTATGTTGCCAAATTGTGCAGCGCGGAAATGCATCAGCCAGTCATTACCTGCAATTTTCTTGCCTACTTGCATTCAAGAAAATTGTAGTAAGTATATACAACAAAAGTCTAATGATCTACAGTACAGACCAAAAGTTTGGACACACCTTCTCATTTAAAGATTTTTCTGTATTTTCATGACTATGAATGCCAAGAGTGTGCAAAGCAGTCATCAAAGCAGAAGGTGGCTACTTTGAAGAACCTAGAATATAAGACATAATTTCAGTTGTTTCACACTTTTTTGTAAAGTGTAATGTATAATTCCACATGTGTTAATTCATAGTTTTGATGCCTTTAGTGTGAATGTACAATTTTCATAGTCAAGAAAATACAGAAAAATCTTTAAACTAGAAGGTGTGTCCAAACTTTTGGTCTGTACTGTATATACAACGTAAGTCTAATGATCTATATACAACATCATTCTAATGATCTACATACAACATCCTTCTAATGAGCCCCTCTCCTCAATTTTTTCACCTTTTTTTGTTTTATATCCGTAGCTTTATTCCTTTAAGTGACAAGTCAGAATGTAATTACTTAAAGGAGATTTTACCGTCCTAAGGAGATCTTGTGTAGCCGTCTTCTGTCCTGCACCTATTTAATAAGCAAAAGCCGCAAGTGGAAAACATCACTCTGCAAATACTGCACATTGGAAGATTGCCCAAAAAATTGGAATTTAGGACCTATGCAATTTCCCCTTCTTTTTTGAAAAACTCCCACTTACAGCTCATCACTGAGGCAGTGGCGTATCCCGATGTACTATATGTATAGGCATATAATGGGATTTGTATCCTACAGTTACATTGTTAAACAAAACCTTACACGGCAGTATACTCTTTAGTTATCTGTTCTGTTCTATGGAGTAGCGTAGTCCGTGCTGAGATTCTACACACTTTTGTATATCAGCTTGGCCAAGGCCATAATGACACTTTCAGTGTCTGTTGGGCAGATAGATCCCTGTTCCACACTTGATGTGGATGAGGTTGTTGGTTTTGTCAGCCTATTGCCTCATTTTTGTCAACATAAATGGTGACCGTTACTGTGCAATGTGACTGTAATACACTGCGACCTGTTATGTGTGGCTACATGTACATATGTTTGTGCAACAACAGAAACTGCTACATTTCCCAGTTTCCCATCTGTCGCTCTTTGTATTTCCTTACATCTGTAAGTGATGACACTTTGCAATTGAACACCCTTTTTAGGATCAAAGATTTCTTCTTTGAAGGAAAAGGACTGGTAACTGCTATAAAGTGCACTTTTAATCTGATCCATTAGTGTGGTGTGTATGTTTGCTTTTAAATTCTTCTCCTCAAATCCCCGTTTTTCCTAATACAGGTAATTAAATTGAAAGCGGTACCTTTGATGAACTTTGTCATCTTTGTGATATCTAAATGATAATTTGTGTTTTTTTTTGTGTGATGATTTCTATTTTTTGGTCAATTAAGGCTGTTCACACTAGGCTTTTTTAATGCTAATTTTCAGCTTTTTTTTACAGTACCAGTTAAGCCTGAAATTTCAGTAATCTCATGCACACACGTTTTTTTTTATTTTGTCATCAGTATTTTGTCCTTTGCATGTTTTTTTTTGGACACAGATCATGTCACCTTTGTCAGCGGTTTTCACCCATGGGTGGTGAAAAAACTCAGTTATTTTTTTTGCTGCGTTTTTTGTGGCAAAACCTGATTCTATAGAGTAGGATGATTTTTTTTTTCCCCAACACTAAACTTTATCAGCATGCACAAGAGACAAGCAAGAAAACGCAAGAAAAACATACTTTTTCTTCAGCTTCTTTCCTGCCCTGAGATCAGGTTTTGCTGCAGGGAAAAAAAACTCTGAAAAACGTCTAGTATGAACTTACCCTTAGGGTCCTTTGTTTGAGTGTCCCTTTTTTATGCAAAAACATATGGATTATTGACATGCTGACTTTTTTTTTTTTTTTTTTTTAATGTTTTGAAAGTTGACATGACATGGTATTGTTAACGGCAACCTGTCAGCAGGTTTGCCCAATATGACATATGGCCGCCACCTTTCAGCCCTCATATACAGCATTCTTATATGCTAGGAATATGCCCCAGATCTGACCTGCAACAAAAGAAAACCACCTTTTTATTATACTTATCTGGGAGGGTGGTCCGTTCTGAGGGGTATCTCTAGTCCTGGTCTGGCACCTCCCTTTTTTCAGTGTTGTCCTTCTGTGCTTTGTGTGGATGATGAGTGCTACGTCATCAACACAGTGTTTCCCGGCATCACTCTCCCGTGCAGCCGTATTTCTCAGCCCTCACCTGGGCGGGGGAAATACTGCTGTGTGCATGCGCCAGGCAGGGTCAAAAAGCCCCAGCGCATGCGCACTGCGATACTTTGCTCTGCCCTAGTCAGGGTACAAAAGTACGCATGCTCAAGAGCACGATGCTGGGGAACACGGGGTGGATCACTTACAACTCGTCATCCACTCAAAGCACAGAATGGGGCAAACCTGGTGACAGGTTCCCTTTAAAAGGAATCTATCAGTGGGATGAACCCTCCTAAGCCGTCTATATGTGCATAAAGGTCATAGGAAGCCGAATAAGATACTTTGAAGTCTGCGATCTAATGTCCCGAGAAATCCATGATTGTCTTATATGTAAATGAGCTGCTAAGATCTATGGGCTGGACTTAGATCTCAAAATCTCCCCCCAGAGCTAATTTTAAATGAATGGGGACGTTACTGGTTAATCCTTGGCCTGTACTTGCAGGTCTCCAGCCTCTCACTCTTTCTCCTGCTGCCTCCTGCCTGGGTGGAGGGGTTAGAAAGGTCAATAAAGAGAAATACATTTATACTATGCCAGAAGTTTCACCAATATGATGGATAAATTAGAGATGATATTGTTGGAAGAAATGTGTGATATTGTTGGGATAACGAAGACATGGCTGGACAACAGCTATAACTGGGCTGTAAATTTTCAGGGATATAGACTCTTCCCAAATGACTGAATAAATAAGCGAGGGGAGAGGTTGGCTGATATATAAGTCTTCCCTAAAACTCATCCTGCGTGAATATATATTTGAGGCCAATTAAAATGTATTGTCCATACGGATGGAGATAAGAGTAGGGAGCGAGAAGAATAAAATGCTGATAGGGGATTGTTATAAGACTCCTCCAAGTATAATGGAATCAGCAGAAAATACCATAAAGCAATTGGATGAGGCAGCAAATCTGAGAAAAGTAATTATTATCGGGGTGCCAACTACCCTGAATTAAATTGGGCAGCAGAAACCTGCAGATCCATCAAAGGGAACAGATAAAATGCAGTTACCTGGTGCAGGACCCAACAAGAGGGTGTTGCAGTTCTAGACCTAATTTTAACCAATAGGCCAGACAGAATATCAAACGTACGGGTTGGGGGTCACTTGGGTAAAGCCCCCATCTCACATAGCGATATCGCTAGCGAGATCGCTGCTGAGTCACTAGTTTTGTGACGCAGCAGCGAGCTCACCAGCGATATCGCTGTGTGTGACATTCAGCGACGATCAGCCCCCCTGCCGGGTATCGCTGATCGTTGCTGAAATGTCAGGACATTTTTCTCTTCGCCACGACAGCACCCACTGAGAGAGGGGATCCGCCCCTAGGAACAGGAAACCTACAGAGAGATAAAAGGGGCGGCCCCCCTCGCTCCTCAGTTGTTTCCTGTTCCTAGGAGAGGAACCTACTTGAGAAGAGGATTCCTGGGCTGGATAGCCGCCTGTGCGGTTTCTTTTAGAGCGGCAGGGGCTCCAGCACCAGAAGCAGCGTCGGGGGTTTATCCCTCAGCTGAGATGGAAAGGACACCGCAAACCTGGAGGTAACGGACCGTGGGTCTGAAGACGGCAGCGGCAGGTGCAGCCCACCGTCACGGGAAGAAGATGCCCAGGTGCGAGGCCAGGAGCAGGGTTGCTCTGGCTCGCAGGTAATATGAGTGTCACATGAATGCCAAGGCTGCCCTACCTGATTATACTGGGAGCCTCGGCAGGTCAAGATGGGGGGTCCATCGCCTCTCTTTCTGGGAAGGGATGAGGCCATAGCGGTCAGCACGATGCAGGTGCTCAGGAGCGGTCCCGGAAGCTACACTGTGGAAGATCGGGTGGCCGCGCAGGCACAGGGGGGCAGAGAACCGGAAGTGAACCTAGCACTTCCGGGTCAGCGCTAGAGAAGGAAAAAAAAAATAAAAAATGGGGAAGCTGCATAAAAGCACCGACCATATGGAATAACGGTGCGCAGCAATGTCGTCCCCAAGCGATCCTGCTTTGCGCCCACCTGAGGAGCTGGTGGTGCCACATCATAGCGGCAGTAGCAGCAGCAGAAAAAGTGGTAGTGGACACTCTAAGCAGAGTGGTTCCACAAGCAGGTCTGGAGGAAAATCAAGTCGCTCCATACCACAGCCGGACCCTCCATGCTTAAACCGTACCATCTTGACGGAAAGCTTCACTGGGTGAGTATTATAAGTCACACCTGTCAAGCTGATGGCCCTTTCCCCTTCCCCTTTTGTCTATGTGTCCTTAGGCCAAAAAAACGGAAAAGACAAAACATAAAGAATGTGCCTTATGCTCCCAACCTCTCCCGGACACTTATCCTAAAAGATTGTGTCAGGATTGTATTAGCCATACGCTACAGGAGGAAAGTTCAGTGAGAGCAGAAGATATCCGCCTGATGATCCGAGAGGAGTTACAGGCCCTAGGGGGAGCCAGTAGTATTACAGGAAAGAAATCCCTTATTGAGATGACCCCACCTAAAGTGGGATCCTCCACGGACAGCGGGGAACTCAATTCAGAGGCTTCACGTGAATCAGGTTCATCAGAGGAGGAGGAGCATACCTGTTTTCCGACCGATAGTATTAATAATCTGATTAAGTCGGTTCGGAATACTATGGGATTGTCTGATACAAAAGACCCTAAAACTCCTCAGGAAATGATGTTCGCGGGTATCTCCTAGCGCAAACGGCGAGTATTTCCAATTGATCCGGCTATAAAGGATCTAGTAAAGAAAGAATGGGAGAAACAAGGGCAGAAAGGTTTTATGCCAGCCGCGTCAAAGCGGCGGTACCCCTTTGATGACAAGGACCTGGCCTCTTGGGAGAAAGCACCCAAAGTGGATGCAGCTGTGGCGTCAACCTCCCGCAGATCATCCTTGCCAGTAGAGGATGCTGGAATTTTGTCGGAACCCCTAGACCGAAAAGCAGATGCACTTCTAAAGAGGTCCTGGGAGTCGTGTGTAGGTGCATTTAAACGCAATATCGGCCACATGTACAGGCAGGGCCATGTTAGTATGGTTAGATGAGTTGGAGGAAAATATAAAAAAGGGCCTCTCCAGAGACAAGCTACGGTCTTCCATCCCTTTAATTAGAGGTGCAGCAGCATTTCTTTCGGACACCTCAATAGACTCCTCCGCCTAGCGGCAAGAACGGCAGGACTAACCAATGCAGCCCGAAGGGCGTTATGGTTGAAAGGTTGGAAGGGGGATACGCAAGCTAAGTCAAAACTCTGCGCTATACCCTGTCAGGGTGAGTACCTCTTTGGTGCAGTATTGGATGATATCTTAACCAAAGCAGGAGAAAGGAAAAAAGGTTTCCCTAATCCATACGTACCATCCTACAGGAGGGCGTTCAGGAGGCCAGCGTTTAACAGAAGGAAGGATTATAAGACCCAGAATTCTTGGAATAACAGGGATTTCAAACAAAAGGGAAACCTATTCGGTAAACGTCCCTTCAGATCGGGAGATAAGTTCCGATAATACCAACTTACCGGTGGGTGGCAGGTTATTACACTTCTATAATCAATGGGAACAAATTACAACTAACCCCTGGGCCATTAACATCGTAAAATCAGGCCTAACATTAGAATTAGTTCGGGATCCCCCGGACTCCTTTCTATTGACTTCTCTGAAATCCCAGGCTCAACAAGACGCGTTAGAGTTGGAAATTAAAAACCTACTATCCAAGAAAGTGCTAGTAGAGGTTCCGGTAAATCAAAAAGAGAAAGGCTTTTATTCTCCTTTATTTCTGGTAACCAAACCAGATGGTTCATTTAGAACTATAGTTAATCTAAAAAAACTGAATACCTTTTTGAAAAACCAAACCTTCAAAATGGAGTCTATAAGATCAGCCATAAAACTCTTATTTCCCAGATGCTACATGGTGGTCGTGGATCTCAAAGATGCATATTATCATCTACCAATATATGCCCCACATCAACGCTTTCTCCGAGTGGCGGTCACATTAGAAGGTCAAATCCGTCATCTCCAGTTTCCGGCAATGCCATTCGGGCTATCTATGGCACCACGCGTCTTCACAAAACTGATGCTGGAGGTGATGTCATATTTACGAGTAAAAGACACACTGGTAATTCCATACCTGGATGATCTGCTAATAGTAGGAAATTCATTCCAACAATGTGAGCACAGGCTGTCTGACGTAATCTCATCCCTACAGAACTTAGGTTGGCTGATCAACTGGGAAAAATCAAGGCTACGGCCGGTAACCTGTCAGACGTTCCTAGGCCTTCATCTGGACTCAGTAAGTCAGAAATGTCTGCTACCGGAGGCAAAAAAGTTAACCGTAATTAATAAAGTACAGACGGTAATACATAATCCTACACTATCTCTAAGAGAGGGCATGTCCTTGCTAGGCTCTTTGACCTCGTGTATCCCGGCAGTTCGGTGGGCCCAGTTTCATACCAGAAAGCTGCAAAGATTGATCTTACAACAAGAGGAGAGATTACAGGGACAGTTAGAAAATAAAATATTCCTAAACCCGGAAGTAATCAGTTCCCTAACCTGGTGGCTAGACTCGTTAATCTATCGGGAGGTGTTCCATGGGTAGTGGTCCCCTCAAATATAGTAACCACAGATGCCAGCCCCTTAGGGTGGGGGCTCATTGGGAAGATAACATGGCGCAGGGACAATGGTCTAGGTCAGAGTCAGAGGATTCGTCAAACATGAGAGAGCTAAAAGCTATATATTATGCCATATGTAATTTTCTTCCGCAGCTGCAAGGGACTCATACAAGATTACTGTCGGACAACAACACCTCAGTGGCATACATAAATCACCAAGGAGGTACACGATCAATGCCTCTCATGTGTATTGCAGAGAAAATTTTAACATTGGCAGAAAGTCATCTCCTGTCCCTGTCGGCCCTGCACGTCAGAGGAATAGACAATGTCAAGGCAGATTTTCCCATTACGTCCCTCAGGACAGCACCATGGAGGACGTCCTCCCTTGACCTATAGCGGGACAGGATCACAGAGAGGTTAAAAGGCCCCTCCCACCTCCACCCTCCAGTGTTTTTCCTGTCACTACAGGGGACGGTTGTATGAGAGGTTGCTCCAGGAGTGGAGCGAAGATAGAAGGTGGACGTTTTACAAGACCCAGGGGGATCGTGCTGCTGGTCCAATCCTTCCCCCTGTCAAGTAGCCCGGGGCTGAAACTCTCCTGGGGGGAGTCCCTCAGCCACAAAGACCAGTGAGTGGATGAAGCTCCTGGGTAGAGCCGCTTCCTCCTCAGTGGAGGCTCTCGGCTCTGACACTGGCCGGCATTCCAGCGCAAGATACCGGAAGTCGTGCGGGGAGCCATGGCGCTTCTGGTGACGTCAGGGCGCCGGAGCTAGAGGCCAGCGTGCGTTCCATGGTTGAACGCGGAGGTGCAGAACGAGACAGGCAACAGACAGGTTTCCTGGATCTCGGGGGGCACAAGAGAGGAAATCACTGGCAGTAATGCAGCATTCCTGGCGGGACGCCGCTTCCCTCCATGCTGGGCTCTCGGCGTTACCAGCTCCCCCTGTCTTTTTAGCAGGTATGGAGCCAGCACAGGTGAGTGCATCATGGAATGTGTTGATGGCCTAGGCCTCTGGACTGATGCTAGTCTCATGCCTTTGTGCCGAAGCTGAAGCACAGAGCCTCATATGCTGAGGTGTGTTTCACATGTATGCAGTCAGGCCTTGGACCTCTAAGCTATGATAAGGCCATATGTCCAGGCTACATCTCATGATTTGACTTCAGTTAGTTGCAACTTAACTACTCCATCCATAGGAGGACGCATAGTGTTAATGCAGCACATCGTCTCCATGAAGACTGCCCTCCAGCTGTGGTGCATTAATTAGCTCCTTGGGGTGGGGTCAGTCTGACAATTGAGAACTACTATTCAGGCTTGAAATTTATCTGGAACTCTGAGAGATTGCTCTCTTGGCTCTAACTGGGACCTGGTCTCTTGTTTGGACACCTTCAAGCATGGTATAGCAGTTGTACTGCAGCATAGTGCCTCTATGCATCATATTGAGTGCCTCTGTGCATCATATTGCATCAGAGTGCGACATCATAGCGCTTCATAGTGCCTTTGTGTCATGTTACATCATATATCATATTGCATCATTGTTCCTCAATGCATCTTATTGAGTGCCTCTGTGCATTGTACTGCATCATAGTGCCTCTATTCATCATATTGAGTGCCCCTGTGCATTGTACTGCATCATGGTGCCTCTATTCATCTTATTGAGTGCCTCTGTGCATTGTACTGCATCATAGTGCCTCTATTCATCATATTGAGTGCCCCTGTGCATTGTACTGCATCATGGTGCCTCTATTCATCATATTGAGTGCCCCTGTGCATTGTACTGCATCATGGTGTCTCTATTCATCATATTGATTGCCCCTGTGCATTGTACTGCATCATAGTGCTTCATAGTGCCTTTGTGTCATATTACATCATATATCATGTTGTCTCTATGCATCATATTGAGTGCCTCTGTGCGTGGTACTGCATCATAGTGCTTCTATGCATCATATTGATTGCCTCTGTGCACCATATTGCATCAGAATGCTTCATAGTGACTTTATGGGTTATATTACATCATTTATCATATTCCATCATTGTTCCTCTATGCATCATATTGAGTGCCTCTGGGCATCGTATTGAATCATAGTGCCTCTAGTCTTCATATTGAGTGTCTCTGTACATCACATTGCATCATAGTGTTTCTATGCATCATATTGAGTGCCTCTGTACATCACTTTGTATCATAGTGCCTCTATGCATCATATTTATTGCCTCTGTGTATCATATTGCATCAGAGTGCTTCATAGTACCTCTATGCTTCATATAACATCATATTGCATCATAGTGCCTGTGTGCATCATAGTGCCTCTATGCATCATATTACATCATAGTGCCTCTATGCGTCATATTACATCATGGTTCCTTTGGGCATCATAGTACTTCATAGTGCCTCTATGCATTATATTACATCATAGTTCTACATAGTACTTCTATGCATCTATTACATCATGTTGCATCAGGGTGCATCTTGGTGTTTCATAGTGCCTTTGTGCAGCAGATTGCATCATGGTGCTTTATAGTGCCTCTATGCATCAGGTTGCATCAGGGTGCACCATACTGCATGGGTGTCTTTGTGCATTATGTTGCATCATACTACATGAGTGTCTTTCTGCATTATATTGCATCATATTACATCATAGTGTCTTTGTGCATCATGGTGTCTATATGCCTCATAGTGTCTTTCTGCATTACATTGCATTATATTTCATCATAGTGTCTTTGTGCATCATATTGCATCATAGTGTCTTTCTACATTATATTGCATCATATTACATCATAGTGTCTTTCTGCATCATATTGCATCATAGTGTCTTTGTGAATTATACTGCATCATAGTGTCTTGGTGCATTTTATTGCATCATACTGCATCATAGTCTTTGTGCATTATATGCATCATATTGTAAGTCCGCAAGGACTGGGTTCTCTCCCTTCTGTATCACTCTGTCATTGGAAATTTGTTTACTGTAGACTATATCTATAACTTTGTGTGTAGCCCCTTCTCATGTACAGCACCATGAAATTAATGCCACTATAATAATATTGCATCATAGTGCTTCTGTGCATATTGCATCATAATGCTTCAGTGCCTCGAGATGTGTCATTCGTGTGTCATAGTACCTCAGTGCTTCATAGTACATCGGATATTGTGGTTTTGTGCCTCTGGCTTAGACCTTCTGACTTGTGCCTTATTGCGTCGCCGTACATTGTATGGTCGGCCCACCACTTCACTTTTGTCTCGGGCCAACTCCGGTTATAGAATCCTCATATTTTAGGACCCAGGTCCAGCTTCGGTTGCTTCATTCCTTGCAACTGGGCTTAGCCAGACGAACAGCTATGCCTGAATTGGCCTAGTAACTTAGCATTTCTTCAGGATTGGAACAGAACTCTCAAGTGAGTTACTGCCTTGAGGACTAAAGGCAAGTCTCTTCCATAGTTGGCTTTAAAGGGAGACAGACGTCTTTGGGGCTCATCCTGTAAGTGGACATACTACTGTGCTGAAAGCAGGAAATCTCATGAGGTGAAAAAGAATCCTTCCCGACTCCACATATGGCAGTCGGACTAGTTTCCTTGATCAACACCCGGTAAACAGATTCTTGACCCCTAAATCCGTTGTATTACGTTTACCAGGGACGGCATTACTGCCTTTGTACTTTATGGCAAATCGGCGGCACTGTCATGTGGCAGAAGATCCCATACCCACTGCTCGTACAGCAGTCAGGGCTCCTAATGTAAAAGAATCTGTATCCAGGACTCTTACAGTTGAGGCCTCATAGTCCTTCTGACTCACAGTAAAAAATCTCCCTCTCGAGGGGAAGGAAACTACTTCCCTCTAGTTTTAGAATATGGTTCCTCCCACCAGGGCAGTCGGGGTGTATAAACATCTCTAAGAAAATTGCCTTTTACGATATAATATATAAATAAGTTGGCACATACTGTATATATAATGTCGTAGCTAATAACTCATATAGAGACAGTCAAATATCCTGTGTCAAAGGATTTTTACCAACATCCTCCCCCCCCCCCCACCGCTTACTGTCATCGATTCCAGAGTCCAGACTCCCCGTGTCTAACATCAGTAAAGCAAGAGTGGTGATCCATATCTTCCTTTTAACACTTCTACCGAGAAGCCCAATGTTGGTACTAGCAGGAGATATTACCTGCCAGATGGAGTATTTCCTTAGTTCCAATAATATCCAACCCTTACTGGGGGTTGAGACCTCTAAGGTTTCGGAGTAGACATGATCTCCAGAATGAGTAGGGTACATACATCCCAATGCTCTGCCATTTTCCATGTACTAACTGTTATTTGGCTTGATCTTTCAGCAGTCCAGGGTCTCTGTCCTGCAGGTCTCCTCGTAGTATGGTAAGCCGGTCTCTAACCAAGGTTTAATCTGAGCCCAGGAGGACCAATGAAGGAACAGTCCCGTGTTGTTAAGCACATCCAGCCGATTACTGGTCTGTACAGTCCTCATTGTGTGGTGATTGTAACTATCACAATATTTTTGCTGGGCAATAAGATTTTTAAGGCTATTCTGTGGCTGCGGTGTCTATATCACAATAACTGTAATTCTCTGCGGTTCATTAGTGGTATTGGGGTACAACGGCTGTGTTTCACTCTCCGTCTCTGCGGCATGTCTTGTTTACCACATTCATACTGGAATTGGCCATTATAAACATATATCGGACACTCACTACTGTGATTATCTTTACGAATTTCTTTAGATATCTATATTTCTTTTTGATCTTTCAGATCATTTCTATATCTAACCTGGTTCTTACCTGGGACTTTGGTCCTTGAGCTTCTGTTCCCACCCTGGGATATTTCTTTGGTATTCTCCATGGTGCTGTCCTGAGGGACGTAATGGGAAAAGGAAATTAGACCTACCGGTAATTCTATTTCCAGGTAGTCCCTCAGGACAGCACCCTTAATTCCCTCCCTTATGTTTCTCTTTAGGATTGCAAGGGATCAATCTTCGGCGGATGGTCCGTCGAGTTGCCAAGGCTAGAGATAAAGAAGAAGTTGTTCAATGGTTTCTTACATACGCGTTTGTAAGGGCGCGTTTAGACCATTTCCTGCCATCCTTCGGTGGTACTTTGAAAAAACACTGGAGGGTGGAGGTGGGAGGGGCCTTTTAACCTCTCTGTGATCCTGTCCCGCTATAGGTCAAGGGAGGACGTCCTCCATGGTGCTGTCCTGAGGGACTACCTGGAAATAGAATTACCGGTAGGTCTAATTTCCTTTTCTCAGTCGTCATACCCTGCACCAAGGGGAATGGATACTCAATCATCACATCTTCAAAAGGATAACGTTCAAATGGGGCACACCGGACATAGACCTGTTTGCCACACGAAACAACAGGCAGATAAAGAGGTTTGCCTCCTTATTCAGGAGGGACAATCCGGACATTCTCGACGCCCTGCAGGTTCCGTGGACATTCCACTTGGCCTATGCCTTTCCTCCAATGATTCTGTTACCGATTGTCATCCGGAAAATAAGAGAGGAAAGAGCGAGAGTAATCCTAATAGCCCCATTCTGGCCGAAGAGGCCGTGGTTCTCGTGGCTGAGGGCCATGTCGATTTCGGATCTATGGATCCTCCCTTGGGACCGAGACCTTCTCTCACAAGGGCCCTTCTATCACCCTCAGGTCAAAGTGTTGCGCCTCACGGCCTGGAACTTGAAAGGCAGCTATTAAGACTAAGAGGTTTTTCGAATGGACTGATTAATATTCTCCTACATAGCAGGAAGGAGTCCACTACTAATATATATGCCAGAGTCTGGAGGAAATTTCTGACTTTTCATTCAGTACGTCTATCTAGTGAAGTACCTATCCCAGCTATTCTAGAATTTTTACAAAAAGGGCATGAATTAGGCCTATCGGTAAATACTCTTAAGGTCCAGGTATCGGCTCTGGGTGCCCTATATAGTCATGACATAGCAGACAATAAATGGGTAGCTCGGTTTATCTCAGCATGCCATCGAGCAGAACCAGTCCATATACCTCAAATGCCATCTTGGGACTTAAACTTAAGGTATGCCACACTAAACAATATCGCTAACGAGATCGCTAAAAAACGTCACTATTTAGCGATCCCGTTAGCGATATTGTTCAGTGCGGCAGCTTCCAGCGACGAGCTTCCTGCTGTGATCTCGCTCGTCGCTGGAATCGTTCCGGACCCTATTCATCGCTGCGCTCCCGCTGGTAAGTATCTTATCGCTGTGTGGCACCTTTCTTAGCGATTTAGCGGTACTTTGTACGCTAAAGTCGTTAAGAAGATCGCTAACGCGATAGAAACAATCCCGCTAGCGATCTCATTAGTATGCAACGCTAACGAGATCGCTAGCGGATAGCTCAGTGTGGCAGTACCTTTAGTCCTAGACGCCTTAACAGAAAGTCCATTTGAACCCTTTCAGTCAGTTCCAATAAAATATGCCTCATTAAAAACCATTTTACTAGTAGCCTTGACCTCAGCAAGAAGAGTGAGTGATCTCCACGCCTTATCAATAGATCCTCCTTTCTTGTCTATATATTCTGACAGGATAGTATTAAAAACTGACCCGTCTTATCTTCCTAAAGTATCAACCAAATTTCATAGATCTCAAGAAATTTATCTTCTTTCCTTTTATGATAACCCCTCATCACCACAGGAAGAGAAATTCCACACTTTAGATGTTAAAAGATCAGTCTTAGCATATCTAGATAGGACTATCCCCTGGAGGAAGAGCAGGGCTCTCTTTGTCTCTTTCCAGGGCAGCCGCAAAGGTACAGGAGTAACGAAAAGCACGCTATCTCGATGGATTAGAGACGCATTGGCATATGTGGCAAAAAAGAAAATTCCACCACAGGGCGTGAAGGCACATTCCGCACGGGCCATATCGTCTTCTTGGGCAGAAAGAGCAGATGTCCCGATAGACCTTATATGTAAGGCCGCAACCTGGGCTTCACCTTCTACCTTCTATGAACACTATAGATTAGATCTATCCTCCTCATCAGATCTAGTGTTTGGTAGATCAATCCTTGACACGGTGATCCCTCCCAGATAATTGTCTCTGAAAATCTCTCAGTGGGTGCTGTCGTGGCGAAGAGAAAAAACCGGATTACTTACCGGTAATGCTCTTTTATAGAGCCCACGACAGCACCCACTCACTTCCCTCCCCTAGTTGTAATATACACGGTGCATTCGATTGGGTGAAGGATTGATTATAATATATTGACTATACATAGTCCAGCAGTATAAATTTGTATATATATGTTAAACGTGTTATGGAGCAAATTAACTAAAACTTGTGTGGCGGTTCCTCTCATTCTCTGTAAACCAACTGAGGAGCGAGGGGGGCCGCCCCTTTTATCTCTCTGTAGGTTTCCTGTTCCTAGGGGCGGATCCCCTCTCTCAGTGGGTGCTGTCGTGGGCTCTATAAAAGATCATTACCGGTAAGTAATCCGGGTTTTTTTGATCGCTCGTCTCCCGCTGACAGGCACGCATCGCTGTGTGTGACAGGCGGGAGACCAGCGATCCGCTGGTAACCAAGGTACACAGCGGGTTTCCAGGCGCGGGGCTGTGCCTAGAAACCCGCTGTGTACCTTGGATACCAGCTCCCTGATGCAGGGAGCTGGTAACCAAGGTATACAGCGGGTTTCCAGGCACCGTGCAGCGCCTGGAAACCCGATGTATACCTTGGTTACCAGCTCCCTGCATCAGGGCGCTGGTATCCAACGTACACTGCGGGTAACTAGCGATGTTACCCGGAGTGTCGCTGTCCCAGATCGCTGCCTGAGCTGCCTGTTTGGCAGCTCAGCAGCGATCATGTAGCGATACACCAGCGATCCTGACAAGTGCATATCGTTGCCGGGATCGCTGGTGTATCGCTATGTGAGACCCAGCCTTAATAGTGATTTATAAAAAGTTTTCACTTATCCATTTTTAAAAATAGATCGTGAAGGGGCTACAAGGACACTAAATTTCAGAAAGGCGAATTTCCAGCAGCTAAGGTAATCTTGGTGTCATAAGCTGGGACAATGTCCTTTTATAAAAATGAAATAACAAATGGGAGACTTGTCTAAGCATCCTCAACAGGTTCTGCGACCAGTATATACCCCATGGGAATAAACAAGGTAGAAATGGGAAAAACCACAGGGTTAAATAGAGCTGTATAAAGCACAATAAATGGCAAAAAGCGCTTAAGGAATTAAAGGGAATCTGTCACCCTAAATTGGCGGGATATTTACATGATGGCAGTCAGGTCAGATGGGCGGTGTTTTGGGTACTTGCCTTAACATATTGTTCGCCGCTGTCTCCATTATTTCTGGGAATTGTAGTCGTTGCCCTCCATATAACGCGCCTGCGCATTGCAATCTTGAATTGCGCACGCGCAGTATGCTTTGCCCGCAGATTGCACTGCGCAGGTGCGTTATATGGAGGGCAGCGACTACAATTCCCAGAAATAATGGAGACAGCGGCGAACAACATGTTAAGGCAAGTACCCAAAACACCGCCCATCTGACCTTACTGCCATCATTTAAATATCCCGCCAATTTAGGGTGACAGATTTCCTTTAACCCCTCCCTGACATCTGACGTACTATCCCGTCCATAAAACCCGTGACAATCTGACCACGGACGGGATAGTACGTCATAGCGATTAGCTGCGCTCCTGGGGGGGAGCGCAGCTGATCGCCGCCGGGTGTCAGCTGATTATCACAGCTGACACCCGGGACTGTGTGCCAGGACCGCTCCCGGCACATTAACCCCTTGCACACCGCGATCAAACATGATCGCGGTGTACTGGGGGCACAGGGGAGCATCGCGCAGGGAGAGGGCTCCCTGCGCGCCCCCCTGAGACCCTCAGAACAGCGCGATGTGATCGCGCTGTTCTGAGGGCTTCCTCCCTCCCAGGACCCGGATCCAAGATGGCGCCGTGGTCCTGGAGGGAGGCGGCTTCCTCAGTGCCTGCCGAGAGCAGGCACTGAGAAGCCTGCAGCGCTGCCTGTGAGATCGCTGGTCTCACAGAGTGCTGTGCACACTGTGAGACCAGCGATCTGACATTTTACAGTGATGTCCCACCCTGGGACAATGTAAAAAAGTAAAAAAAATAAAAATAAACGTGTAAAAAAAAAATTCCAAAATAAGTAAATAAAAAAAAAAAAATATTCCCCAATAAATTAATTTCTTCCTGTAAATAAAAAAAATAAAACAATAAAAGTACACATATTTGGTATTGCCGCGTCCGTAACGACCCCTCCTATAAAACTGTCCCACTAGTTAACCCCTTTTGTGAACCCCTTAAAAAAAAAAAAATAAAAACAAAGCAAAAAATCAGTGCTTTATCATCATACCGCTGAACAAAAAGTGGAATAACACGCGATCAAAAAGACCGATATAAATAAACATAGTACCGCTGAAAACGTCATCTTGTCCCGCAAAAAATGAGCCGTCACACAGCATCATCAGCGAAAAAATAAAAAAGTTATAGCTCGCAGAATAAAGCGATGCAAAAATAATTATTTTTTATATAAAATTGTTTTTATTCTATAAAAGCGCCAAAACATAAAAAGATTATATAAATGAGGTATCGCCGTAATCGTACTGACCCGAAGAATAAAACTGCTTTATCAATTTTACCACACGCGGAACGGTATAAACGCCTCCCCCAAAAGAAATTCATGAATTGCTGATTTTTGTTCATTCTAACCTCCCAAAAATCTAAATAAAAAGCGATCAAAAAATGTCACATGCTCAAAAATAGTACCAATAAAAACGTCAACTCGTACCGCAAAAAATAAGACCTCACATGACTCTATGGGCCAAAATATGCAAAAATTATAGCTCTCAAAATGTGGTGATGCAAAAACTATTTTTTGCAATAAAAAGCGTCTTTTAGCGTGACAGCTGCCAATCATAAAAACCCTCTATAAATAGTAAATCAAACCCCCCTTTATTACCCCTTAGTTAGGGAAAAATAATAAAATTACAAAAATGTATTTATTTCCATTTTCCCATTAGGGTTAAGGTTAGGGTTGCGGCTAAAGTTAGGGTTGGCGCTAAAGTTAGTATTAGGGTTATGGTTGGGATTAGGGATAGGGGTGTGTTAGGGTTAGGTTTGTGGTTAGGGTTGGGACTAGGGTTAGGGGTGTGTTGGGGTTAGGATTGGAGTTAGAATTGGGGGGTTTCCGCTGTTTAGGCACATCAGGGGCTCTCCAAATGTGACATGGCGTCTGATCTCAGTTCCAGCCAATTCTGCGTTGAAAAAGTCAAAAGGTGCTCCTTCCCTTCTGACCTCTGCCATGCGCCCAAACAGTAGTTTACTCCCACATGGGGTATCAGCGTACTCTGGACCCTAAGAGTTATTGTGCAATTTGTCCTATTTCTTCTGTTACCCTTGGGAAAATAAAAAACTGGGGGCAAAAATATAATTTTTTTTTAAAAAAATGATTTTTTTTGTTTTTACGGCTGTACGTTATAAACTTGGCGTGAAGCACTTGGGGCTTCATAGCGCTCACCACACATCTAGATAAGTTCCTTGTGGGGTCTATTTTCCAAAATGGGGTCACTTGTGGGGGGTTTCCACTGTTTAGGCGCATCAGGGGCTCTCCAAATGCGACATGACGCCCCCAGACCATTCCATCAAA
Organism: Oophaga sylvatica; assembly: GCA_033576555.1. Lineage (NCBI taxonomy): Eukaryota > Metazoa > Chordata > Amphibia > Anura > Dendrobatidae > Oophaga > Oophaga sylvatica. The sequence continues at coordinate 436,499,775 of JARQOD010000005.1, read as the reverse complement.
GTCTACAATCCAAAACGTCACTACTTCTCTTCCGAGCCCCAACGTGTACCCATACAGTAGTTTTCTCCCACATATTGGGTATCCGCGTACTCAGGACAAATTGGACAACAACTTTTGGGGTCCAATTTCTCCTGTTACCCTTGAGAAAATAAAATATTGGGGGCGAAAAAAATAATTTTTGTAAAAAAAAATATTTTTTATTTTTACAGCTGTTCATTATAAACTTCTGTGAAGCACTTGGGGGTTCAAAGTGCTCACCACACATCTAGATAAGTTCCTTGAGGGGTCTAGTTTCCAAAATGGTGTCATTTGTGGGGGGTTTCCACTGTTTAGGCAGATCAGGAGCTCTTCAAACACGACATGGCATCCAACCAATTCTGCGTTGAAAAAGTCAAACGGCACTCCTTCCCTTCCAAACTCTGCCATGCACCCAAACAGTGGTTTACCCCCACATATGGGGTATCAGCGTACTCCGGACAAATTGGACAATAACTTTTGGAGTCTTGTTACCCTTGGGAAAATAAAAATTGGGGTGAAAAGATCATTTTTGTGGAAAAAATATGATTTTTTAATTTTACGGCTCTACGTTATAAACTTGTGTGAAGCACTTGGGGGTTCAAATTGCTCGCCAAAGATCTAGATAAGTTCCTTAGGGGTCTAGTTTCCCAAATGGGGTCACTTGTGGGGTGTTTCCACTGTTTAGGCACATCAGGGGCTCTCCAAATGCAACATGGCGTCCAATCTCAATTCCAGCCAATTTTGGTTGGAAAAAGTCAAATGGTGCTCCTTCCATTCCGAGCTCTGCCGTGCGCCCAAACAGTGGTTCCCCCCCACATATTGGGTATCAGCGTACTCCGGACAAATTGGACAACAACTTTTGTGGTCCAATTTCTCCTGTTACCCTTGGGAAAATAAAAAATTAGTGACTAAAAATATTTTTTGTGGGATAAAAATAGGATTTTTTATTTTCATGCCTGGGCATTATAAACTTGTGTGAAGCACTTGGGGGTTCAAAGTGCTCACCAAAGCTATAGATAAGTTCCTTAGGGGGTCTAGTTTCCAAAATGTGGTCACTTGTGGGGGATTTCTACTGTTTAGGCTCATCTGGGGCACTGCAAACGGAACATGACCCCCATCAACGTCTGCATTCCAAAACGTTACTACTTCCTTTCCAAGCCCTGCCGTGCGCCCAAACAGTTTCCCCCCCCCACATATTGGGTATCAGCGTACTCAGGACAAATTGGCCAACAACTTTTGGGGTCCAATTTCCTTGGGAAAAATCAAAAATTTAGGACTAAAAAATCATTTTTGTGGAAAATTGTTTCTTTTTTTTTTCACACCCAGGCATTATAAACTTTTGTGAAACACTTGGGGATTCAAAGTGCTCACAACAGATCTAGATAAGTTCCTTAGGGGGTCTAGTTTCCAAAATGGTGTCACTTGTGGGGGGTTTCCACTGTTTAGGCGCATCAGGGGCTCTCCAAACGCGACATGGCGTCCGATCTCAATTTCAGCCAATTTTAGTTTGAAAAAGTCAAACGGCGCTCCTTCCCTTATGAGCTCTGCTGTGCACACAGACAGTGGTTTTCCCCCACTTATGGGGTATTGGCGTACTCAGGAGAAATTGCACAACAACTTTATCTGTCCATTTTCTTCTTTTACCCTTGTGAAAATAAAAAAAAAGTTTGTAAAAGATCATTTTTGTGGCTAAAAAGTTAAATATTCATTTTTTCCTTCCACGTTGCTTCAGCTCCTGTGAAGCACCTGAAGGGTTAATAAACTTTTTGAATGTGGTTTTGAGTACCTTGAGGGGTGCAGTTTTTAGAATAGTGTCACTTTTGGGTATTTTCTGCTATATAGACCCCTCAAAGTGACTTCAAATATGAGGTGGTCCCTAAAAAAAATGGCTTTGTAAATTTTGTTGTAAAAATGAGAAATCGCTGGTCAACTTTTAACCCTTATAATTTCCTAAGAAAAAAAAAATTTGATTCCAAAATTGTGCTGATGTAAAGTAGACATGTGGGAAATGTTATTTATTAACTATTTTGTGTGACATTTCTCTGTTTTAAGGGAATAAAAATTCAAAGTTTGAAAATTGCAAAATTTTCAAAATTTTCGCCATATTTGCATTTTTTTCAAAAATAAACGCAAGTTATATCGAAGAAATTTTACCAATAACGTGAAGTACAATATGTCACGAGAAAACAATCTCAGAATCGCGCAGATCCGTTGAAGCGTTCCAGAGTTATAACCTCATAAAGAGACAGTGGTCAGAATTGTAAAAATTGGCCCGGTCATTAACGTGCAAACCACCCTTGGGGGTGAAGGGGTTAAAGCATGAGGGTAGAGATGTGCAATAATCAATTTCAGAGAGAAAAATGGTGTAAATAAATCAGGGCAGGAAAGCTTGGACAGGGGATCACTACCAAAAAAAGTAAGATAATCCAAACGTAGTCTTCAACTGTATGAACAGTAAGAAACTGAATAATGATAGTGTTGGTGGAACTGAGCGAGGAGAAAAAGGCCAAACTATTAAATGCCTCTTCTCTACAGTATTTACAGACGAAAATGTCATGACAGATATCAAGTACCGTAATAAATGCGCCATCATTTCTAATAGTCAAGTTTTTCTCAATAACAGAGTCTGTACCACAGGACTTGCTCATAGCTAATGCGGTGCCAATATTCAAAACAGGGGACAAAAACTGAGCTTGCAAATTATAGGACGGTAAATTTAACCTCTGCCACGAAGAAAATCTTTGGGTGTTTTCTAAGAGACCCTATCCTGGAGTACGTACCTCAATAAGAATAGCCTGATGACCACACAGTAACATGAGTTTGGGTCAGTCCTGACAAACTTATCTGATCAGCTTCCATGAGGTGGTAAGTTCCTGGGTGTCCTCTTTCTGGACCTTTCAAAGGAGTTTGCTATAGTGCCACATAAAAGGCTGATACATAAAATGAGAGCAATGGGACTAGTGGAAAATGTGTGACTGGGTTAAGAAATGGCTGAGTGATGGGAAACAAAGGGTGGTTATTAATGAAACACTCTGGGTTAACAGTGGGGTGTCACAGAGGTCTGTTTTAAGCCCTCCTTTATTTTAGTTTTTTAATGACATCGTCGAGGGAATATAGAGTAGAATTTCAGTATTTGCTGAACATACTAAACTCTGCAAGATAATCAACGTGGAGGAGGATAGTTTAATACTACAGAGGGATTTATGTAATCTGGAGGCCTAGGCTGAGAAATGGCAATTGAAGTTTAATGTAGATATAAGGTCATGCACTTGGGCCAAGGAAATACAATGTATAATTATGTACCAAGTTGTGAACTAGAGCGGTGAAAAAAAAAGAGGCCCGGGTTTTAAAAAGAGCTTGCCACCCCCTTTTGAGCTTTAAACCCCTTTAAAGGGGGGGTACGGTTATAAAACCCCCAAAAAAAAGCCAAATGTGTGTCAATATCGATGCCTTGTTGAAACCGTTTCCCCATATTTTGAAATTTAAATTTTCCCAGGCTCGGGGAGGGGAGCCTGGGGTTTTAAGTGCCCCTACTTAATTTTCTTGGAATTGCTACGCGCGTGTGCGTGTGACACGGGTTTTTCCTTTTAATCTCACGCCTGCGCGTCCCAGGCCGTCTTCCCCCTTCGTTTCCCCCCTTTTTGGGCTTTGGTTCATTTTCCTATGCGCAGGTGGCGAGTCAAGGTAATTTCCCCCCAGTGTTTTGTCACGCTGGGGCCCCGTGGGAGGAAAGTCCAGTCACTTGTTTGCACGTGGAAAACTGAGGAAAATTCCCGGGAAAAGGGCGGAAAATGAAGGGAAACCCCAAAGGCCCGGGGGACTGGCAGGGTGGTTTTTAGGACAAAAACCCCGATGTCCGGCAAATGTGACGTGTGGGAGGCAGTTAAAAAAAAAATTTTTAGAGGGGGGAGAGTTTTTTTCCGGCGTGCCCCCCCCAGACCCTGGAAGGGGGTTTTTATAAAAAGTAAAAGATGATTTATTTTTTTGAAACTACGGATAGGACTTTTTTCAGCAGTCTAAAAATTTTTTCCCGTTTAAAATTGGGTAAAAAAACAAAAACTTTTTGAGCCTACAAAATTTTTTTTAAAAGAAAGTTGCATTTAAATTCGAACCCCTGCAAAATTTTCGTATTTAAAAATTTGGGTTTTGTGAAATCTTCCCCCAACTTTTTAAAAATTTGTTTCACAAAATTTTCAAGGAGGGTGGAAAAACTTTTTTTTGAAAGAATTATTTAAAGGGTGATGGTGCAAATTCTGTGAGGGAAAATTTAGTCCAGGGAATTTTTGTTTCCATAGGGGGCATTGGAAGGAGGTTTTTCCATTTTGGGGAAATTTTTTTGGGGTTTTTGTTGAGTTGATGGTTTTTTTAAAAATCTTCAATTAAAAACTTGAATCTCCTGATGGGGGTTCCCCCAAAAGGTGGCACTGCGCGGAAGGGCCCCCTTGTTGGGGGTACAAAACAGTCTTTCGTTTTGGAATGCCCCCCCCCGCTGATGGTGCCTGGGCGAGATTTTTGAACGAAATTTTTGTTGGGATGGTAAAAAGGGGAAGGGATAAGGTCGGTAAGGGGTAAGAAATTTTTTATTGCAAAAAAAGAGGGCTAGATAAGGGTTTCTGGAGTTGAACGAAGAAATTTGGGGGGGAGTTTTTTCCCCTGCTGAAATTAAAATTGGAAATCCAATGATTTGGAAGGGTTTCCTTTAATGAAAGAGGTTAAAAATTTTTCATTTTTTTTTGGGGGTGAAAGGGAAGGTTTGGGTGGGATATGTTTAAGGGGGAGTGGCCCCGGGAAAAATTTTTTTTTTTTAAGGCTTATTTAGGGGGGGGGGGGGGGGGATTTCTTTAGGTACACCTAAACCCGTAATCCTCCGCTGGGGTACGTTGGGGGAAAAAAAAGGGGGGTTTTTTTTTTTTGTGCTTTTTATTTTGGGGTTTTCCGTGGGACAGGTACCCTGGGGGGCGGTTTGAATCCCCCGGACAGAATGCCGCTTGGGAGGTCATTGAAGCAAATTTGATTTGCTGATTGTCCCTCCCGGGGGCCCCACATTGCCTTTATTTTAGTCAGGGCCCGGCCCCCCAAACCCCCGGGCAAATTTTGGTTTTTTTTAACGTTTTTGTGGGGCCTTTTAAATTTAAAAATTTCATTGGCCTCTTTGGGGCTTAGTCGTGTGGAAGCCGTCCCCAAATTTTGAGGGGGCAGCCCCCAAAAAGTGAAAAGGATGAAAAGGGTGTTTTCTGATTTTTCCCCAAAAAGCGTTCCCCGGATATGATGAAATTTTCCCTCTGGAAAATAAATTTGAAGGAAGAGAGGAGGGAAAGAGAACAGTTTTGGCGATTTTTTAATGGTTTTCTATGGAAAAGGGGGGGATCCGTGGGCCTTCAAAGGGGGGCCCGCGGACCCGCCCCCCTAGGGGAATAAAAAGGGGGGGGGTGGGTCCCCCAAACTTCCCCTTTTGGGGGAAAAAAAAAAATTCTTTGGCTTTTTTTAAAGGGACGCCTTTTTTGGGGTTCGTAAAAAACGGCTAACAAGACAAAAAGTCTTGAAGGGCAAGGGAAAAACGGTTTTTTGGGGACCGTTTTTTTTTTTTGCGATTTGACGAGGGGGAATGTTAAAGGGTTTGTTTGCTAGTCCTTTTTTGGTTTTGTCCGAATCCCAAAATTTGGCCCGCCCGGGGGGTTTTCCCCCAAAAGGCCCACCCCTTAAATCCCCCCAAACCAGAAAAGGGGGGGGGGGGTCCCCGGGGCTTTCCCCCAAAAATTGGGGCGGTTGCCCCCCCACGTATTTTTAGGTTTCTGTGTCCCTGAGAATTTCTTAGAATGATGAATTTTGCTACTAAGGAAATCCGAAAAAAAAGCCCCCTGGGGGGTAAACCCCCGGAGTTTGGGGGAAAAATGCTTAAATAATTTAAGTTTTGAGGTGTTGCTTGGCAACTCGGAGGGTTAACTCCCCTTGTTTTTTTGGGGGGTTTAAGGGCGGGGGGGGACTGGACCCCCTTTTACCCGGTTTTTTTTTGGCAATCCTTTATTGTTGGAGTTTTTTTTGGGGCTTTTTCTTGCTGGGCCCGCCCCAAAACCCAATTTTTTGTTGGGAAGGGGGGTTTTTCGTTTTCGGTTGGCTCCCCATTTCCCTTTTTGGCGGTGAAGAGTCCTGTGCCCTTTGGGAAAAACCCCCAAAAAAAATTTTTGGCCACCAATGTTTACATGGGGGGGGGTTCTTTTGGCCCCTAGGGGAAATTTTTTTCCCCAAAACCGGCAGTTGGTTAATTCCAAAGAGCTCAATTTTTTCATCTGCCCCCCCCTTCCCCCAACACCCCCCAAACATCCCGGTTTCTTTTTGGGAAAATTCAGAGGGGGCCGCACATGTGTCTTCTTGGTGGGGGGGACATTGGGGAACTGCGGTTTTTTCCCCTTTTTTGGGTAATTTTTCCAATTTTTTTGGTCTTTGGCCCCCCTCCCCCTTTAGTTTTAAAATTTTCCCCCCTTAGTTTTAGGCTGATCTCTCACCTTCCTCATGATCAAGGATACCCCACGAGGTGAGATTTTGCATGGTGCCCCAGATCGATGTTGATTGACAGACATTTTGTATTTCTTCCATTTTCTTACTATTGCACCAACAGTTATCTCGTTCTCATCCAGCGTCTTACTTATGGCTTTGTAACCCATTGCAGCTTTGTGCAGGCCTATGATCTTGTCCCTGACATCCTTAGAAAGCTCTTTGGTCTTGCCCATGTTGTAGAGGCTAGAGTCTGACTGATTAATTCAGTCTGTGGACAGGAGTCTTTTATAAAGGTGACTGTGTAAGACAGCTGTCTTTAATGCAGGTAACGAGTTGATTAGGAGCATCTAACTGGTCTGTAGGAGCCAGAACTCTTAATGGTTCGTAGGGGATCAAATACTTATTTCTCACTGCAAAATGCAAATTTATATAATTTATACAATGTGATTTTCTGGATTTTATATTTGATAGTCTATCTCTCAATGTTCAATTTAACCTACCCTTAAAATTTTATACTGTTCATGTCTTTGTCAGTGGGCAAACTTACAAAATCAGCAAGGGATAAAATTCTTCTTTCCCCCACTGTATTTGCATATAGAAATAACAGTACAAGCAAGGTTCAGGTGAGCAATGAATAGAGAAACTGCTCTGGAAACTGCTGATTGTGGCGATTGATGGTGAAGTGATGGGGTGATTTTGCAGCGCTGATGACAGCTGCTCGTTCAAGAGCTGACGGACAGGTGAGCAGCTGTGTAACTGTTGTATAGAAAACAATGGGCTGCAGAGAACATTTAGCATCTCAGGAGTTAACTCCTGTGCCTGAAATGTAGCTACTGTCCATACTAATGTGACTTTAGAGCAGTGCCCACTCCCACCAGTGGTAAGATAGTGCAGTGCTAAATGAAATGTTTTCATTCTGACAAATCTATTTAATTATGCTACTAGTCAAATAAATTTGATTAATCACCCAGCACTCCAACCTAGTATGTGTGGCTTGCAGATGTTGAACTTAAGGTTAGGTTTACAGCTGATTTTGGAAATTTTTCTAGAACTGCTCTAAAAGAAAAGCCCATTTTCTTGATGTGTTTTTCAGCAATTCCAGTCATTAAATAATATCTGCTCTTCATTAAAGAAACTCCAAAGTTTTTAGACATTTTATTATATAGCAGGCATTATATCGCTCTGTGTATTTACTAATACTTCTTTTCCATCAGGTCTATGACATCACATGATTAATAACTGACTAGCTGAATCCTTCTAATATCTATGTAGAAACAGGAGGTCAATTTTGGCTGCACAAGTCCCTGGAGGGGGGGAGCTGCTAGATCAGGAGTTTAAGAGGGAAATGATAAATGCATGGAAAAGGGACTTCATGTTTCTACACAGAACAATTTGGCCTGGTCATGAAGGCGAAAACAGGCTTGGGGGTGATGGGTTAATTAAAATGTTCTTTGTTCGTGGGTAACCCCTTTAAAGGTAACCTGTCACCTTGTTTTGCCGCTATAAGATGTGGCCACTGCCTTTCAGGGCTTATCTACAGCATTCTATAATGCTGAAAGATAAGAAAAAGAGGTTTTATTATACTCACCCAGGGGCGGTCTGGTCGATGGGCGTCGCAGGTCCGGGTCCTGCGCGTCCCATCTTCATGCGATTTCATCATCCTCCTTGCTTCCTGTTGTGGCTCCTGCGCAGGCATACTGATTTGCCTTGTTGAGGGCAGAGCAAAGTACTGTAGTGCGCAGGCGCTGGGCCTCTCTGACCTTTCCCGGCAGCTGCGCACTGCAGTACTTTGCTCTGCCCTCAAGGCAATTTTAAATGTTATTTTAATCTTGGGATGCTCTTTTATCTTGATCCACGATCCACACGTCTATGTTTTCGGCTTTAACTTCACGTGCTTCCGGGGCTGGTTTCTGGCCTAAGATAATCCTGTTAACAGACCGGGCTTATATCAAACAAGGAACTGGTGGCAGTCCTACTGGGCTGATAAGGTTCTGTTTCACTGGTACAGTGAAAGGGGCCTCTCAGCCTGTCAGAGTTGTGAGAAAGTGTTGTGCCACGTCAGCGACTGTGTGGGCCACATCCACGCCCTCCCTGTGACGCCCTGGGCCTGTGTGGAAAGGGGGGTGTCTGTGTGAGGGTATATGCACACGTTGCAGAATCTGCTGGTCCTGCGGATCCGCAGCAGAACTGCAAGTGATGTACAGTACCATTATATCCAATGGAAATCAAAAAAACGCAGTGCACATGCTGCAGATTTTTCCGCGCAGATTTGCTGCCGATTTAAAACTGCAGCATGTAACTTCTTTTCTCTTCGCCACGACAGCACCCACTGAGAGAGGGGATCCGCCCCTAGGAACAGGAAACCTACAGAGAGATAAAAGGGGCGGCCCCCCTCGCTCCTCAGTTGTTTCCTGTTCCTAGGAGAGGAACCTACCTTAGAAGAGGAATTCCTGGGTTGGATCGCCGCCTGTGCGGTTTCTTTTGGAGCGGCAGGGGCTCCAACACCAGAAGCAGCGTCGGGGGTTTATTCCCTCCTCAGCTGGGATAAAAGACACCGCACATACCTGGAGGTAACGGACCGTGGCCGAGTCTGAAGAGGGCAGCAGCAGGAGTTGCAGCCCACCGCCACAGGGGGAGAAGATTCCCAGGTGCGAGGCCAGGAGCAAGGTTGCTCTGGCTCGCATATGATATGGGTGTCGCACACTGGGGGAGCAGTGAGGCCAAGGCTGCCCTACCTGATGACGCTGGGAGCCTCGGGAGGTCAAGATGGAAGGTCGCATCGCCTCTCTCTCCGGGTGGTAGGGACGGTACCGCAGCGTCGCGTGGTCAGGAGCGGTCCCGGAAGTTGCACTATGCTGCAGGACAGAAAACCGATGGAGACGCTGCTGGATTGAGCGGCTGCGCAGGCGCAGGGAGGCAGAGAACCCGGAAGTGAATCTAGCACTTCCGGGTCGGCGCTGATTAAAAAAAAAAAAAATGGGGAAGCTGCATAAAAGCACCGGCCATATGGCATAACGGTGCGCAGCAATGTCGTCCCCAAGCGATCCTGTTTTGCGCCCGCCGGAGGAACTGGTGGTGCCACATCACAGCGGCAGCAGCAGCGGCAGAAAAAGTGGAAGTGGACACTCTAAGCAGAGTGGTTCCACAAGCAGGTCTGGAGGAAAATCAAGTCGCTCCATACCGCAGCCGGACCCTCCATCCTTAAAACCGGTACCATCTTGATGGAAAGCTTCACTGGGTGAGTGTTATAAGTCACACCTGTCAAGCTGATGGCCCTTTCCCCTCCCCCTTTTTCTGTGTGTCCCTAGGCCAAAAAAACGGAAAAGACCAAACATAAAGAATGTGCCATATGCTCCCAACCCCTTTCGGACACTTATCCCAAAAGATTGTGTAGGATTGTATTGGCCATACGCTGCAGGAGGAAAGTTCAGTGAGAGCAGAAGATATCCGCCTAATGATCAGAGAGGAGTTACAGGCCCTAGGGGGAGCCAGTAGTATTACGGGAAGGAAATCCCTTAGTGAGATCACCCCACCTAAAGTGGGATCCTCCACGGACAGCGGAGAACTCAATTCAGAAGCCTCACATGAATCAGGTTCATCAGAGGGGGAGGAGCACACCTGTTTTCCGACCGACAGTATTAATAATCTGATTAAGTCGGTTCGGAACACTATGGGATTATCTGATGCAAAAGACCCTAAAACTCCTCAGGAGATTATGTTCGCGGGTATCTCCCAGCGCAAACGGCGAGTATTTCCAATAGGTCCGGCTATAAAAGAATTAGTCAAGAAAAAATGGGAGAAACAAGGGCAGAAAGGTTTTATGCCAGCCGCGTCAAAACGACGGTATCTCTTTGATGATAAGGACCTGGCCTCCTGGGAGAAAGCACCCAAAGTGGATGCAGCTGTGGCGTCAACCTCCCGCAAGTCATCCTTGCCAGTAGAGGATGCTGGAATTTTGTCGGACCCCCTAGACCGGAAAGCAGATACACTTCTTAAAAGGTCCTGGGAGTCGTGTATAGGGGCATTTAAACCCGCAATATCGGCCACATGTACAGGCAGGGCCATGTTAGTATGGTTAGATCAGTTGGAGGAGAATATAAAAAATGGCCTCTCCAGAGACAAGCTACGGTCTTCCATCCCTTTAATTAGAGGTGCAGCGGCGTTTCTTTCAGACACCTCAGCAGACTCTCTCCGCCTGGCGGCAAGAACGACAGGACTAACCAACGCAGCCCGAAGGGCGTTATGGTTGAAAGGTTGGAAGGGAGATACACAGGCTAAGTCAAAACTCTGCGCTATACCCTGTCAGGGTGAGTACCTGTTTGGTGCAGTATTGGATGATATCTTAACCAAAGCAGGAGAAAGGAAAAAAGGCTTCCCTAATCCATACATTCCATCCTACAGGAGGGCATTCAGGAGGCCATCGTTTAGCAGAAAGAAGGATTATAAAACCCAGAATTCTTGGAATAACAGGGATTTCAAACAAAAGGGAAACCTATTCGGTAAACGTCCCTTCAGATCGGGAGATAAGTTCCGCTAGTACCAACTTAGCGGTGGGTGGCAGACTGTTACACTTCTGTTATCAATGGGAACAAATTACAACTAACTCCTGGGCCATTAACATCGTAAAATCAGGCCTAACATTAGAATTTGTCCGGAATCCTCCGGACTCCTTTCTATTGACTTCTCTGAAATCCCAGGCTCAACAGGAGGCGTTAGAATTAGAAATTAAAGGCCTGCTATCCAAGAAAGTGCTAGTAGAGGTTCCGGTATATCAAAAAGAGAAAGGCTTTTACTCTCCCTTATTTCTGGTAACTAAACCAGACGGTTCATTTAGAACCATAGTTAATTTAAAAAAACTAAATACCTTTTTGAAAACCCGAACCTTCAAAATGGAGTCTATAAGATCAGCCATAAAACTCTTATTTCCCAGATGCTACATGGTGGTCGTGGATCTCAAAGATGCATATTATCATTTACCAATACATTCCTCGCATCAACGCTTTCTCCGAATGGCGGTCACATTAGAAGGCCAAATCCGTCATCTGCAGTTTGCGGCAATGCCATTCGGGCTATCTATGGCACCACGCGTCTTCACAAAACTGAGGCTGGAGGTGATGTCATATTTACGAGTAAGAGACACACTGGTAATCCCGTACCTGGATGATCTGCTAATAGTAGGAAATTCATTCCAACAATGTGAGCGTAGGCTGTCTGACGTAATTTCATCCTTACAGAGCTTAGGTTGGCTGATCAACTGGGAAAAATCAAGGCTACGGCCGGTAACCTGACAGACGTTCCTAGGCCTTCATCTGGACTCAGTAAGTCAGAAATGTCTGCTACCGGAGACAAAAAAGTTAACCGTAATTAATAAAGTACAAACGGTAATTAATAATCCTATACTATCTCTAAGAGAAGGCATGTCTTTGCTGGGCTCTTTGACCTCATGTATCCCGGCAGTTCGGTGGGCCCAGTTTCATACCAGGAAACTGCAGAGAATAATCCTTCAAGAAGAAGAGAGATTACAGGGACAGTTAGAAAACAAAATATCCCTAACCCCGGAAGTAATCAGTTCCCTAACCTGGTGGCTAGACTCAGTTAATCTATCGGGAGGCGTTCCGTGGATAGTGGTTCCCTCAAATATAGTAACCACAGATGCCAGCCCTTTAGGGTGGGGGGCTCATTGGGAAGATAATGTGGCGCAGGGACAGTGGTCTAGATCAGAGTCAGAGGATTCGTCAAACATGAGAGAGCTAAAAGCTATATATCATGCCATATGTAATTTCCTTCCGCAGCTGCAAGGGACTCATACAAGGATACTGTCGGACAACAACACTTCAGTGGCGTACCTAAACCACCAAGGAGGTACACGATCAATGCCACTCATGTTTATTGCAGAAAAAATTTTAACATTGGCAGAAAGTCATCTCCTGTCCCTGTCGGCCCTGCACGTCAGAGGAATAGACAATGTCAAGGCAGATTTTCTCAGTCGTCATACCCTGCACCAAGGGGAATGGATACTCAATCATCAGATTTTCAAAAGGATAACGTCCAAATGGGGCACACCGGACATAGACCTGTTTGCCACACGAGACAACAGGCAGGTAAAAAAGTTTGCTTCATTATTCAAGAAGGACAATCCGGACATTCTCGACGCCTTGCAGATCCCGTGGACATTCCACTTGGCCTATGCCTTTCCTCCAATGATTCTGTTACCGATTGTCATCCGGAAAATAAGAGAGGAAAGAGCGAGAGTAGTCCTAATAGCCCCGTTCTGGCCCAAGAGGCCATGATTCTCGTGGCTGAGGGCCATGTCGATTTCGATCCATGTATCCTCCCTTGGGACCGGGACCTTCTCTCACAGGGGCCCTTCTATCACCCTCAGGTCAAAGGATTGCGCCTCACGGCCTGGAACTTGAAAGGCAGCTATTAAAACTAAGAGGATTTTCAAACGGACTGATTAATACGCTCCTACATAGCAGGAAGGAGGCCACAACTAATATATATGCCAGAGTCTGGAGGAAATTTCTAGCTTTTCATTCAGTACGCCTGTCTAGTGAAGTACCTATTCCGGCTATTCTAGAATTTTTGCAAAAAGGGCATGAATTAGGTCTGTCAGTAAATACACTTAAAGTCCAGGTGTCGGCTCTAGGGGCCTTATATAGTTATGACGTAGCAGGCAATAAATGGGTAGCTCGGTTTATCTCAGCATGCCATCGAGCAGAACCAGTCCATATACCACAAATGCCATCTTGGGACTTAAACCTAGTCCTAGACGCCTTAACAGAAAGTCCATTTGAGCCCTTTCATTCAGTTCCAATAAAATATGCTTCATTAAAAACCATTTTATTAGTAGCCTTGACCTCAGCAAGAAGAGTGAGTGATCTCCACGCCTTATCAATAGATCCTCCTTTCTTGTCTATATATCCTGACAAGATAGTGTTAAAAACTGACCCGTCTTATCTTCCTAAAGTGCCGAATAAATTTCATAGATCTCAAGAAATTTATCTTCCTTCCTTTTATGATAACCCCTCATCACCACAGGAAGAGAAATTCCACACTTTAGATGTTAAAAAAACAGTCTTAGCATATCTAGATAGGACTAGCCCCTGGAGGAAGAGCAGGGCTCTCTTTGTCTCTTTCCAGGGCAGCCGCAAAGGTACAGGAGTAACGAAAAGCACGCTATCTCGATGGATTAGAGACGCAATAGCACTGGCGTATGTGGCAAAAGGGAAAGTCCCACCACAGGGCGTGAAGGCACATTCCGCACGGGACCATATCGTCCTTTTGGGCAGAAAGAGCAGATGTCCCGATAGACCTTATATGTAAGGCCGCAACCTGGGCTTCACCTTCTACCTTCTATGATCACTATAGATTAGATCTATCTTCCTCATCAGATCTAGTGTTTGGTAGATCAATCCTTGACACGGTGATCCCTCCCAGGTGACTGTCTCTGAAAATCTCTCAGTGGGTGCTGTCGTGGTGAAGAGAAAAAACCGGATTACTTACCGGTAATGCTCTTTTATAGAGCCCACGACAGCACCCACTCACTTCCCTCCCCTAGTTGTAGTATACACGGTGCATTCTGTTGGGTGAAGGATTGATTATATATATGTTGACTATACATAGTCTAGCAGTGTAAATATGTATATATATGTTAAACGTATTATGGAGCAAATTAACTGAAACTTATGTGGCGGTTCCTCTCATTCTCTGTAAACCAACTGAGGAGCGAGGGGGGCCGCCCTTTTATCTCTCTGTAGGTTTCCTGTTCCTAGGGGCGGATCCTCTCTCTCAGTGGGTGCTGTCGTGGGCTCTATAAAGAGCATTACCGGTAAGTAATCCGGTTTTTTGTGCAGATCTGCTGCGTTTTGAGACCTGCTCCATTATAGGAATCCACAGGTCTCAAAATGCAGGGGACATCCGCACAAAAACTGCAGTAAATCTGCAGTAAACAGGTAAAACGCAGGTCATTTACCTGCGGATTTAGCAAAATCTGCACGGAAAATTCCACAGCAGAATCTGCAACGTGTGCACATAGCCTAAAACTGTACCAAGCTGACTTGTGTGTTCCCAGGGGGTGCAGAACATTACATCAGTGCAAGTGAGGTGACCGTACCACGTGATCCCTCTGATGTAGTAGTGATGTCAGGCGGAGGGGGTGTGAGGATTCGTCACCGTAGTCTTCATATTTTACAGCATGAGGCGTGGTGAATTGTAAGCTGGCTTTAGTGCCTGGGCTTTAGGAGAGGCTTCTTTCGTGCACTGCGTCTATGCATGCCATTCCTCTGTAGTGTACACCGTATTTTAAAACACTCGCCCCGGTTTGGCTTTCTATTTCTGTAGCTAACTGCAGTGAACTTGCATGTCGATTTTCTTAAACCCTTCTCATCAGAAGACGCTTCCTTAGTTGGCCAGACTAGTTTTGCTACAGGATTCTGACTGATAAGCTGTGCTGATCTTCTTCTAGTCTTCACTTTTCTTGTGTAAAGAAATTTTCTTTCTCAGGTCTTGTGACATTTTTTTCCTTGTGGTGCAATTGCTGACAGCTTGAAATGGGAAGTTTTTTTAAATTTTATTTTATGTAACCCCTTTTTATAGTCGACTGACTCTTGACAAAGCTGCAGTGGCATCTGACCGCTTTATCCCAGCAGATACTTGCTGCTCTCTGGTGTTTGCGTTATGTGCACATGATCAGTAAATGTTGCGGGCTGGACGCCGCGGGCTGGACGCCGCGGGCTGGACGCCGCGGGCTGGACGCCGCGGGCTGGACACCGCGGGCTGGACGCGCGGGCTTCTGCGGAGTCCAACCCGCAGCGTCCAGATATTACAGCAAAGTGGATGGGATTTCAAGAAATCCCATGCCCACTATGCGTCCACAGACACCCACGGAGACAGACATGCAGCGTGTCTCTCAAGACTGCAGCATGTCTATTTCTCTTGAGGAGAAGCTCCTTCTCTCCAGAGAAACTTCACCTGTACAATGTATTTGACCCGGTGAATTCTCACAGTACAGTGAACACATGCGGATTCACCTGTGTCCATAGCGCTGCCAATTCCTGATCATCTGTCCATACCCGAAGCGTTTTTACTTTATATTTCATAAATCAATAGTATACATGAAAAATTAGCATCTTTGTAAAATATTTTATTACAGAACTCGGCTTCTTTCTCTGACAGAATTTGAGTCTGTGAAGACAGACTTTCCCATTACTGAGACAGGAGATTGCAGTTGCTATGGATAAGATTTTATCTGTTAGTCGGCCATCTTCTGGACACCTGTATAATTGAATTCTTGTTAACTCAACTTTTGTAGTCTAAATTTTAGCTTTGCTTATAAAACTTTCATTGGGGTGTACTCATTTTTGCAACATTAGTCTTGAATGAATTTCTTAGGAAAATTACTTTTTGGGTGTGTAAATTAATAAATCTTGTTTGCAATCAATGACTCATATTTGTGGGAGTATTTTGTAGTACGGTATCCTATAGTAAATGTTGATTCTAAAAGTACGTTATACATAAATGTGTGTGTATACGTATACATTAATGTACAGTTGATACACTGTTATGATCTGAGCATAATTTTGGTATCATTGTTGATTAATTCTGATCTGTTTTGTATTTTTGCATAGTATGGGAATTCCCCACCTCTTCCCACTATCCAGTCTAGTCGTAAGTGAATTATGAATAAAGCACATACCAAAAATAGTAACCTAGCTTTATCCCCTGACCTCTCCTACGCAGCATCTGGACCCTTTTATACTTGGTACGATGCACCATCACGTTGTCATAATTCCTTGGCAAGAAGTAGAGGCAATGCAAATCACTGCAATTTGTAGTTCGTATTTCCTTTGTAAAGTCCTGATTCAAACTGTACTAAAGTTACCAACGTGTGTCGCTATTCACTACTCACAGAATTGAGTCAGGATAGTCAAGAGGTCTGGGATCAGTACCAAGAGGGCTCTTTATAGACAAAGGGAAAAGACAACAGTGTAGTCAGGTAACAGTCTGAAGTCAGAGTATAAGGATGGTAGCTGATCAAGACAAACGGGCAAGTCAAACAAATTGTAAAAGGTAAATCCAAGGTCTGCATCATAGATCAGAATACAATTCTGAGCAGAGAGCAAACACCACTTGAGCAAAGCTACAATTGGCAATGGTCTGACAATTGTCAGAGTGCTAAATAGCCCTGTAATCGCCCAGAATGGATGACACCTTGACAAGATCCCACAGACCCAGCCTGATAGGACGGCTGAACTGTCATTCACCATACTCACACTTCTGCCTCAGATTGGGTGGTAGAGCGGTCTCACAATCCTTAGAGCTAAGCAAGACCCCGATTACATAAGGCGGCAGAACTTTCATTCGTAGCATCCATAGTGGTGAGTGGTGAAATCGTGACAGTGTATAGCCATGGCTCATATTGAGTGTGATCTAGTGGAAAAGTTTGTTTTCTTCATATAACACTTTGATATACCGTTGAGTGGTTACATTATATACGGCTAACACATTGATCATCTTCTCACTTTTTTTAATCTAACAGACTGTGCAAATTTTAGGGTTTCCAATATTTGTTGAAGCTGTTAGTTGAACTATCTACCCATGTAGACAAAATTGTTGGACCCTTCTGTTAAAGGGAACCAGTCACCAGTTTTTTTGGGCTACCAGGTAAAAATATCATTCAATTTAGTGTCCCCTATACATTACGCAAGTAATGCATTACACAAGTAATGGGAGAGAGACGGACAATAAGCCACACCCATCGGACCGGACCGATCATATTTACATACAGCGTGGGAGGAATAAAAACGGTATTTATGGATCATACGTAGGGAGTGAAGGGGTATCAAAAATACTTGTGTAATGCATAGGGGACACTAAATTGAATGATATTTTTACCTGGTAGCCCAAAAAACTGGTGACTGGTTCGCTTTTAAAATGAGCAATACCTCACAATAGTCATTGAAGTAACTTGAAACTGACAAGGGATTTTCAGTATGGCCATAGGGACATGTTAAACTAAGGTGTGTCCTGTAATTAGCTTCATAGGTGTCTACAAACTTGTTTACAGGGTGAAGAGTAGTCACTGTGCTGTTTGGTTTCATGGTGTGCCACACTGAGCATGGACCAAAGAAAGCTAAGGAGAGAGCTGTCTCAGGAGATTAGAAAGAAAAATTATAGATAACGTGTTCAAGGTAAAGACTATAGACTCCTCTCCAAACTGCTAGATGTTTTTGCTGCACATATTATTTAGAAGTTTAACTTCTATGGGTCTATAGCGACCCTTCCTGGATATTGCTTCAAGAGGAAACCTTTCGCATTATCATTCTCTTCAATTTGTCATAAAAGAGCCCAGATCAACTGCCAAAGAGATTACATGTGAACTCCAGTCCACAGTCAAGGTATAGCAGTGTCACATTGCACCATCCGCCACTGTTTGCTTGGCCAAAGTGGACTTCATAGAAGACCACCAAGGCGGAAACCATTTTTAAAAGCCAATCATAAAAAAGAGAGACTTTATGTTTTGGTGCTTATTTGCTGCATCTGGCAAAATGTCTTGAATCTGTGCAGGGTACAGTGAAATTTCAAGATTACCTAAGCATTCTGGCACGAAATGTGCTGCCCAATGTCAGAAAGCTTAGTCTGAGTTACGGGTCATGGGTCCTCTTAACAGGATATTGACCCGAAACAATGCTAAAAACATCCAAGAATGGCTATGAGCAAAGCACTTGACTCTTCTGAAGTGGCTTCTATGAGCCCTGATCGAAATCCTACTGAACATCTGTGGAAGAAGCCGAGACATTCAGTCTGGAAAAGGCAACCTTCAGACCTGAGACCGCTGGAGCATTTTGCTCGTGAGGAAAGTTGAGATAACAATCATTTGGGTCCAGACCATATTTTAGTTTGTTTTTTTTCTGTCGAACCACCAAGCAACTTCTGATTTTCATTAGTTAATATTCAGTAAACTTAAATTTGAAAATTACATTTCAGTTTTAAGTTATTTCAGTGACCATTGTGGGATTTTCTTACTTCAACAGAAGAGAACCAAAAATATTGTCCATGTGAATATACATGGGCTTCTTTTCTTTTTCTAGTTCATCAGCCAAGCTATGGAGGCAAATGGACCTCGCCAATGGTTAAGTACCATGCAAATGGTAATTTGCCACAGACCTTAAAGGGGTTGTCCACTACTAGGACAACTCCTTCTTGATCTAAATGTTTGACTGTGATAAAATAAAGTCTATACTCTCCTCCCGTTCCGGCTGTGTTGGCACTTGTGGTCCTGGGGCTCACGTGCACTTGATATGACGTGAGCCCAGCACCCACTCAGCTCTGGTGTCCCCGCCCTTGAACGACTGTAACATGAAGAGGAATTCAGGGCTGCAGCTGATCTTTGACTTCCTGTTCATGTTCGATTCTTACAAAGCAGGGGACAGTGACGCCATCGCTGATTAGTCACCGGGCTCACATGTCATAACAGCCGCACGTAAGCCCCAGGACAGTGAGTGCCGACACAGCCGGAACGGGAGGTGAGTATAGGTTTTTTTTATTTTATTTTATCACAGTCAAACATCTAGATCAAAAAGGGGTTGTTCTACTAGTGGACAACCCCTTTAACAAAACCACAATGCCTACAAACCATAGTGCACCAGACTCTGCCACGGTGCTCCCAAGTTCTCAACACCGTCTCATATTGCCTGTCCTAATGCCTCTAGTAACAGCCACTGTGACTTTGGTAAGTGTAACTCTTAGGGCTTGTTCACCCAGTGTTTTATATTAGCAGCAAAATGAATGAAATTTCTAAAATCTCAACACAAAAGAACACATAAATAAAAGTACCAAAAATGTGTCAGTTGCATACAAACATGCATAATATCTTCTGTGGTTTTCTGGCCATTGCCTGCGTTTTTCTATGCAGGGAAAAAAACCACAAAAGCTATGTATGAACATATCTGTAGTCTACATATCCATGCATGTGTCTCTTCTGACGCAGAAAGAATATAATGTATAGAGTGAAAAAAGATTTGTTAAAAAGGTGTTTAATAAATATATATGTGTGTGTGTGTGTGTGTGTGTGTGTATATATATATATATATATATATATATATATATATATATGTATATATATAGTATATATATATATGTATATATAATATATATATATTAATATAGTATATATATATATTTTATATATATATATATATATATTATATATATATATATTGTAACATTTCCAGGGGGTATAGCTCTAGGATCGCTGTCTGGGTAGACAGAATGGCACGAAAACAGTTAATTCAGACAGCAGTTCTGGTGAAAACTGGCCGCAACCAGCTTTATTAAAGTCCACAGCAAACAGATAAAAATAAATCATAAACAGAAAACCTGGGCTTGTCTACCCACTAATTACACATAGATCGATTTCCCTGTCTCTCCGGGTCCAGACTCTACCAGTCTATGCCCAAAACAACACACATGATATATGTTACCAGTATGGAGCTTCACAGATACTCCTCCTTGTGTCTGAAGGCCCCTTCAGCGTCCAGACTTGAGAGAGATCCACTCCTATTCAGCCGCTATTCGCACGGATTCTCACTGAGACTACTCCTGTGTCCAGGGTACCTCCTGCACCCAGACTGAGACAGCTCACACTCCTGGAGACGCTTCTTGTGCCGGGACACCTCCCTGTGTCCAGACTGAGCGTGCTCCCACTCCGGAGACTGCTTCTTGTGCGGGACACCTTCCTGTGTCCAGCTAAGCCAGCTCCACTCTTGGAGACTGCTTCTTGTGCCGGGACACCTTCCTGTGTCCAGGCTAAGCCAGCTCCACTCTTGGAGACTGCTTCTTGTGCCGGGACACCTTCCTGTGTCCAGGCTAAGCCAGCTCCACTCTTGGAGACTGCTTCTTGTGCCGGGACACCTTCCTGTGTCCAGGCTAAGCCAGCTCTCTGATTGTGTTTGCAGACACCTACTTCTGGTCTCCTAATTAAGACCTGAGTAGTTTCAGGCCTGAGCTGCAAGTGTGTAATGAATGTAAGGTGTAGTGACCTTTCTCTACCACTAGGTTTACAAAGC
This sequence comes from Oophaga sylvatica, assembly GCA_033576555.1. NCBI lineage: Eukaryota > Metazoa > Chordata > Amphibia > Anura > Dendrobatidae > Oophaga > Oophaga sylvatica. Next base: position 436,479,193 of record JARQOD010000005.1, on the reverse strand, counting down.
CACACATTTCCCTTATACCTAGGTGAAATGTACACCCCATTCACCACACATTCCTTCACTGTCTCACATATCCCCCCCCTCTTCTCCAGACCGGAGGGCTAGTCATCCAGACCGGAGGGCTGGTCAACAGAGACAGTGAACTCTGTACCAGTCATGGCCCTCATCAGCTTCATCTTCACTACTGTCATTTGTATCGTCACCTGAGTCATAGCCAACATCAGCTTTCTCTTCATCTGAAGCATCCGCACTACCCTGTACCTTCCCAGGCCTATACTCTCTGCGGGCCTCGGGTATCCTGCACGGTTTCATCTTGACCCTAGGGCCGGGCTCACTGTCAGTGTTATACAATTCATTTTCATTCATATCCTGCTCACTGTCAGGGCCATACAATTCATTTTCATTCACATCTTGATCTGGAACCTTAGTTAACATGTCATCCACAACATTAACTGCACCATCTGGTCCCTCAAGTATGTGACTATGTGACAACCCCAGCACTATACTTCTATATAGTTCAGGTACTAGGAGCTGACTCACGACCTCTCCCTGGACTTCAGTGTCGCTATACAATAGGCTATTGTCCATGGCAGCATGAGGAAACCTCTCCTCAGAGCCAGGCTCCTGGGAAACCTCATTTAGAACAATCATATTTTCCTGTGCCGTTTTAAGAGTGGGGTCTCGCCACTGCTCACTCTCAAAATTGTCACAGGACACAGGCAAGTCAGGGACACTCGGTTCCCGAGAACCACCATCCTCGTCTCCCAACATCACCTGCAAAGGAATTTCATTACTATCACGGTCATCATTATTATCAATATCAGCATCAGCATTATCATATAAGTTTAACGTCCCACTAGCATTGTGTTCCGCCCCTCGGACTGCGCACCCTCAGTAGGAGCTTCATCACACTGTCCATCAGAAACATTTTTCCCCCAGAGATCCTTAGATCGGGAAAAGTCATTACCCAATATGACGGGGTGCACCAGGCTCTTCACTACCCCCACTTCATATGAAACCTCCCCGAGTTTAGGGACCAAGTCCACGGCAGTCTCTGGGTAGACTTTGGTGTCTCCATGGATGCACACCACACTCAGGTGCTTATCAGGGATAAAGTCTCTATCAATTAGGCTGTCACATACGGAAGTCACTGGACTCTCTGAGTCCAAGAGGACCTGTGCTGGGCAGTCATTTACAACCACCGGGGACACTTGTGGTTCAATCTCTTCGACTGCGGTGGTCACACACACAGGTTCTGCGCAGAGAGAGAGAGACCTGCCAACATCACGGTACATAGGCTCCCCCTCTAGTGAACAGCCGGCTGCAATTTCACAACATCTCCAACACTGTCCACCACAATCACCCTCCCATATGTCCCCTCGGGCCTGAACCCGCTTATCAGCATACCCCATGTCCCCAACAGCTGGAACGCTCTTACCGCGAGAGTTCAGCGTCCGGGAACTCTGAAGTGACGACCTCTCAGACGGCTGGTCACGGAGACAGTCTTTGCTGGCGAAGGCCTTCTCCATCAGGCTGACCAGACGATTGGCGTCCTGGTGGTCTCCTTGTCCGACCTCTGGCTGTACCTCAGGAGGACATGCTCGGGTGTAGCGGTTCACTATCACCTCTTCAACCATGCCGACACGACGGCCGACGTCAGGCTCCAACCGCTTCTTTACAGCGGACAAGGCAGGTGCCTTCACAACATTACTCTGGGACGAGGTGCTAAGAGCTGCAATCTGCTCCAACAACTGGTCATACTCCTGCTGGCGCTGCAGGTACTGCCGCTCCATGCTCCGCTGCAGGCTCTGCTGGGCCTGTACCAGGTACTCAACGAGCTCCCTCATACTGCCGGACTTATCTGTCTCAACCACAGCAGTCTTATGTTGCACATTAACTTGTGCCATTTGTTCAAACAGCGCCTCCATGCTGTCATCCATGCTGTCAGACTTCTCTGTCTTAACAACGGCAGTCTTCACTCAAGACATACACACTCTACAGTCTTTTCCATAGAAAAATTCAGCTCTGCTGTGCAGACACTTTTTTTTTTTTTTTTTCTTTGCAAAGTCTATTAGGGCTCCTGTCTCTTTAAGACTGCTCCAAACAGACGTTTCTCTTGACACACTTTTTTTTTTTTCTCTGCTGCTATTTCAACAGACTTCACCTTTATTGCTGTCTCCAAGCTACTGTGCTGCATGCACACTCCAGCACTAACTGTATCAGCCACTGCGCTGCCCCAGCATTCTCCGCCAATTGTAACATTTCCAGGGGGTATAGCTCTAGGATTGCTGTCTGGGTAGACAGAATGGCACGAAAACAGTTCATTCAGACAGCAGTTCTGGTGAAAACTGGCCGCAACCAGCTTTATTAAAGTCCACAGCAAACAGATAAAAATAAATCATAAACAGAAAACCTGGGTTTGTCTAGCCACTAATTACACATAGATCGATTTCCCTGTCTCTCCGGGTCCAGACTCTACCAGTCTGTGCCCAAAACAACACACATGATATATGTTACCAGTATGGAGCTTCACAGATACTCCTCCTTGTGTCTGAAGGCCCCTTCAGCGTCCAGACTTGAGAGAGATCCACTCCTATTCAGCCGCTATTCGCACGGATTCTCACTGAGACTACTCCTGTGTCCGGGGTACCTCCTGCACCCAGACTGAGACAGCTCACACTCCTGGAGACGCTTCTTGTGCCGGGACACCTCCCTGTGTCCAGACTGAGCGTGCTCCCACTCCCGGAGACTGTTTCTTGTGCCGGGACACCTTCCTGTGTCCAGGCTAAGCCAGCTCCACTCTTGGAGACTGCTTCTTGTGCCGGGACACCTTCCTGTGTCCAGGCTAAGCCAGCTCCACTCTTGGAGACTGCTTCTTGTGCCGGGACACCTTCCTGTGTCCAGGCTAAGCCAGCTCTCTGATTGTGTTTGCAGACACCTACTTCTGGTCTCCTAATTAAGACCTGAGTAGTTTCAGGCCTGAGCTGCAAGTGTGTAATGAATGTAAGGTGTAGTGACCTTTCTCTACCACTAGGTTTACAAAGCCACACATTTCCCGAAAGTCCCCCTCTCGGCTTATATGCGAGTCATATACTGGGGGTCGGCGGGGAGGGGGAGCGCGGGTGTCAGAGATCATACTCTCCCCCTCCTGGCATGGTCTCTGCAGCCCCTGCATCTCCCAAGGTCTCCGGCGCCTGTGTTCAGGGTTACGTGGTACCGCTCATTAAAGTCATGAATATGCGCATATTCATGACTTTAATGAGCAGTACCGTGTGACCGCTGAGACCATGGAAGAAGCAGGGGCTGCAGAAACCGTGCGCCAGGAGGGGGTGAGTATGACAAGGAGGACCGGGAGCAGAGCAATATTCACCTGTCCCCATTCCACCGCTGCTCTGTCCTCCGCGTCCTCTGACTGTGACGTTCAGGTCAGAGGGCGCGATGCGTGCCCTCTGCTGAACGTCACTTCAGAGACCTGGGAGACAGACCGGCGCGCAGCGATGGAACGGAGACCTGTAAATATCGCCAGTGCCGGGGGCCTGAGCCAGCGGCGACACCGGCACCTGGCCCCCATAGCGCGCCAGTGTCCCCGCCTGCTCAGGACACCGGCACCTGGCCCCCAGCGACGTAGGTGAATGTCATTTTTTTTTTATTTAATTGCAGCGGCAGCAACAACAATATATGGGGGGTATTTATCTATGGAGCATCTTGTTGGGCCACCATTAACCCTTGTACAGCATTTTATGGGGGTATTTATCTATGGAGCATCTTATTGGGCCACCATTAACCCTTGTACAGCATTTTATGGGGGGTATTTATCTATGGAGCATCTTCTCGGGCCACCATTAACCCTTGTGCAGCACCACCCTCGCCTTATACATGAGTCAATAAGTTTTCCCAGTTTTTTGTGGCAAAATTAGGGGTCTCTGCTTATACTCGGGTATATATATTATAAAAAAATCTCTAATCTCTGTCACAGCATACAGCTCTGGCAAAAATTAAGAGACCACTGCAAAATGTTCAGTTTGTCTGATTTTACTCAAAAATATACCTATAAAGAGGAAAATGTAAATTGCTCTCTTATTCTATAAACTACTGACAACATGCCTCTGAATTTCCAAGCAATAAATTTTGTATTTATTTGCAGAAAATGAGAAATGGTCAAAATAACAAAAAATGCAGTGCTTGCAGACCTCAAATAATGCTAAGAAAGCAAGTTCATAATCATTTAGAAACAACAATACTAATGTTTTAACTCAGGAAGAGTCCAGAAATCAATATTTTGTGGAATAACCATGATTTTTAATCACAGCTTTCATGAGTCTTGGCATGCTTTCCACCAGACTTTCACACTGCTTTTGGGTGACCTTATGCCACTCCTGGTACAAACATTTAAGCAGTTCTTCTTTGTTTGATAGCTTGTGACTATCCATCTTCCTCTTGATTACATTTCAGAGGTTTTCAATGGGTTCAGGTCTGGAGATTGGGCTGGCCATGACAGGGATTTGATGTTGTGGTCCTTCATCCACACATTGATTGACCTAGCTGTGTGGCATGGTGCATTGTCCTGCTGGAAAAACCCAGTCCTCAGAGTTGGGGAATATTGCCTGAGAAGAAGGAATCAACTGTTTTTTCCAGGATAACCTTGTATGCGGCTTGATTCATACGTCCTTCGCAAAGAATAACCTGCCCAATTACAGCCTTGCTGAAGCATCCCCAGGTCATCACCGATCCTCCACCAAATTTCACAGTGGGTGCAAGACACTGTGGCTTGTATGCCTCTCCAGGTCTCCGTCTAACCATTAGACAACCAGGTGCTGGCCAAAGCTGAAAATTAGACTTATCAGAGAAGATTACCTTACTCCAGTCCTCTATGGTCCATTCCTTATGGTTTTTGGCATACTTCAGCCTGGCTCTCCTTTGCTTCTCATTGATGATAGGTTTTTTTCTAGCTTTACATGACTTGAGCCCTGTCTCTAGGAGCCTGTTACGAACTATTCTTGCCGTGCTTTACACCCCAGCTGCCATTTGCCATTCCTTTTGTCGTTCAGTTGATGTCATCCTGCGGTTGCTGAGTGACATTCAAAAAAGATGACGGTCATCCCGGTCCGGTAGGTGGAGAATCGTTTTCGCCCTCTGCCAGTCTGTAGCTTTGTTGTCCCCAATGTCTGCTGCTTGACCTTGTTGTAATGGACTGCCGTCTTAGAAATTTTAAGGATGGAGGCAACATGATGCTCACTGTATCCCTCTGCTAGTAAAGCCAGAATTGAGCCCTTCTTTTCCTCACTCAAGACTTTTCTTTTCAACTCCTTTGGCATGGTTAAAAGTTATTTTTTCATTCCTATTACTTTTGGGATATTACTAGCACTTGTTTTGCCATCCAGCTTGTCCTATTGCAAGAGGATTGTGAACACCACAGCAGTGTTTTTTATACTTTCCTTCTTAAGTAAGATTTGGTTCAGGTGATAACCTATTGGTGGCACTAGAGTTCTATCCCTCTTTCTCTCTGAAGAGACAATTTGCATATTTCTCAGGGACCATTGCAGCTTAAAAGTCTCCTTACCTTGGCGTATCAGGCTTGATGTGTCACTCTACTCAAGGAGGAACATAATCCCTTGGATCCTGGACTAAATCTCTGAAAATGAGATTCAGGCAGATCTTGAAGTCATGGTTACCAGCACTTTTTTTTTTGTTCGCCATAAATAAAGGCAGTAAGTGCACAAAGTTTCTCAATTTACTTCATTAAAGTCCATGGTTCTGTTGCAAATCTGCCTGAATGTCATTTATCAGAGCTTCAGATGGAAGCCCCCTTGCAGCCACTAACATGTGGCAAAAATGTGACGTGAACATGGCCTCAACATTTCTGGCGATTCCCTGCTAAACCAATTTAAAACAAAAAAAATACTTCATAGATTTCTGTCCAATTTGAATTTAAAAGCAGTCATTTATCTGTTCTGGACATTGCAGCTGCAGATTTTTTGTTTTGATTTATGGGCAGGAAATAAGCACGGTATTACAAGAGCACAATGTGGATCCCATTTGATAAAATCCCATCCACAAGCTGTGGGGAAAACCAGCAAAAATGATCTCCGGTTATAATATCAGCAATATGTGGACACTAGAACAGGCTTATTCTTACTATTCCAATACCACAAGGTTAAAATAAATTATGGAACATAATATATGTAAAACTAAATATGGTCAAACAAACATTAGCGCACACACGCTCACAGCAGTATCATCTATCATGCCTTGCAATGTTTTCATTTCCTGTTCTGTCCAGATGTCACCGTATCCCAGAATTCCAAGCGGAGGAAGTTCACCGACTGCCATATTGGGACACCCAAGTGATAGGTGTCTCAGTATGGAAACTGCTGCTGGTATTATTATTACTATTATTATACATTTATTTAGCGCCATTTATTCCACGGCGCTTTACATGTGAAAAGGGAAAATATAGACAAGTACAATAAACATGTGCAAGACAAGGCACACAAAAGTACAGAAGGAGAGAGGACCCTGCCCGCGAGGGCTCACAGTCTACAGGACTAACCTATTGCGCGGTACCACCAGCGGAGCACATGCGCTCAGACTCACGCTCGCACACGCTCAGACTCACGCTCGCACATGCTCAGACTCACGCTCGCACACGCTCAGACTCACTCGCTCACCCTTGCACTCACTCGCACATCGCTCGCCCTCGCACGCTCGCCCACGCTCGCTCATGCACACGCTCGCCCACGCTCGCTCATGCTCACACTCACACACGCGCGGTACCAACAGCGGAATACCAACATTCGGCTGATCCCAGCTGCAGACACATGACGTGTCTACAGGCAGAGGAAGCCGGTCACATTCAGGCTATGTGCACACGTTGCGGAATTGCCATGGAAATTTCCGCGGCAATTCCGCACCTCCCTGCCGCGGGAAATACGCATATTATAGGTATGCGTATTCCCGCTAAAAACTAGCGTTTTACAAGCGATCTGACAGGTTGGTCACACGAGTCAAACAAGTGTTTGACTCGTGTGACCAACTTTTTACTATTGATGCCGCCTATGCCGCATCAATAATAAAAAGATCTAATGTAAAAATAATAAAAAATAATGATATTCTCACCTTTCGGCGGCCCCCGCAGCTTTCCCGCCTCTCAGCGACGCTCCCGGCCAATCCCGTTCCAGGAGTCCTTTGCGACAATCACCCCGATGACGTAGCATCACGTGAGACTGCTACGTCATCTGGGTGATCTTGCAAAGGACTCCTGGGAACGGGAGCGTCGCTGAGAGGCGGGAAAGCTGCGGGGGCCGCCGGAAGGTGAGAATATCATTATTTTTTATTTTAATTATTGTTTTTACATTGATATGGTACCCAGGGCCTGGAGGACAGTCTCCCCTCCTCCAGACCCTGGGTACCATCCGCACATGAACCACTTACTTTGCGCATGGTGGGCACAGCCACATGCGGAAAGTAATTGGTTCAATGCATTCCTATGGCGGCGGAATCGCCGCGGTTCCGCAAAAAAGAATGAGCATGCTGCAGATTCTCCCGCGATGCGATTCCGCCGCGGAAAAACCCACAGCATGTGCACAGCATTGCGGAATCTCATAGGTCATAATGAGTTGTATTGTGTATGCGGTTTTGCCGCGGTTTCGCGACGTTTCCGCCGCGAAAAACCGCGGCAATACCGCTAGGAATCCGCAACGTGTGCACATAGCCTAAAGGGGTTTTCCCACGAACGAAAGTTCATTTTAAAAATTGTCTGTGTCTGACCGTGTTTGGAGCATACCACATCTCCTTGGCAGGGGAGGAAGCAAAAGACAATACTGACATTACAGCATGGGATCACAGAAAATTCATTTTGTGAGGTAAAATATTTCATTGACTGTTTTTAAACAATATTTTACCTCACAAATGTATCCTCTGCGGTCTCTGGCTGTAATGTCAGTATTGTCTTTTGCTTCCTCCCCTGCCCAGGAGCTGTGGTATGTTCTGTACACGGTCAGACACAGGGGTGAGAGAGACGGAGCACAGGGGGGAGACAGCTCAAACGGGACAGCCATTGAATGGAGAACACAGCACAGGAAGGAGAGAGACAGTAGACAAGGGGGATAGCACATGGGGTATACAGGTCAAAGAAGAGAGCACAGACGGGAGAAGTCAGCACATGGGGAAAGAGAGAGTGGATAGGTGGGTGAGCACATGGTGGGGAGAGATTCTCAACGCTGCAAATCCTGCCCCCATCGTGACTTTACCGCCCTCCCGATGAGATAGCATCAGGCCTCCATCTAGTATATTAATATACGGGTTAAGATTGTGCCGAAGCGTAGCAAATTGAGCTGCAGAGTTGGCCATTCTGTGCTGCCCATTGTATTCGCCTGCGGTATGTATGCAGGAATTGGCTGTTAGGCAACCAGTGTATGGATTTCTGCCAGATCTATAGCAATGAACTGAACGGTAGAAGAAACGTATGCAACATAACTGTGAATCTGTGTGTGAATATACGCTGTACTAGCTCTGTTGTCTTGGTCATTGCCAGTACAAGATTCAGAAGACTGTGAAAGATCTATGAGATCGGGGATATCTATTGACACTCCACATTAATCAATTCACCACCTTACAATTTTCCGTTTTGCTTTTTGCTCCCCTTCCTCTTATAGCCATATTTTTTTTCTTTTTTTTTAATTTTACCGTCAATATAACAGTATGAGAGCTTGTTTTTTACCAGTGTTACCAGTGTGATGTGACATGGATACCAGCATTACCAGTGTGATGTGACATGGATACCAGCATTACCAGTGTGATGTGACATGGATACCAGCATTTACCAGTGTAATGGCCGCTCTCTGCTCTCCTGTTAAGGCCTCTTCGTCTGGCGTCAGTCCCAGTCCCCCAAAGTGTGAAAATAACGGATCCATTGTATATTGTTGAAAACTGGTGCAACAGATCTGTTTTTAAGAATGGCAACGTGAACTTTTGAATCCTGGACGTGCTGTGAGAGAGAGAGACCCCCGGAAGGGCTTTCTGGGCATGCTCAGCATACAATAACAGATTCCGTCAATAACGGATGACAACGGATCCGCCACCCATAGGCGCCCATTATAGAAAACGGCGGACGCGACGGATCCGATATGGTCCGCGATTTCGACGCAGACAAAAACGTTCTAATGTCTGTCTACTCCAGACGGCAGACGTCAAATTTCGGACGGATCCGTCGTATGACGGATCAAACGGACAACCATCCGTCAAAATCCGTCACTAATGCAACTGAATGGGGAAAAAATGGATCCGCCAAAAAATAAAGCGGATCCGTTTTTTTCACACTTTGGCGGATTTTGACTGACGCCGAACGACTGAAGTGTGAAAGAGGCCTAACTGACACATCTGCAAGTTGCTCTCAGCTTCAGCCTACAGCTCACAGGCAGACAGGCCTGCAGTATTGTTGCAATACAGCAGAGCTGAGATAGAAGCAAAAATGTGTTTGCAAGAAGACAAATGTGATTTCTCCTGTTCGTGTTGGTTACTTGTCTCACACTGGTAACTCCTCCTTAGGCCGGAGTCACACTGGCGACAAAACCGGACGACTGCAATACGATGAAATATCGCATTGCAGTCGGACCTATGTTAATCTATGGAGCAGCTCCCAGTATCAGATTTTTTTGTGGTCCGTTTTAAACGTCCGAGTGCAATCGCAGCATGTGGGGTAAACTACTGTTTGGGCGCATGGCAGAGCTCAGAAGTGAAGGAGCACCATTTGACTTTTTCAACGCAGAATTGGCTGGAATTGAGATCAGACGCCATGTCACATTTCGAGAGCCCCTGATGTGCCTAAACAGCAGAAACCCCCCAATTCTAACTCCAACCCTAACCCCAAACACCAATAACCCTAGTCCCAACCCTAACCACAAACCTAACCCTATCACACCCATAACCCTAATCCCAACCCTAATCCTAACGTTAGCGCCAACCCTAACCCTAAGGCCGGCGTCACACTGGCGACAGAATCGGACGACTGCAATGCGATGAAATATCGCATTGCAGTCTGCCCTATGTTAATCTATGGAGCAGCTCCCAGTATCAGATTTTTTGTGGTCCGTTTTAAACGTCCGTGTGCAATCGCAGCATGCTGCGATTGTCACCGATTGTGGGTCGACTATCGCCAATGCAAGTCAATGGGAGCGCTGAAAAATCGGATTACAAACGGACCACACATGTGACTTGCGATTAAATCGCACCTGTGTCCTTTAGAAAAGCCGGCAATTCATCCCCGGCTGTACTGTAAAAGCACACTGACAGCTTTAATAAAGAATGTAAAGAATAGATATATACACATAGAATACACATATATATATATATATATATATATATATATATATATATATATATACATACATACATACATGTCATTGTGACATATATATATATATATATATATATATATATATATATACATATATTTATAGTTCATACACTTCTACATACTGTAATAGCCGCTAATTCAATTGCCGGCTTTTGTGAAACTGTACACCCGACATGAAATGACAAATGGTTTACATAGTTAACCATGTCATTTCATGTAGTTTGATATCTGGTTTTCACTAACAATTACATGAGTGTATGTGTGTGAAATTTCACACATGTAGGGGTTAATTAAAGGTATAAATTCGTTGATAAAAAATGCATGGGCTCCCGCTGTATTTTCTCCACCAGACAGACAAAGCAAGCGAGTGGGGGCAAATATTAATAGGCCAGGGAGGGTGAATTTATTTTGTGCCCCCCCGCCTACTAACATCTGCCCCCAGCCACCCCAGAAAAGGCAAATCTATAAGTTGATTAGCCCTTTCTGGCACTTTGCCGGTCTATTCCTATTGCCCTGTAGCGGTGGCGAATGGGTTAATAAGGGGTTAAAGCCACCTTGCAATTGAAATGGTGACTTTAAGCCAGGTTAATAATTGAGAGCTGTCAATTTGACAACTATCAATTATTAATCCTATTGAATGAAATGAAAAAAAACACCCTCCCTGGCCTATTATTATTTGCCCCCACTCGCTAGCTTTATTTGTCTGGTGGAAAAAATACAGCGGGAGCCCACGCATTTTTTATCAACGAATTTACACCTTTAATTAACCCCTACATGTGTGAAATTTCACACACATACACTCATGTAATTGTTAGTGAAAACCAGATATCAAACTACATGAAATGACATGGTTAACTCTATGTAAACCATGTGTCATTTCATGTCGGGTGTACAGTTTCACAAAAGCCGGCAATTGAATTTACTGGCTATTACAGTATGTAGAAGTGTATGAACTATAAATATATGTATATATGTCACAATGACGTGTGTGTATGTATGTATATATATATATATATGTGTATGTATGTGTTCTATGTGTATATATCTATTCTTTCTTTTGTGATTTAAATACTATTCATTTGGATCCATTATATGTCCGTTTTACAAGCCTGCGAGAAAATCTCGCAAGTCGGACGTCAATCGGATGTTAAAACTACGGTCAGATGCGACTAAATCGCATCTTTCCAGGAAAATCGGATGCCAGACGGATGTCTGTTGATTACATTTTGGTGCGATAATCGACCGACTAAAACGGTCCGTTTTTTTGTAGTTGTGTGTGACTCCGGCCTTATACTTAACTCTGCCCACAGTGCTTATTTTATCTCCAGGCACCATCCGCCCCGAAGCTTGGAAGAAGTCACTTATATAAAGTGATAAAAGATGATTTCTCAGCTACAACACCGCTGATATGAAACACACAGGGAGGACTGTCGTCAGCAGTCTATAACCTGCATGTCCATATTAATAGTTTACTTAAGTCAAATGTGGTGACAGATTCCCTTTAAATTATTACAAGAAATAGACATTTAGGATTACTATCAGTATTACTTTTGGACCACTCTGGTAACATAGTTCTGTCCAAAGAAAAGATTTTGAATGGTTAATGCGTTCGTGCTTGGTTTTTCACCTGTTTTTTATTTGCGCCAAATTCTTCTAATATGCTCCTCTTATAAAGTCTGTCTTTATTAATGTTCGCCAATGTGCATTGTGTATTTTTGTTATACAGATGATTCATTGTATGACTAGTGCTTTAACCACTTCTATAGATTCAAAGAACGTCCCGTTTGAGCACGTTTAGACCAGATATTGTTACTTGGGGAACGCTGTTCCCCAGGTACTCAAGTACAATACCGTGAATCAGTGTCCAAAAAGAAATCTGCACCCCAGTCCTGATGCTGCACGTGTTTTGTATGGCATGTCTATACACAGTGATGGATGTAGCATCCTCTACTTGCTTTTTCTCCAACTTGTACCTCATTTGCAATCTGACTGAGAAAGGTCTGTCTATGCCAAAATGTCACGAACACAAGGATTGTAAGTATCTTTTTCTGATCTTTACGCCAGGATCAGACGAGCATGTGAAAAATCATCATTTTTTCAGCCAAAAAGGTTTTTTTTTTTCTGTTTAATCATTTGTATTCCACCAGTATGCCATTTGTGTTTCTTCCGTATGTCCGTTTTTTTTTTTTTTTTTTTTTTTTAACCTGTATGACATCCATTTTGCTTATCTGAATGAAACCGGCCTTTGAATAAAGATGAAAAACAAAATCCATTTGTAAAATAAACTTCTCCATTACTTCTTTTTACTACTAAGGGGCCGATTCATTAAGGAGCTTTGAAATCTGTCGTAAATACCTTTTAATAAGTTGCAATAGATTTAGCAGAACTCTGTAGTTGCGCAAAAATATTGTGACTTTTGGCACTACAACACATGCCAATATATGCGCAGGATGGGCGGGACAGAGCCTTGTCAGGCCCACCTCTAAAGTCAGAAATATACGCCATCCCTAGGCTTGTGTACATGTCTGCCGCCGGCGCACCTTGGGCATCAGACTCCAGTGTAGTCCACGTGATCAAGTTGGTGTACTCCAGCGAGCTCTTCTTCAGCACTGACATGTGCTACGCCAGCCTGAATGAAATCGTCCTTTAAGACTCTTGCCGCCTTTAACGCCCTAGATTGCTGTCACAACAAAGTGATTTGTCCATTTTACTTGCACTGACAGGAATAACATTGCGTGCATCAGTGTCTTTAGCACATACAACAAATGCTCTATAAATTGTGCCTGAGACCTGCTCCTCTCTTGTAAAGCTTTAAAAGCATCTCCTCACTGCCGCCCTCCGAGACTCCAGGATGTTGTTTGCTTTGGGTTGGGTCCCTCTTGTGTCAATAAGTGGCTTCTCCTTTATCCTGGTTATTATGAGGGCCTTGAAGCAAAACCAAGTCAGGACCATTGTTTTCTACAGGTAAAGCTGTATTAACTGTGGTGCAGACTGCTGCACAGAAATAATGCCCAGCTATGGAGCGGTAACGGCAGTATTAAGTGCTGCGGAGCAGGCAGCGGCGTCTGCGGAGCCGGGATCATGTGCATGCTATTATTTCATATATTACTTTTCTTTTGAATATAGAACTATTTTTTTGGGGATGTGGGGGAAAGCGAGGGGCAAAATAACCTACCGAGTTACGGAACCTGGCAGACCCCTGTGATGTAATGAGAGACTAGGACGTGGATATGGAGACTTGGTCATTAGTAGTATGCAGATCTATATATCTAGTCCATGCACCAGCTAAACGCCCTGTTCACACCCGCAGCAGCTGCCGTCACCTTTGCTGTTAATTACTTTGCAGTATGGTGATTGTGCTAATTGCAGTCATTAGGAACATGTTGTGCTTTTCTTTTTCACCCTTCAGATTACCGTTGTTAAATCTCGCAGACTATTCCTAGCTTTTGCTTTTTCATGACTTTTCCACGGTTCGCTGAGGTAAGACGTCTCGACTAGAATTTTGTAAGCTGCCCGTAGATATTCTGTGACTGTAGATCACATTGGTTTAATAATAATAATAATAATCTTTATTTATATAGCGCCATCATATTCCGCAGCGCTTTACAGTTTAACGCAGCATTCACACATTGTAACCAGGGTGTACATCTTGCCCCCATTTTCAGACATCACCTTAAAATCAATGCCTCTTTTGCTGAATTTTCTCTGAAAATGTTGGATAAACATTACACTTTTATTGTGATATTGAACATTGCTGTCAAATCGGTGCACTTTTACTCCATCTCCTCATACTCAAACAATGCCTTTAAAGAGAACCTGTCAACCTTTCTTTCTGATATAAAGCCCCCGTCACACTAAGCGAGATCGCTAGCGAGATTGCTGCTGAGTCACAAGTTTTGTGACGCAACAGCGATCTCGCTATGTTTGACACTTACCAGCGATCAGGCCCATGCTGTGAGATCGCTGGTCATGTCAGAAAAGCCTGGACATTTCTTTGGTCTTGAGATCCCGCTGGGTAGCATGCATTGGTGTGTTTGACACCTTTTACCAACGATCTCGTTAGCGACTCTGCACTGAGACACATAGGAGAAACATCGTTACACAGGTCGCTACGGGTCGCTGATCGTTGCTGTGTCTTGGGAAGATCTGACTGTTTGTCATCTCACCAGCGACCACATAGCGATGCAGCAACGATCCCTGTCAGGTCATATCGTTGTCGGGATTACTGCTGCGTCGCTGAGTGTGACGGTACCCTAAGGGCCCCGTCTCACATAGCGAGATCGCTACCGAGATCGCTGCTAAACAGCGATCTCAGCAGCGATCTTGCTATGTCTGACACGTACCAGCGATCAGGCCCCTGCTGTGAATCACTGGTCGTGTCAGAAATGCCAGGACTTTTTTTTTTGATCGCTGGTCTCCTGCTGGCAGGCACGCATCACTGCGTGTGACAGGCAGGAGACCAGCGATCTCCTGGTTACCAAGGTACACATCGGGTTTCCAGGCGCGGGGCTGTGCCTGGAAACCCGACGTGTACGTTGGATGTTGGATACCAGCGCACTGCTGCAGGGGAGCTGGTAACCAAGGTACACGTCGGGTTTCCAGGCACCGCGCAGCGCCTGGAAACCCGACGTGTACTTGGTTACCAGCTCCCTGCATCAGTGCGCTGGTATCCAACGTACACTGCGGGTAACTAGGCGACGTTACCCGCAGTGTCGTTGTCCTGATCGCTGCCTGAGCTGGCTGTTTAGCGACACACCAGCGGTCGGGATCGCTGGTGTGTCGCTATGTGAGACGGGGCCCTTAGATGCGGCCACTACCTTTATTGGCTTTTCTACAGCACACTGGAATGCTATAGATAAGCCTCTCCCCCCCCCCCCCCCGTGTAACCTGAAAGATAAGAAAAACAAGATATATTATTCTCAACCGGGGGGCGGTCTGGGTCCGATGGGCAATCGCAGGTCCGGGTCTGGCGCCTCTCATCTTCATGCGATGTTGTTATCTTCCTTGCTTCGTGTCGCGGCTCTTGTGCAGGCGTAATTCTCTGCCCTGTTGAGGGCAGAGCAAAGTACTGCAGTGCGCAGGCGATGGGCCTCTCTGACCTTTCCTGCGCACTGCAGTATTCTGCTCTCCCTCGACAGGGCAGAGGATTACACATGCGCAGGAGCCGCGACAGGAAGCAAGGAGGAGGATGTCATCGCATGAAGATGGGAGGCGCCGGACCGGACCGCCCCCACAGGGGAGTATAATATAACTTGTTTTTCTTATCTTTTAGGTTACACGGGGGCTTATCTACAGCATTACAGAATGCTGTAGATAAGCCCCTAAAGGCAGTGGCCGCATCTTATATCCGAAAAAGAAGTTGACTGGTTCCCTTTAAATCCAATCACCACCATAAACCTGACAAATTTTGGATGAAGAAACTTTAAAAACGCCACATTATAATTTTTAAAGCGTTCCTTTTCAGATAAGCTGCTACCTTATAGGGAACCTGTCGGCCTGTATCTGCTTCCTCATCTGAGAGCAACATAATATAAAGAGACCCTGATTCCAGTGATGTGTCACTTAGATTAATGAGAGAAGCAGCTGTGAGACAATCAAAATTTTTAGATTAGATGTAGCATGGCTCAGAAAGCGAACGCCGCCCACGCCCCTGATTTAGCATCTTTCTGTGTACAGTGTATATTGACAGTAAGCTGCTAATCAGTGCCAGGGGCGGATTTAGACCAGGATGCACATGAGCTGTAGTCTTGTAGTGATAACCTCCTGCTGATGGAACACTCATTGTATTCAAGCAGTCTAATAAATGACACATTGCTGAAATGCGTGTCTCAGCGTCCACCTCATACTGTCCTTGGACCTGCTGGGACCAATGGGCAGAATGTAATGATGACATCATAACAGCTTAATAATTGTCTGACTTTTCTTGCATTGCTGCTGTCTAATTTTGCTCTGCTGGTCAGTCTCATACATACAGATACACTTTGTTTAAAGACTGTGGAGCATGTTCCCTAGTCATCTCCCGACTCCATAGACCGGCCGAGCAAGTGGAACCGTTCTCCCTTTTTTGTTAAAAGCACGGTTGCCTGTAGAAACATTTTAGCTAGCTGTACTGCTTCTTATCACAGGTTCAGTTTTATTTATTTATTTTTTATTGGAAGGAATCTTTTGAAAAGTCATATGATCAAGGAGACCTCAGTCCTGCCAAAATGCAGATGCCACTTACTATGAACACAAAGAATTCTTCATCAGCTGAGCTGAACACATGACTTTTGTAAACTTGTTCTACAACTTTTCAGAGTTGTTAGGTAATAGATTTTTTTTTGGGAAACTATAGTCATGGTTATCCACTAATTGCCTGGACACTAAAATCATACACGTAAAAGGTGACTTGTCCCTTAAAGGAAGTCTGTCAGAACAAAATGGCAGTTCAGACTATGCACAGCTCTGGGTAGGGGACATACAGTGGCTTGATCAGAGATCAGCTGCAGCCCAGACGTCCCCTTCATGTTCATGTACAAAGGCAGGGACAGTGACGCCAGCGCTGATTGGGTGCCGGGGTCACGTGACCCAACATCGCGTCACAGCCGCGGGAGAGCGAGTGCCGACACCACGGGAATGACGCCGACAAGGAAGTTGAGTACGGTATATGCTTTTTTATTTTATCTGGGCCAAACATTTAGTTCAAGAAAGGGTTGTCCTAGAGGTGGGATGGGGGAAAATGGCCGAAATCGTGGGGAAGATGGATTGTGTGAAATACAGTAATATTTTTGAATAAAACCTGTTTGTCAGTGATTTGAGACTGGGACAGAGGTTCACCTGCCAACAAGACAATGACCCAAAGCATACTGCTAAAGCAACACTCGAGTGGTGTAAGTGAAAACATGTGAGGGCACGTTTCCACGTACCGTAATCCCTGCGCTTTGGACGTTGCGGAAACCCCGCTCCTCGCAAAGCCCCGCCCCCTTCTGTACAGGCGGTGATTTCGGATGTGTTCGTTGAACACACATCCGGAATCTCCTCACGGTATGCATAGGACTCTGTCATTTACCTTGCGGCGACGGAGCATCTCCGCAAGATAAATAGACCTGCTGCGGTCTAAAAAGACGCGCCGCATGTCCGGTTTAGCAGGTGTGTCACCCGCGTAATCGGATGCATAGTGGAGATGGGATTTCATAAAATCACCTCCACTATGCAGGAACATCTGGCCGGACGCAGCACTTCTTTACATGAACTGATGCAAAACCTCAAAAAAAGACTGAAATTCCAGGTTGTGAGGAAGTAAAACACGGAAAATGTCTAGGGAGGTGAATACTTCTGCAAGCCACTGAATCAACAATAAAAATCATACCATTAGTGTCCAAATCAGTGGCTCTGCTGTTCTTTACTCAAATGTGCTAATGGCATGGCCAAGCAGTTCAGTGCACCTTCTTGCCTAATTATTTTGCATGTTCTGTATTTACAGGAGTTGGCACTTAACACTTCAGTCACCCCATGTGCAGTGAGCTCCTCATTAACATATTTGAAAAAAATGAACAATTTCTGGCAAACATAGCATGGGTACGAAAGGTTTTTAGTTGGAGCTGATGGCACCAGCTTGAATATTACGGTATCCCGATATTATTTTTGCAAACTTTTTCTGGTGGTCTCGGCATTATTTGGACAACCCAGTGATTTCAGTAGGCACTATTTTATGTTTGCCTCACCTTAAAAAAAAAAAAAAAAAAAAAAAAAAAAAATTCCCAAAGAATTTCATATCCAAGATAAATAGAAGGAATCCATATATTTTTTATGAATGATCTAGATCCTTTGAACACTGATCTGTAATATGACTGTGTGCATGAGGCCTTAGGGCTTATAGCAGTTGCCTCACTTATTTTTGGGGGCATAGTGTTTTTCTTTATTTTTAATATGAATATGGATTCATCTCTTGCCCATGACCATCATGGTTATGTCTAGTACAAAAGTGTTTAAAACTTATATTAACCTTATTTTTTTTCTCATTTCAGTCATCCATGGAAGCATTAGATGATGAGACGATTGTTCACTACAAAATCAATGTGTGTGACAATTTACGAGCAGAGGAATGTGGGGGGACGCCTTGTGCTATTTGTGCTCATGACGTGAAGAAAAACAAATATCAGTCAGTTGGTAAGTGGAAAACCTTTTCACATGTTATCTCTTCCATCTACAGTGTTATGTGGGACTACATTAATATTTTCATAATTTAATGTTGATTACAGATATAGGTGGATATGCGGTTTTCAAATAACACATTTTCGTACATGAAGACCCCCATACATGTTAGATTATAGTCGTCCGCACCATAATTGATTTTAGAGGCTCGAGACTCTCCTGATATATGATGTTGTAGCAGACAAACCTCAAGTTCTCCAAAAGAGAGAGACCACCACCTGGGATGTCTCCCCAAAGAGAAGGCATGAATGCTGGTAATATACAGGCTGATCTGGTGAGATAGCTGCCAGCCTAACAAGGGTTCATCCAGCAGCTAGCAAATGTGCACGGCTAGAGAAAAAAATCTAATTAGTGTTGGGGAGAGGTTTTGTCTTATAAAAATCTTTTAGTAGCACTGAACAACCATTGTGCCACAGCCTTTGCCCCTTTTAATCTCACAAAATAATCAATCTAGATACGGTTTATGACAGCGCATATAATTAAGGCAGCATTAACGCGGAATATGTCCATGTTCTCGCAACAAAATTAAAAGGGTGTCTCTTTGCCCTATGTTGAACTAAATATATGTTCGTGCTTACATAAAGCAGCTACTATATGCCAGCAATGAGTCCGGGTGCAAATCCCATTGAACAACTATAGAAGGATGTCAAAATCACTGTTGGGAGAAGGCGTCTTAAAATATGTTTTAACTCTGTTTTGCGTCTTCTTTGTGCTTCTACAGGTCCATGCTCCATGCATGGACCCGTAGAATTGCAAAGAAGGCACAAAACGGCTGTAGTCCATCAGAAACTTTCACCTTTTAAACTCCCCTGCCACCTGCCCTCTGCACTTTATGATGCTATTCTAACTGTGAAATAAATAAAGAAACACATCAGCAAGGAGCGGTTGAGCGCTCTAATGCTTTTCAATTTGAGCGGACATGGAAAAGATCCCACTCCAATGAGGACTTCATCACATTCAAATAGTCCCTCACTACTTTCAAGACCACACTGGCTGCAGCAAAACAAACCTACTTCTCATCTCTCATTTCCTCCCTGTCTCACAACCCTAAACAGTTATTCAACACCTTCAATTCTCTCCTCTGCCCCCCAGCACCTCCTCCCTCCCCCCTCATCTCAGCTGAAGACTTTGCCTCATTTTTCAAGGAGAAGATTGATAACATCAGACACAGTTTTGGTCAACAACCCCCAGAGCCCTTCCTCCTAACTGCCCTGCCCTCCTCCAAAACCAACTTCTCCACCATTACAGAAGATCGACTCTCCACCCTACTCTCAAGATCACATCTCACTACCTGTGCACTTGACCCAATCCCATCCCACTTCATCACAAACCTCACCACAGTCTTCATCCCAACCCTAACCCATCTCTTCAACCTATCACTAACAACTGGTGTTTTCTCCTCAAGCTTTAAACATGCCTCAATCACACCTATCCTCAAAAAGCCCTCTCTTGACCCATCTCTATATCTAGCTATTGCCCTATATCACTTCTCCCCTATGCCTCAAAACTACTGGAACAACACGTCCATCTTGAACTGTCCTCCCACCTCTCTTCTTGCTCCCTCCTCGACCACCTACAATCTGGCTTCCGGCCACACCACTCCACTGAAACTGCCCTAACTAAGGTCACCAATGACCTATTATCTGCCAAGGCCAAGCGACACTACTCTGTCCTCCTCCTCCTGGACCTGTCCTTTGCCTTTGACACAGTGGACCATTCCCTATTACTACAGACCCTTTCATCGCTTGGTATCACAGGCTTGGCCCTATCTTGGATCGCGTCATACCTAACAGACCGGACATTCAGCGTCTCCCACTCACACACCACCTTCCCACCGCACCCTCTATCTGTCGGAGTTCCGCAAGGTTCAGTTCTAGGGCCCCTGCTCTTTTCCATCTACACCTTCAGCCTCGAACAGCTCATAGAATCTCACGGCTTTGAATATCACCTCTATGCTGATGACACACAGATCTACATCTCTGGACCAGATATCACTTCCCTACTAAACAGAATCCCTCAATGTCTATCCGCTATTTCATCCTTTTTCTCCGCTAGATTCCTAAAACTTAATATGGACAAAACAGAATTCATCATCTTTCCCCCATCTCACACAACCCCTCCAATGGACCTATCAATTAATGTAAAAGACTGCCCACTCTCTCCAGTCCCACAAGCTCTCTGCCTCGGGGTTATCCTTGACACTGATCTCTCTTTTAAACCACATATCCAAGCCCTCTCCACCTCCTGCCGACTTCAACTCAAAAATATCTCACGGATCCGTACATTCCTCAACCAAGAATCTGCAAAAACCCTAGTCCATGCCCTCATCATCTCCCGCCTCGACTACTGCAACCTCCTGCTCTGTGGCCTCCCCTCGAACACTTTCGCACCCCTCCAAGCTATTCTAAACTCTGCTGCCCGACTAATCCACCTGTCCCCCCGCTATTCCCCGGCCTCTCCCCTTTGTCAATCCCTGCACTGGCTCCCCATTACACAAAGACTCCAGTTCAAAACCCCAATCATGACATACAAAGCCATCCACAACCTGTGTCCTCCATACATCTGTGACCTTATCTCCCGGTACCTACCTGCAAGCAACCTCCGATCCTCACAGGATCTCCTCTCCTCCCCTCTTATCTCCTCTTCCCACAATCGCATACAAGATTTCTCCCGCGCATCCCCCCTACTCTGGAACACTCTACCACAACACATCAGACTCTCGCCTATCATGGAAACCTTCAAAAAGAACCTGAAGACCCACCTCTTCCGACAAGCCTACAACCTGCAGTAACCACTGATCCACCAAATCGCTGCATGACCAGCTCTACCCTCACCTACTGTGTCCTCACGCATCCCTTGTAGATTGAGCCCTCGCGGGCAGGGTCCTCTCTCCTCCTGTACCAGTCGTAACTTGTATTGTCTAAGATTACTCTACTTGTATTTATTATGTATACCCCACCTCACATGTAAAGCGCCATGGAATAAATGGCACTATAATAATAATAATAATAATAATTTCATGAGGTTGTGTGAAATTATGTCCAATTTTCCTTTTTCGCTCTTTTTTTTTTTTTTTTTTTTGTGTTGTTCCAATACACATAACGGAAAAAAATGTATGTATAACAAAGCATGTGTAATTGCAATAATTTTCTGGGATAAATACTTCATTTTTTGGAACAATTTCAATGGTGCCAACACTTTCGGCCATGAATGTATGTACAGTACAGACCAAAAGTTTGGACACACCTCATTTAAAGATTTTTCTTTGTTTTCATGACTATGAAAATTGTACATTCACACTGAAGGCATCAAAACTATGAATTAACACATGTGGAATTATATACTTAACAAAAAAGTGTGAAACAACTGAAAATATGTCTTATATTCTAGGTTCTTCAAAGTGGCCACCTTTTGCTTTGATGACTGCTTTGCACACTCTTGGCATTCTCTTGATGAGCTTCAAGAGGTAGTCACCGGAAATGGTCTTCCAACAATCTTGAAGGAGTTCCCAGAGATGCTTAGCACTTGTTGGCCCTTTTGCCTTCACTCAGCGGTCCAGCTCACCCCAAACCATCTCGATTGGGTTCAGGTCTGAGGCCAGGTCATCTGGCGTAGCACAAAGACACGGTGGTTGGAACCAAAGATCTCAAATTTGGACTCATCAGACCAAAGCACAGATTTCCACTGGTCTAATGTCCATTCCTTGTGTTCTTTAGCCCAAACAAGTCTCTTCTGCTTGTTGCCTGTCCTTAGCAGTGGTTTCCTAGCAGCTATTTTACCATGAAGGCCTGCTGCACAAAGTCTCCTCTTAACAGTTGTTGTAGAGATGTGTCTGCTGCTAGAACTCTGTGTGGCATTGACCTGGTCTCTAATCTGAGCAGCTGTCAACCTGTGATTTCTGATGCTGGTGACTCGGATAAACTTATCCTCAGAAGCAGAGGTAACTTTTGGTCTTCCTTTCCTGGGGCGGTCCTCATGTGAGCCAGTTTCTTTGTAGCGCTTGATGGTTTTTGCAACTGCACTTGGGGACACTTTTCAAAGTTTTCCCAATTTTTCTGACTGACCTTCATTTCATAAAGTAATGATGGCCACTCGTTTTTCTTTACTTAGCTGCTTTTTTTCTTGCCATATTACAAATTCTAACAGTCTATTCAGTAGGACTATCAGCTGTGTATCCACCAGACTTCTGCACAACACAACTGATGGTCCCAACCCCATTTATAAGGCCAGAAATCCCACTTATTAAACCTGACAGGGCACACCTGTGAAGTGAAAACCATGTCCGATGACTACCTCTTGAAACTCATCACGAGAATGCCAAGAGTGTGCAAAGCAGTCATCAAAGCAAAAGGTGGCTACTTTAAAGAACCTAGAATATAAGACATATTTTCAGTTGTTTCACACTTTTTTGTTAAGTATATAATTCCACATGTGTTATTTCATAGGTTTGATGCCTTCAGTGTGAATGTACAATTTTCATAGTCGTGAAAATACAGAAAAATCTTTAAATGAGGTGTGTCCAAACTTTTGGTCTGTAATGTATATCGACGTGTCTTGACCCAGTGACCGATGTAGACCTTTTTTTTTTTTTTTTTAAATTAAGAACAGATAGTTTAATGTTCGCACTTTTATACTGTATTATTTTTCTTTCCAGGGACCTCACCAGCTCAATTCAGTGATAATGTGCTTGTGTTTAATACTACGGAAAGCTGTCCAGGATCTGACCATAAAATCCAAAGTATTATCAACTTACTGTGCGGAAAGTCACTGGTCAGTGCTTATCGTCTGCGTGTTTTCTCCTTGTTGTTTTTCTAACTGTCTGAGCTTTTTCATTGGAGATATTGAAATGCATGCAATGCTTTTATGGATGGCTCACATGTAAGCAAATATCCGAATATGTTGAAATGTATCTGGATGTAAGTGGGTCGGATAAAAACTGGTCGCTAAGGTTGATAGAAAGTCGTCCAAGTGTTTCCATTTGTGACAAAATGCATAGCAGTGAATCCTGACACAGCAGTCCATGTTTTGCTACAGACTGCGGCTTAAAGCTGTGGAGATTGATACTGGAAGCCGCAGTACACACTTCAGCCAGCAGTAACTCACGGCAGCAGACTCTGCATTGCTGGTGTGTGGATTCCTGCAGGGAGGGCTAGCTCCAGCGAGAAAGCTTTAGTAGGTAAATGGGGAGTACAAGAGGTGTTTGGCGTATAATACGGTGGAGTGCAAGGTGAGAATCTCCCTTTGCACTCTGACCAATGATGCAGAGCAGAACTGCCATTTTCTTTTTTTCTCATGCCGGACGACAATCTCATTGCAATGCTCAGACTGGCCGGCAGCTTTCTTGCCCCGACGGTGTCATAAAAATACATACTGTCACTCTCTTGTCAGGAGAGCCGGTGACCAGTCTGAGCAATGTGATCGTCGTCCGTGTTATTCGGCCTTCTGACTGCTCCCTTAAACTTGAGATTGGAAAGTTATGATTGACCTCTGCCCCATTCAGCAAGGGTTCCTCAGAGCCTCGGTTCTTGGGATTGGTGAGGGCCACAGCTGTTGGACCACCAGTGATTGGAAAATGATCTCTTTGGAAAGGGGAAAACTTTAAACTTGGAACATCTCTTTTAAGTACTGATTTGTTTCTTGCACCTCTCTAGTTGTAAGTCAAGTGTAAATATGGCTACGTGAATAAAAAATATATGTAGTTTTATTAAATCTTAACCCTTGAGTGACCACTAATTCTTTTTTTTTTTTTTTTTTAAAATGACCTACGATATAAGTGACTAGCATCCCCTGACGGGTGAAAATGCAGCAGCTTTCAACTGTACACTATAGCTGACAACTTGC
>JARQOD010000005.1:436411961-436454708 GCA_033576555.1 Oophaga sylvatica | reverse complement strand
CACTTTTTCTAATGGCAATTTGCATATATTCCAGAATGTTATAAAGAGTGATCAGCTTAACAGCAATTACTTGCAATGTCAATATTTGGCTAGAAAATGAACTTTATCCCCCAAAACACATTTCAACATCATTGCAGCTCTGCCTTAAAGGACCAGCTAACCTCTTTTCAGTGATTGCTCCATTAACACAGGTGTGGGTGTTGATGAGGACATGGCTGGAGATCAATCTGTCATGATTAAGTAAGAATGACACCACTGGACACTTTAAAAGGAGGCTGGTGCTTGGCATCATTGTTTCTCTTCTGTTAACCATGGTTATCTCTAAAGAAACACGTGCAGTCATCATTGCAATGCACAAAAATGGCCTAACAGGGAAGAGTATCGCAGCTAGAAAGATTGCACCTCAGTCAACAATCTATCGCATCATCAAGAACTTCAAGGAGAGAGGTTCTATTGTTGCCAAAAAGGCTCCAGGGCGCCCAAGAAAGACCAGCAAGCGCCAGGACCGTCTCTTAAAAGTGTTTCAGCTGCGGGATCGGGCTACCAGCAGTGCAGAGCTTGCTCAGGAATGGCAGCAGGCAGGTGTGAGTGCATCTGCACGCACTGTGAGGCAGAGACTCTTGGAGCAAGGCCTGGTCTCAAGGAGGGCAGCAAAGAAGCCACTTCTTTTCAGAAAAAACATCATGGACAGACTTATATTCTGCAAATGGTACAGGCAGTGGACTGCTGAGGACTGGGGTAAAGTTATTTTCTCTGATGAATCCCCTTTTCTATTGTTTGGGACATCAGGAAAACGCCTCATTCGGAGAAGACAAGGTGAGCGCTACCACCAGTCTTGTCTCATGCCAACTGTTAAGCATCCTGAAACCATTCATGTGTGGGGTTGCTTCTCAGCCAAGGCAATCGGTTCTCTCACAGTCTTGCCTAAAAACACAGCCATGAATAAAGAATGGTACCAGAATGTCCTCCAAGAGCAACTTCTCCCAACCCTCCAAGAGCAGTTTGGCGATCAACAATGCCTTTTCCAGCATGATGGAGCACCTTGCCATAAAGCAAAGGTGATAACTAAATGGCTCAGGGAACAAAACATAAAGATTTTGGGTCCATGGCCTGGAAACTCCCCAGATCTTAATCCCATTGAGAACTTGTGGTCAATCATCAAGAGACGGGTGGACAAACAAAAACCTAAAAATTCTGACAAAATGAAAGCATTGATTGTGCAAGAATGGACTGCTATCAGTCAGGATTTGGTCCAGAAGTTGATTGAGAGCATGCCAGGGAGAATTGCAGAGGTCCTGAAGAAGAAGGGTCAACACTGCAAATATTGACTTGCTGCATTAACTCATTCTTACTGTCAATATAAGCTTTTGTTACTCATATGTTTGCAATTATATTTCTGTCTGTGATAAAAACATCTGTCAAACACACACAATAAAAACCAGAGGGCAGCAGATCATGTAAAAATATAATATTTGTGTCATTCTCAAAACTTTTGGCCATGACTGTACACCAGCAGATGAGATGGCTCCCGAAACCGTCATTGATTGTGGCAACTTCACACTAGACCTTGGAAATCAAGGTCGTAGAGTCTGGAGGAAGAGTGGAGAGGCACACAAATCCAAGCTGCTTGAGGTCTAGTGTGAAGTTTCCACAATGAGTTATGGTTTCGGGAGCCATGTCATCTGCTGGTGTAGGTCCACTGTGTTTTATCAAGACCAAAGTCAGCGCAGCCGTCTATCAGGAAAATTTAGAGCACTTCATGCTTCCCTCTGCCGACAAACTTTTTGGAGATGGAAATTTCTTTCTCCTGCAGGACTTGGCACCTGTCCACACTGCCAAAAGTACCAATACCTGGTTTATAAACAACCGTATCACTGTTCTCGATTGGCCAGTAAACTCGTCTGACCTTAACCCCCTAGAGAATCTATAGGATATTTTCAAGAGGAAGATGAGCGACACCAGACCCACAAATGCAGACGAGCTGAAGGCTGCTATCAAAGCAACCTGGGCTTCCAAAACACCTCAGCAATGCCGCAGGCTGATCGCCTCCATGCCACGCCGCATTGATGTAGTAATTGATGCCAAAGGAGCCCCGACCAAGTATTGAGTGCATTTACTGAAAATACATTTCAGTAGTCCAACATTTCGGATTTTAATATAATTTTTTGCAAGCTGATGTTATAAAGTATTCTAATTTACTGAGATAATGATTTTTAGGTTTTTATTGGCTTTAAGCCATAATCATCAACAGTAACAGAAATAAACACTTGAAATAGATCACTCTGTTTGTAATGACTCTATATAATGAGTTTCACTTTTTATATTGAAGAACTGAAATAAATTAACTTTTTGATATTCTAATTTTATGAGATGCACCTGTAGATGATGGCTGTGAGATCAGTAAAAAGAGCAGGGCTGTGTAAATGTTTCATACAGAGAAATCCAGGTCAGACCATTTCTGGTCAGCTTGAATAAGATAATGGCTGCATGACTGCCACTAGGCATATTTTTCTCTGAAACGTTCTGGTTTTTCAAAGAAAATATAGTTAAAAGATCTGAGCGGGTGTCATAACTAGAGACTGGACTAGTCCATAATTGGCACGTGTTAATGTGCCTTTAGGAGAGACCATTTTTTTGAAAGGAAGTCTGGTACGGAGAAGTTTTCTTATTGATCCAAGTAGATGGAAGTTGAAAGTAAAAGGTTCTTTGTTACTAAATCACGGGCAGTATGAATGAGAAGCTGGCTGCTATATTGCCGGCGTGAATGTTTTATTCTGAAACATTGTCATTTCGTTTTGCAACGCTGCAGCGTTTCAGAGAAAATTACGCTTTGAAAAGCTGTTTGAGGCTGGTCCTTAACGGCTTCTCCTCACCCTTGCCTGGCAGGTCTCTTCCCTATGTGAGATCATACTCATTTGCCTTACACCTTGCACAGATAGAAAGACATTAAATTAATTTTCCACTATTTTTTAACCCCTCATTATATATCAAAGCTTTTCAAAACAATTCCTTTTGTAATATACTTGTAATATACTTGTATTACATGTATAGCTCCTATGAGCACATAGCAGGGATCACAGGGTACTGGATTGTCGTGGAGAGTCTTCTTCCCCTCTGTTTTGTCTCATACTTCCCGTTTCCAGCACAGGAATCCTACAAACTGAAAGGAAGTTGTCACTGTGCTCCTGGTGGGGAGTGTAGGCATTTTGGATTGAATGACAGCTTGCCTGAGTCCTGAGGACCAACTAGTCTGCCTCAGGCAAGCTGCCAGACAGTGTTATTCCACAGTAGAGCAGGGGCCCACACCTTGCATAGCAATACAGTGGGGTGCATGTAATCAGAGTAAAAGGAGGAAGGAGGGGAGAAGGAGGTGTTTGGGTGGAGTATGGAGGGAGCATGATAAGTGGTGGCTCACAGGCCACTGCAATGCATGATGGTGCTTGTAGTATTAGAACGCCTGGGGACAGGAAGTGATAAATGTAAACATCAGAGCTACAGCTGGCAGACACCAAGTGATGCGATCTGCATGATAAAGGTTTATATTATTAGTGTGAATGCATTTACTACTGAAGCACAACCTTGTGAGATGCAGGGCCTAGTATCTCGGAGGTTGGTTCAGTCGCAGTGACTCCGATGGCTCTAACAATCCCTAGGTTAGGTGGCAATTATAAAGGGGGAGATGACTGATATGAGACTGAGAGTTTTGTTGATGCCCGCAGGTATGAGGCCGTGGATGAAAGAAGCATACACTCGGGGTCCCATGCAAACTTGAAAGATGAACTTTACTGAAGACTTGTAACAATTCTTATATTTTTCTACATAAGTCATGGGTAGCAGATATAATTTTTCTTACACATTGCGATGGGCAAAGCCTTTTCTCGGTCCTGGCCTTGGGAGGATGGCGGTAACTTACCATTTGACTAACTGTGCTGCGTGAAGGGGAAAGATCAGCTGGCCTTAATCGGATCGGAGTATCCGGGAAATCTGCGCAGTTCTGCAGTTCCTTCTTTTGTCTCAGCACTCTGTTGCTGTAAACATGGGGCACTCCGAATAGGGTGCTCTTTGTACTCCCCGCTTGTCCCAATCGAGGAGCCCCAATTTTATACCTCCTCTCACCACCAGAACCGCCGTAACTCGACCGTTTCAGTGCCACACGCCCCACCTCCAACTGTCACTTGTTTCAATCAGATAAACAAGTTGCAATACTAAGCTAAGGCAGAAGAGGGCAGCATAGTACTACAAGTTGTAATACCAAAACAAGGCAGTAGAGGGCAGCATAGTATTAAATAATTTACCTCCTCCCAAGGCATGACGGGGAGCCGTGTCACAAGATTAATCATGTAAGGAATAGATAACACACTTACCATATGACATATAACATACATTAGTAATGTTTTTTCTGGTCACTACACTAGCACATAATAGATTAATAAAAAAATTAAATGTGTTCGGGCATAGTGTTATCTGCTGCTATTTTATGTCTAAAATTAGACTTGAATAGACTGCAAAATGTTTGTATATTATACCAGTATCATATCAGAAAAATACCCCTAAATCCCTGTTCCCAGTTTTGGTTGAATTAACAGGACTATGCCTTGACACGCTTTGCTGTCAAAACCTCCAAAGTGGATAACTTCAATAAAAAATACCTATTTTATGTGTTTTCTTGTTATTTTGTACCCTCCATGTCGTACTGAACAGGAAAGATTGTGGCAGGGATTGATAAAGGCCAAATGTGACATCAGGTGCCTCTCATTTATTGGCTCAACTGTCACATCTCTGCCTTTACAGTCCCCTTTGCCACTGCTGTGGTCAAATGTTCCCAATTCGATAAATGTATTTATTTATTTGACTCACTTATATAGCGCCATTAATTCCACAGCGCTTTACAGACAATATTTGCCCTGTTCCCAATGAGGCTCACAATCTAGATTCCCTAACAGTAGGACTTTGGAATGTGGGAGGAAACTGGAGAACCCGGAGGAAACCCGAACAAACACAGGGAGAACATACAAATTCCTTGCAGATGTTTTCCTTGGAACTGATTTTCATTTGCAACTCAGTATTTAGGCCCTCACCAGCCCCACATTCAGTATGGTGGCCCCCACAATTACTGACATAAAAATAAAACGTTACTTGCCTCACCCCATTCCCTCGCGCTGCTCTGATCTGTGCAGTGTGTGTACTGAGGCTTCAGCATAGCGGGCGCAATGTAGTGACATCTTTGTACCTGCAGTGCTCGGAGTTTGACTCATTGGCTCCCTGATCCGCCAAGTCTATTCAACAGTATCCATGTCCTGGATATGCATAGCTTTCCTCCCCCACCCCTTCGACTTGCAAGCCCCATAGCTGTGGCATGGTCTATCACTCTGGATGGTAGAAGTCAAAATGATTAAGATTTGCACCATAACTTACCAAGAATGATTACTCTAGAGCATAGGAACTGCATTGCTGCCATAGAAAATGGGAGAAACAAATTGAAAAAAGAGCTATATAGTGTATATATGAAATATGTTTCTGCAAAAATTGCTATGAAAAAAAGGAAGGCTCTTGGCACATAGATTGGCCAATATATTTGTGCCCAATTGCCACATCAAGGCGTCTTTCGTAAATTGGGTCCCTGTCCTGTAATGTCACATCTCTTGGGCAAAGAAGCCTACAATTTATGGGGCAGGAATGGACCAGCTAATCTGCTTAAAATCACCTGTGGCTAATGGGAATGGGAGTGCACATGTCCAAAAGACTTTGATACAAATAGCCGACAAAAACAAAGACCAGCACATCTAAGCTTGTGTGAATAGCATACAAGTCAATAAGATTAAGGTTTCACCATAATTTACCAAGAATGATTACTGTAGAAAATAGGAATGAACTGCATTGCTGCCATAGAAAATGGGAGAAAAAAAAAAGGATGGTATGCCTTACCCTCCGAATAACTGGGATATGTGAAAGCTTTCCTGAGTTATTTCCACATAAAGTGACACAGGACAGTTTTTAAAAATTTGCCCTGGTCAATATTGTGAAGGCAGACTTTGGAATGAAGGGGTGATCCATTTATTAATTTGTGATGCTAAATATACTTATTTTACTGTCGTACTTGCTGTTTATAACAAGAAAAGTTTTCTATGCCTATTGTTTTGGGTTCTATGAGTGGCAAGTCAACTTCGGTTGTGTGTTTAAAACTTGTACAAAAGAATTTCATTTTATTGTAGGTTACTGACCCCAAACTAACTGCAAGCAGCAATTGTCGCTATGAGGTAGAATGGGTTACAGAGAATGCTTGTCACACAGAATACTTGGAAAGTGACAATTGTACACTCATCAACAAGGAAAGGGGAATTTCAGTTGACCTGTCCCCACTTACAGAAAAATCAGGTAAAACTTAATTTTATCTCTTCAGTTTTTTAATAGAAAATGTTCAGTTGATTGAATTAAATACATGATTAATTTGGTTTTCTTTAAAGCTCCCAACAAAGTTAAAGTTTTAGTTAAAAACTGTTTAAATGCACTCAACGACCATACATGATTTGTTGCCAAACACAAATAAGTTTCTGAACCGCCCATAGACTATAAATGCCCAGGTGGTCTGCAATATATATTCTTTTCAGTTTCTAAAACATCATTGCCTAATATTACAGCCACACATAATAGTTCAGCTGTTGGGGCTGGAAACCGACTGTCAGGAAGGATTCAGAATTCCCATAGAGAAGGTTTATTACCATCTTTGCCCTCCTGATCACTGTATAGCAGTGAACAAGTACTGTATGCATACAGTTTTGGAAGCACTGACAGTACTTCCTTCTCCAGACCCTGTGATCATATGATCACCGGTTACAGGAAGGGAACAGGAGCTGCTGGGTCCTAGGAGACACATTCACCTAAGCTATGCAGCCATTAGGCTGAATTTGCCTTGTAACTCAGGCTATGATTCTGCTAGGGTAAATCTGCAATAAAAAGGATGTCTTAGGCTAAGTGCACACGTTCAGGAATGTTTGCTGAATTTTTCTGAGCAAAAACGGACATTTTCCGTTTTTGGTGCATTTTTTGCGCAGATTTTGCACGTTTTTACCGCGATTTTTTCCTGAGCTTTCTAGGTCAATAATATAGCGTGAAAAACGCTAGAATTCTGTGAAATTAATGAACATGTTGGTTCTTTTTCCGAGATTGTGTTTTTTTTGCGGAAAAAACGCACCATATGCACAAAAATTGCAGAATTCATTCTCAATGATAGGATGCTTAAATCATGAAAAAACGCGAAAAAAACGCAAATAATCCTGAACGTGTGCACTTAGCCTTACTATGTTAAAATTCTGCCCACCAAACTGCTGTTACATCTGTTGAAGGTAGCTAGATGTTTGATTGTCCTTCATTGAAGATGGACTACTCCCTCCTCTTATCACAAGGTTTTGGATAGAATAGCTGACATACTTGGAGCACATGACAGCCTTATTGAATACGAGTTTGGACAGACTTGAGACTGTCTGGGCTCCCTAGGACTATTATATGGCCTAAAACAACAGGAGCATGTTGATTTTCGAACAGGTTTCTTCTTCCCTTCCCTATTTGTATGTCTCATTTATTATTGTTTTATAAGATTTGTAATAGGTGTATGGGGATGGAGTCATCTTAACTTGGCATAGTAGAACTGCTGTTGGACATTGTCTTTTTCTGTTCTATTGCACAATATACTTTGATGCCACTAGTTCTAATTGAACTCCATTCTTTCTGATCCTCTAATTTGTAAGCCAAATTGTGACTGTTTTGTCTTATTTCTGATTGTAAAATTTTATAAAACGTGATAAATAGTTATTAAAAACTATGCTATGCTGCCCAAATGTAATTTAAGACTTTATGGGGGACTTTATAGGGGAGGAGGAGAGACAGTGTTTTTTAACCCCTTCACCCCCAAGGGTGGTTTGCACGTTAATGACCGGGCCAATTTTTACAATTCTGACCACTGTCTCTTTATGAGGTTATAACTCTGGAACGCTTCAACGGATCTTCGCAATTCTGAGATTGTTTTCTCGTGACATATTGTACTTCATGTTAGTGGTAAAATTTCTTCGATATACCTTGCGTTTATTTTTGAAAAAAACGCAAATATGGCGAAAATTTTAAAAATTTTGCAATTTTCAAACTTTGAATTTTTTTTCCCTTAAAACAGAGAAATATGTCACACAAAATAGTTAAGAAATAACATTTCCCACATGTCTACTTTACATCAGCACAATTTTGGAACCAAAATTTTTCTTTGTTAGGAAATTAGAAGGGTTAAAAGTTGACCAGTGATTTCTCATTTTTACAACAAAATTTACAAAGCCATTTTTTTAGGGACCACCTCACATTTGAAGTCACTTTGACGGGTCTATATGGCAGAAAATACCCAAAAGTGACACCATTATAAAAACTGCACCCCTCAAGGTACTCAAAACTACATTCAAGAAGATTATTAACCCTTCAGGTGCTTCACAGGAACTAAAGCAACGTGGAAGGAAAAAAATTAATATTTAACTTTTTAGCCACAAAAATGAACTTTTACAAACTTTTTTTTATTTTCACAAGGGTAAAAGGAGAAAATGGACAGATAAAGTTGTTGTGCAATTTCTCCTGAGTACGCCAATACCCCATATGTGGGGGAAAACCACTGTTTGGGCACACGGCAGAGCTCGTAAGGGAAGAAGCGCCGTTTGACTTTTTCAAACTAAAATTGGCTGGAGTTGAGATTGGACGCCATGTCGTGTTTGGAGAGCCCCTGATACGCCTAAACAGTGGAAACCCCCACAAGTGACACCATTTTGGAAACTAGACCCCCTAAGGAACTTATCTAGATCTGTTGTGAGCACTTTGAACCCCAAAGTGTTTCACAAAAGTTTATAATGCCTGGGTGTGAAAAAAAAAAAAAAACAATTTTCCACAAAAATGATTTTTTAGTCCCAAATTTTTGATTTTTCCCAAGGAAATTGGACCCCAAAACTTGTTGTCCAATTTGTCCTGAGTACGCTGATACCCCATATGTGGGGGGGGGGAACTGTTTGGGCGCACGGCAGGGCTTGGAAAAGAAGCAGTAACGTTTTGGAATGCAAACATTGATGGGGGTCATGTTCCGTTTGTAGTGCCCCAGATGAGCCTAAACAGTGGAAACCCCCCACTAGTGACCCCATTTTGGAAGCTAGACCCCCTAAGGATCTTATCTAGATCTTTGGTGAGCACTTTGAACCCCAAGTGCTTCACACAAGTTTATAATGCCTGGGCATGAAAATAAAAAATCCTATTTTTTTCCCACAAAAATTATCTCTTAGTCACTAATTTTTTATTTTCCCATAGGTAACAGGAGAAATTGGACCACAAAATTTGTTGTCCAATTTGTCCTGAGTACGCTGATACCCCATATGTGGGGGGGAACCACTGTTTGGGCGCATGGCAGAGCTCGGAATGGAAGGAGCACCATTTGACTTTTTCCAACCAAAATTGGCTGGAATTGAGATTGGACGCCATGTTGCATTTGGAGAGCCCCTGATGTGCCTAAACAGTGGAAACCCCCCACAAGTGACCCCATTTGGGAAACTAGACCCCTAAGGAACTTATCTAGATCTTTGGTGAGCAATTTGAACCCCCAAGTGCTTCACACAAGTTTATAACGTAGAGCCGTAAAATTAAAAAATTATATTTTTTCCACAAAATTGATCTTTTCACCCCAATTTTTATTTTCCCAAGGGAAACAAGACTCCAAAAGTTATTGTGCAATTTGTCCTGAGTGCGCTGATACCCCATATGTGGGGGTAAACCACTGTTTGGGTGCATGGCAGAGTTTGGAAGGGAAGGAGCGCCGTTTGACTTTTTCAACGCAGAATTGGCTGGATGCCATGTCGTGTTTGGAGAGCTCCTGATCTGCCTAAACAGTGGAAACCACCCACAAGTGACCCCATTTTGGAAAATAGACCCCACAAGGAACTTATCTAGATGTGTGGTGAGCACTTTGAACCCCGAAGTGCTTCACAGAAGTTTATAACGTACAGCCGTAAAAATAAAAAATCCTTTTTTTTTTTTACAAAAATGATTTTTTCGCCCCCAATATTTTATTTTCACAAGGGTAACAGGAGAAATTGGACCCCAAAAGTTGTTGTCCAAATTGTCCTGAGTACGCTGATACCCAATATGTGGGAGAAAACTACTGTATGGGCACACGTCGGGGCTCGGAAGGGAAGTAGTGACGTTTTGGATTGCAGACTTTGATGGAATGGTCTGGGGGCGTCATGTCGCATTTGGAGAGCCCCTGATGCGCCTAAACAGTGGAAACCCCCCACAAGTGACCCCATTTTGGAAAATAGACCCCACAAGGAACTTATCTAGAAGTGTGATGAGCGCTATGAAGCCCCAAGTACTTCACAGAAGTTTTATAACATACAGCCGTAAAAACAAAAAAAATCATTTTTTTTTTACAAAAATGATTTTGTCGCCCCCAGTTTTTTATTTTCCCAAGGGTAACAGGAGAAATAGGCCAAATTGCACAATAACTCTTGGGGTCCAGAGTATGCTGATACCCCATATGTGGGGTAAACTACTGTTTGGGCGCATGGCAGAGCTCAGAAGTGAAGGAGCACCATTTGACTTTTTCAACGCAGAATTGGCTGGAATTGAGATCAGACGCCATGTCACATTTCGAGAGCCCCTGATGTGCCTAAACAGCAGAAACCCCCCAATTCTAACTCCAACCCTAACCCCAAACACCAATAACCCTAGTCCCAACCCTAACCACAAACCTAACCCTATCACACCCATAACCCTAATCCCAACCCTAATCCTAACGTTAGCGCCAACCCTAACCCTAAGGCCGGCGTCACACTGGCGACAGAATCGGACGACTGCAATGCGATGAAATATCGCATTGCAGTCTGCCCTATGTTAATCTATGGAGCAGCTCCCAGTATCAGATTTTTTGTGGTCCGTTTTAAACGTCCGTGTGCAATCGCAGCATGCTGCGATTGTCACCGATTGTGGGTCGACTATCGCCAATGCAAGTCTATGGGAGCGATGAAAAATCTGATTACAAACGGACCGCACGTGTGACTTGCGATGAAATCGCATCGGTGTCCTTTAGAAAAGCCGGCAATTCATCCCCAGCTATACTGTAAAATCACACTGACAGCTTTAATAAAGAATAGAAAGAATAGATATACACACATAGAATACATGTATATATATGTAATTGTGACATGTGTGTGTAATATATATATATATATATTTATATTTCCTAGACTTCTACATACTGTAATAGCCGCAAATTCTATTGCCGGCTTCTGTGAAATCACATAAGCCGACATGAAATGATACATTGTTTCCACACAGTTAACCATGTCATTTCCTGTATTTTGATATTTGTTTAGAACTTACAATTACATGAGTGTATTTGTGCTAAATTTCAGACATGTAGGGGTTAATTAAAGCTGTAAATTCGTTGACAAAAAAATGCGGGGGCTCCCGCTGTATTTTCTCCACCAGACAGACAAAGCAAGCGAGTGGGGGCAGATAATAATAGCCTAGGGAGGGTACTTTTTTTTTGTGCCCCCCCTGGCTACTAACATCTGCCCCAGACACCCCAGAAAGGGCAAATCTATAATTAGATTCGCCCTTTATGGCACTTTGCCCGTCTATTCCCATTGCCCTGTAGCGGTGGCGAATGGGTTAATAATCTCACCTTAATGTCACCTTAGTATTGAAAGGTGACCTTAAGGCAGGTTAATAATTGAGAGATGTCAATTAGACAACTATCAATTATTAATCATATTGAAGTAAATAAAAAAACACACACACATTTTAAGAATAAATAATTTTAATGAAATAAAAAACAATATTTTTGACCATCTTTTATTTAAGTCTTAATCCGTTCGAAGCCCTTGTTCTTCTAAAATAAATATAAAATAATAAAACAACATTATTCTTACCTATCTGGCAATCTGTCACGTCCCACGGTGTAATCCTTCACAAAGGGTTAACTAGCAATCAGATAAGCAGCGCAAGTAATCCTGCGTGCTCATCTGATAGCTCCTGAATGAATGAGCTTATCTCCTGCCGACAGGAGAGGATGTGATTCATGAATGAAGTTTAATTGATTGTATCCACTTTCACCTTAGGTCAGGTCACTCAAGTGAAAGTTGTAATAAATCAATTAAGCTCCATTCATGAATCTATTCCTCTCCTTTCGCTTGTTAGAGTAACTTATTCATTCAGGGGAATACAGGTCTGAGACAGCATTATTAGCTCTCTGCGACCTGTAACCTGTTAACCCTTTCTGATGGATTACAGCGTGGGACCTGACTGTACTTCGGATTGGTAAGAATCATTTTGCTTTTTTATTTTATTTTTATTACAGGAAATCAGAGTGGATTTGATTTAAATCAAACTGATTTAAATCACGATTTAAATCACGATTTAAATCACTAGTCAGTAAGGCTTGATTTAAATCAGTGATTTAAATCAAAGTTTCTACCAGACCGGTATATCTAATTTCATCATGTGCGATATGCCCCAGACCGGTGTATCTAATTTCATCAAGTGCGATATGCCCCAGACCGGTGTATCTAATCCCATAATGCGATACACTACACTCAGCCCTGTATCTAGATACATGCAGTGTGTCATGTGCTGTGAATAATCCCAGTGTGTGATACTCTCCACGTATCTGTGCTCAGTTTATAATACAGCAAGCAGCATGAACTAACAGAATAGATGCTGCCGGTCGTCCTCAGTGACAGCCTACTTGTCAGTATCACTGGCAGTCCCCAACAAAATGGCTCCGCTCTGTGAGCCTAAACTACATCCTCTGTTATTACAAACACCTAGTACAGGAGTAGAGAAGTCACACGTGATCATTTTCTTGTCTGCTTGCCCTTCCTCCTCCTCACACTTAGATTCACATTCTTCTTGTGTTGTGCAGATCTATTCCACTCCAAACAATCAGAAACATATTGTCTAACTTCTTGGACTTGGCACTGAAGGCGTTGATTCTGTATTCATAGGTTTGTAGAACAATAGGATTAAGGTCTTTTTCTCAACTCTGTTCATGTTGTAACATTTTTGCCGTGAAGAAGAGGCTGGAGTCAAATTCAGTTTTGAGAACTGCATAAGTAAAGCGAGCGTCTGTGATAACATAGGAGAGAAACTGCCCACTAATCCTACAGAAACCTCTGGAAGAGCATGGCATTGTGAATGTTACACATATACAGCCTTTATTCTACTGAGTTAAACAACTCAGCTTTATCTCATGATGGAAGAACCTTTGGATGGTAAAATATTTTCCTCAAAAAGCAGTTTATTGAAAAAAAACCGATTTAAATCAAAAAAATCCGATTTAAATCAAAAAAATCCGATTTTTTTGATTTTTTTAAAAAAATCATTGATTTTTATCCACCCTGCAGGAAATGGTTTTAGCAGGAAAATAAAATATTGTCAAAAACTGTGTGATTATTTCATTAAACTTCTTTTTTATTAAACTGTGTGTGTTTGATTTTTCTATCATACAATAGGATTAATAATTGATAGTTGTCTAATTGACAGCTCTCAATTATTAACCTGCCTTAAGGTCACCTTTCAATTGCAAGGTGGCTTTAACCCCTTATTAACCCATTCGCCACCGCTACAGGGCAATGGGAATAGACGGGAAAAGTGCCAGAAAGGGCGAATCTAATTATAGATTTGCCCTTTCTGGGGTGTCTGGGGGCAGATGTTAGTAGCCAGGGGGGCACAAAAAATGTACCCTCCCTAGGCTGTTATTATCTGCCCCCACTCGCTTGCTTTGTCTGTCTGGTGGAGAAAATACAGCGGGAGCCCACGCATTTTTTTTCAACGAAATTACACCTTTAATTAACCGCTACATGTCTGAAATTTTGCACAAATACACTCATGTAATTGTAAGTTCTAAAAAAATATCAAAATACAGGAAATGACATGGTTAACTGTGTGGAAACAATGTATCATTTCATGTCGGCTTCTGTGATTTCACAAAAGTCGGCAATTGAATTAGCGGCTATAACAGTATGTAGAAGTCTAGGAACTATAAATATATGTATATATATATGTCACAATGACATGTGTATATATATATTATATATATGTGTTCTATGTGTATATATCTATTCTTTTTTTTGTGATTGAAATACTATTCTTTTGGATCCATTATATGTCAGTTTTGCAAGCCTGCGAGAAAATCTCGCAAGTCGGATGAAAATCGGATGTTACAAGGTACACACACATGCGACTAAATCGCATCTTTGAAGGAAAATCGGATGCCAGAAGGATGTGTGATGTTTGCATTTTGATCCGACAATTGACCGTCTAAAACGGACCGATTTTTTGTCGTTGTGTGTGACGCCGGCCTAATACTAACGTTAGCGCCAACCCTAGCTTTAGCCGCAACCCTAACCTAACGGGAAAATGGAAATAAATACATTTTTTTAATTTTATTATTTTTCCCTAACTAAGGGGGTGATAAAGGGGGTTTGATTTACTATTTATAGCGGGTTTTTGTGATTGGCAGCTGTCACGCTAAAAGACGCTTTTTATTGCAAAAAATAGTTTTTTGCATCACCACATTTTGAGAGCTATAATTTTTGCATATTTTGGCCCACAGAGTCATGTGAGGTCTTATTTTTTGCGGGACGAGTTGACGTTTTTATTTGTACCATTTTTGAGCACATGACATTTTTTTGATCGCTTTTTATTTCGATTTTTGGGAGGTTAGAATGAACAAAAATCAGCAATTCATGAATTTCTTTTGGGGGAGGCGTTTATACCGTTCCGCGTGTGGTAAAATTGATAAAGCAGTTTTATTCTTCGGGTCAGTACGATTACAGCGATACCTCATTTGTATCATTTTTTTAGGTTTTGGCGCTTTTATAGAATGAAAACTATTTTATATAAAAAATCATTATTTTTGCATCGCTTTATTCTGCGAGCTATAACTTTTTTATTTTTTCGCTCATGATGCTGTGTGACGGCTCGTGTTTTGCGGGACAAGATGACGTTTTCAGCGGTACCATGTTTATTTATATCGGTCTTTTTGATCGCGTGTTATTTCACTTTTTGTTCGGCGGTATGATGATAAAGCATTGATTTTTTGCTTCGTTTTTTTTTTTTTTTTTTTTTTTTTTTAAGGGGTTCACTAAAGGGGTTAACTAGTGGGAC
Organism: Oophaga sylvatica; assembly: GCA_033576555.1. Taxonomy (NCBI): domain Eukaryota; kingdom Metazoa; phylum Chordata; class Amphibia; order Anura; family Dendrobatidae; genus Oophaga; species Oophaga sylvatica. The sequence goes on along the minus strand of JARQOD010000005.1, from coordinate 436,439,528 downwards.
AGTTTTATAGGGGGGGTCGTTACGGACTCGGCGATACCAAATATGTGTACTTTTATTGTTTTTTTTTTTTTTTTATTTACAGGAAAAAATGAATTTGTTGGGGAATATTTTTTTTTTTTTATGATTTTTTTTTACACTTTTTATTTTTAATTTTTTACTTTGTCCCAGGGTGGGACATCACAGTATTTTATCAGATCGCTGGTGTGACAGTGTGCACAGCACTCTGTCACACCAGCGATCGCTCTGGCATCGCTGCAGGCTTCCCCAGCGCCTGCTCTCAGCAGGCACTGAGGAAGCCGCCTCCCTGCAGGACCCCGGCGCCATCTTGGATCCGGGGACCTGGAGGGAGGACGGACCCTCGGAACAGCGCGACACATCGCGCTGCTCTGAGGGTCTCAGGGGAGCGCGCAGGGAGCCCCCTGCCTGCGCGATCCACCCTGTGCCCCGGGTACACCGCGATCATGTTTGATCGCGGTGTGCCAAGGGTTAATGTGCCGGGAGCGGTCCGTGACCGCTCCTGACACACAGTCACGGGTGTCAGCTGTGATAATCAGCTGACACCCGGCGGCGATCAGCTGATCGCTCATGACGTACTATTCCGTCCATGGGAATTAGGTCCAGGGTCACATGGACGGAATAGTACGTCTGATGGAATAAAGGGGTTAATAAATGAATGAGAAGAAGAAAAAAAAGCCACAAGACTAATTTCAAATTGCTGTTTCTATCCCTGCCTCCTTAAAAAATTAAAAAAAAAAAAAAATCCGATATGTGTAAAAAAAAAAATACTACTGAATGCAATTTACTGGTCGTAAAAAAAATAAATAAAATTTTAGAGCCGTTACCTCTTCACGACATGTCGTGCCCATGACTTTGATGCCGGCTCAGACGTCACATCTTTCCCGGCAAATGATGGCTGGTGACAAAATGAACAATTGGTGGAGAAAGGTTGAACTTGATGGACCTAGGTCTTTTTTCAACCTATGTAATTATGATGTAACTAGATGGTGGCCCGATTCTAACGCATCGGGTATTCTAGAATATGTATGTAGTTTATTTATGAAGATTTAAGAATAATGCAATGAATACACAGGATTTTTTGGGTAAAATACATACATTATCATTAAATGTTATTGCTCATAGAACTTAATACAACTGAACAAAATTATTAAACAGATCATCAAAATATATAAACTATTACATGAATATCTAACTGTATTTAAATAAATCATCGGACGAAAGAAGTACATCGACACTATAATATATTTGTTAACAATATCAACCCAAAATATTTTGTACACTACATTTTTTGTGAATACTTTTTGACTATCTCTAAGCAACTTTCCTTGTAAAGGTGTATCCAAAACTTGCACCTTGACGTTGGATCTCATTTTAACTCTTGAAAATGCAACATAGAGTTGTCCATGACCAAAAACGGGCTCCGGTAGATATATGCCAACACGGTGTAGAGTTTGACCTTGTGACTTGTTTATTGTCATGGCAAATGCTGGTTTTATTGAAAACTGTCAACGCCGAAGCCTGAATGGGAGACCGGTGTCCGAAGGACATAAATCAATGCGTGGAATGAACACTTCGTCTCCTTTTGCTGATCCAGTGATCACTCTTGATTGAATTATGTGTGAATGGAGTCCAGTAACAATAAGGCGAGTTCCATTACATAGACCATGTCATCTCCCGGCTGCATCGCCGCTGACCTCCGTGCGGCAGATAAGCCGCTAACGGCCACCATCTTTTTTCTGAAATCCCGCATCGCTGATTGGCCGCGGTCGGACCAATCAGCGACGCGGGATTTTCTGGACAGACGGGATAAGACTATTATATATATTAGATAGATGTTACTGTATATTACCTCATGTTACCTGTGTATTACCTCATATTACCTCGTTACCTGTGTATTACCTCATATTACTGTATATTACCTCATTTTACTGTGTATTACCTTATGTTACTTATGTATTACCTCATGTCACTGTGTATTATCCGTGTTCAGTAAACGTGACAGAAGTACATCAGACACTGTGACTGACAAAACATGTTCAGTACATCATGGGCAGTTGGTGAGTCACATGACCACATGGGCGGAGTTAGCCCTGCGTTGCTGATGTTACTGTGTATTACCTCATGTCACTGTGTATTACCTCATATTACTGTGTATTACCTCATATAACTGTGTATTACCTCATGTTACCGTATATTACCTCATATTACCTTTGTATTACCTCATATTACTGTGTATTACCTCATGTTACTGTATATTACCTCATTTTACTGTGTATTACCTTATGTTACTTATGTATTACCTCGTGTCACCTGTGTGTTACCTCATGTCACTGTGTATTACCCGTGTTCAGTAAACGTGACAGAAGTACATCAGACACTAACGGACAAAACATGTTCAGTACATCATGGGCAGTTGGTGAGTCACATGACCACATGGGCAGAGTTAGGCTGTGGTTCCACGGTCCGGAACCACAGCGCTTTGGACGGAGCGGAAATTCCGCTCCGTCTAAGCCCCGCCCCCTTTATGACGCGCGATCTTTCCGGAGGTGTTCAGGACACCTCCGGAACACCCGGAAAGAGCGCAGGGCTACATAGCCCTGTGTTAATTCTGTTGCGGCGACGCACCGTCGCCGCAATACGCGAGGACATGCTGCGGTCTAAAAAGACGCGCCGCATGTCCGTTTACGCAGGTCTGCCACCTGCGTATTGTTACGCATAGTGGAGACGGGATTTCTTGAAATCCCCTCCACTATGCTGTAACATCTGGACGCTGCGTGTTTGGCGCTGCGCCAGCGCACAGCGCCAAACACGCAGCGTTTCCTGACCGTGGAAACTCACCCTTAGCCCTGCGTCGCTGATTGGCCGCGGCCGGACCAATCAGCGGCGCGGGATTTCCTGGACAGGCAGATAGGATAAGACGAATATATAAATAGATTAGCCATCATGTGCCTCTGTTTGCAGCTGTTAACCTGTTAAATGCTGCTGTCAATCTGACAGTGGCATTTAACACGTGCCGGCAGGGGGGGCACGTCATTCCATGCGCCCAGTGGCACACCATTGATCGTAGGGTGCCGAATGGTTTCTATGACAGTTAGAGGTCTGCTGAAGACCTCCGTGCTTGTCATCACTATCCTCCTGTGAAAGCCAGCCGCCCCCCCCCCCACACACACACACGTGATTTCACCCCCCCGAATTTAGGCTTTATTAAAATAACAGATAAAATGGGTGTCTGCATGTTCAATGCAAAACCAGTTTTTGCCCAAAGGGTCTTAAAGAATTAAAGCTACAGCGCCCAAAGTGTTGCTCTTAAAGGGGCAGCAATCATATATTTGCTAGGGTGAGGCAACCTGATACGTCGGTCTAACGTCTGTAATTATAGCAACCGTTGTTGCAGAAGTAACCTGGGAGGGGGAGCTTACCAAAAGACTAATACCATTAAAAATTAACTCTTATTAGAATTATAATAAACGACCAACAAACATATATAACATCTAACCAGGCAACCGATAGTTAGCTGACCTACAGCTGAGTAAAATATCAAAGGGATGTACCAATGGGCGTACCAAGTTCACCCTATTGTCCCCTAGGTAGACCCTGCCTATCAGCGGAGGCTGGCACCCTACCTTGAACGTAAATTGGCGCCCCCACTGAACAGCGGCTCACCCTGGTTGTGTTGCTTGCGCCTGGAGTTCCCTTCCTCCTATCGGCTGCATTAGAATATTGGTTGTTTATCATATAATCTCTGATCCCTGTCCCCTATACATGTCGGACTTCTCCCTTGACTTAAATATACCCATGTTGTGCAAGTTAATTGGTTTGTCACTAAGTGGTTTCATTCCCGGATTAGGTTGCCTTTCATGATTTGGTTTACCTCTAACCTTTGTTACAAGGTGAGTAGGTATTATTAGGGTCTATCAGGGTGAGCTACTGTTGAGTGGGGGCGCCAATTTGCGTTCAAGGCAGGGTGCCAGCCTCTGCTGATGGGCAGGGTCTACCTAGGGGACAATAGGGTGAACTAGGTACACCCACTGGCACATCCCCTTGATATTTTAGTCCGCTAACTATCGGTTGCCTGGTTAGGCGTTATGTGTTTGTTGGTTGAATATTAGAATTCTAATAAGAGTTAATTTTTAATGGTGTTAGTCTTTTGGTAAGCCCTTTCTGGACAAATCCCTTGAATCAGGCTACTATAAATTTCAGAAGTAACCGGGGCCTCATTTATGAGAAATACCTTACTGTAAGATTATTCTGGTTGTGCAGCTTTTAGCATCGAAGCTGCTGAGGTAAAGAGAAAGCTGATTGGTAGATATGGACAACTAGAACAGTCACACCTTATCTGAGATAATATATATATATATATATATATATAATCTGTATATGTGTATATATATATGTATATGTATATATATATATGTATATATGTTCTCCTGTTATTTCTAAACACTGTTTTTCTGTGATTACTTTATATCTCCATTCATAATGCACCCACACACACAAATGATACACCATTTGAAAGGTAAACTTGCCCCCTTCAGCAAGAAAAGAGCCAAACAAACCACACATCCACGATTTTATCACTAAATACAGTTTAAGCATTCATTTTCATAAACCTGCAGAAAGATACAATGACCTTTAGGTGGCACCTCAACCGAAAGACATTTTTTGGCCTCTACTTATCATACCAATTTTTTGTATTACCAATCTACATATATAAATACCTGTCTGTGTTCATTGTCACATGAAATACATTTACATTTGACCAGCTTGCTTTTTCTGAAATATATATTCACTTATTAGATCTCTGGTCACTGAGAGGTGATTTACTAAGAGTCCTAATACTAAGGACTGTGTTTTTAAAAGCGCCCCAGAAACTGACCATCTGTTGGGCCAGTTAATCCAAAAGCTAAGAAAGTAAAACTGTCTCAAACAGCTGAGAGAAGTGAACAGTGGAAGTCCCGCCTTGAAAGGAAACTGATGAGACGGCTGAATCAAAGGCAGCTGAAACATCTGAACAATGAGAATTGGATGAGACAGGCTGAATCATATTGCCAGGTCGGCTTAACTGTATAGTGAACATGGTAAAGAAACAAAAAAAAATAAATTGTGCAATGGCTTTATTTTTTTTTAAATGCAATTTTAACACACTTGGCATTTTTACCCTGATTTGCAGTAAATCACATCATTGACATCATTCATGTTTTCAAAAGTACAACTCGTCCTGCAAAAAACAAGCCATCAAATAACTACCGTATTTTTCGGACTATAAGACGCACTTTTTCCCCAAAAAAATTGTGAGGAAAATGGGGGGTGCGTCTTATAGCCCGAATGCAGGCTTACCGGGGTTGCGGCAGTGGTGTGGCGGTGGCAGAGGTGCGGCTTTGTAGAGGCGCGGTGGGCGTCGTGCACCTGAGCAGGGTCCCTTCCTCAGGTGGTGAGCTGACGCCGCGGCACAAAGAGCAGACAGGAGTGCAGAGCCGGGATTGCCGGTGGTGGCGGCCATCTTCCTGAGGCGGCGCGTGCGCAGATAGAGTACTCTGCTTACTGTGGTTTCAGGAAAATGGCCGCGGAGGCCGCACATGCGCAGATAGAGATCGCGGCGGCCTCAGGAAGATGGCCGCCACCACTGACAAACCCGGCTCTGCACTCCTGTCTGCTCTCCATGCCGCGGCGTCACCTCACCACCTTAAGAAGGGACCCTGCTCAGGTGCACGCCGCCCACCGCGCCTCTACAAAGCCACACCTTTGCCACCGCCACACCACTGCCACAAACCCGGCGTCACCACACCTGAGGAAGGGACCCTGCTCAGGTGCATGCCGCCCACCGCGCCTCTGCAACGCCGCACCTCTGCCACCGCCACACCACTGCCACAAACCCGGCTCTGCTCTCCGTGCCGCAGCGTCACCACACCTGAGGAAGGGGAGTATCAGCATCACCGCACCACTGCCGCAACCCCTGCTGTAACACCGCCGGCCCTCAGGTACCTTAAAATTCGGACAATAAGACGGACCCCCATATTGTAAAAATCTTTTTTTCTGCTATTTTCACCCCAAAATATGGGGTTCGTCTTATGGTCCGGTGCGTCTTATAGTCCGAAAAATACGGTATGTGGATGGAAATATTAAGTTATGGCTCTTGGAAGAAGGCGAGTAAAACACAGAAAATAGCCCAGGTGTGAAAGGGTAATAAAATCTCAAAATATGCCTGGTTAGGAAGAAGAAAAATGGCTCTGTCAAGAACTAGTTAAAAATTTTTGCAATTAAGAAGTGTGTATGTCCAGAGATAATCGTCGCTGAATGTCACACAGCGATATCGCTGGGGAGATCGCTGTTGCGTCACAAAACTAGTGACTCAGCAGCGATCTCGCTAGCGAGATCTCTGTGTGTGACTGGGGCTTTAGAATACATACTCCTAATTGGCTAAGTTAACACTATTAACACCCAGCTTGTGGTCTACGGGTTGTACTAGCCCCTAAAGGGCCTTTTACATTTAGCGATGCACCAACGATCCCGACCACGATACGACCCGGTCAGGATCGCTGGTGCATCGCTAAATGGTCGCTAGTGAGCTGCCACACAGGCAGATCTCACAGCGACTTAGCGACGCAGCAGCGGTCGTTGCTTACCTTTCAGACGCGGCGATCCTGACGTCCTCCTGCCCGCTTCCACGCGTTGCTTGTCGGCTCCAGCTGGAAGCCCAGCAGGAAGTTCCCGACGAGAAATGGAGCTGCACATTCTCGCGCGATCAGCGACAGACAGCGGGGGAGCCGGTCGGAGGTAAGTATCACACATAGCGATATCGCTAGCAAGATCGCTGCTGCGTCACCAAATCGGTGATGCTTTAGCGATTTTGCTGGCGATATTGCTATGTGTAAAGACCCCTTAAGTTTAATTTCTCTCACTTTCCTATGTTTTTTTTTTTTTTTTTTTAAGACTGTTACACAAAGTCATTCCTGAGCTGCCTTATCTGATCATGGACTCCATCTTGGAAGGAAAGAAATACATGTAGAAAGAAACTTAAATAAGTCAGGATAGATAAATATAAATCCTGCTCTCACACTAGGGTTTTGGTTTGGGGGTTGTAGCAAACTTCTGAATGGGCCCCTAACCACTACTGGTTGTAACCCCCTACATCATTCTATCATCAGATAACTTAGCAAAAACCAGCTGACAGATACCTTATAATTTCACAAATACAGCCCATCAACAACATAACCATTCACTGATTGTAGCAGTAATGACTATGTACAGTCCTGCTCATCGTTATAGGCAACCATGAAGTTTAAGTACATAATGTGGGATATCTTCTGAATAAAAAGAATCAAGTGATAACGTTTTTTTTAATATAAAATACTTGTGTTAAATGCAAAAGCTCAAATGATAAACAATAATTTAAAACTAAAATCAATTGGAGGGAAAAATAAAAAAAACTAAAGCTTGCTGTGACAGTGGTGTTGGCACCCTTTACATTAAGTTAGTATGGAATCAACTGTGATTAATTGTTGGTACCCATGTGACATGAATTAGTCAATGAATGAAGAGTTCAGTGTTTTAAAAAAAAACACATGGCATGCCCTGTTCCTTTGTCACAATGGTGAAGACAAAGGAGCTGTCTGAGGACATCAGAACTGCTGTTAGCAAAGCAAAGATTTCCAAAGGGTATAAGGCCATCTCCAAAGACCTTGGAATCCCAGTTTCAACAGTGCGCAATGTGATTAAGACGTTGGCCAAGTATGACACCGTCAGCCTCCCTGAATGTGGGGGAAAGAGGAAAATTTGATAAGAGATGTCTTCGAAGGTTGGTGCGAATGGTGGAAAAAAACACAATGTCAAACATCCAAAGACCTGAAGGGCATTGTGGAACAGTCTTGGGTCATGGTTTCAACAAGTACCATACGCTGCACACTAAACCAAGCAGAGTTTTATGAGCGAAGGCCAAGGAAGAAACCATTGCTGAAGAAAAGACCTAAAAAGGAACAACTGATCTTTGCCGAAGAGTATCTTAACAAACCACAATTCTTCTGGGAAAATGTTCTGTGGACAGATGAAACAAAACTAAAGCTGTTTGGCAATGCAGAACAACAGTTTGTGTACAGACTGTGCAATGACGCTTATAAGGAAAAGATACCCCTACCAACAGTTAAGCATGGTGGAGGATCCATAATTCTATGGGGTTGCTTTGCTGCATCTGGTACTGGAGGCCTTGACCGTATCACAGGAATCATGAAATCGGAGAATTATCAAGAGATTTTAGAGCAAAATGTCCTACCCAGAGTAAGAAACCTTGGTTTGAGTCAAAGATCATGGGTCCTCCAGCAAGAAAATTACATAAAGCACACATCCAAAAGTATACAGGAATGATTGACAAAGAAAAAATGGGCTGTTTTAAAATGGCCAGCAATGAGTCGTGACCTCAATCTCATTGAAAATCTTTGGGGTGAGCTGACATCTGCCATTGGGAAAAAGAACCCTGCAAACATTCAAGAGCTTGAGCAACCTACAAAGGAAGAGTGGGGGAAAATCCCAGCTGATCAGCTCCCTGCAATCATGACCTGAATGAAGCGACCCTTTGCTGGCACTTTGTAAATGCATTTAACAGGTTAACAGTTGCGACTCAAGCTCCACTTGGTATGTTAGAGGCAGATGGTGGCTGAATACCACAACCATCATCTGCCAGGAAAGATGCGGGTTCAGCTTCTGAGCCCACTTTAAAATCAGGGAGCTGGCATATGACGTAACTGTACATCATGTGTCGGTATGGGGTTAAAGAGTAGCTTTTTTTATTCTTTTATTTCATAAATCAGTATTTCATGGAAAAACAAGCAACTGTGTAACATATATTATCGGAGAATTCGTCTTCGTTCTCCTCTTGGACTCCTCATTCATTTCCAAAATTCTTCATTCACAAGTAAAATCTGTATTTGGTGAAAACAGAATGTTATATTACTGAGAGCGGCTATGGCAGCTCCTACATATAGGATTTTATGTACACGGGAGTGAGAAGAGCCTGGAGATCTGTCTCCAGTCCTCCCTTCTACTCCACCCCACCCATTCTACATAAAATGTTATCAGTAGCTTTTTTTTATTAACAAACTAGGCCTGGGGACCAAGATTTTCTGAAAGGAAGTTTCCTTAATTTTATTAAAATGATCATTAAAATTTGCTTTTCTTGTAGGGAACCCTTACCATACACAGGACCCAAACAGTGAATATACTTATTACCTCAACGTGTGTAGTAAGATATCAGAAGGTGGATGTGCAGGTGACACGGTTTCTTCTTGCCAAAAGAAAATGTCAAGTACCCTTTCTAAGTCTGCAGGTTCCTATCAAAACCAGACTCTCCGGTATGTTAGATGTGCATGTTACCCACTACTAAGATCATCTTCCATTACTATGATTGATTGGTTCAGCTGAACATGTTAGATATTTTTCAAGTTATAAGACCTCTATCATTTATTTATTTTTTTTTTATAAAAATTGGTATTATCTGACATTTCCTGCAAATTGGTTGTCAACCAGACCCCACTGCCACATATACGTGATGCTTAAAGTGATGGACATTTTTTAATTTTATAACTGTGCCGCTGATATGTGCTGTGTAATGGCTGTGTCTGACCGTACAGGGACATGGTCTGATCATACCACAGCTCCTGGGCAGGGGAGGAAGCAAAAGAGTATACAGACACTACAGCAGGGGATCACAGCTGATTCTTTCTTTGAGGCAAAACATTGATTAAAAACAGGAAGGGAAATGTTTTGCCTCACAAAAAGAATGTGATCCCATTATGTCCTGTCTGTATACTCTTTTGCTTCCTCCCCTGCCCAGGAGATGTAGTATGATCAGACATTACACAGTACACAGCAGGGGCACATGTATAAGATTATCTTAGCACAAGAACATTTTTTTTTAAACACATCCAATTGTTGAACTTATTTTTTTTCCAAGATCTAATAATTAAAATGTACTTTGTTCTTAAGAACTCCTTAAAAGAGTCTTTCACCACCAAAATACAAATTAAACTACTTTAACACTGGTATTTAGCTCCTATAAAAATCGCACCAGTTTCCTGAAAGGCCACATGAGAGACTGTTGTGGAGGGTCAAACCAATAGGCTGAAATTAATTACGCTCAATATTAATAACATTTTAATTACAATTATAATTATTATATTAATATTATCACATATTGAGCAGAATTAAGTAAGCTGACATCCCTCTATGTACAGCATGAGCCTCAACAGTCTCAATATATACAGTGTGAGCCCCACACAACCTCTAATATACAGTGTGATCCCCCACATAGCCTCTTGTGTACAGTGTGAACCCCAACTTAGTCTCTTATATACAGCGAACCCCCCATATAGCCTCCTATATACGTTATGGTCTTACACATAAGCTCTTATATCTTGCATGAGCCCCCGCATGGCCTATATACATGTAAACATCCCATACACACATGAAGAAAAGAAAAACACATACTGATCTTTCTCCCGTTTTCCCGGCGCTCTGCTGCTGTCTCCTGCTCTCTGAGTCTCAGCAGTGCCATTAATTACCGTCATGGTGTCTGCTGGCTCACACGCTGATTGGTGGAAGAAGAAGCCAGTGTCTTGAGAATGCGGATAGCTGTGAGAGTGGGCAGATGTGTGGCTGAGGGGATAGTGTAGCCCGTAGGCCACTGTTTTCTGACCATCAACTTTCTTGGTCTGCGGGCCAGGCTCAAACACCAAAGAAACGGAGTTTGTCCGGGGGCAACATTTGGCCCAGGTCTGTACCGGCAGTATATAGTTTAGTGTTTTACTGGCTGCTTGCCCAGAGAAAGCGCTGCCTGAACTCAATCCCTTTCTCTGGACATGCGCAAAGACACTATAAGAGCCTGGTTGCACTCATCCATTGTTACTGTGAACACACGCTGATCCATAGTTCCTGCCTGCGGCTGCTGCTCGTTTCGGTGGAACTTGAAGTGTAGTGAGCTAGGGATCATATCACGCTCGTACCCAGATTGATATTGTGTGCATTTATCGTTTATGGTTTCTTCCAGTGTCTGTGCACACATTCAGGAAAGCAGATTGATATCAGGCAGCACTTTCTCCTGGCTAACGAGCTCTTTCAATTATAGAAAGTGCTTGATTTGGAAATTGGAGGGCGTATCGGTGCACTGAGCCCTTGGTCACTCCAAGGGTAAACCTATGTTCCCTTCTTTGCATATGCCATAAGTTGATTTATCTGCCATTAAATGCTTATTGCTGGTACGATATTTATAGGGGCTAAGTTCCTTATATAAATTTCTAAGTAGTTTAATTTACATGTTGGGGTGACAGTCCCTTAAAGGCATCATTCAGACTTTAGTGATTTTTCTTAGACACAAAAAAGCATCCATTTTTTTCATTAGTGTTTTATCAGTGTTTAATCAGTGATTTTCACATATAGATAAATTGCAAAGATTCTCCTACTCATTTCAGTGTTAATCACGGACAGCACATGGACTGCACGTGCCATCCATGTGCTGTATGATTTTCATGGACCCGTAAACCAAACATATCTCTGTTTCATGTGAACAGCTCCATGGATTATAATTAAGTTTTCAGTCTGTGTAAACAACAAATATAACACGTACATGAAAAAACGGACATCTGAATGAGGCCCACGTACATGGGTACTGACCATTTTTATAGTCTCCATTTCAGTTTCTTGTCCGATAATTTGTGCCTTTCAAGTTGCCATGTGATCACCTACAAACAAGTGTTTTTGGCAGTAATGAAAGTTTTATTTCTCGTCACTTCAGCACCCAGCAACCCTAATCTGTCTACAATTTCTGGCTTGAAATGTAGTAATGTAATTTTTGAAATCTGTTGACAGATTTTCTTTACACAAGTGTCGTACATTTTTAAATAGATTTGTTAGACGTCATAAGACTGCTTTACTTAAAAAATCCATGTCAGAATTGATAATTCTTTTTAAGTTGATTTTCTATCTCTACACGCGTAACCTGATTGACAAGCATCCCAGTGTCCATTCTCTATGCTTCTGAGATCTCACCCTGCTCAGTACAAGTTGCAGCTGTCAGTCAGGCTGGGTAGGTGGACATTGAATACACTTGGACTCGTGAGCTTTCACTTTTAATGGTTGGACTCCTAAAATGTTAATTTTAATCTTCAGGGCTATATATCTATTCTGACATGGATTTTCAAACTAATTACACTCGTTTCTTTAGGTCTAGAAGATCTGTTTAATAATGTATTCAGTATGTTGTCAATTATGGTGACAGATAAGCTTGCGTTCGTAGGTTAGTCAATGTTTGTCAATGGCGTTTTGATTAGTATTTGTATTCTAGCCATGTGGGTTTCTTATGTGTGTGCATTGTTTATTGGAATTCTTTCTTAGCCATCTTTTTTCCTACAGATATTCTGATGGTGACATAACGTTGACATACCCAGGTGGAGAAATTTGCAGCTCTGGTTTCCAGCGTATGACCGTTATTAATTTTATATGTAATGAGACTGCAGGTAAGAGAACCAGAAGCTATCTTGTCTTGTTCTTGGTAGAATGATAAAAGGCTATAGAGCAGACCTGAGCAAATTGTTGCCCACAGGTCACATCCGGCCTTTTGGCTGTTCCTACGGACGAGGACAGCCAAAGAGCTGGAAACAGTGACGTACTGCCCATGAATTAAAGGGCCTGGTGCCGAACAGGACCATGATCCCTCTCCTCCCTTAAAGTGAACCTGTCAGCAGGATTGTGCTCAGTAACCTACACACAGTGTCAGGTCGGCGTCGTTATACTGATTACAATGATACCTTGGCTGATGAAATCGGTCTTGTGGTTGTTTAATGTTTATTTTCAGTTTTGAGTTAATGATATGCTCATGCTCCGGCCTGTAGGGGAAATAATCATTTCAGGGAGTCTGTTGACTCAAAAGGATTGCTCTATCCAAATACTGGGTAGATGCCCCATGTGTACCGCTACCCTTAAAGGGAATCTGTCACACCATTTTTCGTATATAAGCTGAAGCCACCGCCATCAGGGGCTTATCTACAGCATTCTGTAATGCTGTAGATAAGCCCGCGATGTAACCTGAAAGATAAGAAAAACGAGGGGGGAGGGGTCCAATGGGGTCCAATGCGGGTACGGCGCCTACCATCTTCTAGCGATGACGTCCTCCTTCTTGCTTCTGGCACGCTCCTGCGCAGGCGTACTTTATCTGTCCTGTTGAGGGCAGAGCAAAGTACTGCAGTGCGCAGGCACCAGGAAAGGTCAGAGAGGCCCAGCGTCTGCGCACTGCAGTACATTGCTCTGCCCTCAACAGGGAAGATAAAGTACGACTTCGCAGGAGCGTGCCAGTAGCAAGAAGGACGTCATCCCTAGAAGATGGGAGGCGCCGGACCACGATGCCCATCGGATCGGACCACCCCCCAGGTGAGTATAATATAACTTGTTTTTCTTATCTTTCAGGTTACATCAGGGGCTTTTCGACAGCATTACAGAATGCTGTAGATAAGCCCCTGATGGCGGTGGCTGCAGCTGATATACGAAAACTGGTTTGACAGATTCCCTTTAATGGCTTTCTTACCCCAGAGGGCAGTGATAAATAAGGGGTATCTAGCATACCTTCTTTTTGCCAACCTTTTTATATTAATATTGGCTATATTTGCTACATACAGTATTTTTCAGACCATAAGATGCACTTTTTTCCCCAAAAATTTTGGGGGAAAATGAGGGTGCGTCTTATGGTCGCAATATACTTACAAATCCTGTGGCGGCGGTCCCGTGGCGGCGGACCCAATGCAGCCTCCCTGTGCTCTGTGGTGTTGGGGCTCTGTAGTGTGGCTGCAGCGGGGCTCTGTGCTGCGAGGCCTCCGTGTCGCAGCAACTGTGCTGCGGGGGGCTTTCGGGCTTTGACGAAATGCTGGCGGAGCCCCCACGAAGCACAAAGCCCTGCTGCAGCCACACTACAGAGCCCTGACACCACCGCACCACAGAGCACAGGGAGGCTGCATTGGGACCACCGCCACAGGATTTGTAAGTATATTGCGACCCACAGAGCACAGTCACCCACAGAGCACAGTCACCCCACAGAGCACCCCTGCAACACAGCACCACCACCGCACTAGCCTGGACCACCGAACGACCCTGTGACCACTCCTCTACCTGTGCTGATCCCTTAGCTGGTAAACTGAATTCGGACTGTAAGACGGACCCCCATTTGACACATTATTTTTTTCCCCTATTTTCCTTCTGAAAATTTGGGGTGCGTCTTATGGTCCGGTGCATCTTATAGTCCGAAAAATACGGTGTATTTTTTTTCTGTTTGCAATGTAACTCACTTATGTTTCCAGGTATTTATTGATCATTTTCTATGGTTTAGCTTAGGGCAATTTTTGAATAATTGTTCACTTACATATGCATATTTTTTGTACTTGGTGAGGCTGTTGCCCTTATGCACTTTTTTACAGATCTTCTGTTATATTGGTTATTTAGTTGGAATAAAGGGCCTTATATGCTTACTGATGTGTTAGGGGGTGGGCATATTTTCATTTGCTTAAATGTTCTGTCTGGTCTGTGATAACCTTGTTGCAAGAGATTTTTTTTGTGTTTATCAACATTGTTCATGTCCATGTTTCTTGTGCTCTGTTTCTAGTGCAGTGATATTGCTGGTCTTCCCCCTACCTGTACCTATAAACCAATAATCACTTGCAGTTTGCAGTACACATGCAGGGAGGGTCGAAATCGAGGCTCTTTCACATGACTTCTTCCTTATCAGATAGAATGTATGTAACGGAAAATATTCCATTAATAGCAATCTAAATATATTTTGTATTTTTTTCAAGTGAATGCTGGAAAAGGGGTTCCTGAATTTGAGAGTGAAGCGGACTGTACTTATTTCTTTTCTTGGCAAACCAAATATGCATGTCTGAGAAAGAAGGAGGACATGTGCTATGTGGAATCCAAGAAGAAGCAATACAACTTGTTTAATTTGATACGCACTTCTGGTAAGAGAATCCTAGCTGTTTTGTAGCATTGCTGTAGTCTCATGCATAGAATAAGCGATTTGCTGATCGAACTGTCAGTTTAAAGTATGTTGTCACAATCAGGGGCATTTTCATTCTTAAAAATAAATGTAAAAGTTTTTATTTATCCCATATATTGCACCCTCTTCCCCATCCGAAAAATGATTACCCCATTCACTACCCTACCTCCCCCCACCCGATCAAACTGTTGTATGTAGTCCAAGTAGCACCAATAACATCCGCTTACCTGCAAAAATAAAACTAGTAGCTCAATCAGCGGAATAACAAATCACATTAAAATTAGGTAAAAAAAAATATAAAAAAGTGAAAAAAAACACAAACTGTATAAATTTGGTATTGTTGCAACTGTACTGATCTGCAGAATCAAGTAACTATTTTTTTTGTTTTTTTTTACTGAACACCGTACACATTATACCTGAGCAACAAAAGCAGAATTGGTTTCATAAAGTCATCCGCATAATTTTTATCCCCATTTTTTTAGTACATTAAACCATAAAGTGAAAACTACACCCCTAATCCTCAAAAAAAACAGTCCTCATACTTCTCTGTAAATGGAATAATAACGTTAGGGATCTTAGAAGAAAGGGAAGTGCAGAAAAAGGTAAATCTAAAGGGAATCTTTAGAGTGAGCAGGTTTTTGCTACCTTATGACAGCAGCTCGACGTACTGGCAGAGACCCTGATTTCAGTGATGTTACTTTCAGTTTCTTCTGTTTTTCTTTTAAAACTTTTTTTGTGCAGTTCTCTTAATGCCGAGCTCTATATAACCCCGCCCACACCACTGATTGGCAGCTTCTGCCTATGCACAGTGCACACAGAAAGCTGCCAATCAATGGTGGGAGTGTAGTTAGATTACCTGGCAGCAAGTTTACCAGTCCTTTAATGATAACCTACTGCTGATAAAACAATGATAGTTATAAAAACTACAGCAAGCAGCCCAGTAAGTGACATATTGCTGGAATTATGATCTTTGGTCCTACATTATGCTGCATCGGGTAGCAAAAACCTGGTGATAGATTCCCTTTAAGGATGAGTTAAAGATGGGCCACCATTTTTTAGCTTGACAGGATACACACGCTATTTTAGTCTTCATACCACTACTAGGCAGCGACAGAAAAGATAAGATGCTCAGTTCTCACATTAATGCTATTTTCGCTGTATAAAAAGGCTGTCCACTCTGCAAAGAACAGCCTGCAGTCTCTCAATGTGACTGTATGCTGCCAAGTCGTGACAGCTTGAGATGTGCACACTGTCACTACTCCCCTGTGCCCTGTGCAGGTGGGCTGCTGTGACCACGCACATGCGATTTGTATGGTTGCTGTCATGTGTTGGCTAGCCTCATCCGCCTTCTTTGAATGGAAGGAATTGGAAGAAGCCCGATGTGACTAGTTGGTGTGTGACCTCAGGGATACTTGTGGTCACGTGTCATTCCAGTGGTAGAGAACTACAGAAACATCAGTGTGTAACGTTACCTTTGTTGAGTGTGTCTATACTCAGAATCCGGTGCTTATACTTACGGATAAATAGGACATGTAATTGTTACAAAGGATATAGGATTCCTCTTACATGGTGGCTTTCATTTTATCCAGAATCCAGCAATCCTCAAAACTGGGAGGCCGTAAACTTGAACCCATCAGATAAGAGCCGCTTCTATATTAACGTCTGCCATGATGTCCTGCAGACAGGAGATGCCAGCGTCTGTGACGACGATGCGGCAGTCTGTGCAGTAGGTAAGGAGACACTTTTCAGTAATATTACTGTTTTACAGCTTTTGTCACATTTTCTGGAGCTTTATATACAGAATTTGCTATATGATAGATACACATAGATACTGTATGTATTAGGTGAACAGATATTAGGAATGTAATAATACAAGGTCACATGAGTTTTTTGTAATTTTATTTACAGGTCCTGATGGCAAGAAAAACTTGGGGAAGTTTCTGACTCCTCCAAAATTTGTTAATGGGCACATTGTTCTTGAATACACGGATGGGTCAACTTGTGCGGAAAAAAAACATATTCACACCAACATCACCCTGATATGCAGCCCAGGTACATGTTACTAGTTGTCAGCTGGTTAAGTTACATTTCATCTTTGGTGTTTTGTTAATGCTGCTATTTGCTGGGTAAGAAGCTCTGTAACGTAGCATTCAGCTGCAGGTAGCCGAGCCATAGAGGTGACTCCAGGCGTAAGGGCAGTCAGATCACCATGCTGACTGTTTCCATGAGCTTTCACTTTTGAAGTTCCTGGTTGTCAGTCTGCAATGCTTTTGTCAGATGCCTGAATTTCCATCTTCTCACGAAAGCTTGTTAACTTTCTGATGCCAAGTATGCTCTTTTTCTTAAATTTTCTAGATCCTTCTGCCCAGTTAAAAATAATTATTTTTTCTTTTGATCGCTTATACTATTTACTGCAATGCTAGGGTATTGCAGAATATTGTTATAATCAGTCTCATTTGCTGACCAGCCACAGGAATGCCATCTTGGCAGACATGGAGGGTCGTCAGCAGGTCCTGAGCTATCATGGGAACTCGTCAGCAACCCATGATCACGTCCCATCAATGGAAATGGATGGTGGGCAGCAACCTTCGGTTTAAATTCTTTAATCAATGATTGATTTTGGCATTAAACAGGTTAACAGCAGTGATTGGTTGTTGCTATAAGAGGCAGATCGTGGCTGCTCAGCCGGCATCTGCCTTGTGTGGACACAGAGTGGGCTCTATATACTCGCTCTATGATGTAGTAGGGCAGGAAGGGATCACGGATGTTGGTGTCGAGTTAACCTCGCCATGCTGAATGTTCTGTGTTATAGAACATTACCCATTATATGCTCATGTAATGGAGATTGATTCTGTTTTTGTAAGAAGATCATAAATGGTTTACAAAATTGTTTAGCAATGACATACATTTGATATATCTAGGTAACCCGCGAGAGCCCCCCCATACTGAAGAGTTTTGAGGACTGCTACTATGCATTTGAATGGAATACTGCCGCTGCGTGTGTCGTATCCAGAACAGAAGGCGATGACTGCACGTTGCAGATCCACAAGCTGGTAAAATGTGCCAAATTTTTTATTTTTTGAAAAAAAAAAGCTGTTCTTGTTCCAAAATGTAATATATATGTGTGACATAAAAGCTTTAAAGAAGACATGATTAAAGTATGTTCTGTTGTCCTTCAAATTAATTTCTTCTGACCCCACTCAAACAGACATTTGCACTTTGCACGTGCATTTGTTCGTGGCGGGGAGGAAACAAAAAATATAAATATATATATTTTGATATAAATAAATTTATCTCTTTTTTCCTATTCTTACATTAAAAAACAAAATTAACACTTGTTTGTGTGCATTTGTCTAAACTTGTAAAATATTGCATAATTTTTCCGGTAATAATGGGTAAAACCAGTGATTTATTTTATTCCATCAAAATTATAATGTCCAAAAAAATTGTTATTGTTTTTTTTTTTTTTTCTTTCTTTTTTTTTTTTTAATCTAATCAACATCCATGATAGGAAAAATGGGGGGAACATGGGAGATAAAAAGAAGGGAAATAGTATTCAATAGACGTGTTTCGAACAGCGGATGTTCTTAGGCTAGGTTCACATTTGTGTGAATGTCCCAGCGTATCATCTGCAAACGCATGCAAAAACCACATGCAAACATTGTTTGTGCAGGTTTCTTATCCGCATCATCTTACACATGACACCAAAAAAAAAGTACGTGTTTATGTGTTTGTATGGGTTTTTGCATGGTTTGCGTTGTTTATGCGCAAGCGTTCGATATTTCCAGGTGCTGTAATCCGTTCCTGGACATGCGCAGTCTGAAGTCTGCATGCAAATCGAACGCATCCATGCGCATGTCCTTGCGTACCAATGCGTTCCCATAGACAGTAATGCGTTTTTTGACGCAATCATCTGCATGCGCATGACTGCCCTATTTCAGATTTTTTGACACTTGCAACATGTTGCGTTCCTGACACCTGAAACGACGCATGCGTATGTAAACGCATGTCCCTGCGTTCACCATGTTAAAATATGTAGCCATGACGCTTGCAGTTCTATGCGGATCAGGGACGCTGCGCACCGATTACGTAATGTGAAACCAGCCTTAGACTTGGTTCACACTGCAGGTGTATCCCAAGACCAGAGAATTATTTCAATAGTCTTCAAATAAAGTATTTATGCTGGTACACAAAAGGCATTGTAATGAACCTATTTTACTGATCTAGGGCTTTTCCTGTATTTGAAGCAGATAATAGAAAGTTACCAGAACCTACTGTCCACGGTTATATGAAGCAATGTTCA
The DNA here is from genome assembly GCA_033576555.1 of Oophaga sylvatica. Taxonomy (NCBI): domain Eukaryota; kingdom Metazoa; phylum Chordata; class Amphibia; order Anura; family Dendrobatidae; genus Oophaga; species Oophaga sylvatica. The sequence goes on along the minus strand of JARQOD010000005.1, from coordinate 436,420,185 downwards.
GATATGGAATTTTGTTTTTATTTTGCAGGTTTTTACTTTGATCTGTCACCGCTAACAAATAAAACTGGAACCTACAAGATTGTTTCTGACATGTACAGTTTCTACATAAATGTTTGTGGCAATGTAACACAGAACTTTGTGAACCCAACTCTGGCGCTTGTCAAGTGGATTAAAAGCGTAAAGCCAATTGCTGGATATGTTTTTCTAAGTCCATATACAAAATTGATGGGCTTCGGGTTGTGGGGGCTGACGGTCACCTAATTCCCTTTTGAGTGAAAGGACATAGTTTATCAGAAACAGCACATTGTTTTAGTAGTGATCAGTGACTGAGGAAATTTAAGCACACCACTTGCAATAGTACAGACGATGCCAAGTAAATAACGGACTACAGTAGCCCGTTTAATTAGTCAGACCCTCACACCATACATGGCTGTCGGCCCTGAACGATGCTTTGGCTGATAACGTGCCTGACAGTTATTGCTGCGGTCCCTCCCTTACACAGGAGTGCCGTTCTGCCAAGCACGCTTGTGTTCTCCATGAGAAAGCTGCTGACGGGTATCTCTGAAGGCAGTTTACCCCGGGAGGGGAAAAAGTGATCGGCAGTCCAAAACCGACATGCCCAATCGACATGTTGGCTGGCGCGCCAATGCACATCAGGTGTCAGCCAAATCCATCGATGTTGGAGGTTCACCTCAACATTGTCTTGTATTTATGGGGCTCTTAAGGGTAAGCGTTAATTTAGAAGTCCTGGAGAGCCCTTTTAATAATGATAGTATGTTTGTAACGCAATAAAACCTCTGCTGTCCTTTTTTCCTTCTTAGGAGCAATGATCATTGGAACCTTGGTGTGGGTAACTCTAAGCTTTCCTACTATGATGGGATGATCAGCTCAGCTACAGATGGAATGCCTATAATGCGAGAAGAAAAACCCTCGCTCATCTCTGATAACGTTTCTATGTGGACAGAGGTGTAGATATTGGTCAGCCAGAATATCAGGTACAAGCTGCTGAAAAAAAAAGTTGGTTGCAACTGCAAATTGTCGCAAGAATTCAATAGGTGTCTTACTAACCTAAGTGGGATTAAATGGGTTTTTTCCAGGATATTAACACTGATGACTCCTCTTTAGGTTAGGGTCTTGCGAGTATTAAAAAATTGGCGGTGTTTCATCCAGAAAAAAAAAAACATGTTTCTCTTTATTGCCAACTTTTTTTTTTGCGACTTATAAACTTGATATGATCCTTAACAGCCTTATTGAATAACATTGTGAAGAAAAAAATGGACTGAAAATCGATCTGTGAACGTAGCATTAGGCTTGTGTGTTGATTAGTAAGGTCAGACTCCTCTGATCAGCACAATTAAGGGTTTTGTAGGTTTCATTACTTACATGGGCACAACTACTTGTCCGTATGAAAGGATTAGGGTGCGTTCACACTGCGTTTAGGCGCTGTTCACCAAAACCCCCTTCAAAACGGGAGTCTGACGTACAGTATATGCTGACGGGGCAATAGATTTTAATTGTGCGCAGAGCCAATATGTGCTACTTCATTTCAGGTGTGTTGCCCACTGGAGCTGACACTCGGAGTCTAGTGTCCGTCTCAGTAGGCATACACACCAAAAATGATGCACGTGAGAGTGCCGTTTGCTTGCCAGCACCCATTATAGTCTATGGCCCTGTCTGCAATGCGTTCAATCCTGTTTTGTGGAGCGTTGCTGTATGTCCCAACCGGGTCACGAGCTGTAACTAAACGCAGTGTGAAAGCACCTTTAGCTTTGTATGCAGCTTGTCCCAAGTAGTTTCCTTGGAGCTTCTTTACAAGGAACATGGTTGCCTTTGTGTCATGTAATACTTCTTGCTCACGGCACATGTGCCTCGATGCTGCTGTACAGGGGACTCCGCTACTCCTACTCACTCGTCCACGCACCCCAGTCGTTCACACTTCCGCTCCACACTTTTCGCTGCCATCTTTCACTGTTTTGATAGGCCAGTGAGACCCCTGCACTGTGGCACACACTCGCACACATGCCTCCTCGCTTTCCGAGCGCCTGAAAGGTGCCGGATCCGTTTTTTTTCTAATTGAGTTGCATTAGCGCCGCCCTGTGCTTGCATTTTGTCCGGTTTTTGCGGATCCGTCTAAAAATTTTGTTTTCCGGCTGCCGGACACAACGCATGTTGTAACGTTTTTTTTTTTTTTTCCGGCGAAAAAACTGGACAGCAGCGGACAGCAACCGGCTCTGGGGTACAATGCAAGTCAGTGGTAGAATCCGGCCCCCGGATCAGTCTTTAGCCTGATCCGGCCACCGCATTCGTTTATAGCTCTGGCATGCTCAGTCTTTCTCTCTCTTCTCTCTCTCTCTCTCTCTCTCTTCCTTTTTTGCATCAGTTTTCTCTCTCTCTCTCTCCTCTTGAGAAGGTACCTTATAAATAAAAAGAATACTAATAAAGCAAAAAACAGTTTAAAATTTAAGGGATGAATACAGATGTGGTCTGCGAATTTGGATCTGATAACCTTACCGGGCAGGAAAATGAAGCAGCAAATTTTAAAACAGATCTGCAATGCTTGTTGTTGCACTGGGGTCTGTCATTGTTTTTTTTGTAGATGAGTGTTTAAAAAGGGCGGGCCAAATGTTCACTCTATTCCGAAAAGAGAACGAGGCTGATAAGTGCAATTTAAACCTAGTCTTGGCCTTAATTTCTATGTGGGTGGTTATTTTTTCCCCTCTGGAATCTTCTAGGGAAACAATAGGTCATCATCGAACACCAACTACAAGCATTCATCCACACCAGATATGAATATGATTTATATATCCTTAATTCGGGGAGATATTGCGTTCTGGGTTGGCAGCCTCCAAACTTTTGCTATTTTACCCACAGATGCCAATATGTTCCTGGTCATGAATTATCTCGGATTGCCCAAAAGTATGAGAAATATCGTCGGCTCCCTCCTTATTCGGCTCTCTAAGGTACTTTCCACTTGCGTTTTTTTTTTCCTCTTCACCATTAACCATAAAAAAACCTCAAACCTTTAAAAAACTGCAATAATTTCCTCACAGCGCATTTCATAAAAACCTTTTGTCTCCCCGATTTCATGCGTTTTTGCATGCTTTCGTTTTTTTTGGCGCTGGGTTTTTATTTTAATCTCTCCCCCCACATCTCTGCCCATCAGCTGCTCCATCATCTCTGGCTCCACAACTCTGGCTCCTCATTTGGCTCCATCACTTTTGGTCCATCATCTCTGGCCTCCATCATCTGGCTCCATCATCTCTGGCCCTCATCTCTGGCTCCATCTCTCTGGCTCCATCATCTCTGGCCTCCATCATCTTGGCCCCTCATCTCTGGCCCCCCATCATCTCTGGCTCCATCATCTCTGGCTCCATATCTCTGGCCCCAAATCATCTTGGTCCATCATCTTGCTCATCATTCGGGCTCCTTCATCTCTGTCTCCATCTCTCTGCCTCCATCATCTGTCCCTCATTCTGGCTCCATCATCTCTGGTCATATCTGTTCCTCATTCTGGCCCCATCTCTCTGGCTCCATTATTTACAGAAAAAATCGCGTGCGGGGCAAAAGCGGACGGCGCAAACCCATGGCACACCAGCGCCCCCTTAGACTGCAATATTTTTTTGCGCATAGATGCTCACGTGCGAGGTTTTTTTAAAGCGGTTTGGGCGAAAAAAAAAATGCAAACATGTAGCGTTGGCCCGTATGGGCGCACACCGGGAAAATGCGCAGCGCACGCAAACCACATGAACCGTGCAAGCGCTAAGCCCTGCGCCCGCCATGTTTAAAGTAGGGGAACATTGCGCATGCGTTTCCGATAGCGCAAGATGCGCTGCGCAAAAAACGCAAGTGTGAAGTAGCCTAAATGAGCTTCCCGAATAGCTGAGTGGGAAAACCCGGAGCGTTGGGTAATCAGTGATTGGAGCCGCGCTGCATGTGTCATTGCTGGTGTAGTCACAGCCCCATGCATGGGAGCCTTTCCATTGCAGCGATCGCTTAGTAGTGAGCTGAAAAAGGAGGGATCTGACACACGTCATGTCTTTGTCCCATTATTATAAAAAAAAATATTGGGTTTTGGCTTCCTTTGATACAAAAATCATAACTCCCAAACCCCTTATCAAGCAATTTGGAAAAATAATGCCAAAACCCCTTTTTACAAATTGACCACTGTCACTTTATGAGTTAGGTCTGGAACGCTTCAATGGATCCCTATTCTGAGATTGTTTCTCATGACTTTTTTGAATTATGTTGGGGGTAAAATTTTTCTATAAAACCGTTTTATTTATGAAAAAAATGAAATTTGCAAAAATTTAGCAATTTTGAAACTTTTAATTTTTGTACAAATCCAGGGTGTTGTCCACAAAATAGTTAAAAATAAATTCCCCTTTTTCAACTTTATCGTGGCGAGGGTGTCGGGGGAGGGGGGGTGGGAAACCTAGGAGTACTGTAGTGTATTCAATTTTCAAAATTGCACACACAAAGAAATAAGGTGTTTTTAAACCCTTTTTTTTTAAGGATAAAATGTTACATTTAAAGAATGTTTTTTTTTTTATTTAGAAAGAAGACAACAATAATATAACTTAAGTGGTTTACAAAGTATGCCTGCCGACTTTACCATGGATTGTGTTTGGTGGACAAAATACAACATATATCTTTCCATTTTAAAAACAATAATTTTTCAAACATCTAATTTAAACGCCAAAATAAAATGATAAAAATTACCTTTTTAAATTATCAACAAATAGCTCTTTCTTTATATCTCACTTTTTAGTGGCAAAATTTTTAGGTTGGGCCAGTTAAAAATGGAAAAGCCGGAATGGAGTTTTATTCCAAACTTGCTTATTTATTTCTTGCCCTGTTTCAGCTAATCATATTTCCGTTTTCTGTTTTTCGTCATTGTCAAGGGGAAAGATACCACCCTGTGTCGTAAGACCCGCGTAAATTAGCCGAAGTGCTGAACCCGCCGGTATAACAGATTAGTCTGACATCTTTTTTGTCAACCTCCCACCGTCCCCCAATTAAATTTTACTAGTTGAAAAAAAAAGACTTGGGTCCCCCCAATTTCCGCCTTTTTTCCCCTAATTAACTTTTTGCACTAAAAATTTCTTTTAAAACCCCAATGTTTTGGTATTGAGGAATCTCTAGCGTTTTTTTTTGCTGTTATACCTCCTGTGGTCGGGATTCCACATTCTGAGCTGTAAAAAGTAAAAAACCCCCCTTTCCATTTGCTCCCCGGAATTCCCTTTTTCCACCCCCCGGGAAGAGGCCCCGGTTCTTTTTTAAAGGCTCTGGGGAAAGGAATAAGCCATGTGCCAGTGTTTTGTACGACCACACATATATTTTCATGTAAAAAAGGGTCTCTGAGGCGTTTTTTTTTCTAAGTAAAAAGCCCCCCAATTTTTTCCTCCCCCCTATGAGAGGTCTTCCATCCTTGTAATAATCAGTTGCCCCCTTTGAGCTTTTTCTTTTTTAATATCCTTTTTAAAAGTGGGCCCAAAATTAACCCCTATTTAGAGTGGCCTCCCAGTGATTTTAAAGGGGTAATGAATTGATATTTTGGGATCGCTGGATTTTTTTTTCTTTTTATACATCCAAAAAACTTTTTTTTTAAATTTGAGTTCAATTTAAAAAAAATTAAACCTTTTTTTAGTAAGAATGAGCTATTTTACCTGCACATTACCTTATGTGCTGCTCCTGGGCAGGCTTGGAGGAGGTCTACACATTTTCTCCCGTCAGCTTGCTGGCGGGCCCCCCCAACTCCCCCCCCCCCCCTTTACCACCCCCAACCTGGTTAGCTGATTCTGTGAGCCATTGGAGGGTACTACGGGGTTTTAACCCCCTTGTAGGCATTTTTAATTAACCTGATTAATCCCCCCAAAACAGATAAATTGTAAAAAGAGGATATTTTTCAATTCATTTATTTAAAAGGAAAATTTTTATTTTTTAACTGGTTCTTATTTAAAAAAAAAAAGGGGGCTATAAAAGGGAACACCATGTAAAAAAATCGTCGTACTGCCCTCCTCAGACCCCCCCCCCCGTTCGCTGCACTGCCCCAGGTCTGTTTTGGCTCGCAGTTACATATGTCAGTTCACACATCACGCTGCAGTTTTTTATGAGTCTGTCTTGTGCGTGTTTTGAAAGCCCCTGAGTTAGTGAGGGCGCAGCGTTGTGCCCCCAACCATGAGATGTCGCAGTGAGCCATTACAGAAAGGTAGTAGCCGCGAAATAATGTCAAAAATGGTCAGTTGGCATTTGTGTTCCCCAAAAAAATTTTAAAAAAAAAAAAAAAAGAAAAAATGAACCCATTAGAAGGGCGGGGGGTCTTGTAGTAGTTGGAGAAAGGGGGGGGCCCAGTGACATTCCTGCTATAGCCCGCCCACACAACTGTTTCAGGGCTCATTGTAAGATGGATTCATGGGATGTATAGCGCTTTCTATTCTGACTCGTTTTTTTAATCTATATCTGTTTCCTCTTTTTAAAGTTTTTCAAGTCAAGGGAACATTCTTTAAAAGGTTTTGATGGATCAAACACAAGAGACTCACAAAAAGTTTCTTAATGTGTGCCGTTCATTGGTTCCCCCAAGGGATGTGGGCCATTTGTGGTATGCCAATGGTTTGAGAAAGTATCTGTAAGTATTATGAGTGCTTTTTGTATGTTATTTCTTAAAAAAAATTTTTGGCTAAAAAAACAAAATTTGAATTTTTAATAGGGAACCTTAGTTTTTTATTTGCCCCCCCTTTTTATAATGCTTGTTTTGCCCGTGGGGACCGGCTTTTAAATGGAACACTGCTTCTTGGGTTTTCGCCCCCCACCCCTCACTGCCCTAGTGCTTTTTCCCCCTACTTTTCCCGTATTCGGGGGAACGGAGGCCGTATTACATGACACAATGGCATGTCCAGTGACCCTGCTCCCCCTCAAAATCCCCTTTATACAGATCATTACCCCCCATCCTTACAAGAGATGGGTTTTTAGATCCCCAAATTTGGGCCCCCTTACGTGTGTTTTATCCTAAAAAAAAAGCACGTTGGTGTCTCATACCCCCCGTGGCCCCGTGTAAAAAAGCGTGTATTAAAATGACCATAAAAAAAAAATCAAAATTTGTAAAAAAAAAATAAAAAACAAATACCTGACTTAAAAGGTTTTTGATAACTTCAGGTATTTCATTTTGGGCTAGTTTTAAGCCATTGGGATAGTTTTCTTTCCTTTTATATCACAGCTTTTTCAATTTTTACCGGTCTTAAATGCGGGGTAAAGTCATGAGACTGTCCCCCCAGAACCCCGGTGTGGCCAGCAAGAAACTGTTATAGAAGCAGTGGAAAATACTTTTGGGTTTCTAAATGGCTCCAATGCATCGTAAAAAAAAAAAAAGGAGGTTTTATTCATCACAATTGATTTCATGTGAAAAGGGTTTGGGGAAGTGTATCAATTGTAAAAAGACATTCTTATGGGTTATCCTCTTTGTTCACTTTGGTCAGGACGCTCCTCTGGCAGTCGCGCCGTGATCAGTGTTCTGGGGTTCGGCCCCCAAAAAAAATCTAGTCAGCTTGGATGTCTTGAAACAAATTGCTGTCTGTGTAAAACCCCCCGCATGTACTTTTTTCACCCCCCCCTTTTTGGGTTTGTGTAGTGAGGTCCCCTGGTTTGGTCTATCAAACAATTTTGTCTTCAGACATTAAATGGTTTATTATTTTTTCAATTATTTCTTCATTTTTTTTTTTATTTCCAGCTAGATTTTCCTAAAAAACTGTATCGCCACTTTTTGTGGAATACCGAACCCCTGCCCCTCTCAAAAATTCTGGAAAAAAAGGATGAGACTGAGAGGGTTTTTTAAAAAAGTTCCTTTTCCTGTTTTGGGGTTGTGCACCAGAGGTTTTTGGGTGGTTTTGGGCAAAAAATTGCGAAAAAATCCAAACCTTTCATAACTCAACAATTTAGGTATGCTCGAAAAAACCGAAAAAAACCCCAATTTGTTCAATCCTTTGGTGGCGTGTGAATTAAGCCGTGTTTATGTTTTTACCCCAGGCTGTGAATAGAAAACCCAAAAAACTGGCTTTACGTCAACTTTAATCTTTGAAAACGAGTTGGATACATGGCACAAGGCAATGGTTAAAACTATAAGGAAGCTTTAATTCGGTAAGCTTCTGATTAAATGGAAAAAACCCCTTTTGTACACGTCTGTCAACAGGAGTCGGTCATGTGCTTCCGAGGGGGACACTTCCTATTCTGT
>JARQOD010000005.1:436380170-436411861 GCA_033576555.1 Oophaga sylvatica | reverse complement strand
TAAAATGATTACCCCATTCACTACCCTACCATCCCCCCACCCGATCAAACTGTTGTATGTAGTCCAAGTAGCCCCAATAACATCCGCTTACCTGCAAAAATAAAACTAGTAGCTCAATCAGCGGGAATAACAAATCACATTAAAATTAGGTAAAAAAAAAATATAAAAAGTGAAAAAAAAAACACAAACTGTATAAATTTGGTATTGTTGCAACTGTACTGATCTGCAGAATCAAGTAACTATTTTTTTTGTTTTTTTTACTGAACACCGTACACATTATACTGAGCAACAAAAGCAGAATTGGTTTCATAAAGTCATCCCGCAATTTTTACTCCCCATTTTTTTTTAGTACATTAAACCATAAAGTGAAAACTACACCCCTAATCCTCAAAAAAAACAAGTCCTCATACTTCTCTGTAAATGGAATAATAACGTTAGGGATCTTAGAAGAAAGGGAAAAGTGCAGAAAAAGGTAAATCTAAAGGGAATCTTTAGAGTGAGCAGGTTTTTGCTACCTTATGACAGCAGCTCGACGTACTGGCAGAGACCCTGATTTCAGTGATGTTACTTTCAGTTTCTTCTGTTTTTCTTTTAAACTTTTTTTGTGCAGTTCTCTTAATGCCGAGCTCTATATAACCCGCCCACACCACTGATTGGCAGCTTCGCCTATGCACAGTGCACACAGAAAGCTGCCAATCAATGGTGGGAGTGTGTTAGATTACCTGGCAGCAAGTTTACCAGTCCTTTAATGATAACCTACTGCTGATAAAACAATGATAGTTATAAAAACTACAGCAAGCAGCCCAGTAAGTGACATATTGCTGGAATTATGATCTTTGGTCTACATTATGCTGCATCGGGTAGCAAAAACCTGGTGATAGATTCCCTTTAAGGATGAGTTAAAGATGGGCCACCATTTTTTAGCTTGACAGGATACACACGCTATTTTAGTCTTCATACCACTACTAGGCAGCGACAGAAAAGATAAGATGCTCAGTTCTCACATTAATGCTATTTTCGCTGTATAAAAAGGCTGTCCACTCTGCAAAGAACAGCCTGCAGTCTCTCAATGTGACTGTATGCTGCCAAGTCGTGACAGCTTGAGATGTGCACACTGTCACTACTCCCTGTGTCCCTGTGCAGGTGGGCTGCTGTGACCACGCACATGCGATTTGTATGGTTGCTGTCATGTGTTGGCTAGCCTCATCCGCCTTCTTTGAATGGAAGGGAATTGGAAGAAGCCCGATGTGACTAGTTGGTGTGTGACCTCGGGATACTTGTGGTCACGTGTCATTCCAGTGGTAGAGAACTACAGAAACATCAGTGTGTAACGTTACCTTTGTTGAGTGTGTCTATACTCAGAATCCGGTGCTTATACTTACGGATAAATAGGACATGTAATTGTTACAAAGGATATAGGATTCCTCTTACATGGTGGCTTTCATTTTATCCAGAATCCAGCAATCCTCAAAACTGGGAGGCCGTAAACTTGAACCCATCAGATAAGAGCCGCTTCTATATTAACGTCTGCCATGATGTCCTGCAGACAGGAGATGCCAGCGTCTGTGACGACGATGCGGCAGTCTGTGCAGTAGGTAAGGAGACACTTTTCAGTAATATTACTGTTTTACAGCTTTTGTCACATTTTCTGGAGCTTTATATACAGAATTTGCTATATGATAGATACACATAGATACTGTATGTATTAGGTGAACAGATATTAGGAATGTAATAATACAAGGTCACATGAGTTTTTTGTAATTTTATTTACAGGTCCTGATGGCAAGAAAAACTTGGGGAAGTTTCTGACTCCTCCAAAATTTGTTAATGGGCACATTGTTCTTGAATACACGGATGGGTCAACTTGTGCGGAAAAAAAACATATTCACACCAACATCACCCTGATATGCAGCCCAGGTACATGTTACTAGTTGTCAGCTGGTTAAGTTACATTTCATCTTTGGTGTTTTGTTAATGCTGCTATTTGCTGGGTAAGAAGCTCTGTAACGTAGCATTCAGCTGCAGGTAGCCGAGCCATAGAGGTGACTCCAGGCGTAAGGGCAGTCAGATCACCATGCTGACTGTTTCCATGAGCTTTCACTTTTGAAGTTCCTGGTTGTCAGTCTGCAATGCTTTTGTCAGATGCCTGAATTTTCCATCTTCTCACGAAAGCTTGTTAACTTTCTGATGCCAAGTATGCTCTTTTTCTTAAATTTTCTAGATCCTTCTGCCCAGTTAAAAATAATTATTTTTTTCTTTTGATCGCTTATACTATTTACTGCAATGCTAGGGTATTGCAGAATATTGTTATAATCAGTCTCATTTGCTGACCAGCCACAGGAATGCCATCTTGGCAGACATGGAGGGTCGTCAGCAGGTCCTGAGCTATCATGGGAACTCGTCAGCAACCCATGATCACGTCCCATCAATGGAAATGGATGGTGGGCAGCAACCTTCGGTTTAAATTCTTTAATCAATGATTGATTTTGGCATTAAACAGGTTAACAGCAGTGATTGGTTGTTGCTATAAGAGGCAGATCGTGGCTGCTCAGCCGGCATCTGCCTTGTGTGGACACAGAGTGGGCTCTATATACTCGCTCTATGATGTAGTAGGGCAGGAAGGGATCACGGATGTTGGTGTCGAGTTAACCTCGCCATGCTGAATGTTCTGTGTTATAGAACATTACCCATTATATGCTCATGTAATGGAGATTGATTCTGTTTTTGTAAGAAGATCATAAATGGTTTACAAAATTGTTTAGCAATGACATACATTTGATATATCTAGGTAACCGCGAGAGCCCCCCCATACTGAAGAGTTTTGAGGACTGCTACTATGCATTTGAATGGAATACTGCCGCTGCGTGTGTCGTATCCAGAACAGAAGGCGATGACTGCACAGTTGCAGATCCACAAGCTGGTAAATGTGCCAAATTTTTTATTTTTTTGAAAAAAAAAAGCTGTTCTTGTTCCAAAATGTAATCAATATGTGTGAACATAAAAGCTTTAAAGAAGACATGTTAGAAGGAAAAATATAAAACTGGATCTTTGACCCTGTTTAATGTATTAATGTATTTACTGAGATACTTGTAAAATTACAGGACAAAATCCTTATTGATTGTATTTGGGGTTCTGATTTTAGGTTGTATGGTTTTCATCTTTGGGCCGTTCATAAAAGTTAGTATTCACTATACACTAAGGAGCCTTTCAGTTATCTCTCCTGGTCAAGCTTGAGTTGTTAGTGTTACATGTAAATCACTATTTCCAACTATGAAAGTACGCCTTAAAATCAAGAGTCTTAATTACTAGTATACTTCAGAAAGGTTGAAAGCTGATTATAATGAAAATCTTGGCTGTTTCCTTAGTAGATCAATGTGATTTAAAAATACCTACATATGATTAAAGTATGTTCTGTTGTCCTTCAAATTATTTCTTCTGACCCCACTCAAACAGACATTTGCACTTTGCACCGTGCATTTGTTCGTGGCGGGGAGTAACAAAAAATATAAATATAAATTTTGATATAAATAAATTTATCCTCTGTTTTTCCTATTCTCTACATTAAAAAAACAAAATTAACACTTGTTAGTGCTGCATTTGTCTAAACTTGTAAAATATTGCATAATTTTTCCCGGTACATAATGGGTAAAACCAGTGATTTATTTATTCCATCATAAAATATAATGTCCAAAAAAATTGTTATTGTTTTTTTTTTTTTTTTCTTTCTTTTTTTTTTTTTAATCTAATCAACATCCATGATAGGAAAAATGGGGGGAACATGGGAGATAAAAAGAAGGGAATAGTATTCAATAGACGTGTTTCGAACAGCGGATGTTCTTAGGCTAGGTTCACATTTGTGTGAATGTCCACAGCGTATCATCTGCAAACGCATGCAAAAACACATGCAAACATATGTTTGTGCAGCGTTTCTTATCCGCATCATCTTACACATGACACCAAAAAAAGCTACGTGTTTATGTGTTTGTATGGGTTTTTGCATGCGTTTGCGTTGTTTATGCGCAAGCGTTCGATATTTCCAGGTGCTGTAATCCGTTCCTGGACATGCGCAGTCTGAAGTCTGCATGCAAATCGAACGCATCCATGCGCATGTCCTTGCGTACCAATGCGTTCCCATAGACAGTAATGCGTTTTTTGACGCAATCATCTGCATGCGCATGACTGCCCATATTTGACAGATTTTTGACACTTGCAACATGTTGCGTTCGCCTGACACCATGAAACGACGCATGCGTATGTAAACGCATGTCCCTGCGTTCACCATGTTAAAGATATGTACGCATGACGCTTGCAGATCTATGCGGATCAGACGCTGCGCACCGATACGCTAATGTGAAACCAGCCTTAGACTTGGTTCACACTGCAGGTGTATCCCAAGACCAGAGAATTATTTCAATAGTCTTCAATAAAGTATTTATGCTGGTACACAAAAGGCATTGTAAATGAACCTATTTCTACTGATCTAGGGCTTTTCCTGTATTTGAAGCAAGATAATAGAAAGTTACCAGAACCTACTGTCCACGGTTATATGAAGCAATGTTCAGATATGGAATTTTGTTTTTTATTTTGCAGGTTTTTACTTTGATCTGTCACCGCTAACAAAATAAAACTGGAACCTACAAGATTGTTACTGACATGTACAGTTTCTACATAAATGTTTGTGGCAATGTAACACAGCAACTTTGTGAACCCAACTCTGGCGCTTGTCAAGTGGATAAAGCGTAAGCCAATTGCTGGATATGTTTTTCTAAGTACCATATACAAAATTGATGGGCTTTCAGGGTTGTGGGGGCTGACGGTCACCTAATGTCCCTTTTGAGTGAAAGGACATAGTTTATCAGAAACAGCACATTAGTTTTAGTAGTGATCAGTGACTGAGGAAATTATCAAGCACAAGCCACTTGCAATAGTACAGAACGATGCCAAGTAAATAACGGACTACAGTAGCCCGTTTAATTAGTCAGACCCTCACACCATACATGGCTGTCGGCTGAACGATGCTTTGGCTGATAACGTGCCTGACAGTTATTGCTGCGGTCCCTCCCTTACACAGGAGTGCCCGTTCTGCCAAGCACGCCTGTGTTCTCCATGAGAAAGCTGCTGACGGGTATCTCTGAAGGCAGTTTACCCCGGGAGAAAAAGTGATCGGCAGTCCAAAACCAGACATGCCCAATCGACATGTTGGCTGGCGCGCCAATGCACATCAGAGTGTCAGCCAAATCCATCGATGTTGGAAGGTTCACTCAACATTAGTCTTGTATTTATGGGGCTCTTAAGGGTAAGCCGTTAATTTAGAAGTCCTGGAGAGCCCTTTTAATAATGATAGTATGATTGTAACGCAATAAAACCTCTGCTGTCCTTTTTTCCTTCTAGGAGCAATGATCATTGGAACCTTGGTGTGGGTAACTCTAAGCTTTCCTACTATGATGGGATGATCCAGCTCAGCTACACTGATGGAACTGCCTATAATGACGAGAAGAAAACCCCTCGCTCATCTCTGATAACGTTTCTATGTGACAGAGGTGTAGATATTGGTCAGCCAGAATATCAGGTACAAGCTGCTGAAAAAAAAAAGTTGGTTAGCAACTGCAAATGTCAGCAAAGAATTCAATAGGATGTCTATACTAACCCTAATGTGGGATTAAATGGGTTTTTCTCCAGGATATTAACACTGATGACTCCTCTTTAGGTTAGGGTCTTGCGAGTATTAAAAAATTGGCGGTGTTTCATCCAGAAAAAAAACAATGTTTCATCTTTATTGCCAACTTTTTTTTTTGCGCACTTATAAACTTGAATATGATCCTTAACAGCCTTATTGAATAACATTGTGAAGAAAAAAATGGACTGAAAATCCGATCCTGTGAACGTAGCATTAGGCTAGTAGTGTTGATTAGTAAGGTCAGACTCCTCCTGATCAGCACAATTAAGGGTTTGTAGGTTTCATTACTTACATGGGCACAACTACTTGTCCGTATGAAAGGATTAGGGTGCGTTCACACTGCGTTTAGGCCGCTGTTCACCAAAACCCCTTCAAAACGGGAGTCTGACGTACAGTATATGCTGACGGGGCAATAGATTTTAATTGTGCCGGCAGAGCCAATATGTGCTACTTCATTTCAGGTGTGTATGCCCACTGGAGGCTGACACTCGGACGTCTAGTGTCCGTCTCCAGTAGGCATACACACCCAAAAATGATGCACGTGAGAGTGCACGTTTGCTCTGCCAGCACCATTATAGTCTATGGCCCTGTCTGCACATGCGTTCAAATCCTGTTTTGTGGAGCGTCCTGCTGTATGTCCCAACCGGGTCACCGAGCATGTAACTAAACGCAGTGTGAAAGCACCTTTAGCTTTGTAATGCAGCTTGTCCCAAGTAGTTTCCTTGGAGCTTCTTTACAAGGAACATGCGTGCCTTTGTGTCATGAATACTTCTTGCTCACGGCACATGTGCCTCCGATGCTGCTGTACAGGGGACTCCGCTACTCCTACTCACTCGTCCACGCACCCCAGTCAGTTCACACATCCGCTCCACACTTTTCGCTGCCATCTTTCACTGTTTTGATAGGCCAGTGAGACCCCTGCACTGTGGCACACACTCGCCACACATGCCTCCTCGCTTTCCCGAGCGCCTGAAAGGTGCCGGATCCGTTTTTTTCTAATTGAGTTGCATTAGCGCCGCATGTGCTTGCATTTTGTCCGGTTTTTGCCGGATCCGTCTAAAATTTTGTTTCCGGCTGCCGGACACAACGCATGTTGTAACGTTTTTTTTGTTTCCGGCGAAAAAACTGGACAGCAGCGGACAGCAACCGGCTCTGGGGTACAATGCAAGTCAGTGGTAGAATCCGGCCACCGGATCAGTCTTTAGCCTGATCCGGCCACCGCATTCCGTTTATCAGCTCTGAGCATGCTCAGTCTTTTCTCTCTCTCTCTCTCTCTCTCCTCTCTCTCCCCTCATCCGTTGCATCAGTTTTCTCTCCTCTCTCTCTCTCTCTCTCTCTCTGAGAAGGTACCTTATAAATAATAAAGACATACTACATACAAGCAAAAACAGTTTAAAATATAAGGGATGAATTACAGATGTGTCTTGCGAATTTGGATCTGATAGACCTTACCGGGCAGAAAATGACGCAGCAAATATTAACAGATCTGCAATGCATGTTGTTGCACCTGGGGTCTGTCATTGATATTTTGTAGATGAGATGTTTATAAAGGGACGGGCCAAACTGTTCACTCATATCTGCCGAAATAAGAGAACGATGGCTGATAAGATGCAATTTAAACCTAGTCTTGGCCTTAATTTCTACTGTGGGTGGTTATATTTTCCCTCTGGAATCTTCTAGGGAAACAATATGGTCATCATCGTAACACACACACTACAAGCATTCTATCCACACCAGATATGAATATGATTTATATATCCTTAATTCGGGGAGATATTGCGTTCCTGTGGCTTGGCAGCCTCCAACACTTTTGCTATTTTACCCACAGATGCCAATATGTTCCTCGGTCATGAATATATCTACGGATTGTCAACTACGTATGAGAAAATATCGTCGGCTCCCTCCTTATTCGGCTCTCTAAGGCTACTTTCACACTTGCGTTTTTTTGCGCTGCGTTTCGAGCGCACATGAAGCGCATTAAAAAAACGCATGCAAACGCTTGTAAAAGCTGCAATATTTAGTTCCATCAGCATGCGCATTTCGATAAAAAAACGCAGCGTTTGTCTGCGATTTCATGCGTTTTTGCATGCATTTGCGTTTTTTTTGGCGCATGCGTTTTTTATTTGTCACATTATCATCTCTGCCTCCATCATCTCTGCCTCCATCAGCTGTCTCCATCATCTCTGGCTCCATCATCTCTGGCTCCATCATCTCTGGCTCCATCATCTCTGGCTCCATCATCTCTGGCTCCATCATCTCTGGCTCCATCATCTCTGGCTCCATCATCTCTGGCTCCATCATCTCTGGCTCCATCATCTCTGGCTCCATCATCTCTGGCTCCATCATCTCTGGCTCCATCATCTCTGGCTCCATCATCTCTGGCTCCATCATCTCTGGCTCCATCATCTCTGGCTCCATCATCTCTGGCTCCATCATCTCTGCTCCTTCATCTCTGTCTCCATCATCTCTGCCTCCATCATCTGTCTCCATCATCTCTGGCTCCATCATCTCTGGCTCCATCATCTGTCTCCATCATCTCTGGCTCCATCATCTCTGGCTCCATTATTTACAGAAAAATCGCGTGCGTGCAAAAGCGCTGACGAGCGCAAAGCCATGCGCACACCAGCGCCCCCATAGACTGCAATATTATTTTTTGCGCATAGCATGCGTACACGTGCGTACGCGTTTTTTTAAAGCGGTTGGGCGGAAAAAAAAATGCAACATGTAGCGTCTGGCGCGTATGGGCGCACACCGGGAAAATGCGCAGCGCACGACAAACGCACATGAACGCGTGCAAGCGCTAGACCCTGCGCCCGCCATGTTAAAGATAGGGGAACATTGCGCATGCGTCCGATAGCGCAAGATGCGCTGCGCAAAAAAACGCAAGTGTGAAAGTAGCCTAATAGAGCTTACCGAATAGCTGCAGTGGGAACCCGGAGCGTTCCGGATAATCAGCTGATTGGAGCCGCAGCTGCATGTGTCATAGCTGTGTGATAGTCACAGCACATGCATGGAGAGCCTGTTCCCATTGCAGCGATTCGCTCTAGTAGTGAGCTGAAAAAGGAGGGATCTGACGACATTCGCTCATGTCTATTGTCAACCACTGATTATTATAAAAAAAAATATTGGGCTGCTGGTGGCCTGTGCCTTTGAGTGACAAGATTCATAACTCCATTAACCCCTTAGTGACAGAGCCAATTTGGTACTTACTGACCAAACCAATTTTTACAATTCTGACCACTGTCACTTTATGAAGTTAGGTCTGGAACGCTTCAATGGATCCCACTCATTCTGAGATTGTTTTCTCATGACATATTGTACTTCATGTTGGTGGTAAAATTTCTTCAATATAACCTGCATTTATTTATGAAAAAAATGTAAATTTAGCAAAAATTTAGCAATTTTGAAACTTTTAATTTTTGTACTCCTAAATCAGAGAGTGTTGTCACACAAAATAGTTAATAAATAACATTTCCCACATGTCAACTTTACATCAGTGCGAGGAGTGTCGGGAGAGGGGGTGGGGAAACCATAGGGAGTACTGTATGTGCTATTCAATTTTCAAAATTGCACACACAAACGAAATAAGGTGTTTTTAAACCCTTTATTTTTAAGTGATAAACTGATACATAAAGAATGTTTTTTTTTTCTATTTAGAAAGAAGACAACAATACATATAACTTCAAGTGGTATACAAAGTATGCCTGCCCGACTTTACCAGTGGATTGTGTTGTGGTGGACGAGGAAAATGACGAACAGTATGATCTTTCCAGGTATGTGAAAAACAATAATATAAATCAAACCATCTAATAATTAAAGCAGTTTTCCATGAAATAAAATGATAAAAAGTACCTTCTTATAAATGAGTCAACAAATATGCTTCATTCTTTATATCTGCTCATCTTGTTTAGTGGCAATTGTTAGGTTATGACCATGTTAAAAATAGGAATAAGCCGGTATATGGAGTTTTCATTCCAAACTTGCTTATTTACTTATCTTGCACTGTTATCCAGCTAACTCATATTTCCAGTTTTACTGTTTACAGCTCATTGTCAAGGGGAGTACCACCTCTGCTGTCGTAAGACCCGCGTACACATTAGCCGAACGTCAGCTGAACCCGCCGGTATCAACAGATTAGTCTGACAGTCTGTTTGTCAACCTCCCACCGTCCCCCAATAAATATAGTTACATAGGTTGAAAAAAAGACTTGGGTCCATCAATTTCCGCCTTTCTCCACTAATTATACATTTTTGTCACTAAATTATCTATAACCCGCAATGTTATGTGTATTGAGGAAATCATCTAGCGCTTTTTTATGCTGTTACTACCTCCTGTGGTCGGGCATTCCACATTCTGACTGCTGTAACTGTAAAGAACCCTTTCCTATTTAGCTGCCGGAATTGCCTTTCTTCCACCCGGAATGAGTGCCCCCTGGTCCTTTTAAGGTCTCTGGAAGGAATAAGCCATGTGCCAGTGTTTTGTACTGACCACACATATATTTATACATGTAAATGAGATCTCTGAGGCGTCTTTTTTTTCTAAGCTAAACAAGCCCAACTTTTCCATCCTCTCCTCATATGAGAGGTCTTCCATCCCTTGTAATAATCTAGTTGTCCACCTTTGAGCTGATTCTAGTTTCTGAATATCCTTTTTAAAATGTGGAGCCCAAAATTATATCCCGTATTCTAGATGTGGCCTCACCAGTGATTTATAAAGGGGTAATGAATATGATATGTTGGGATCGCTGGATTTTTTTCTCTTTTTATACATCCTAAAATCTTGTTTTAAATCTGTGATGTTCAATTTAAAAATATTAAACCTTTTGTTTAGTAAGAGATGAGCTATTTCTCACCTGCACATTCACCTCTATAGTGCTGCTCCTGGGCAGGCTCTGGAGGAGGTCTACACATTTTCTCCCTGTCAGCTTGCTGGTCAGCTTCCCCAATCTCCTCCAGCCCCCTTTCACCACCCACAACCTGGTTAGCTGATTCTGTGAGCCATTGTGAGGGATACTACAGGGTTAACCCTCTAGTAGGCACTGTTAATTAACCTGATTAATGCCCCACAGACAAGATGAGCATATGTAAATAAGAGGATATTTATCAATTCATTATAGTAAGGTAATTTTTCATTATTAACCTGGTTCTTCACTTTAAAAAAAAAAAGTGGTCTATGAACGTTAACACTCATGTAAAATAAAAATCAGCTCGTACTCGCCCTCCTCAGATCCAGCCCCCGTTCGCTGCCACTGCTCCAGTCTGTTTTCGGCTACAGCAGTTACATCATGTCAGTTGCACACATCACCGCTGCAGTCAATCACTGAGCTCAATGTCTTGTGTCGTGCATCAGCAGAGCCGCTGAGCTTAGTGATGGGCTGCAGCAGTTGTGTGCCCAATCCATGAGATGTCGCAGCTGCAGCCATTACAGAGAAGGTAGTAGCCGCAGATGTACATAATGTCACATAATGGTCAGTCTGGCATGTTGCTGTTCTCCCAAAAAAAGTTAAAAAAAAAAAAAAAAGTCAAAATGAACCCACTTAGTAAGGGCAGTGGGGTCTTGTAGTAGTTGGAGAACTGGGAGGCCCAGTGACATTCCTGCTATAGCACCAGACCACACAACTGTTTCAGGGCTCATGTGTAAGATGGATTCATGGGATGTACTGAGCGCTCTCTCTATTCTGACTCGCTTTCATTAATCTATATCTGTTTCCCTCATTTAACAGTTTATCTAAAGTACAAGGAGAACATTCTTCAAACTGGTTTGCCATGGATCAAACACAAGAGACTCACAAAAAGTATTACATTAATGTGTGCCGTTCATTGGTTCCACTAAAGGGATGTGACCCATTTGCTGCTGTATGCCAAATGAGTTATGAGAAAGTATCTGTAAGTATATATAGAGTTGCTTTTTGCTACTGTTATTTGCTTAATGAAAATTTTCTGGCTTAAAAAAACAATATTTGAATTTTCTAATAGGGAATCCTTAGTTATCTTGATTTCGTCCACCATTTCTATAATGCTTCGTTTTGCCCGTGGGGACACGGCCTTGAACTGGAACACATGCTTCTTGGGTTTTCGCCCTGCACCCCCTCACTAGCCACTAGTGCTCTTTTAACCTCCTACTTCCTACGTATTCGGGAACAGGAGGCCGTATTACAATGACGACAATAGGCAATGTCACAGCTGACCCTGCTCCCCCTCACATCACCTTTATACAGACTCATTAGCCATATCCTTACAAGAGATGAGGTTGAGATCCACAATTGTGGCCATATACGTGTGTTATATCCTGAAAAAATAGCACGTTGGTGTCTAACATAGCCCCAGTGGTCAGTGTGAAAATTGCAGTAGTATTAATATAGACCATGATAAAAAAAAGTCTAAAATTTGTAAAAAAAAAAAATACATTAAACACGAATACCTGACTTAAACAATGTGATTTTTGATAACTTCAGTGTATTTCAGTGTTTGTCTAGTATTAAGCCACTTGCATAGTTTTCTCTTCCTTTATATCACAGCATATTCAATTCTTCTACCGTGTCTCTTAAATGCAGGATAAACGTCATGAGACTGTAGCCATCAGCAACCTAGGTGTGGCCAGCAAGAAACCTGTTATAGAAGACAGTGGAAAAATACTTATTGAGTACATAAATGGCTCCAAATGCATCGATGAAGAAAATAAGGAGGTTTTCTATTCATCACAATTGCATCTTACATGTGAAAAAGGTGCTTTGGTAAGTGTATCAATTGTCACATGACATAATCTTCATGGTGTTATCCTCTTTGTTCACTTTGGTCAGAGACGCTCCTCATGGCAGTCAGCGCCGTGATCAGCTGTTTCTGGAAGGTTCGGCCGCTCATGAAAATCTAGTACAGCTTGGATGTCAATGAAGCCAAATTGCTGTCTGTGTAACACTGCAGCCACTGATACTTTGTCACCCCCTCTTTGGCTTCATAGTGCTGAGTAGAGGTCCCCCCTGTGTTTGGTCTATCAAACAATTCTTGATCTTCAGACATTAAATGGTATTATTATTTTTCTCAATTATTTCTTCATTTTTTTTTTATAAGTTTACCAGCCCTAGATTTATCTCTAATAACAACTGTATCGCCACTTTTCTGTGGAATACCGAAGCCGCCTGCCCTGTCATCAAAAACATACATGGAAAAGAGGTAAGTGAGACTGAGAGGGTTAAAAAATAGCTTCCCATTTTCCTGTCTTGGGGTATGTGCACACAGAGGTTTTTGAGGTGGTTTAGGAGCAAAGACTATGCAGAAACACTCCAAAACCTCTTCATAACTCAACAATTTAAGGCTATGCTCGAAAAACTCTGCAAAAAAACCCTCAATTTGTACATATCCTTAGAGTAGGCGTGATGAATTAAGCCGTGATTTATGTTTTTACCTGCAGGACTGTGTAATAGAAAACCCAAACACTGGCTTTACGTACAACTTTGAATCTTTGAAGAACGAGTCTGGATACATGGCACAAGGCAATGGTAAAACATATAAGGTAAGAACTTTAGATTCTGTGTAAGTCTCTGCTGATTAAATGGAAACCCTTATCAGGTACCACGTCTGTCACACACGGAGTCGGTCACTGAGCTTCACAGTAAGGTGACACTTCCTATTCTGTAGTCATTGCTTTTCGCATTCCGCACAGGTCACAGGACATGTCTAGAGAAATCTGTCATAGAAATCAATGACCCTGATTCATTAAGACTGAAGGCACCTCTGTAGGACGTATACTCCATTTACGACTGATTACATTTCTGTTGTTCTCTACAACACTTTTGTTCAGTCGCTCCAGGCCTTGCTCTCTCCTGATTACACGCCATACAGTTTTTAAAAGTTGGTCGTGCTGGCTGGAGGCTGAAGGAATGGTCTTCTCACACGCTCCACCGCCAGCCGCCATTGTATGGACAGAAATGCTGGTCGGTTTGTGAGGAAAGCTGCACTATCAAGAGAAAGTGGCCCATCTCTTTCAATTACAGCTATATAATTTTTGTAATTGAGGTGAAGAAATTATTATGTTTTTTTTCCTTGCTACTGCTTTAAGTGCATAAGGGAGTTTTGTATATTCTTTATTGTATGTTCTTAATTTTTTGTTTTATGCTTTAACAAACACTACACATAAAAAATAATTTTAATCAAATCATGTTGTGTTTAATTATTTACTATTTGATTTGTGTTTTTGTGCCCTTGCCCTAGCTGAATATCTGTGGTCCTGTCAGTGGTTGTGGCCGGATTGGGGACAGTCCAGTGGCCGGTTGTGAAATTGATAACCAATTAGTGTCTAGACCAGTGAAACTAAGCCAACCCTGGACCTGGCATCAGAAGGCACTATTACACTTACCTATAGTGGGACCAAGGATGAGCAGACAGGTGAGTGGGATCATTCTCCTTGTAGGTTTCTCCTCACTACCTTTCCCAGCAGATACACTAAATGTACATAAGTATTGACACGCTGCTTATTTGTTGATGTCGGGGTATTCACTCAGTAATATTGCCACAGGTGTATAAAATCCAGCCCCTAGCCATGCAGTCTGCCTTTACTAACCAGAATGGATCCTTTTAAGGAGCTTACTGGATTTGGACATGTTACTGTGATAGGATGCCACCGGTGTAGCAAAATGTCTTCCACCATTTGCTATGAGTGGCATTATTGATCAGTGAAAGGAACAAAATGATCTCCGCTACAAAGTGGTAGAAAACATGAACTTACAAAGCGGGTTTGCCAAGCTGAGGAACATGTAGCGTATAGAAGTCGCCAACGTTCTGATTCAGTAACTGCAGAGCTTCAAAACACCTCGGCATTAACATCTGCACCAGAACCGTATAAGAGCAACTTCATAGCATGGGTTTTCTATGGCCGAGCTACTGCATGCAAGCCTTAAATCACCTAGCGCAATGCAAAGTGTTAGATGGAGTGGTGTAATGACAACCCACTGGACACTGGAGCAGGGAAATGTGTTTTGTGCAGTGACCTCTCACGCATCTCTGCATGGTAGTCAGATGTAAGAGTCTGGGTTTACTGAATGCCAGGAGAACTTCGCACGCACGACTGCATTTTGCCATCCATAAAATACCATTAACGTATGGTTAGATGAGTTTGATTTGGAAGAACTTGAATGACCCTACAGAGCCCTGACCTCAAACCCACTGAAAATCTTTAGGAAGAACTCGAATGGAGATTGCGAACCAGGCCTTCTCTCCCAATATTAGTGTCTGACCTCACAAATGCGCTTCTGGATGAATTGGCAGAAATTCTCTCGGACAACGTCCAAAAATCTTGTAGAAATCCTTCCCAGAAGAGTGGAAGCTGTTGTAACTGCAAAAGGAGATCTCACAAGTCAGTCAGTGCCCAGATGCCCAATCTTCTCAGCTTTGCTACTGCATAGGTTGGCCTTTCCCTTGAATGCAGTTTAGAAGTAATTTGTACACACTTCTGTTCAGAGAAATGGCAATACGTGTCCCTAACACATAATTCAGTCGGTGAAAATGGTCATAGATATACTGTGACCACCAGGTGGCGATATACTCTAAAAGTAAATGTCCTCACTTTACATTGTATCTCCTCTCATATTACATATAAATGTAGAGGTAAAATATTCAATGGTGGACGGCCCTTTAAGGCACAATACATGATTCTTGCATAGTTTATATTGTAGATTAGGTGATGAACACCAAAGATTGCATTGCCCAGATATCCCATGAAGTATAGTTAGATCAGAAAGATCACAGGGACACAGGAATGGAAAAACTTGGATCCAAACCAAGTCATCTCTTAGATTCTATAGTCAATAATGACCAAAACATCGAAAGAGCTTTACAGATGTAGGGGGCTCCCTGTATCATACCAGTGGTGCTGATTGATTACCAGGGGTCCTATCAAAGTCCAAAGGTCTGCCATTGGTAGAAGACTGTAGGACATGCCAGAGGCAAGCCTGACACATGGCCATGTAGTGATAGACTGGCATGCCAGCATCCCCTCACAGCTTAAAGTGTCTCAACCCCTTCACATGTGGTATATATATATATGTACTTCACATGTTGGGTGCTGCGGTATGGTGCAGACTTAGAAGCTAAGCCCACTCCACACATGTTGGGAGCTGCTGTATGGTGCAGACTTAGAAGCTAAGCCCACTCCACACATGTTGGGTGCTGCTGTATGGTGCAGACTTAGAAGCTGAGCCCACTCCACACATGTTGGGTGCTGCTGTATGGTGCAGACTTAGAAGCTGAGCCCACTCCACACATGTTGGGTGCTGCTGTATGGTGCAGACTTAGAAGCTGAGCCCACTCCACACATGTTGGGTGCTGCTGTATGGTGCAGACTTAGAAGCTGAGCCCACTCCACACATGTTGGGGGCTGCGGTATTGTGCAGACTTAGAAGCTGAGCCCACTCCACACATGGTGGGTGCTGCTGTATGGTGCAGACTTAGAAGCTGAGCCCATTCCACACATGGTGGGTACTGCTGTATGGTGCAGACTTAGAAGCTGAGCCCACGCCACACGTGGTGGGTGCTGCTGTATGGTGCAGACTTAGAAGCTGAGCCCACTCCACACATGTTGGGTGCTGCTGTATGGTGCAGACTTAGAAGCTGAGCCCACTCCACACATGGTGGGTGCTGCTGTATGGTGCAGACTTAGAAGCTGAGCCCATTCCACACATGGTGGGTACTGCTGTATGGTGCAGACTTAGAAGCTGAGCCCACGCCACACGTGGTGGGTGCTGCTGTATGGTGCAGACTTAGAAGCTAAGCCCACGCCACACATGGTGGGTGCTGCTGTATGGTGCAGACTTAGAAGCTGAGCCCACTCCACACATGGGTGCTGCGGTATTGTGCAGACTTAGAAGCTGAGCCCACGCCACACATGGTGGGTGCTGCTGTATGGTGCAGACTTAGAAGCTGAGCCCACCCACACATGTTGGTGCTGCTGTATGGTGCAGACTTAGAAGCTGAGCCCACTCCACACATGTTGGGTGCTGCTGTATGGTGCAGACTTAGAAGCTGAGCCCACTCCACACATGTTGGGTGCTGCTGTATGGTGCAGACTTAGGAGCTGAGCCCACTCCACACATGTTGGGTGCTGCTGTATGGTGCAGACTTAGAAGCTGAGCCCACGCCACACATGTGGGTGCTGCTGTATGGTGCAGACTTAGAAGCTGAGCCCACTCCACACATGTTGGGTGCTGCTGTATGGTGCAGACTTAGAAGCTGAGCCCACTCCACACATGTTGGGTGCTGCTGTATGGTGCAGACTTAGAAGCTGAGCCCACTCACACATGTTGGGTGCTGCGGGATGGTGCAGACTTAGGAGCTGAGCCCACTCCACACATGTTGGGTGCTGCTGTATGGTGCAGACTTAGAAGCTGAGCCCACGCCACACATGGTGGGTGCTGCTGTATGGTGCAGACTTAGAAGCTGAGCCCACTCCACACATGTTGGGTGCTGCTGTATGGTGCAGACTTAGAAGCTGAGCCCACTCCACACATGTTGGGTGCTGCTGTATGGTGCAGACTTAGAAGCTAAGCCCACTCCACACATGTTGGGTGCTGCTGTATGGTGCAGACTTAGAAGCTGAGCCCACTCCACACATGTTGGGTGCTGCTGTATGGTGCAGACTTAGAAGCTGAGCCCACTCCACACATGTTGGGTGCTGCTGTATGGTGCAGACTTAGAAGCTGAGCCCACTCCACACATGTTGGGTGCTGCGTATGGTGCAGACTTAGAAGCTGAGCCCACTCCACACATGGTGGGTGCTGCTGTATGGTGCAGACTTAGAAGCTGAGCCCATTCCACACATGTGGGTACTGCTGTATGGTGCAGACTTAGAAGCTGAGCCCACGCCACACGTGGTGGGTGCTGCTGTATTGTGCAGACTTAGAAGCTGAGCCCACTCCACACATGTTGGGTGCTGCGTATGGTGCAGACTTAGAAGCTGAGCCCACTCCACACATGGTGGGTGCTGCTGTATGGTGCAGACTTAGAAGCTGAGCCCATTCCACACATGGTGGGTACTGCTGTATGGTGCAGACTTAGAAGCTGAGCCCACGCCACACGTGGTGGGTGCTGCTGTATGGTGCAGACTTAGAAGCTAAGCCCACCCACACATGGTGGGTGCTGCTGTATGGTGCAGACTTAGAAGCTGAGCCCACTCCACACATGGGTGCTGCGGTATTGTGCAGACTTAGAAGCTGAGCCCACTCCACACATGGGTGCTGCTGTATGGTGCAGACTTAGAAGCTGAGTCCACTCCACACATGGTGGGTGCTGCTGTATGGTGCAGACTTAGAAGCTGAGTCCACTCCACACATGTTGGGTGCTGCTGTATGGTGCAGACTTAGAAGCTGAGCCCACGCCACACATGGTGGGTGCTGCTGTATGGTGCAGACTTAGAAGCTGAGCCCACTCCACACATGTTGGGTGCTGCGATATGTGCAGACTTAGAAGCTGAGCCCACTCCATACATGTTGGGTGCTGCTGTATGGATGCAGACTTAGAAGCTGAGCCCACTCCACACATGGTGGGTGCTGCTGTATGGTGCAGACTTAGAAGCTGAGCCCATTCCACACATGGTGGGTACTGCTGTATGGTGCAGACTTAGAAGCTGAGCCCACGCCACACGTGGTGGGTGCTGCTGTATGGTGCAGACTTAGAAGCTAAGCCCACGCCACACATGGTGGGTGCTGCTGTATGGTGCACTTAGAAGCTGAGCCCACGCCACACATGTTGGGTGCTGCTGTATGGTGCAGACTTAGAAGCTGAGCCCACTCCACACATGTTGGGTGCTGCTGTATGGTGCAGACTTAGAAGCTGAGCCCACTCTACACATGTTGGGTGCTGCTGTATGGTGCAGACTTAGGAGCTGAGCCCACTCCACACATGTTGGGTGCTGCTGTATGGTGCAGACTTAGAAGCTGAGCCCACGCCACACATGGTGGGTGCTGCTGTATGGTGCAGACTTAGAAGCTGAGCCCACTCCACACATGTTGGGTGCTGCTGTATGGTGCAGACTTAGAAGCTGAGCCCACTCCACACATGTTGGGTGCTGCTGTATGGTGCAGACTTAGAAGCTGAGTCCACTCCACACATGTTGGGTGGTGCTGTATGGTGCAGACTTAGAAGCTGAGTCCACGCCACACATGGTGGGTGCTGCTGTATGGTGCAGACTTAGAAGCTGAGCCCACTCCACACATGGGTGCTGCGGTATTGTGCAGACTTAGAAGCTGAGCCCACTCCATACATGTTGGGTGCTGCTGTATGGAGCAGACTTAGAAGCTGAGCCCACTCCACACATGGTGGGTGCTGCTGTATGGTGCAGACTTAGAAGCTGAGCCCACTCCACACATGGTGGGTGCTGCTGTATGGTGCAGACTTAGAAGCTGAGCCCACGCCACACATGGTGAGTGCTGCTGTATGGTGCAGACTTAGAAGCTGAGCCCACTCCACACATGGTGGGTGCTGCTGTATGGTGCAGACTCTGAAGCTGATCCCACTCCATACATGTTGGGTGCTGCTGTATAGAGCAGACTTAGAAGCTGAGCCCACGCCACACATGGTGGGTGCTGCTGTATGGTGCAGACTTAGAAGCTGAGCCCACTCCACACATGGGTGCTGCGGTATGGTGCAGACTTAGAAGCTGAGCCCACGCCACACATGGTGGGTGCTGCTGTATGGTGCAGACATAGAAGCTGAGCCCACTCCGCACATGGTGGGTGCCAGCTGCTGTTATTAGAACAGCCAGGGGTCTACTGGAGTACAGTCAGCGCCGTCATAAGAGATGATTAACCTCTTCCCATAAATGGCTGTACGACCAGATAGCAGTGATTTCAGCTGCAGATGAAGGAAGGGAGACACAGTCATTACTAGTGGGTAGGCGGAGCCCACATAGGATAAAACACCTCAGATTAAAAAAGTGTTGACCGGCCCCTCCAGCTATATAGGGCTCCTCCTACTCCAGCTCTCCAGTCTAAAATTTGAGGTTCACAGAGGATAGTCGCTGCTGGAAGCAGCTCCTCAGAAGATTTTTTTTTTATTTTAGTCGGACAGAGACTTGGACCGCCAATGGTCTAGAGGTCTCAGGGGTCTCAGCGCTGCTGGACTCCCACCTCTCCCTTGGCGGATCTGTATTACCCTGTAAGGTGGTCCCTGCAGAACCCTGCCGGCCCTGGGGGATGAGGATTGCTTCCCTGGCGGGGACGCAAACCGCGCTTCTGGGGTCACTGCGTTCCTCGCCCTGGGGGGAAGCTACGGGCACAGCGCCACAAATCTCTGAGGGGTCCCTGTGGCGCTCAGCTTGGTGAGTACTCCACATTTTAATGTGTTTGAGTGCTTCAGCGGCCGCTGCGGCAGCCACTGCTACATGTATTCAGTGTGGTGATTGTGTACTTTTGTCCGCAGGTGGATGCCTGCAGGACATGAGAGCGGAGTGAATCGCGCGCTTTTTTTTAAACCGGCGGGGGGCGTGGCTTCGCGCTCTCCCATTTTTTCATAGGCAGGAAGCGCTCTGAGCGCACGCTTTATCCTGCCTTTTTTCCTTCCGGCTTCTCTCCTCTAGCGCGGCGGCCATTACTGACGGCCTCCTCGGGCTCCTCACTCTCCGCTCTCCCCGACCGACCGAAAGGAGACACTACACCACGGCCAGCTGGGTGAGTCGCCTCTACCTGTCAGGGCAGAAGCTTGACCCCCTCAGCGCAGGACAAGGTATTGTCACACGGAACGCTCCCGCTACGATCACATTAGCGACGCATAATTTCAGCTGCAGATGGAAGGAAGAGAGCCACAGTATTCATTACTGATGGGTAGGCGGAGCCCCAGATCAGGATGTTACCTCAGATCAAAAGAGTGATGACTGGCTGGCCCCTCCAGCTCGGGCTCCTCCTACTCAGCTCCAGTCTAAGATTTGAGGTCCAGAGGATGGTCGCTGCTAATGCAGCTCCTCAGAAGATTTTATTATTTTACATTCGGACAAGAGACTTGGATCACTAGTTGGTCTAGAGGTCTCAGGGGTACCAGCGCTGCTGTACCCCAACCTCTCCCTTGGCGGATCTGTATTTACTCAAAGTCCCTGCAGAATCCTTGCCGGCCCTGGGGGATGAGGAGAGCTTCCCTGGCGGGGACGCAAACCACACGTGCGGTCACTGCGTCCCTCGCCCTGGGGGGAAGCATGGGCACAGCGCCAGAAACCCCTGAGGGTCCCTGTGGCGCCTTGGCTGGTGAGTACTCCACACAAAATTTTATTATTAATGTGTGAGAGCGTCTGATGGCAGCGCTATTACATGTATATCAGTATGCTTCAGCACTGCGGTGACAGCGCTATTACATGTTTATCAATGTATTTCACCAGCCTCTCCCTTGGCGGATCTGTAACTACATTATGGTCCCTGCAGAATCTTGCCGGCCCTGGGGATGAGGAGAGTTTCCCTGGCGGGGGCGCAAACCACACACTGGGGTCACTGCGCTTCCCGCCCTGGGGGAAGCATGGGCATAGCGCCAGAAACCCCTGGGGGTCCCTGTGGCGTTTCGGCTGGTGAGTACTCCACATTTTGGTAAAATGTGTGTGAGTGTTTTAGCGACTGCTGCGGCAGCCGCTGTACAAATATATGCCGATGACTAGTTTTTCTATGTCCGCAGGAGGATGCCTGCAGGACGAGGGAAAGGAGGGGAGTACGCGCTCTTTTTATTTTTGAATTTCGCGCCGCTTCTGAGCGCGCGCTTTACTGCAGCCTCCATTTCCGGCTCCTCTACATGGAGCACACGGAGGCAGAGCGCGGCGGCCATTGCTGACAAGCGAGCCGGCCGGACAGAAGCTTAACCCCTTCACCTCCACAGCGTGGCTATTGCTGATAAAGCGCTGTAGGTTGAAAGCTCCCCGGATCGTTCTCCTCCCCTCCCGGCTAGAATACGTGTCCAGCTTGGTGAGTCGCTTCTAGTCCGCCGGGCAGAAGCTTAACCCCTTCACCTCCACAGCGCGGGCGCCGTCTGGGGCACTTCTGAGTGACAGATTGCGCTGTCCTGCGGCTGTTCTCGCATAAGGGGCTCGCACACTCTTTTAATATTAATAAAGAGGCTGTGGGGAGTCTGCGACATTAATGCTGCCACTATACGTTTCCGCTGACGATCCTGATGGCGTCGCATAATATTGCGATCGTTTGTGTGTCATTTTTAATGTCGCTATTAGCTGCCAATCTGGGCGATCTCATTAGCATCGCATAGGCGATTAGCGATCTCCTTGACAACTTTGGCGGTCATTGCGTTATAAAAAACAGCGCAATTTTTTTAGCGATCTTGTGGAACGTTTTCTGTTTAGTGTGGCATGGCTGTCCTGCAGCTGCGACCTTATAAGAGGCGCCTGAGATTCGCACACCCTTTTTCACTATCAAGGTTGTGGGGAGTCAGCTACTTTAACCCCTTCTTAGGAGGTTAACTCTTAATGGGAGACAGCTGGGTAGCTCTTTCTTTTGAGCTTTAACCCTTCAGCGTTTGTTTTTTATTTAAGTACTGCTCTGGTTACTGACAGGTTTATCCTGCCATATACTATGCAAGGTATGTCAGAGACCCTCTCCCAGATCCGTTACGGATCAGCCTCGCTATCTGACACGCAGACCTCGACTCATACACGGTCTGAGGTTCCAATGGTGTCAAAATGAAGGCCTTCACTGGTTTCTATTGATGACCTTTTAGGTTATGGAGTGTCAACTAGATCCTCTCAAGGGAGCGACACAAATCGGTGTTTTTCCTTCTCGCTTAGCGAAGAAGTCCGATTCGGTTAAGGAGGATCGGCAGGGACACCCTGCCTCTCTCTCAGGGGCCGTACTAAAATTTCTGTGGAAGCCATGTGGACGTTACAGTTACCAGAGGAGGTAACTAGTCGTCCTTGTAAGTCGGCCCGGATGTTGCAAGGGTCGCATGGGTCGCGATGACCTTACAAACTGTATCCGTTTTTCTACGGAGTTATTTGTTAATTGGACCCCTTCTCCTGAAGTGAATGTTCCTTCATTCCAGCTTAGCAAATCTTCCTAGTAAAAGGGAAGACGAGTCTGCAGGACACGCTGGACAGAAAAACGGAGATGGCAACAATTTCCATCTGCGAGGCCGTGGATCATAGATTCGGTATTAAGGATCTAGGTGTACTTGTTAAGTTCCCCTGAGCCGGTTGGACCGTCTAAGGACGGCGTGGCAAGTTTCCCTCTATCAAGGTAGATGGGCTTTTCTAGTTGAAGGATAATGCGTCACTGCTATCCAGGGCGCAATCCTCGGCAGTTACAGTCAGAAGAGCACTGTGACTTGGATGGAACGCAGTTTTCCAACAGGGTTTGCTATCTTTAGCTTAGAAAGTGGTCAGCTATTTGACTGACCTCACGGAGCTGATGCCAAGGCAAAGGCAAAAGAAGCAGCTTTACCGCAGCGCAGAGCTGTGACTTCTGCGTCTGGCAGGACTTGTGCCGATAGTTATCGGCAGTCCTTTTCGGTTCAAGGGATGATCTGACCAACCCTCTGGGGTTTGTGTCGTCTCTCTCTTTTAAAAAAAAAAAAAAAAAAAAGGGGGAATTCTCAGAAATTCCGCATACCCTGGAAACAGAACTTCTGTTAAGGCAGAAGCTGGCAAAAAAAAAAAAAAAAAAATCCGCTAAGGCGGACTGACTTCTGACATTCCGTCAGAGCCGAGCATGAAGTCGCTTCGCTCAGTTATGGCAGCCCTGTCGCAGAACGATCAATCGACATTCGCGACGCTTTTGGCATGTTCCCATCGGAAGACCTCACCCAGGTTGTGGCTCGACCATTCGGTTTGGCTTTAACGCCCAGAATTTTTACAACGATTCTGACGCCAGAATCTCATGGCAATCCTTCAAAGACGGGGACTTACGATTCGTCCCTATTT
Source organism: Oophaga sylvatica (assembly GCA_033576555.1). Taxonomy (NCBI): domain Eukaryota; kingdom Metazoa; phylum Chordata; class Amphibia; order Anura; family Dendrobatidae; genus Oophaga; species Oophaga sylvatica. The sequence goes on along the minus strand of JARQOD010000005.1, from coordinate 436,388,298 downwards.
GGACGGCCTTTTCGGTTGTGGCTTCAAAGGAGAAGTCGTCTCTGGAATCGTCGCAGGCAATCCTGTTTTTGAGGATGCATTTCGACATGGTACGGGCGGTGTTGTCCCTACCTCCAGACAAGCAGGCATGTCTGCTCCAGCATGTACAGACTATGAAGTCTGCGACAGCAGTGTCCCTTCGGAAGGTATGCGCCTTCTGGGTCTGACGGTGGCGTCCATGAGGTTTTTTCCGTTTGTCCAATTTCATTCCAGAGCTCTCCATAGGCTCATTCTGAGTCGTTGGGATTAATCGCAAGGTTCGCTGGATTGCAGCGTCATCATCTCTCACAGGGTGCGAGAATCCCTAGGATGGTGTTTATGTCCAGGAGCGTTATCCCTGGGAAAGCTTTTCCTCCCTCCGAAGTGGTCGGTCATAACCACCGATGCCAGCCTGACGGGCTGGGGGGGGGTGTTTGGAACAATCTCTGGATTCAGAGAGTATGGTCATCGGAAGAGTCTGTTCTTCCGATCAACATCCTGGAATTGAGGGCGATTTTCCTTTGCCTCCAACATTGGACGGTCCCTTTGAGCGGTCTGCCAGTCCGAGTGCAGACAGACAATGCGACGGCTGTCGCGTATATCAATCACCAAGGTGGGACAAGGAGTTCCAGACTCTTTGGTAGAGGTGTCCCGAATTCTGATTTGGGCAGAGGCCAGTGTGCCAGCCATTTCGGCGATTCACATTCCAGGGGTTCAGAATATTACAGCGGACTTTCTCAGTCGCAGAAGGATGGATCCCGGGGAATGGAGCCTCCACCCGGAAGTTTTTGCACTACTGTGCTCTCGCTGGGGAACCCCCCAAGTGGATTTGATGGCATCCAGGTCCAATGCCAAGTTACCGACGTTCATGTCCAGGTACAAGGACCGCAAGGCTGTGGCGGTGGATGCTCTAGTGGCTCAGTGGGATCAGCTCGTGCTGATCTATGTATTCCGCCGATATCCCTACTTCCTCTAGTACTGCGTCGGATCAGACTAGAGAGAATTCCAGCTATTTTGATAGCTCCAGACTGGCAAAGAAGGGTGTGTTTCTCGACAATAATGTCGCTGTTGCGGCAACTCCTTTTTCACTCCTCTTCAACCGGACTTGTTGACTCAGGGGCCCGTTTGTCATCCGGACTTGATGTCCCTGCGTTTGACGGCGTGGCTCTTGAGACCGAAATCTTGACCCGTAGAGGTTTCTCAGCCGAGGTCATTGCTACCCTTCGTGCTGCAAGAAGTCCGGCTACTACTAGGATTTACCACAAAATTTGGGAAACCTTCTTTTAGTGGTGTTTGGGTCCTCTCGGAACCCGAGAAAATTTTTCCATTCCCAACCTGTTGGCTTTTCTGCAGCATGGGCTAGACAAGGGTTTGGCAGTTAGCACCCTGAAAGGTCAGATTTCTGCTCTGTCCTTATTGTTCCGGAGAACCATTGCTTCAAATAGAGACGTGCTCTCCTTTTTCCGAGGTATATCTCGTAAGTTTCCGCCGCGGAAGGCGCCCGTGTCTCCTTGGCGGCTCAACCTTGTTTTGGAGGTTCTTCAGCATAAACCTTTTGAGCCTATGGTTTCTGCTAGCCTTTCTTTACTTTCTTGGAAGGTGGCTTTCCTTGTTGCAGTCACTTCCTTGAGGAGAGTTTCTGAGTTGGCAGCTCTTTCTTGTTCGCCTCCTTTTCTGGAGTTTTTTCCGGATCGTGTAGTGCTTCGCACTCGGGGTGATTTTTTGCCTAAAGTGGTATCACAATTTCATGTTAACTAGGATATTGTGTTGCCTTCACTCTGTCTGGATCCGAAGAATGCGAAAGAGCGAGATTTACACACATTGGATTTAGTGCGGGCCTTGAAGTTTTATCTATCTATTACTCAAGGTTTTCGTAAGACGGACTTCCTGTTTGTGGGTTTCAGCAGGTCGTCGGCGTGGTCAACGAGCTTTCAAGGATTCTATAGCTCGTTGGATCCGGTCAGCTATTTTGGAAGCTTACCGCCTTCGGGTGAACCTTGCCCGATTAAGATTCGAGCCCATTCCACGTGAGCTGTGGCTTCATCGTGGGCTTTTCATCAAGGTGCCTCAGCAGTGCAGCTCTGCCGGGGGCCAACTTGGCGCTCTGTCCACACGTTTACAAAGTTTTATAAAGTGGACGTCAGTGCTTCCGCTGATGCAGCCCTCGGACGTAGGGTCCTGCAGGCAGCTGTAGTTTAAAGTTCTGGATGAACTTGTGTTTAGCGCTGGTTGCGCTTTGTTGTTAAGGTTGTTGGGTTTCTGCCTTTTGTTGGTTTTTCCCACCCTTATTTTTGAACTGCTTTGGGACGTCCCATCAGTAATGAATACTGTGGCTCTCTTCCTTCCATCTGCAGCTGAAACACGGATTTTGGTAAAGACTTACCTGTAAAATCCTTTTCAGCGAAGGAAGGAAGAGAGACACAGCACCCTCCAAGGCAGAAGTGTGTTGATGTTTTCAGATGCAGCGCGACCCTTATCTGATAGCGATTATCTGGGCTGAGGTCAGCGCGCTAAGGCTCTGTTCCAGCATCGCCAGCTCATCGCAGTAGTCAGGTTCCGTGAGTAGTACCTGGAACTCTGTGGTTTTTGGCTTTCTTTGCATACATAACCTGTATCCTTGTGTTTTTTTTTTTTCTGAAGTTCCTTCAGAAGGGGTTATGTTGCTCCGCTGGTGATCTTGGCTCTTTTCCTAAAAGCTTTGGTACGACTGGAGCTGAGTAGGAGGAGCCCGAGCTGGAGGGGCCAGCCAGTCATCACTCTTTTGATCTGAGGTAACATCCTGATCTGGGGCTCCGCCTACCCATCAGTAATGAATACTGTGTCTCTCTTCCTTCCTTCGCTGAAAAGGATTTTACAGGTAAGTCTTTACCAAAATCCGTGTTTTGCGATCGTTTTTTCTTTTGTGATCATTTTTTATGTCGCTAGTAGATTCCACGGTGGGCGATCTCATTGACGACGCATAAGTGGTTAGCGATCTCTTTAGCGACTTTGGTATTCCAAATCAGCGCAATATGTTAGCGATCTCGTTGACGTTCTTGTTTAATGTGGCATACCTTTGAACACTGTCCTGCAGCTGTTACCTCATAAGAGGCACCTGCGGCTCGCACACCCTTTTCATTAAACAAGGGTTGTGGAGAGTCTGCGACTTTAACCCCTTCTTTGGCGGTTAACCCTTTATTGGGAGACAAAAGCTGGGGTAGCTCTCTATTTAAGAGCTTTAAACCCCTTTAGCGTTCATTTTGCCTTTGAAAACCACATGTTCTGGTTGCTGACAGTTTTTTTACCTGCCATATACTGTGTGAGGGCATGTCGGATCAGGGTCCAGGAGCGGACCGTCTCCCAGATCCGCTACAGGATCAGTCTCGCGTATCTGACACGCAGACCTCGACGGCGTCAAGCGCAGCGGTCGGAGGTTACAGTGACGCCAAAATGGATGCCCTCGCTCGTTCTATTGATGGCCTGTCTGACCTTCTAGGTTATTGGGTGTCAGCTAGATCCTCTCATGGTAGGAAGCGACACAGGCCGGTGCCATCTTTCTCGCATAGCGACTCAGAGATTTCTGATATGGAGGGCTCCCCTCCAAGCTCGGATGGTGAGATATCCGATTCGGATAAGGAGGATCGGCAGGGACACTCTGCCTCTCTTTTGAGCCGTACAGAGGCTTTTATTGGAGCCATGAGGGAGGCGTTAGTTACCGGAGGAGGTAACTAGACGTCCTGGTAAGTCGGCCCGGATGTTTCAGGAGTCGCATAGGTCGCGATCAGCCTTACCATCTTGGATGAGCTTAATGAGGCAGGGAGAAGGAACGCCTGTGTCCAGATAAACGTTTTCAGGGGACACGGTTTTTTGAGACACTGTATCCGTGTACTGCGGAGTTGAGTGCTAATTGGATTCCTTCTCCTGAAGTGGATGTCCTTTATCCCAGCTTAACAAATCCTCATTACTTCCTGTTAAAGAAAGGCGAGTCTGCAGGATCCGCTGGACAGAAAAACGGAGATGGCGGCAAAAAATCCATCTACGAGGCCGGGGTCATGGATTCAGAGCTGTGCTAGGATCCATGTGTGCTTGTAAAGCCTCCTTGAGCTGGTTAGACCGTCTACGGACGGCGTGGCAAGATGGATCCCCACTATCCGAGGTTAGAGGGGCTTTTCAAGTCATTGGGGAATGCAGCTCGATTTGGCGTGATGCAGGTTTGGATACTGCCTCCATGCTGTCCAGTGGCACAATCCTCGGCGATCAACGGAGAGCTCTGTGGCTTAGACAGTGGACCGGAGACGCGGTTTCCAAGCAAGGTTGTTTTTTAGCTTACAAAGGTGGTCAGCTATTTGGATCTGACTCACGGAGTGATTGCCAAAGCAAAGGCAAAAAAAACGGCTTTACCGCAACGAAGAGCTGTGGTCTCTGCGTCTGGCAGGCATAGTGCCGGTGGTAGTCGGCGGTCCTTTCGGTCTAGGGGACGGTTTGGTCAGCCCTCTTGGGGATCGGGTGTCCCTCTTTTTGGGGGGAAAAAAAGAGCGCTCAGAAATCTCGCACTCCCTGGAAACAGAGCTTCCGCCAAGACAAGCGGGAAGCTGACAAAAAGCCCGCTAAGGCGGACTGACGCCAGGGTCTCATCGAGGGCTCTCGATGGGAGGTCGCCTGCTCCAATTCAAGCCGATTGGCTTCCCGGTGTCGGACACCTGGGTGACACGGGTTGTGTCGGCGGCGACTTCATAGAGTTTCTTTCTCGACCCCCCAGACAGTTTTTGCCAATCCCGCATTCCGTCAGAGCCCGGGCTAATTGCCGCTCTACTGCTGGAGGTCGATTCCTTCTACAGAAAGGTGTGGTGGTACCAGTTCCACCGGAGGACCAAGGAAGAGGTTTTTTTATTCCAACCTCTTGTAGTCCACAAAAAGGAGGACAAATTTCGTCCCATTCTGGGATCTCAAAAGATTGAATCGACATGTCCGCACCCGAAAATTCCGCATGGAGTCACTTTGCTCAGTTGTGGCAGCCTTGTCGCAGAACGATTTTTTGGTGTCAATCGACATTCGCGACGCTTATTTGCATGTCCCCATCGGAAGGGGCCCACCAACGCTTCCTGCGTTTTGCCATAGGTCAGGACCATTACCAGTTATGGCCCTGCCATTCGGTCTGGCCTCAGCACCCAGAGTTTTTACAAAAATTCTTGGCTCCTCTCATGGCGGATTCTGCGAAGACAGGGGGTTACGATTCTTCCCTACCTGGACGCCTTTTGATTGTGGCATCCTCAAAGGAGAAGGCTGGGAGGCTCGCGATTTATCCCTTCAGCTCCTGGAGGACTTCGGGTGGCTGATCAATTGGGGAAGTCGTCCCTGGAAACCGTCGCAGTCAATCCTGTTTTTGGGAATGCAGTTCGACACGGTACGAGCAGTGGTTTCTCTGCCCTCAGACAAGCAAGGCGAGTCTTCTTCACCCATGTGCAGGGTATTGAAGTCTGCAACAGAATGTCCCTTCGAAAGGTGTATGCGTCTCTGGGTTTGATGGTGGCGTCAATGGAAGCAATTCCGTTTGCCAATTTCATTCCAGAGCTCTCCAAATGTCATCTTAACCCGTTGGGATCGATCACGGTTTTCACTGGATTGCGTGTCATCATCTCCCACAGGGTGAGAGAGTCGCTGAATGGTGGTTACGTCCGGAAGCGTTATCCCTGGGGAAGTCCTTCCTTTCTCCGAGGTGGTCAATCTAACCACCGATGCCAGCCTGACGGGCTGGGGGGGCGTCTGGACGGTCTCGGATTCAGGGAGTATGGTCGTTGGAAGAGTCTGTCCTGCCGATCAACATCCTGGAATTGAGGGCAATTTTTCTTTGCCTCCTACACTGGGACGGTCCCTTTAAGCGGTCTACCAGTCCGAGTGCAGGACAGACAACGCGACGGCGGTCGCGTTATATCAACCATCAAGGTGGAACGAGGAGCTTCAGGCTCATGATGGAAGTGTCTCGAATCCTGGTATGGGCCGAGGCCAGGGTGCCAGCCATCTCTGCGATTCACATTCCAGGAGTTCAGAATTTCACAGCGGACTTCCTGAGTCGCGGAAAAGATGGATCCCGGAGAATGGAGTCTTCATCCGGAAAATTTTTGCGCTGCGTGCTCCCGTTGGGGAACTCCCCAAGTGGATGTGATGGCATCCAGGTTCAATGCAAGTTACCGACATTCATGTCCAGGTTCAAGGACTCGAAGGCTGTGGCGGGGTGGATGCTCTGGTGGCTCCTTGGGACCATTTCGAGCTAATTTATGTGTTCCCGCGATATCCTTACTTCCTCTGGTTTTGGTGGATCAGATGGAGAGAGTCCCGGTATGTTGATAGCCCCCGATTGGCCCCAAAGGGGGACGTGGTTTCGAATGGTGTCACTTCTGGCAGCGCCTCCACTTCCACTCCCCTTCCCGGACCTGTTAACCCAAAAGGGGCCCCTTCGTACCCGACCTGAAGTCTCTGCGTTTGACTGCGTGGCTCTTGAGGACCGAAAATTTTACCCGTCAAGGTTTTTTCAGCGAATCTTGCATCTGCGGCGCCAGAGGTCCGGCTACCACTAGAATTTATCATAAGACTTGGGAGCCTTCTTTTCGTGGTGTTCGGGTTTTTGGAACCCCAGGGTTTTTTTCCCTTCCCAATTTGTTGGCCTTTTTGCAGTACGGGCTGGCAGGGGTTGGCAGTTAGCATTGAAGGGGCAGTTTCTGCTCTGTCTTGTATTTCGGAAGGTACGTTCGGTAGGGACGTACGTTCCTTTTTTCGCTGGGTAACCCGTCAGTTTCCGCCGCGGAAGGCGCCTGTGTCTCCCGGGGCTTAATCTTGTTTGGAGGCTCTTCAACATGGGCCTTTTGAGCCTAGGTTCTGTTAGCCTTTCTTTGCTTTCTTGGAAGGTTGCCTTCTTAGTGGCGGGTCACTTCTTTGAGAAGGGTTTCTGAGTTGGCGGCTTCTCTGCTCGCCTCCTTTTCTGGAGTTTCTCCCAGATCGCGTAGGCTTCGCACACGGGGGACTTTCTACCTAAGTATTTTGTCACGTTTCATTTTAAACCCCGGATATTGTTTTTCCCTCGCTCTGTCCGGAGCCAAGAATGCGAAAAAAGAGCCTTGCACCATTGGATTTGGTGCGGGCTTTAAGTTCTTTTTGGCTATTACTCAAATTTTTGGAAGTTATTCTCTGTTTGTGATTCAAAAGGCGTGAGTGGGCAATGAGCTTCCAAGGATTTTTTAGGTTTTGGTTTGGTCGGCCTTTTAGGGGTTTCCGCAAGGGGGGAACCCCCCCATTAAGTGAGCTCACTCCCAAGGGCTGTGGGTTCTCTGGGTTTTCTCAAGGGCCCGGGTCAGTTGCGGCGGCGACTGGCTTCCGTCCCCATTTCGAAATTTTTTAAGGTGGACGTAGTGCTTCCGCTGATGCGCCTTGGCGAGGCCCTGCAGGGGGTGTAGTTTAAAATTCTTGTGAATTGTTTTTTCGCTTTTGGCTTTATCTGTTGGGGTTTTTCCTTTTTTGCTTTTTGCCCCCTTTTTTTTGGGGCGTTTTTGGGCGCCCCTGTTGACTGGTCTCCCTTCCTTCATCGCAGGGAAAACGGATTTTGGTAAGAACTTCCCCGTAAAATCCTTTTCAGGAAAAAAGGAAGGGGGCACCATCCCTCCCTGGAGAAGGGGTTTGTTGTTTTTTCGATGGGGCCCGTGACCCTTTTGTAGCGATTTCTGGGTGAGGTCGGCGGGGAGGTCTGTTCCGCATTCCCAGTCATAGTGGTGGGTTAGTTTTGGGTACCCCCGGGCTGTTTGGTTCTTCGGCTAAAAAGATAATTTTTTTTTGTTTTTTTCTTAAGTCCCTTTAGAAGGGGTTTTTTGCTACGCTGGTGGGGTTTTTTCTCTTCTTAAAGTTGGGGGGACGGGAGGGGAGGAGGGGGCCCTATTTAAACCCGGAAAAGGGGCCCCGGGGAAAAATTTTTTTTTTGGGTGTGTTTATCTTGTTTTGGGTCCCCCCCCCCCTAGTAATGACTGTGTTCCCCTTCTTTTCGGAAAAGGTTTTCAGGTAAGTTTTTTCCCCAAAACCCTTTTTTCCCGGGATGGTAGGGCAGTGGGCCCGTTTCCTCTGCCGCGGGCGTTGTTTTAAAGGTGAG
>JARQOD010000005.1:436351091-436380070 GCA_033576555.1 Oophaga sylvatica | reverse complement strand
CATTACCCGGTAAGTAATACCAGTGTTTTCTCCCCCCAACCCCCAATGTAGCTAAGTACCTGCCTGTTGCCTATATCTGTCAGCACAGAGTTGTCTTTGATTGCTCATGCTTGCAACTCAGTGGCCTCAGCTGGCCTCACCTTGATAGGGCACCAGCTCCTTTTCCACTCTGCTATTGACACAGGGTGTGACTGACGACTTCCTACTTGACTGATAGCTGGCTCCCTGCTGCCTAACTACGGGAAGCTGTCACTCCGCATGATGCCAGCAGTCATGCCCCTTTGACATAGCAGCCTGGAAGAAAAAGAGCTGCTCTGTTGACATTGACCAGCTGAATCATCAGCAAGAGTGGTCAGTGAACGTTCTGATCTGGTCTGGTTGCAACAGGCAGGTAGTTCCTTCTGTTAGCAACTAACTGCAAGTTTAGTTTTTAGGCACATGGTAAAAAAAAATAAAGAAAAATCCTTGACAAACTCTTTAAATATGGACAGGTGTGCAGAAATCTACGTTATAATCACCATTCTAGCGTTTTTTTGTTTTTTTTGAGCATTGGAGTGTTGCTTCTAATGTAAAGGTCACTGCCCCAGTCTTAAGGTACTGCCACACTAAACGCTCCCGCTAACGATCACAATAACGACGCATACTAATGCGATCGTTTTTGTGATCGTTTTAATGTCGCTAGTAGCTGCCACACTTAGCGATCTCGTTAACGACGCATAAGCGGTTAGCGATCTCATTAACGACTTTGGCGTCATTGCGATGTAAAAAACAGCGCACATCGTTCACAAAAGGTGCCAGACACAGCGATATAGGCTCACCAGCGGGACGCCAACAATCAAAATACGGTCCAGAACTCTAGTGAACGATCAGCGAGATCACAGCAGGGGCCACGTCGTTGCTACATGCCACACACAACAGCGTCACTAACGAGATCGCTAAATAGTGACGTATTTTAGCGATCTCGTTAGCGACGCTGTTTAGTGTGGCATACCCTTTATGCTCACCCTCTGGTGTCTTGTGACTGCAACTCTGGCTGGCTGAAAGTCTGAAGTTGATTCACCAGCTCTTAATGCAAGTGTATGAGGGCCAGAACAAGGGCTCTCATAGATTTATATTGAGTTGTGACCTCCGTCTTTCTCCATGAAACTGCTGGAGATCAATGGAAACAGCGGCGATAGAAGGTGAAGGCGGCAGATGAGTATAAGAATAGGGTCAGGGACCTTAGATTAAAAGCACCACTAAAATAAAAAATAAAAGTGGTGCTTTAAATGAAAAGGGGCTCCTTGATCCACTTGGCTGGGACACCCACTATATGCAGGTAGAATTTGGATGGAAGGGAATTTGTGACTTTTTCTATGCATGTCTATTAAAGTTATTAACTTGGAAGTTATACTTTTTCTCATCATTATTAGGCTTGACTAATGAGCAGCTGGTATATGAAGATGGCATTATAATGATAACTTACACCGGGGGAGAGCTCTGCCACAATAAATATCAACGTTCAACTCTTATAATCTTTCATTGTGACAAGACAGAAGGAAAGGTTTGTGTAGTTTATCTCGAAGTACTGAAAACTTGCAACGATTGTGCTTTGTTCTTATAAACCTATTAACCAGTGTTTAGCAAGTGCCACATTTGTTTTTAAGGACTGTAAAACCTTTAAGGCCATGTGCGCACATTTAGCATTTGCAGCAGATTTTTGTGTGCAAATGGCAGACAGGAAAGAGGCATAAAATACACATTTTTTTTTTGTTGGTTTTTCCTGGCACATTTATTTCCCCATTCATTTAAATAGTTTAAAAAGGCTGAAAGAATTGACACTTGCAGATTTGAAAAACGATGTAGAGGTTCAAATCTGAGAGGAAAAGATAATTAGAATATGCACGAATCTCAGAAATCTCATTCACTTTGCTGGTGCAGTAAAACGCTGCATTTATTTAGCTGCAAAGTTGGGAAAATTTCTGCAAAATCGCACTGTGTGACCAAACCCTTATAAATTTCCTCAAGTTGCAATGAATAGGTGTTTGTTGTACACACTTACCCTGTCTTCCTGCACTGATCTCCAATGCAAAGGAGCTGCAGAACACGTCCATAACGATCCTTCAGGAAATACACTATATGCCGAAAGTGCTTAGTTATAGTATACAAGGCAGGCGTTTCCAACAAACCAACGTATCTACCAGACCTGGTGATTGTGTCCATGTGAATTGGCGCCACACTAACGGCTGGATTAGAGGTTTTGGAGAATGCTGGTTATTTTCTCATTGCTGGAATAATACTGAATGTTTTTTCACCTATTGACTCCTGTGTAAATGGAGATTATACAGTACCTACTAACCTGCTATATATAGAGATAGGACTGGGAAAAGTTTAGATATAAAATAACATTTTGTTTTTTATTTTAGCCTGTATTTCTAAAGGAGACTCCGGACTGCATATATAAGTTCCAGTGGGGTACCCCGTTGGCCTGTCTACCTTTCAAACCTATTGACTGCTCTTTCAAGTAAGGTTTTGTTGTCTTTAGAAAGTGAATTCAGATTTTCTTATTGCTGTGATCAAGATCTTATTTACTTTTATTTCATGGACTCTTTGCATTGACCACAATACTAGCACACACCACATAAATCTTTAATGCATCTTGTCACATTCTCATAGAGAACCAGATAGTGGTCATGTCTTAAGGAGATGCAGGAGTGAGCCTTTACTTTGATTGGAAGGGTCAGACTCCTGTGAATAGAGCTAGTTAGTGTTCACTACACACCCAACTGGCCTGTAGTAATGCCAGGCAAGAAAGTATTAAAAAAGGGCATCCAGTAGCACTATCTCACCTTCATGCACTGAATTGGTAGAGGTTCCACTAATCCTGAAATTCCGGAATATGCTAGTGATAGTCCTGTAATGATGTATTCATGTTAATAATCCCACAAATACGATACAATACACTTATTGATCCCGGGAATTATGTTCACAGCAGCGTTACAACAGCATTACAAACAAAACATTACAAACAGCATTACATAGAGTAATTACTAGACACCGATCTTGCACATGACTAGCCACAATACGTAACAAACAAAGGTACGCAAATCTCTAATCATTTCCATTAGTGCGCCAGTCCTAGGTCGTAGCCATCTTTCACCCTTAGTGAATTGTTATACATCCCCATAGCGGTAGGCACAAATAACATCGTTGTCATTAGGGTTTTCTCTCATCCCCACTCTGCTGACTATAATACAAAAAATATTAATTCCAACTGACTTTTCAGACAATATATGTTGGGTCTCTGCTGAAAATAACAATAGTAATAATTATGGGAAATATATAGTGTAGTTATTAAGGCAAGTCAGCAAACAGAAGAAAGCTTTCCTCTACCACGTGATCCTGGCAAGTCACATTTATAAGGAAACGTTAGCTGGAAATTCCAATTAAAATATTATCAGTTTTATTTAAATATCCATTAAAATCCACATTGCGGGATGACAAGATATGTCTGACATGTTTCAACCATTCAGTTTTAATTGTAACATATACAATTCAAATGCCAGCAAAAAAAAATCATATCCTGTGAAATCCTGGTGTTCAATTTCATTATCCATGATGCCTTCTTTTTAAGTAATATCTAAAAAAACAGGAAACTGAAACTACTGGCATGTGTTTCAGAAAAGTGTATTGTCACATCTAAAGTAATAACTTTATTTCTTGTTCATGTCAGAAATAAGTTCTGCTATTCTACTTTTCTTTTTTCTTATGGCACACCCAATGTTAAGTTGCACTATGGCTCACTATCGCGTGTTATAATTAATGATTGAATTGATAGAAAATGTTTTAGATTCTTGACTCCTTATTGGCTTAAGCATATCTACAAACTACAATTGTTACCAAAACATTTCCCCAAAAAAATCCCGTCAGGGACAACTATGTTTTGTAATAACCATTAACATTTCCGCTGCCAAAATAAACTTTGAGAAAGAATATTCCTTGATAATCTTGCATTTGGGAGGGATCTCACTGTGTAAGGGGGGCGTCGATTTCACTCACCTCGGGGGAGGGGAGAGAAGGACCTAGCAGGGGTCGGCTCTCTGGCACCACCACTTGCCTCTGGTTAGTCAGGGAACTAAATCGGGGGCAAATAGTCGCCGAAAGGCTTCCCTTATATGTACGAGTTAGTGAGGCGCTTCCAGTGAGGGGGGATATATATCGCCAGTCCAGGCTGGGGATATATATAAACCTTCCGGCCGTCACTGCCGGAGTTCCTCACTAAAACAATACGGTATTCTGCCACCAGTTCCTCGTTCGAAATGATCCCCGTTCGACAGCAGGCTTATATCGGGTCAGAAACCAACCCGGGTACCATATCATTTAACCCCTTAAAGACCAAGCCATTTTGTAGGTTAAAGACCAGGCCAATTTTTACAATTCTGACCACTGTCTCTTTATGAGGTTATAACTCTGGAACGCTTCAACGGATCTTGGCGATTCTGAGATTGTTTTCTCGAGACATATTGTACTTCATGATAGTGGTAAAATTTCTTCAATATAACTTGCGTTTATTTATGAAAAAAACGGAAATATGGCAAAAAGTTTGAAAATTTTGCAATTTTCAAACTTTTAATTTTTATGCCATTAAATCAGAGAGATATGTCACAAAAATTAGTTAATAAACTAACATTTCCCACATGTCTACTTTACATCAGCACAATTTTGGAACCAAAATTTTTTTTTGTTAGGAAGTTATAAGTGTTAAAAGTTGACCAGCAATTTCTCATTTTTCCAACAAAATTTACAAAACCATTTTTTTTAGGGACCACCTCACATTTGAAGTGAATTTGAGGGGTCAATATGACAGAAAATACCAAAAGTGACACATTCTAAAAACTGCACCCCTCAACGTGTTCAAAGCCACATTCAAGAAGTTTATTAACCCTTTAGGTACTTCACAAGAATTGAAGCAATGTGGAAGGAAAAAATGAACATTTAACTTTTTTTCCCAAAATTTTTCTTTCGACACAATTTTTTAACATTTTGTCAAGGGTATCAGTAGAAAATGAACCACAATATTTGTTGTACAATTTCTCCTGAGTACAGCGATACCCCATGTGTGGGGGTAAACCACTATTTGGCCGCATGGCAGAGCTCGGAAGGGAAGCAGCGCCATTTGACTTTTTTGGCTGGAATTGAGATTGGACGCCATGTCGCATTTGGAGAGTCCCTGTGTGCCTAAACAGTGGAAACCCCCCACAAGTGACCCCATTTTGGAAACTAGACCCCCCAAGTAACTTATCTAAATGTGTAGTGAGAGCTTTGAACCCCCAAGGGCTTCACAGAAGGTTATAACGTAGAGCCGTAAAATTAAAAAATCATATTTTTTCCACAAAAATGATCTTTTCATCCCAATTTTTATTTTCCAAAGGATAAAAGGTACCCAAAAGTTATTGTGCAATTAGTCCTGAGTACGCTGATACCCCATATGTGGGGGTAAACCACTATTTGGGTACATGGCAGAGCTCGGAAGGGAAGCAGCGCCATTTGACTTTTTTGGCTGGAATTGAGATTGGACGCCATGTCGTATTTGGAGAGCCCCTGTATGCCTAAACAGTGGAAACCCCCCACAAGTAACCCCATTTTGGAAACTAGACCCCCCCAAGGAACTTATCTAGATGTGTGGTGAGAGCTTTGAACCCCCAAGGGCTTCACAGAAGGTTATAACGTAGAGCTGTAAAATTAAAAAATCATATCTTTTCCACTAAAATGATCTTTCCACCCCCAATTTTTATTTTCAAAGGGTAAAAGGACCCCAAAAGTTATTGTGCAATTTGTCCTGAGTACGCTTATACCCCATATGTGGGGGTAAACCACTATTTGGGCGCATGGCAGAGCTTGGAAGGGAAGCAGCGCCATTTGACTTTTTTGGCTGGAATTGAGATTGGACGCCATGTCGCATTTGGAGAGTCCCTGTGTGCCTAAACAGTGGAAACCCCCCACAAGTGACCCCATTTGGAAACTAGACCCCCCAAGGAACTTATCTAGATGTGTGGTGAAAGCTTTGAACCCCCAAGGGCTTCACAGAAGGTTATAACGTAGAGCAGTAAAATTAAAAAATCATATTTTACACAAAAATGATCTTTCCACCCCCAATTTTTATTTTCCAAAGGGTAAATGACCCCAAAAGTTATTGTGCAATTTGTCCTGAGTACGCTGATACCCCATATGTGGGGGTAAACCACTATTTTGACGCATGGCAGAGCTGGAAGGGAAGGAGCGCCTTTTTCAAATGCAGATTTTGATGGAATGGTCTGCGGGTGTCATGTCACGTTTGGAAAGCCCCTGATGTGCCTAAACAGTAGAAACCCCCCACAAGTGACTCCATTTTGGAAACTAGACCCCCCAAGGAACTTATCTAGATGTGTGGTGAGCACTTTGAACCCCCAAGTGCTTCACAGAAGTTTATAACGTAGAGCCGTGAAAATAAAAATATCATATTTTTTTCCACAAAAATAATCTTTTTGCCCCCAAATTTTTATTTTTATAAGGGTAACAGGATAAATAGGACCCCAAAAGCTATTGTGCAATTTGTCCTGAGTACGCTTATATCCCATATGTGGGGGGAACCACTATTTTGACGCATGGCAGAGCTGGAAAGGGAAGGAGCGCCTTTTTCAAATGCAGATTTTGATGGGAAAGGTCTGCGGGTGTCATGTCACGTTTGGAAAGCCCCTGATGTGCCTAAACAGTAGAAACCCCCCACAAGTGACTCCATTTTGGAAACTAGACCCCCCAAGGAACTTATCTAGATGTGTGGTGAGCACTTTGAACCCCCAAGTGCTTCACAGAAGTTTATAACGTAGAGCCGTGAAAATAAAAATATCATATTTTTTTTCCACAAAAATAATCTTTTTGCCCCCAAATTTTTATTTTTATAAGGGTAACAGGAGAAATAGGACCCCAAAAGCTATTGTGCAATTTGTCCTGAGTATGCTGATATCCCATATGTGGGGGGGAACCACTATTTTGACGCATGGCAGAGCTCGGAAGGGAAGGAGCACCGTTTTTAAATGCAGACTTTGATTAATGGTCTGCGGGTGTCATGTCACGTTTGGAAAGCCCCTGATGTGCCTAAACAGTAGAAACCCCCCACAGGTGACTCCATTTTGGAAACTAGACCCCCCAAGGAACTTATCTAGATGTGTGGTGAGCACTTTGAACCCCCAAGTGCTTCACAGAAGTTTATAACGTAGAGCCGTGAAAATAAAAATATCATATTTTTTTCCACAAAAATAATCTTTTTGCCCCAAATTATATTTTTCTAAGGGTAACAGGAGAAATAGGGCCCCAAAAGCTATTGTGCATTTTGTCCTGAGTACGCTGATACCCCATATGTGGGGGGAACCACTGTGATCGCCTTACTGCGATCTTTGGGAGGCACAATGAACAAATCCACAAAAGGTGAAGAATTGGTTTTCTTTTTTGCGCCGTTCCTCGTGCGGTATTAGTGATTAGGCGACTTTATTCCTCGGATCGGTGTCGTTACAGCGATACCAGATTTATACTCTCTTTTCATGTTTAGCTTCTGTCACACACTAAAAGATGCTTTTTTTTGGAATAATTTTTTGTAAGAAATTTTTGCATCGCCGTATTTTGAGAGCTATAATTTTTCCATATTTCGGCCGACAGAGTTATCTATGGGCTTATTTTTTGCGGGACGAGCTGACGTTTTTATTGGTACCATATTCAGGCACATAACGTTTTTTGATCGTTTCCTATTCCGATTTTTGTGGAATCAGAATGAACAAAAACCAGCAATTCAGGAATTGTTTTTTTTTTTTTTTTCCTCGTTCCGTGTGTGGTAAAATTGATAAAGCAGCTTTATTCTTCGGGTCACTACGGTTACGGCGATTCCTCATTTATATATTTTTTTTATGTTTTGGCGTTTTTTACACAATAAAAAATTTTATAGAAAAAATAATTATTTTTGCATCAGTTTATTCCGCGAGCTATAACTTTTTTATTTTTTCGCTGATGATGCTGTATAGCGGCTTGTTTTTTTCGGGACAAGATAGTGTTTTCAGCGGTACCATGATTATTTATATCTGACTTTTTGATCGCGTGTTATTGCACTTTTTCCAAGCGGTATAATGATACCCTTGGAAAAAGTATAATTTACTACTTTTTTGTGTTTTTTTTTTTTACGGCTTTCACTGAAGGGGTTAACTATGGTTACGCTTTTATAGATGGAATTTTTACGGACGTGGCGATACCTAACATGTGTATGTTTTTTGTTTTTTATTTTTTTATTACATAAAAATGTGTATTTTTTAGGGGATTTTTTTTACATTATTTTTTAATATTTTTTTTACAATTTTTTTTAAAAAAATGATTTTTTTTAACTTGTCCCTTTATGGGACTTTCACTTTTTTTACTTTTTATTGCAGTTACAATGCATTGCAATGCTTTGGCATTGCAATGCATTGTACCTATGGGGAAAGCTGCTGTGACATGATCACAGCAGCTTCCCGTAGCTAGATGACCCGGACGTTGTCATGACAACCCCCGGGTCATCAAGGCAGAGATCAGGCCCTGCAAATACATTGGGTGGCGCTGATCTGAGGCAGAGGGAGCTCCCGACCCTCTGCCTCCCCCCCTGAGCTCTGCGATCGCGCTGGATCGCAGCAGTCAGGGGGTTAACAGCCAGGGGCGGTGGGGGCTCCGCTCCTGGCTGTCAGTGCAGGAAGCCTGGCCACTGCAGCGCCGGCTCCTGCACTGATCGCGCTGGGGAAGCTGAAATTTCAGCTTCTCCTGCACGATCGCTGCTGTGTTTGGTGTCAGATTCCATCCAGCGCTGTGGGTGCGGGGACCGACGGCAAAGGTCCCCGCACCGCTTGCCGTGCCTGTCAGCTGTCTGTGACAGCTGTCGGCACTGATCTACCACTGCGTGTTTACACGCAGTGGTAGATCAAAGCCATGACGTGCAGAGTCCGTCCTGGTGCCGGAACTGGCACCTTGCCATGACGGACTCTGCACGTCAGTGGACATTAAGGGGTTAACCAACCGAGTGTGCGGACGTGGGGATTCGTGAATCGAGATAAAAGAGCAGGCTAATAATAATTTTTATATTTAATTGCCTTAAAGCACACTAGAAATATACAAGCATATATTTACAGAACAATATACAAGTATGCAGTCAGGAGCGTAGTGCAAAGGATAGGGTATAGATAGAATTTTTTAAGGCGAACAAAAAGTCAAAAAAGTATCTCAAAAAATATATTTTATTTTATTAAATGATTATATATCAATAAAAATACAAAATTTTGCATACATATTCAAAAATTGTATATATAATTACGGATGTTATGATCCACCAAGAAATTACTGATATGGACACCAAGGGTACCTACTAAAAATGCCCCATCTTATGTAAAGAGCGCAATTAATATTAGATTTTCCCATACCCAAATTCAGTTATTATCAAGTCAGTATCCCTGTTCCGCTATTTTGTTTTTTGTTATAACCATAGGGTATAGATAGGTTGCATTTACCGTGTTATGTAGTATGTGACCACAAGGAGGCGCTGATGAATCACCAGTCCAAATCTTAGTTACAGGCTTTCCTGGCTCTGTCTGATAACGGGTTCTCCTGCCAGAAAAAAAACTGAGCTCCAAATGAGGAGCTGACACTTATCTCCTCGGGTACTCCTCCCACACTGTGCCCAACCCTGGGCTTGTGCAGCCTCTCTCCTCCCATCTCTGAGGGTATGATTTTCAGTCCAGAACTGTGGAGCTTCATAACTTTCCAGCCCGAAGCTCTGAATGGAATGGCAGTAGTGCCACTGGATTTGGCTGGATTTTATGTGTGCATAAAAACCAAATTTGCCTACCGTATGTAATTCCTGTTAGCTATGCTTTATTACTCCATAATCCAGAGTGCTACAGGTGGCTAAATAATATGGGCGCATGGGGAAAGGAACGCCGATTCAGATTATGTGCTCGGCTAGCCTCAGAGATATTGCATTGTTATTATAGGTCATTTTCTAGAATCAATACCTCATAGCCTTGCTGTACCTTGTAGTGCCATGCTGTCTCCATGTGCTTCAGACAAAAGGGTTCAGTTTGCTGTAGCTGCAGAGAAGTTTGTGCCATTGTGTTAAGAGCTTCAATGGGTTTGTTCTTAGTTTTTAATTAAAGATAAACACTGCATGGCTTTTTATGGCCATGGGCGATGCAAGGGTCGGGGCACATTTCAGGACGGGAGGGACCTGCACTTCGTCCCTCACATATATTATGTTGAAGTTGTCACCTTTTGAAAGCGCTTTTTGCCGGCAGATATAGGGTTCACCTGCAGGTAAATAGCATTACAATTAACTTTTTTCCTCCTGGGAACTGCTGGCTTTCAATTATGGGGGCATGCAAAGAGCCTTTAAAGTCTATGCTCTCGGCAACACTATACTGTGAACAGGGGCTGTAAGAACAAATCAACGCTCTGATAGTTCGTGTAGCAGAGCATACTTAGCGGTAAATATAGCCACTCCATGCACGCCTCCATAAATGAAAGGTGTGTGAAATAGCCATACCAGAACACACAATCGCCATATGGATTAGCATTGGAGAAAATATAACACATTGCATACAGGACCGCTAAAATAAATGAAAATTTCAACCCCAGCAGGGTGTCCATCTAGTAGAGAATATATTAATATATTAACCCCTATGTTAATTATGGATTGCATTTTTCAAAGAAATAAAAATTCAAGGCATCAGAGTATTAGGCCACATTGTGATATCTTATCAGAGAAATCTGCTTCTTTCCCCTCTGGACTGATCATTTATTCTCAGTTCAAGTTAATATCTTTATTCAGTATATAACCTATAAGAAACTGAGAGTCAAAGTTCAAAAAGTTTTTTGAAAAAGTATAAACAAATTTATACAAAGTGAATTAAAGATAGGGCAAACAATCTTTAATTCACTTTGTAATAAATTTGTTTATACTTTTTCAAAAAACTTTTTGGACTTTGACTCCCAGTTTCTTATAGGTTATATCCTCTATTGGAGTGTCCTTTTGTACATTTTTTTTGGCTATGTACAGACATAGTTGAAATATTTTTGATACATTACTATCTAATATATAAAGCTGAATGTATGTATGTGTGTATGTATGTGGGTATGTTTGTCCGGGATTGGAATCCGCACCGTCGCACTTACGGGCATGAAATTTTGCACGCCCGCACGTCTCGACCCCGAAAGAGTCCTAGGCTATGTTTTGAATCAAAATTTTAACCCGCGCGTTCCAAATTGCCAAACAATTTTGGCCCTATCTACATAATGGGGAGAAAGCTGAATGCTTGTGTGTATGTCCGGCATAGGAATCTGCATTTACGGGCATGAAATTTTGCACACCCGCACGTCTCGACCCCGGGAGCGTCATAGGCTAGGTTTTGAGTAGAAATTTTAACCCCGCGCATTCGAAATCGGCAAATAATTTTGTCTCGGGATAGGAATCTGCACCGTTGTACTTACGGGCATGAAATTTTGCATGCCCGCACATCTCAACCCCAGGAGCATCATAGGCTATGTGTTGAATGGAAATTTTAACCCCCGCACGTTCCAAATCGCCAAACAATTTTGGCCCTATCTACATAATGGGGAGAAAGCTGAATGCTTGTGTGTATGTCCGGCATAGGAATCTGCATTTACGGGCATGAAATTTTGCACACCCGCACGTCTCGACCCCGGGAGCGTCATAGGCTAGCTTTTTAGTCGAAATTTTAACCCCGCGCATTCCAAATCGGCAAATAATTTTGGCCGGGATAGGAATCTGCACCGTTGTACTTACGGGCATGAAATTTTGCATGCCCGCACATCTCAACCCCAGGAGCATCATAGGCTATGTGTTGAATGGAAATTTTAACCCCCGCACGTTCCAAATCGCCAAACAATTTTGGCCCTATCTACATAATGGGGAGAAAGCTGAATGCTTGTGTGTATGTCCGGCATAGGAATCTGCATTTACGGGCATGAAATTTTGCACACCCGCACGTCTCGACCCCGGGAGCGTCATAAGCTGGGTTTTGAGTCGAAATTTTAACCCCGCGCATTCCAAATCGGCAAATAATTTTGGCCCGGGATAGGAATCTGCACCGTTGTACTTACGGGCATGAAATTTTGCATGCCCGCACATCTCAACCCCAGGAGCATCATAGGCTATGTGTTGAATGGAAATTTTAACCCCCGCACATTCCAAATCGCCAAACTATTTAGGCCCTATCTACATAATGGGGAGAAAGCTGAATACTTGTATATAGATATAATCATTACAATTTGTTATAACTAACCGTAGTTAGGTACTATGCCGGGCAGCGCCGGGCTCTTCAGCTAGTCTAATATATAAAGCTGAATGTATGTATGTGTGTATGTATGTGGGTATGTTTGTCCGGGATTGGAATCCGCACCGTCGCACTTACGGGCATGAAATTTTGCACGCCCGCACGTCTCGACCCCGAAAGCGTCCTAGGCTATGTTTTGAATCGAAATTTTAACCCCGCGCTTTCCAAATCGCCAAACAATTTTGGCCCTATCTACATAATGGGGAGAAAGCTGAATGCTTGTGTGTATGTCCGGCATAGGAATCTGCATTTACGGGCATGAAATTTTGCACACCCGCACGTCTCGACCCCGGGAGCGTCATAGGCTAGGTTTTGAGTCGAAATTTTAACCCCGCGCATTCCAAATCGGCAAATAATTTTGGCCCGGGATAGGAATCTGCACCGTTGTACTTACGGGCATGAAATTTTGCATGCCCGCACATCTCAACCCCAGGAGCATCATAGGCTATGTGTTGAATGGAAATTTTAACCCCCGCACGTTTTGGTGTGTGATTTTTATGTGCAGAATAAATTTTTGTTAACATAGTCTATTTTGTTACAGCTAACAGCAGTTATTAATTAACCCGGGCGAAGCCGGGTACTACAGCTAGTATAATATATTTTGTTTGGATGATATTGATTATAACCTTTATTCAGTGTAGCCAGATTTTCACATGATGTCAGTTGCTGCTCATAAGATTCTATGGCTGGTGGAGGCTGACATCATTGTGCTGCATGTTCTGCTTGGAGTAAATGGCATCAGATCACTAGACGCATTTACGAAACCTCCCATGTTCTTTTTTAATAGTCCATTAAAGTGGAAACCTGGGAGGTTACGAAAGGCATCTAGTGAATTACCGTCACACAAACAGCACAACGACTTTTAGTGGATTGTGTCGTATCTTTCCCAAATAGGTATCAATAAAACCGTTGGCTTTTATCACACACAAACAACTTCTGCACAGCGCGATCGATGGCAAGATAAAAATGTTACGTTTCCAAGGCACGCAACATATAATATACTTTTTTTTAAAAAAAACTTCATCTCATCCTGAAAGAAACCAGCCTTTATACAGCTATGTCATCAGAAAGATAAGGTTTTGGCTCTTGGAGGAAGGAGAGGAAAAGCAAAGATTGGCTGCAGAGGAAATGAGCTAACAGCTGATAATTTTCTCTAATTTTTTTATAGTGAAAATGCCAATAACTAATAATGATGATACAAAACTTGTTAGAAAATGTGCACAGTTTTTAGATATGCTACCAAAACCTGGTCATTGAGGAATCAAGAATCTAAATCATTTTCCATCAATACATTAATTGCGATACCACTCACGTTGTCTGTGATTGTAAGCTGACTGCTTGATTTAACCCCTTCACGTTGCAGCATATTTCCATTTTTGTGTTTCAGCTTTCTCCTCAGAGTGCTAACTTTTATTTTTCTGTGCATATTGATATATGAGGGCTTGTTTTTACGAGATGAGTTGTCCTTTTGAATGACACCATTCATTTTACCACATACTAGAAAATAGGAAACGAATTCCAAGTGCAGTCAAATTGTGAACAAAATGCAATTCTGACATTCTTCTTTTTGGAATTGTTTTTACGGTGTACATTTTGTGGTAAAAATTATCATGCAGTATGATTCTGCTCATCAATATGATTACAGCGATACAAACAGGCCCATTTTTTTTTTTTAAATTATTTTAGAGTTGGCGGAATAAAAAAAAATCCTAAGTTTGCAATAATAATTTTTTGGGGTTGCCTTCATTTTCCAAGACTCAAAACATTTTTTATTTTGCAGCCAATGGAGCAGCTGTGTGATGGCTTTCTTATTGCTGTGTTTTTTTTTTTACCATTTTGGGATAGGTGTGACTTTTTGATTGCTTGTTACAGCCTTTTTTTGTGGAATTGCGGCAACCAAAAAAAAAAAGCGTAATTGTCGTTCTTGAGGTTTTTTTTTTACCTTTTACAGTGTTTACAAATTGTTTTTAATATTTTTATTTTCAGTGATGGAAAAGGGGGAGTGATTTTGTTTTTTTTTGTTCTCATATTTTTTAAAACATTTATCTTTTCTCATCATTGTTATTGTTAAGCCCTTAAGAAGACTTGAGGATGTGATCGTCCAATCATTTGTGCTATATACAGCGATGACGCAGCATCACTGCATATAGCAGAAATCACCGTCTCCTTTGAAGCCCGGCCACAGTCAGGATTTCAAATGAGCTCCGTAATGACAGGCATGGGGTCATCAGCTGACCCCGGCTGATATGCCAACCCATCGGCAACCCACATCACATCACGGATGCATCGGTGGCCGGAGAGAATGACACGCCCACAGCATCGGACTGGAGTACCTAGGGCCCACAGAGAAATCATTTTCAGGGCCACCATGCAGTTATGTAAAAATACCACACAGGAGAGCTGACAGATCCTCTATATACTACACCACACAGGAGAGCCGACAGATCCTCTGATACTACACACAAGGAGAGCTGACAGATCCTCTATATCACACACAGGAGAGCTACGATCTCTATATATACACCACACAGAGAGCTGACAGATCCTCTATATACTACACCACACAGGAGAGCCGACAGATCCTCTATATACAGGTCCTTCTCAAAAAATTAGCATATAGTGCTAAATTTCATTATTTTCCATAATGTCATGATTACAATTAAACTTTCATATATTTTAGATTCATTACACACCAAATGAAATTTGTCAGGTCTTTTATTGTTTTAATACTGATGATTTTGGCATACAACTCCTGATAACCCAAAAAACCTGTCTCAAAAAATTAGCATATCAAGAAAAGGTTCTCTAAACGACCTATTACCCTAATCTTCTGAATCAACTAATTAACTCTAAACACATGCAAAAGATTTCTGAGGCTTTTAAAAACTCCCTGCCTGGTTCATTACTCAAAACCCCCATCATGGGTAAGACTAGCGACCTTAAGGGTATGCCACACTAAACAACATCGCTAACGGGATCGCTAAAAAACGTCACTATTTAGCGATCCCGTTAGCGATGTTATTGTGTGCGGCATCTACCAGCGACGTGGCCCCTGCTGAGATCCTGCTGTGATCTCGCTCGTCGCTGACATCGTTCCGGACCCTATTTTATCGTCGGCGCCCCCGCTGGTAAGTATATATCGCTGAGTGTGGCACCTTTTCTAGCGATTTAGCGGTACTTTTGTACCGCTAAAGTCGTTAAGGAGATCGCTAACCGCGATAGCGTCCTTAACGACATCGCTAAGTTAAGCCGCTATCAGCGATATAGAAACAATCCCGCTAGCGATCGCATTAGTATGCGTCGTTATCGTGATCGCTAGCTGGATTGTTTAGTGTGGCAGTACCTTTACTGATGTCAAGAAGGCCATCATTGACACCCTCAAGCAAGAGGGTAAGACCCAGAAAGAAATTTCTCAACAAATAGGCTGTTCCCAGAGTGCTGTATCAAGGCACCTCAATGGGAAGTCTGTTGGAAGGAAACAATGTGGCAGAAAACGCTGTACAACGAGAAGAGGTGACCGGACCCTGAGGAAGATTGTGGAGAAGGACCGATTCCAGACCTTGGGGGACCTGAGGAAGCAGTTGACTGAGTCTGGTGTAGAAACATCCAGAGCCACCGTGCACAGGCGTGTGCAGGAAATGGGCTACAGGTGCCGCATTCCCCAGGTAAAGCCACTTTTGAACCATAAACAGCGGCAGAAGCGCCTGACCTGGGCTACAGAGAAGCAGCACTGGACTGTTGCTAAGTGGTCCCAAGTACTTTTTTCTGATGAAAGCAAATTTTGCATGTCATTCGGAAATCAAGGTGCCAGAGTCTGGAGGAAGACTGGGGAGAAGGAAATGCCAAAATGCCTGAAGTCCAGTGTCAAGTACCCACAGTCAGTGATGGTGTGGGGTGCCATGTCAGCTGCTGGTGTTGGTCCACTGTGTTTCATCAAGGGCAGGGTCAATGCAGCTAGCTATCAGGAGATTTTGGAGCACTTCATGCTTCCATCGGCTGAAATGCTTTATGGAGATGAAGATTTCATTTTTCAGCACGACCTGGCACCTGCTCACAGTGCCAAAACCACTGGTAAATGGTTTACTGACCATGGTATTACTGTGCTCAATTGGCCTGCCAACTCTCCTGACCTGAACCCCATAGAGAATCTGTGGGATATTGTGAAGAGAAAGTTGAGAGACGCAAGACCCAACACTCTGGATGAGCTTAAGGCCGCTATCAAAGCATCCTGGGCCTCCATAACACCTCAGCAGTGTCACAGGCTGATTGCCTCCATGCCACGCCGCATTGAAGCAGTCATTTCTGCAAAAGGATTCCCGACCAAGTATTGAGTGCATAACTGAACTTTATTATTTGATGTTTTTTTTGTTTGTTTTTAAAAACACTTATTTTATTGGACTGTTGAAATATGTTAATTTTTTGAGACAGGTTTTTTTGGCTTATCAGGAGTTGTATGCCAAAATCATCAGTATTAAAACAATAAAAGACCTGACAAATTTCAGTTTGTGTGTAATGAATCTAAAATATATGAAAGTTTAATTGTAATCATTACATTATGGAAAATAATGAAATTTAGCACTATATGCTAATTTTTTGAGAAGGATCTGTACTAGACCACACAGGAGAGCTGACAGATCCTCTATATACTACACCACACAGGAGAGCGGACAGATCCTCTATATACTACACCACACGGGAGAGCCGACAGATCCTCATCTATACACTACACCACACAGGAGAGCTGACAGATCCTCTATATACTACACCACACAGGAGAACTTACAGATCCTCTATATACTACAGCACACAGGAGAGCTGACAGATCCTCTATATACTACACCACACAGGAGAACTTACAGATCCTCTATACACTACACCACACAGGACAGATCTTCTATACACTACACCACACAGGAGAGCTGACAGATCCTCTATATACTACACCACACAGGAGAGCTGACAGATCCTCTATATACTGACACACACAGGAGAGCTGACAGATCCTCTATATACTGCACCACACAGGAGAGCTGACAGATCCTCTATATATTACACCACACAGGAGAACTTACAGATCTTCTATACACTACACCACACAGGACAGATCTTCTATACACTACACCACACAGGACAGATCTTCTATATACTACACCACACAGGAGAGCTGACAGATGCCTTTATACTACACCACACAGGAGAGCTGACAGATATTCTATATACTACACCACACAGGAGAGCTGACAGATCCTCTATATACTACACCACACAGGAGAGCTGACAGATCCTCTATATACTACACCACACAGGACAGATCTTTTATATACTACACCACACAGGAGAGCTGACAGATGCTCTTTATACTACACCACACAGGAGAGCTGACAGATATTCTATATACTACACCACACAGGAGAGCTGACAGATCCTCTATATACTACACCACACAGGAGAGCTGACAGATCCTCTGTATACTACAGCACACAGGAGAGCCGACAGATGCTCTATATACTACACCACAAAGGAGAGCTGACAGATCCTCTATATACTACACCACACAGGAGAGATGACAGATCCTCTATATACTACAGCACACAGGAGAGCTGATCCTCTATATACTACACCACACAGGAGAGCTGACAGATCCTCTATATACTGCACCACACAGGAGAGCCGACAGATCCTCTATATACTACACCACACAGGAGAGCTGACAGATCCTCTATATACTGCATTGCACAGGAGAGCTGACAGATCCTCTGTATACTACACCACACAGGAGAGCTGATCCTCTATATACTACACCACACAGGAGAGCTGACAGATCCTCTATATACTGCACCACACAGGAAAGCTGACAGATACTCTATATACTACACCACACAGGAGAGCTGACAGATCCTCTATACACTACACCACACAGGAGAGCTGACAGATCCTCTATATACTACACCATACAGGAGAGCTGACAGATCCTCTATATACTACACCATACAGGAGAGCTGACAGATCCTCTATATACTACACCATACAGGAGAGCTGACAGATCCTCTATATACTACACCACACAGGAGAGCTGACAGATCCTCTATATACTACACCACACAGGAGAGCCGACAGATCCTCTATATACTACACCACACAGGAGAGCTGATAGATCCTCTATATACTACACCACACAGGAGAGCTGACAGATCCTCTATATACTGCATTGCACAGGAGAGCTGACAGATCCTCTATATACTACAGCACACAGGAGAGCTGACAGATCCTCTATACACTACACCACACAGGAGAGCTGACAGATCCTCTATATACTACACCATACAGGAGAGCTGACAGATCCTCTATATACTACACCATACAGGAGAGCTGACAGATCCTCTATATACTGCATTGCACAGGAGAGCTGACAGATCCACTATATACTACACCACACAGGAGAGATGACAGATCCTCTATATACTACACCACACAGGAGAGCTGACAGATCCTCTATATACTACACCATACAGGAGAGCTGACAGATCCTCTATATACTACACCACACAGGAGAGCTTTCAGATCCTCTATATACTACACCACACAGGAGAGCTTTCAGATCCTCTATATACTACACCACACAGGAGAGCTGACAGATCCTCTATACACTGCACACACAGGAGAGCTGACAATCACTTCCTCTATATACTGCAGCACAGGAGAGCTGACAGATCCTCTATATACTACACACACAGGAGAGCTGACAGATCCTCTATATACTACACACACAGGAGAGCTGACAGATCCTCTATATACTACACCACACAGGAGACTGACAGATCCTCTATATACTGCATACATAGGAGAGCTGACAGATCCTCTATATACTGCACCACACAGGAGAGCGACAGATCCTCTATATACTACACCACACAGGAGAGCTGACAGATCCTCTATATACTACACCACACAGGAGAGCTGACAGATCCTCTATATACTGCACCACACAGGAGAGCTGACAGATCCTCTATATACTACACCAACAGGAGAGCTTACAGATCCTCTATATACTGCATCACAGGAGAGCTGACAGATCCTCTATATACTACAGCACACAGGAGAGCTGACAGATCCTCTATATACTATACCACACAGGAGAGCGACAGATCCTCTATATACTACACCACACAGGAGAGCTGAAGATCTCTCTATATACTACACCACACAGGAGAGCTGAAATCCTCTATATACTACACCACACAGGAGAGCTGACAGATCCTCTATATACTACACCACACAGGAGAGCTGACAGATCCTTATATTACTGCATTACACAGGAGAGCTGACAGATCCTCTATATACTACACCACACAGGAGAACTGACAGATCCTCTATTACTACACCACACAGGAGAGCTGACAGATCCTCTATATACTACACCACACAGGAGAGCTGACAGATCCTCTATATACTGCACCACACAGGAGAGCTTACAGATCCTCTATATACTGCACCACACAGAAGTGCGACATATCATCTTCATGTAAAATACCACCCAGGTTATTTTTTTAATTTAACCACAGGGAGTGTATCAGGATGTAGTCCATGTTTGTAGTAAAATACTTACTGGTGGCCATTATTCCACTGCAACGAAGAAGACCGAAGCAAGACACAGCGGCAGAGAACGGCGACTGCTGAGTATTTATATTACACACAGGGAAGCTGTTATGAAAGCTTTTTTTAGGGGGTGAGACACATTTTTATTAGTACCATTTTGGACAGATGAGATGTTTTGATCACTTGTTACAGCTTTTTTTTGTGGAATTGTGGCGACCAGAAAAAAAGAATTTGGCATTCTTAAATTGTTTTGTTTACGGTGTTTACTGATCGGGTTAATTGTTTTTATATTGTGATAATTCATACTTTTCTGAACGCGGCAATACCAAATCGTGTATTTTTTATTTTTAAAATATCTTTATTTTCAATGGGATAAAAAAGGGTGATTTGAACTTTTAGTACTTTTTTTTAAATATTTGTTTTTTACTTTTCACTGGTATAGTGAGCCCCCTTAGGGGACATGAAGATGCGTCATCCGATTGCATGTGCTATTATATACAGTGATACCACAGCATCACTACATATAGCAGAAATAACCGTCTCCTTTGAAGTCTTGCCACAGGAAGCTGACCCCCCGGCTGTCTTAACAACCCTTCGGGGACCACGATCACGTCATGGGTGCGCCGATGAGTGAGTGAATGATGCGCACGAATGTTGGCACGTGTGATATGCTGCTGTCAGAGATTGACAGCGGCATTCAACACGAGCCATACATGTAAGGCGGATGTCGTAAAAGTGTTAAATTCTGAGTGTCGGTTTGAGACAAGCTATACTCGCGCTATGATTTAGAGCATGCCAACATTACTGATAAGACCCTTACCTGTGCCTAGGTAAAAATTTCCTAGAGGCAAGGGTATGGATGGTGTTTGACAGTAGATATGCAGAGACAGTTTCAGGTGAAGATGCGCCTTCTTCAAAGAGTGCTCAGGAAGCTGAGAGGTAAAATAGATATTTAAAAGAACTACATCTAAAAATACATATAAAATAACATAACAGAAAAAAATAGGTGTATCCTGAAGAATAGTGCAAGGATGATGCAACCAGTCACTGCTGGAAAAGGCACTTAAGTATACTAAATGAAGGAAATGTTCCAGCTAGTGCAATTGGATCCTTACAAGAAAGAGTTTCAGGAAGGAGTCCAAAAAAGTGCTACCGTGCTCATAAGTAGAATATCTCATAAGAAAAAGTGCTATTGCCTGTTTGCAGGGGGTATAAAGTGCAATAGTGCTATAGTATATGTGGATGAGCCGTTAGAGAAAAACCCACACAGAGATGGAGCGAACAACAGAGCCAAAAGTAATGGAGCAAAAATAATAATAATATTAGAGCAAAAGTGAAGGTTCAGGCTGGTAATTATATGCGTGCTGTGAGGAGTCGGCCTTACTAAATGTTCATAGGCAGACAAAGTCTAATCCATAGCGCTGATGCGCAGTCAATAAGCAAGGCAGTACACAAGGTTCGTATGGCAGTCTAATACACACTGCTGTTTGCAGGGGGTATAAAGTGCAATAGTGCTACAGTATATGTGGGTGAATCGTCGGAGTGTCTGAGTGTCCCCTTTCCCACTGTGTCACCCAATATTCTGTGGGCCCCCTCCCTCACTGTATCACCTCTATTTTCCTGTGGGCCCCCTCCCCCACTGTCACCCTATATTCTAGGGCCCCTTCCCCCACTGTCATCTCTATTTTCCTATGGGCCCCCTCCCCCACTGTGTCACTTGATATTCTAGGGCCCTCTCCTCCACTGTGTCATCTCTATTTTCCTGTGGGCCCCCTCCCCCACTCTATATTCTAGGGCCCCCTCCCCCACTGTCACCTCTATTTTCCTGTGGGCCCCCTCCCCCACTGTCACTCAATATTCTGTGGGCCCCTCCCCCCCTGTGTCACCTCTATTTTCTATGGGCCCCCTCCCCACTGTGTCACTTTATATTCTAGGGCCCTCCTCCACTGTGTCATCTCTATTTTCCTGTGGGCCCCCTCCCCCACTGCGTCACCCTATATTCTAGGGCCCCCTCCCCCACTGTCACCTCTATTTTCCTGTGGGCCCCCTCTCCACTGTCACTCAATATTCTGTGGGCCCCTCCCCCCCGTGTCACCTCTATTTTCCTGTGGGCCTTCTCAGAGGGGGAAAAGGGGACCCACAGTATAATAGAGGTGGCTGACATAATGGGGGAGGGGGCTCACAGGAAGTTAGAATATAACTGTGTACATTTCCTTACTTATAGTCACACTGCAGCCATCAGACTCCCTCTGCTCCTCGTACATTGTAATACATGGCTGTGCTGCTTTAGCAGGACTTCGACCAATGACAGCACAGCTCCTTGCCTGAGCTGTGCTGTGAGGACACACAAAGAAAACTAACCCTGATTGGCTGAATTGCAGCCAATCAGCGTTTCCATTGCTGTGCAGGGCTTTGTGGAGAGGAGCTGAGAGATGCAGCACAGCTAGCAGGTGACTGGGGGTCAGCTGTTGTGTGCCTGTCTCCTCTCACACTCAGCCTCATGGTCAGCTGTGCCTCTGACTGTGCTGGCTGCAGTGAGGGTCGGCACACACAGCTCTCCCGGCAGATAGAAGCCGGCAGCGGCGGCAGGTGATGTGAAGGAGCTGCTCCTGCACTTCACATCACTTGTGTAGCCTGCCAGCCGCTGCCGGCTATACAAGAAAGTGTGCACCTCTCTGCGCACGCTATTAGCAAGTAGGGCAGGCACTAATGAAGGATTGTCCGGTGTCCCTGTGCCCCAGTCCAACCCTGCGCACGCATGTTAAATGCCGCTGTCAGAGACTGAGAACAGCATTTAACAGGTTAACAATTGTGAGCGGAGCACTGCGCTTAGCGGCAGGTTCTGGCTGTCATACACATCCATCACCTACCGGGTATTGGGTGCTGCGGAGATGTCGTGAAGGGGTTAATGTATATTGGGTGTAACCTTAAAAAAGGGTTTTTTTTTTACTTTTTAATATGGAATAAAAAAGTTTATTAACCCAGATGTGTGGGATATTGGAGAAAAATTTTACTTTAAAAAGGAGGCATCATGAACATAAGGATCTCACAGGGCATGATTTTTCACAATGATATTTTGTAAATTTACTAAAGGTGTAATTTTTTTCTATTATGTAGTAAGCCTACTGACAAAAATATTGAATATAGAACCAATTGAATTAAAAATATAATTTTATTACATAGAAAAAATTATTTGATAAAAGACACAGATAAAATGTGAGTCAGATAACCCCCACATATACGCACTCCATTAAAATACGTGTCTGGCTTTGGCACCACACCACATCGATGTACATATATATTACTTTATTACTGCATGTTGGCATATGTTTATGTAGTTCACCTTACTTACACTTTAATACCTATATGCTGCATTTTGACATCTACTTTAATAAAATATGTATAAATACAGTACTTACTATGTATTTTTATTGTCCGCTTTTGGGGATGTGTGGTTCTTGATCTATAGCTTCAGTTTGTACTATTCATGATTGATTGTCCCCTTTTATTTGTTGCTTTGCATATGTACCATATACTAGCCTCGATTTGTGCGGTGTCCTTGGGATAATTTTTTTTCTGTTTAATAAAATATTTTTCTGATAATTGTTATACTTTGGAACAATCCTATTTCAATACCTTCACTAAGTTTTTAATACATATTGTTTGATGTACTATGACATATCGCTTCCGATTGTCCTTATTTTTACATAATGTTGACATTAGGTCCTGCAATTGTTTGGTATCACTAATGGGGGCGGGCATAAGTACGTATAGTGCAGTAAGATGAGTAAATAATAAGATAAGTACTAAGACCGGGAACTTTATTTTTTTTTAAAGGTGAATGTATGGCTTTCTATGTTTTTGTAAATTCCCTAGGGTTAGCATTCGATACTTCGATACCTAAATCCATGTAGTCTGGAACAAAATATCGATTAAAAAAAAATTAATTCGATATTTTGTTCCATAATTATTGGATTTCAGTATCGAGTTCGGAATGTCACCCTTTCCTCATAGGAAGATTAGTTGATGTTTTTTGTACATATTTTTAGGGACCCACTTGGAAATTCATATGATCTGTCTCCACTATCACATTATGAAAAAAACTGGGAAGTGGATTCTCTAACTGATACAAATGTCAAATTCCGCATAAATGTATGCAGACCTCTAGTGCCAGAAACTGGTAAGACTTTCTATGTATGATCTGTTAAAGGAATTAATATTTCTTAATACATAAACTTATTAATATTTCCAATGTAGTTAAAGTGTTCAAAAGTATTCATTCCTGCAATTCCAGTCTAACTCTACCTGTGCTGGAGTACTTTGTGCCTCAAGGAGTCTCAGTCAGCTTTGCAGTTGAGTTTCAGGGCTCCCGGAGTCATGGCTAAATGGAAAGAGCAGTATAATCCCGTGCCCCAGGCACGCTTCGTCTGCCCCCCAGGCACGCTTCATCTGCCACCCGCCACGCTTCGTCTGCCCCCCAGGCTCGCTTCGTCTGCTGCCCCCCAGGCTCGCTTCGTCTGCTGCCCCCAGGCCACGCTTCGTCTGCCCCCCAGGCATGCTTCGTCTGCCCCCCACCGCACGCTTCGTCTGCCCCCCCCGCACGCTTCGTCTGCCCCCTCCGCACGCTTCGTCTGTCCCCACAGCACGTTCGTCTGCCCCCCCAGCACGTTTCGTCTGCCCCCCCCCCAGGCACGCTTCGTCTGCCCCCCCAGGCACGCTTCGTCTGCCCCCCCAGGCACGCTTCGTCTGCCCCCCCAGCACGCTTCGTCTGCCCCCCCAGCACGCTTCGTCTGCCCCCCCAGGCACGCTTTCGTCTGCCCCCCAGCCACCTTTTCTGCCCCCCCAGCACTCTTGTCTGCCCCCCCCCAGGCACCTTCGTCTGCCCCCCCCAGGCACCTTCGTCTGCCCCCCCAGCCGCTTTGTCTGCCCCCCCAGGCACGCTTCGTCTGCCCCCCAGCACGCTTCGTCTGCGCCCCCAGCCACGCTTCGTCTGCGCCCCCAGCCACGCTTCGTCTGCCCCCAGCCACGCTTCGTCTGCCCCCCAGCCACGCTTCGTCTGCCCCCCAGCCACGCTTCGTCTGCCCCCCAGCCACTCTTCGTCTGCCCCCAGCCACGCTTCGTCTGCCCCCCAGCCACTCTTCGTCTGCCCCCCAGCCACTCTTCGTCTGCCCCCCAGCCACGCTTCGTCTGCCCCCCAGCCACGCTTCGTCTGCCCCCCAGGCACGCTTCGTCTGCCCCCCCCAGCCTCGTTCGTCTGCCCCCCCAGGCACTCTTCGTCTGCCCCCCAGGCACTCTTGTCTGCCCACCAGGCACGCTTTGTCTGCCCCCCAGGCACGCTTTGTCTGCCCCCCCAGGCACGCTTTGTCTGCCCCCCCAGTCACGCTTGTCTGCCCCCCCATGTCACGCTTTGTCTGCCCCCCCAGGCACGCTTCGTCTGCCCCCCCCAGGCACGCTTCGTCTGCCCCCCCAGGCACGCTTCGTCTGCCCCCCAGGCACGCTTCGTCTGCCCCCCCAGGCACGCTTCGTCTGCCCCCCCAGGCACGCTTCGTCTGCCCCCCCCAGGCACACTTCGTCTGCCCTCCTCTGTACTACGCTGCTTAACAGCTTGCACAATAATTGTGGATGTACAGGTTCGGTGGAGCAAAGTTTTACCAATCCATTACGCTTAACGTCAGCAATCCTTTGAAAATGGACACTAGATTGCATAACTCCTTGTCCCTCTACAGAGCGTCACCAGTCCTTTACTCCTCACTGCGTTGGAGCAGTATAGCAGGAGTAAAATGGGATAGGGGGTCCAGCTCATCTTGAAAATATTCTTATGCAGTCCGGAGCACGGAGGTAGCTCTGCCGCAGCGCGGTAACATAAACAAAGAATGAAACTCCAGACCGACAGACATTCAAACGTCTTAATTTAGGGAAGTACAACACAGTCGACAAATGGTAAGACTTCCATGTTTACGTTGGCTATAGCATCTACAGTCATGGACAAAAGTTTTGAGAATGACACAAATATTAATTTTTACAAAGTCACTGCTTCACTTTTTCTAATGACAATTTGCATATACTCCAGAATGTTATAAAGAGTGATCAGCTTAACAGCAATTACTTGCAAAGTCAATATTTGGCTAGAAAATAACTTTATCCCCCAAAACACATTTCAACATCATTGCAGCCCTGCCTTAAAAGGACCAGCTAACCTCTTTTCAGTGATTGCTCCATTAACACAGGTGTGGGTGTTGATGAGGACATGGCTGGAGATCAATCTGTCATGATTAAGTAAGAATGACACCACTGGACACTTTAAAAGGAGGCTGGTGCTTGGCATCATTGTTTCTCTTCTGTTAACCATGGTTATCTCTAAAGAAACACGTGCAGTCATCATTGCAATGCACAAAAATGGCCTAACGGAAGAGTATCGCAGCTAGAAAAATTGCACCTCAGTCAACAATCTATCGCATCATCAAGAACTTCAAGGATAGAGGTTCCATTGTTGGCAAAAAGGCTCCAGGGCTCCCAAGAAAGACCAGCAAGCGCCTGGACCGTCTCTTAAAAGTGTTTCAGCTGCGGGATCAGGCTACCAGCAGTGCAGAGCTTGCTCAGGAATGGCAGCAGGCAGGTGTGAGTGCATCTGCATGCACTGTGAGGTGGAGACTCTTGGAGCAAGGCCTGGTCTCAAGGAGGGCAGCAAAGAAGCCACTTCTTCCAGAAAAAACATCATGGACAGACTGATATTTTGCAAAAGGTACAGGCAGTGGACTGCTGAGGACTGGGGTAAAGTTATTTTCTCTGATGAATCCCCTTTTCGATTGTTTGGGACATAAGGAAAACGCCTCATTCGGAGAAGACAAGGTGAGCGCTACCACCAGTCTTGTCTCATGCCAACTGTTAAGCATCCTGAAACCATTCATGTGTGGGGTTGCTTCTCACCAAGGGAATCGGCTCTCTCACAGTCTTGCCTAAAAACACAGCCATGAATAAAGAATGGTACTAGAATGCCCTCCAAGAGCAACTTCTCCCAAGAGCAGTTTGGCAATCCACAATACCTTTTCCAGCATTATGGAGCACCTTGCCATAAAGCAAAGGTGATAACTAAATGGCTCAGGGAACAAAACATAGAGATTTTGGGTCCATGGCCTGGAAACTCCCCAGATCTTAATCCCATTGAGAACTTGTGGTCAATCATCAAGAGACGGGTGGACAAACAAAACCTAAAAATTCTGACAAAATGAAAGCATTGATTGTGCAAGAATGGACTGCTAACAGTCAGGATTTGGTCCAGAAGTTGATTGAGAGCATGCCAGGGAGAATTGCAGAGGTCTGAAGAAGAAGGATCAACACTGCAAATATTGACTTGCTGCATTAACTCATTCTAACTGTCAATATAAGCTTTTGTTACTCATATGTTTGCAATTATTATATTTATGTCTGTGATAAAAACATCTGTCAAACACACATAAAAACCAGAGGGCAGCAGATCATGTGAAAATATAATATTTGTGTCATTCTCAAAACTTTTGGCCATGACTGTACATGTTTCAGGTGCCGCAGCGCCTTTAATTATGATGCTTAGTTTTCAGTGACCAGTGCATTTTAATAGCTTTCCATTATGGTATGCACGTTGGTCACATAATTAACAAGAACATTTTAAAACAAATATACATAAACACATAATAAATAAACACTATGTGAAAATACAGGATATATAGAATAAAACTGCTATGAACATGATTCATAATTTAGATGAATCGAATACCATAGAATAGAGCCCGTGTAGCTTATTGCCGCAATACAATCTAACTGGAAAGTATGTATAATTAAACAGGCTTTTTATGTAATATCAATATAGATGCTAGGATAGCCAAGATACCCAATTAAAATGCAATAACACATTAAGAAGAAAAGTTGAAAGACATTGTTATAATGTTATAGAACACTATGGTAAAGCAGCTACAATGTAAAAAGAGTGGTATGTGAATCTGTTGTTCTGATAATGTCACTCATATATCATATCATACATAATATTATAATGGGAACTCACATGGATGCGGGCCTCAAAAGGAGCATGACAGCATAATGGCCGTCTGTGATTAGCCCTAAGGGCACCCTGGCATTAAATTTACATAGCCACCATGTCTCTATTTTTCAGTAGCCCCTCCACATCACCCTCCTCCCATGTTTTTATTATTAGGGTGCTACAGCACCTGAAACGCATAGATGCTATAGCCAACCTTCGTATGGAAGTCTTACCATTTGTCCTTTTCTTTTGTACTTGACTAATAAAGAAGATTTGATGTCTGCTGGGCTGGAGTTTCCTTTCTTATTGGAGGAGTATATATTATGAAGAGCTGCCTTCCTTTGAATCACAGTCTTATAACTGGAGATGGCTAATTTTAAAATGACTGCAATATTAGGCATCAAAACTCAGTATTTTTCCACAATTTTGCAGTAAAGTACCATAATTTACTTCAGTGGGAATGCCGCAATTCCTTTATAATATTATGATATTGCTGCCAAACATTTTCTGCAGCAGGACATGATCACTGTTCTAAACCATAAAGAAAAGACATAGGCAAAAGAAGGGGGATCACCCAGCAATAACTCAAAATAATCAAGCAGTTTTATTGAATACAAAAAACACCAAAACAGTATAAAAACATTTAAAAGTCACAAATGTGACATAACAAAACATAGAAGCCTATAATAAAGCTTATAGCCCCACCCTAATACATGTGTGCAAAAAAGAGCTGAGGAGGAAAGTGGGTAACATACTTTATTTCTATGAAATAAAGGTCGTGTGACATATTGTTCTCGACCGCCTATTTCAAGATCTAAGCTGAAAGAAAAAATCAGAGCCTCTATGGTCACAATACAG
This sequence comes from Oophaga sylvatica, assembly GCA_033576555.1. Taxonomy (NCBI): domain Eukaryota; kingdom Metazoa; phylum Chordata; class Amphibia; order Anura; family Dendrobatidae; genus Oophaga; species Oophaga sylvatica. Next base: position 436,351,228 of record JARQOD010000005.1, on the reverse strand, counting down.
TAGGCATTCATGCTTCTTTCTTTTTAGGAAGGTTATTCGAGAAAATTGTTTCAGGGTGGGAAAACCCTTTTTAATTGTTTGACAAATTCCTTTTCATACATATAAACTTTATAGACGCGTCTAATGTTTTAGTGAAA
>JARQOD010000005.1:436310129-436350991 GCA_033576555.1 Oophaga sylvatica | reverse complement strand
GATGGGAGATGAAAGATGCTGCTCATATTCTATGGTGGTGGGAGGAGCTAGAGACTAGCACAGATGATCTGCTGCAAGTTCTCCTGAAATGACAGTTACTAAAGTACTAAAAAACTTCAGTCTCTAGAACTTCGACTACATGGAGAAGGCAGAAGAACTATTTGAATAATAACCATTGTTTTTTTTTTTTTCATAAATCAATAGACTTGTTCAGTGTAAACAGATCTACCCATTACTGAAATGGGAGATGACAGTTTGTGCTTATAAAGTTCTATGGAGAACTGTAACTGATGTTTTAAGAGAACTTGCAGAAGAATGTTTGTCTGCCTGTAGCTCCTTCCCACTTTTCCTCATCTTCATAGAACTTTGAGCACATGTATCTTCACTGAATACAGATTTTACGAATTTTACCCAAGTATTGAGAGTGAAAGATCCGTCCAGGAAAAGTAAGAAGCAGGTTTCTCTGATAAGATATATTACAAGGTTTATTTTTTTATGCGTCCTGTTGATTTATGAAATACAAATTAGAAAATTAGAACGATTGTTACTCTTTAAAACTTCTGCCTGATCTATTGTGATTTCTGTGCACAATAGAGAAAGTTGCTGTTCCCATAATGTGACACCTGATAAAGCTGCTGCGTCTTTCTAGACCAGACCTGAGCAAAGTGCAGGCCACATTCGGCCCTTTGACTGTTCCTGTCCGGCCCCCTGAAAAGAGTGGCCTATGGGCCGCACCTTGCCGCCCACTGTAACTGGTATCTGCATCCTCACGATGCAGGCAGCATTAAATGCATTGGCGGAGGAGGGGCCGCCTACCCCTTCTTCCACCAATCAGCGTGTGAGACAGCTGACGCGATGGTGTAATTTTATCGCATGAGCTGTGCACTGCCAAGAGTCAGTGTATCTGAGAGAGCAAAGGCACTGGCAGAGCTCCGGGTGGGAACGAGAACTAGGTATGTGGTTTTTTTTTTTTGGGTTTTTTTTTATCTTATGTATAGGTTGTTTGGCCAGAAATGGGAAGTCCATAAGGTCTCATACTGGACGAGAAAAGGCTATGGGGGCCTCATGCTGGACATGGGGGGGCTGTGGGGCTCTCATACTGGACATGGGGTGGCTGTATGGGGCTCTCATACTGGACATGGGGAGGCTGTATGGGGCTCTCATGCTGGACATGGGGTGGCTGTATGGTGCTCTCATGCTGGACATGGGGTGGCTGTATGGGGCTCTCACGCTGGACATGGGGTTGCTGTATCGGGCTCTCACGCTGGATATGAGGTGGCTGTATGGTGCTCTCATACTGGACATGGGGTGGCTGTGGGGCTCTCACGCTGGACATGGAGAGGCTGTGTGGGGCTCTCACGCTGGACATAGGGAGGCTGTGTGGGGCTCTCATGCTGGACATAGGGAGGCTGTGTGGGGCTCTCATGCTGGACATGTGGAGGCTGCGTGGGGCTCTCATGCTGGACATGCGGTGGCTGTATGGGGCTCATGCTGGACATGGGGAGGCTGTGTGGGGCTCTCACGCTGGACATAGGGAGGCTGTGTGGGGCTTTCATGCTGGACATGTGGAGACTGTGTGGGGCTCTCATGCTGGTCATGCGTTGGCTGTATGGGCTCTCATACTGGACATGGGGAGGCTGTGTGAGGCTCTCATGCTGGACACGGGGAGGCTGTGTGGGGCTCTCACGCTGGAAACGGGGAGGCTATGTGGGCTCTCATGCTGAACATGGACAGGCTGTGTGAGGCTCCCATGCTGCACATGGAGAGGCTGTATGGGGTTCTCATGCTGGACATGGGGAGGCTATGTGGGCTCTCATGCTGGACACGGGGAGGCTGTATGGGGTTCTTATGCGGGACAAGGGAAGGTTGTATGGGGCTCTCATGCGGGACAAGGGTAGGCTGTATGGGGCTCTTATGCTGGACATGAGGAGACTGTATGTGGCTCTCATGCAGGGTCAAATGCTGGACATGGGGAGGCTATGTGGGGACTTTTGCTGTATATAAGAGGCTGTGTGTGGGCTCTTACGGAATATAGAAGGGGCTGTGCGGACTCAAATGGTATATGGGAGGCTGTCGGCATACTTAATTCTGCTCAATATTAAGTGATACAATTAATATTAATATAAAATATAAATTTAATATTAATATTGAGCAGAATTAATTTCAGCCTATTGGTTCGACCCTCCACAACAGTCACTATCTCTTATGTGGCACCTCAAAAAAATTAAATGCCCACCCCTGTTCTATACCAAATTGTAGACCTGCTGCATTCATTAAAGTCCAAACACTCATATACAGTACATACTGGTCCATTGATGCTTCTTCAAAGGTCTTTGTGTAAATTGGCTTTATGAATGTTACAAATAAAAATATGAAAGGGGTTATCCAGAATTAAAAAAAAAAAAGAAAATAAATGAAACGTAACAAGTGTAAATGCGATAAGATGAAACAAAACTATTACAGCTGATAAATCCACCGATGCTCCTTCGGTCCTGTCCAGTCTTTGTAGATTTTCCTGCACAAGTGACATGCCGCATATCCAGGGTTTATATATCAAAAAACTGACCGGCACATCCAAACATAGATCCAGTGTGAACAGGTGCTAAACCCAGAGTCACCAACTCATGAACATACAAGAAAAAAGGGTAGCACACTCGTGTTTGCAAGCTATAGCATATCCAGGGTTTGGCTGTGGATATAGCATAGGCGTACAACATGTCACCATTTTAGTAATAGTGCTGAAGCAAGCAAAGAGGAATTTATCATGTGAGTAATGAGTTTTTTGTGTGTTTTCTGTTTATTAATCGTACTCCTTCTGTTAGCTTAAAGGGAACCTGTCACCATGAAAATGGTATCCTACCATCAGGCACCATGATGTAGAGCAGGGGAGCTGAGAGAATGATATGTAGTTTTGTGAATAAAGATTCATTATAACCTGGGTTATAATCATTTAATCCTCTTCTCTTTCCGGGATTTTTGGTCCAGTGGGTGGTCCTATCAGTGACTGACAGCTTTCTTTGTATAAAGTGCATACAGAGCTAGGTGTCAGTCACTGATGGGACCACCCACTGGACCAAAAATCCCAGTAAGAACAGCATGAAATGAATAAAACACAGGTTATACTGAATCTATTCTCACAAAACTATGTGTCAGTCTGCTCTGCTCACCCTGCTCTATAACATGGGGCCTGCAGATCGGAGTGTACTATCATGCTAACAACTTCCCTTTAATTTCTTCTTCCCAATAATGTTTTTAATATCCAGAAGCCCATTTAAGTATGCATCTGTCTTGAAAAAACATGATTTCTCTCTTTTCATACTTATTTTATATATTTTTTTTCTTTACAGATGATGATTTGGATGTTGTTTTTACCTCAAACTCACAATGTGGTAAAGACAAAACAAAAAATGCAACTTCCTCCATATTCTTACGTTGCAGCCCATCCAATGGGGAAGGAAATCCAGAGTTCCTACATGAAACTGCAGACTGTCAGTATATGTTCACCTGGCACACTTCTGCTGTTTGCCCACTGATGTAAGTTTATAGTGTACAGCTTTAACCCCTTTCTGACATTATTCATACCAGTACATCGAACGTCTGGTCCCCGTGTATGATGCTTGCTCAGGGGCAGATCCTGCATCATACTCAGCAGACCACTTGTTGTGTCACCATTTGCTTTTAGCATCATCGACCTGAGCGCTGTCTGCTGCTCTTATTCCTTTAAAGCACCACCTCCAAAGCGGTTTTTGTGCTTTTTTTATAAAAAAAAAAAATATTTCAGTGCTGGAGTGGCGCTTTAACCCTTTTCCGACAATTGGAGCAATAAAACATCTTAGCGCCTTGGGCCTTATTGATCAGGAACGTATTATTACTGCATGTTGATCGTGCGCGCATGCAAGCTGTGTGTGCGTGATCGCCGCTGGGTGTCAGCTGATTCTGGCAGCTGACACCTGGTACTCAGTGCCAGGACGGTCATGCACTGTTCCTGGCACTTTAACCACTTAAATGCTGCAGTCAAATGCCATTGCAGCATTCCAGGAGCAGGTAGAGGGTTGACAGGCTTTCTGCCCTTGGATCGGTAACCCCACCGATTCACCAGAGCTAGTAAACTTGCTAGATCATGCTCAGAGCATGATCAGCAACTTTATCTGTCAGTTCAGAGCTGACAGTTTCCATAGTACAGGGATGTTTCATGCATCCCCATGCTATACAAGCGATCAACCTGCAAAAAATGATAGTCCTATAATGGGACAAAGTAAAACAGTTTGAAAAAAGTAAAAAAAAAAAAAAAAATAAATATTTGTAATATAAATAAATAAATTGTAAAAATATAAAAAAAAAATGCAAAAAATCAAAAGAAATTGTACCCATAAGTAAATATTTGTATTAAAAAGGAAAAAAAGGAAATTAACAAAAAAATATACATATTTGGTATCGTCGTGTCTGGAACGAACTAACCTATAAAACCCACTACTTAACCTTTTAGTGAACACCGTAAAAAAAATTAAGAACAAGGCAAAAAACGGTGGTTTATCATAGCGCTGAACAAAAAGTGGAATAAAACACATAAAAAAAACGAATATAAATATACGTGGTACCTCTGAAAACGCCATCTTGTCATGTAAAAAACAAGCAGCTATACAGCTCCATCAGCGGAAAAATAAAAAAGTTATAGCTCTCAAAATAAAGCTATGAAAAAATTGTTTTTTCTATAAAAGTTTTTGTGTAAAAGTGCCAAAACATCGCTGTAATTGTACTGACCCGAAGAATTACCTTATCAATTTTGCCACACGCGGAATGAATCCCCCCACCAATAAAACAATCCTGAATTGCTGTTTTTTGTTCATTCTGCCTCCCAAAAATCGGATTTGAAAGCGATCCAAAAATTTCATGTCTGAAAATGGTACCAATAAAAACGTCAACTCGTCCCTCAAAAAATAAGCCCTTACGTGACTTTGTGGGCCAAAATATTGAAAAATTATAACTCTCAAAATATGATGATGCAAAAACTAGTTTTTGCAATAAAAAGCGTCTTTTAGTGTGTGACAGCAGCCAAACATAAAAACCCGATATAAATCTGGTATCGCTGTAATCGTACTGTACCGAAGAATGTTTCCTAATCACTTATACCGCATGAGTAACGGCATAAAAAATAAATAAAACCATTTCTTCACCTGCTGTTGATTTTTTTCATTCTGCCTCCCAAAGATCGCAGTAAGGCTCAGCGCGCATTTATCCTGCACTGTGCGTTGAGCACTTACGTGTAAATCTCTGAAATATGTGATTCAGACAGAACCCTCAACTGAAGATTCCCTATAATGAGGCAGATGGAGACACTGTGGACACTGTCTGACCTGTGATCCAGCGGTGTCCATCTTTTTAGTATTGCATATAAGTGCAGTTGTCCACAGTTTTGTGCACTTCTGGAAAAAACACCGCTGAAGAGAGGCCAGACGGAGTCCAGAATCTGCTGCCTCATTAAAGCAAAGTGGCATAACGGGAAAGAAAAAGTGTATTTTTACCACCTAAATGCTGATAACTTGTGAACAGGCCGCTATAGTCGGCATACTCTAAGGCCACTATTTGGCCATGAATTGCCATGGTAAACATCAGGACCACACAATCATGATCTCAGGTTGCCGATGGGGATAAGGAGGGAGCCCCCTCTGTTAACCATTTATATGATGTAGTCACTATTGACAGCAGCATATATGTGGTTAAACAGATATGGACTGTGCCAACACTGATCGTGCCTTATTCACTAAGTTGTCAGCTATGGTGTACAGCCGACAGCTGCTGGATTGTCCTCTGTATGGGGATGCTATTCCCTTATATCGTGGTCAGTAAAAGGCGTATTGGCGGTCATTAACGGGTTAAACTTGTGTTAAATATTAGTCACTACACAGCTGCCATAATTTAAAGTGACTGATTAACCCCACATAATTGTTCTAGTAGGACCTTTTCTTAGTTCCGTTGTAAAGCAAAAGTCATGGTCCTTTAAAATATTTTCACAAATCCCAGCAAGGACAACATCTGCAGGGAGTTTGTATGTTCTCTCTGTGTTTGCGTGGGTTTCCTCCGGGTACTCCGGTTTCCTTCCACATTCCAAAGACATGCTGCTAGGGAATTTAGATTGTGAGCCCCATCGGGGACAGTGATGGTAATGTATGTAAGGCGCTGTGGAATTAATGGCGCTATACAAAATTTAGTAAAATCAATAAATAAACAATGATATCCCTTTGCTGTGTTGTAAGCTACCAGGAGAAGGGTACAAAAATATTTCCCATTCTTTAGATGTATCATGGAACACTGTGAAAACAACCATCAATGGCTTAAAGAGAATTTGTCAGCAGGTTTTTGCTATGTAATGTGAGGACAGCATGAAGTTTTGGTTATAACACAGACTTCAACAATGTGTCACATGTCAGGCTGTGTTCTGTTGTTTACTTACATTGTTGGTCTTATTTGGTGATTATTATTACTGTGACAAGCTGGCATGACGGCACTTGCCCAACGCCACCCCCTCCTTTGATAAGCAGCTCAATTTCTATAGACAATGTACGTAGAGAGCCTGGTGTGGGTGGGGTTATCTTCCGCTGCTCTACTGCATCTTGTAACTAAAAACTTGTATTGTCAGAACCACTGAACCCAGGAAACTAAGTGACCCATTCTTGGATTCAGGGTCTCTTTGCCTATATTATGCTGCTCTCAGATGAGGTAGAAAAAACCTGCTGACCGATTCCCTTGAAATTTTGACTTCACTGACATTACCCTAGAATTGGACATTCCTTAAAAATTTATGAATAGACAAGAAGAAACCTGGTCTGGTCTGGTCTGTGAGGATGCTAAGAGGCCTTGAGCAACATTAAAGGAGATGCAGGAATTTCTAGCAAGTTCTGGTTGTGAACTGCATGTAAAAAACAGCCTCCTATATTATTATGTCTGGCCTGTGAAGTAGGGTGGAAAGACGGTAGCCTTTTCTTTCAAAGAAAAACAGTGTGCTTAAAGCATGTGGGACTATTGAGAACAAGGTTGAATTTTTTGGCCATAATTTCAAAATATATGTTTCATGCAAAGCCAATACACTGGATAAGGGCTCATACCGCCCATATGTGTGAAAAAAATAAATAAAAAGTGCCGATATCCGGACCGAAAAAACGGACGTGTGTCATGCAATTTTTACACCTAGCATGCAATTTACATCCGAATGCAGTGTGATTGCTATCCGATTACGATGCGATTTTAACATGAGCTTTTACATAGAACAATTCTGGCATTTAACATCGTTTTCCAAGGAATTATTCGTCAAAACACACGTGTGTGTATGTGTATATATATGTGTATATATATATTATATATATATATAAAATATATATATATATATAAAATAATAGATAGGCCGACAATTCAGCAGCTGCATAGTGTAAAATCAGAGTGACAGGTTAGAATAGAATAGACATAAACACACAACATACATTGATATATAGATGTCCGTGACAAACACATATATGTGTGTATGTATGTATATGTGGTTCTACTGGTTCTCACCCACAAAGCTCTCCACAGTGCAGCACCCCCCTATATCTCCTCCCTCATTTCTATCTATCAGCCTAACCGACTGCTGCGCTCTGCAAACGACTTTCGACTAACCTCTGCACTAATCCGTACCTCCCACTCCCGACTCCAAGACTTCTCCCACGCTGCGCCAATCCTCTGGAATGCTCTACCCCAAGAAATTAGGACTATCCTCAATTTGCATGGTTTCAGGCGCTCCCTCAAAACACATTTGTTCAGAGCGGCCTATCACATTCACTAATCAAAGTCATTTTATGTGTAAGTGTGTATGTGTTAGCCCATTCACTATCTCCATCCATCCCTCACTCCCTCAAGATGGCTGGACCATCATTGTAAATGCACCATTGTATATACACACCTGTACTTTGTATCTCCCCACCTCATTGTAGATTGTAAGCTCTCACGAGCAGGGGCGGCTTATTTTGCTTTAATTATTGTATTAACGTTGTTACTTATGACTTGTGTTATGAAACTGTTAAACTGTAAATCGCTGCGGAATATGATGGCGCTATATAAATAAAGATTATTATTATATTTGTGTGTGTGTGTGTGTGCATATATATATATATATATATATATATATATATATATATATATATATATATATCACAGTACAGACCAAAAGTTTGGACACACCTCATTTAAAGATTTTTTTCCATCATACATGACAGCACCACGAGAGAGGGGATCCGCCCATCAAGGACAGGAAACCTTCAAGATAAAAGGGGCGGCTCCTCTCTCCGCATCAGTTGGTTTCCTGTCCTCGATGGGAGACCCTCAAGATGAAAGACTCTCGGATGAAGAGGATGCCTAGGCCTGGGTCGGATGGTTAACGGTGGACGTTAGTCCATCGCATCCGTCGCCAGGTACTGGAAGTCGCCTCGTGGGTCAGGTATACCCTGCCCCCCCTGAGCGAGGCATAGCCACTGCCCTTTGGGGCAGACTTTTTCCCTACGGCTCCCTTTAAGGCGGCTGTAGGTGGGGGCAATCCTCGGGGAGCACTTTTCAGTGTGTCCCCCTGTTGATGCGGGCCATGCAGCCTGAGAGCACATCGGTGCCATGCACATTATAAAAACGCCCCCCTCTCCTCCTCCTCCTTCCCCCCCCCCGGATACTTGGACACCTTCGGTGGAGCAAGACTGCGACTTGGCAGAGGTATGAGGCTGGATGGCTGGATAAACGGAATATTCATTGGTGGCAGTGGAGACCAGGAGAACCGCTGCATGAGGGAGCGGTAATTCATATCCGCCTGTCTCCTGCGCCCTCTTAACAAGTGGCAAGCGCTGCAGGAGACCGGAAGCCGCACACCGGAAGTTGCGCACCAGGGGGGCGTGTCCCGGCTGGTAAGCAGAGACAAGATTCTCCTGTTACTGCAGGAGAAGGGCCGGGAAAGAGCGCGCGCTGGACGTGGCGGCGCGCGCGCGTACAGTGCGCACGCCAACAGGCGCTTGCGGGCAGCAATCAATTAAAAAAAAAAAGGGGGAGCGGCGCGCGCGCACACTTGCACAAAGGCTACTTAAACCTGCACTTCCCTAAGAATCACCGTCACGAGACCGCGGTCTACAGGTGACTGGTATAGCTGAAAAGCATTACTATGGAGAGTTTATCGCCGGGGCACCTGGACTCACGCCAGGAAGTACATGCCAGACGGTCTCTGTCTGGTGAAAAGACCCAGACACGCCACAGCAATAGCCGCTCGGACAGCATGAGAACAGGGCACAGTAAAGAAGGATCTGTGATATCGAAGGAGCCAATCAGCCTCCGGAACCGGTACCCGTCTATTACAGCGTCCGAGTGGTGAGTGAACTTCGAGAAAGTCCAGTACACTAATGCCTGTTCTCTTTCTCTTCTCTTTCTTGCATATATCCTTTTTTCCCCTCTCACATACACATGGGAAAATTAGGGGGTTTATAAAAAGAGTAAGGCGAAAACCAAAAATAGGGAATGTTCCTTATGTAAAACCCCGCTAGAAAGAGCCTGGGCTAAGGATTTATGCCAGGATTGTATTACCAAAACACTGGCGGAGGAAACACCCTCCTTTGCTGAAAGCCTGAAGTCTCTAATTCAGGCGGAAGTGTCTAAATCAATGAAAGCCTTCCACACGGCAGATATGGACGGCAAAAGTCCAGAGATAGATCTAGCATCTCAGGGATATCCCAGGAAGATTCCTCTGGAGCAGAGAGGGACTCTAGTAGGTCCCGTAATACAGATAGCAGCTCAGAGGACGAAAACGTCTTCCCGATTGAGGCAACGGATAATCTAATAAAAACAGTCCGCTCTACCATGGGACTGATAGAAGACAAACCCAAACGAACACCTCAAGAACTTATGTTCGTGGGGCTTCAAAAGAAAAAATGGAAAACCTTTCCCATAAACGATCAGTTGAAAGACCTTATTAGAAGGGAATGGGAGAAGCCAGAGAAAAAGTCTCACATTACCAGCACTCTGAAGAGGAAATATCCTTTTGATGAGCAAGCATCCTCATCTTGGGATAGAGCCCCAAAAATAGACGTAGCGGTGTCAAAGATCGCCAGAAAATCCTCCCTACCTTTTGAAGACCTAGGTACGCTGAGAGAACCGCTGGACAGAAAGACAGACTTCTGCCTAAAAACAGTCTGGGAGACATCGGCAGGGGCATTAAGACCGGCCATTGCAGCTACTTGTGTGGCCAGGTCCCTAAAAGTCTGGGTGGACAACTTAGAAGATCAGGTGGAAGAAAGAGTTTCCAGAGAAAATATCTTGGAGGCCATACCGGCTATCAGAGCAGCAGCAAGTTTCCTAGCTGAAGCCTCAGCGGATTCGGCAAGGTTGGCAGCTAAATCTGCAGCGCTAGCTAATGTAGGGTGCAGAGCAGTATGGCTTAAGTGCTGGCCAGGTGACATCCAGGCAAAGGTGAAGTTATGCTCCCTACCCTGCGAGGGCAATTTCTTATTTGGGCCTGCGCTGGATGAAGTATTAGAGAAGGCTACTGATAAAAAGAAAAACTTTCCGAAACAGCCTTTTCAGACTTTTCGGCGCTCCTTTCAGAGGAATCGGAAGTTTGGGAGACAGCACTACAGAGAACGGGATAGAAACGTTCAGGACAAACGATCCAGAGGAGGAAGAGGCTTCTACTTCGGTAAGCCCTCCAAAGAAGATAAGAAGCCATCCCAGTGACGGTCCTTCTCAGGTGGGAGGCAGGCTCTCTCACTTCCTTCCAGCCTGGGAGGAGATTTCGTCCAGTACCTGGATTTTACAAATAGTAGAATCAGGACTGGAATTAAAATTCCATCACCACCCACCAAACAAATATATGCTGACTCCCCTACAATCCTCGTTAGAAAAACAAACGAGTCTGGAAGAAGAAATAATCGCTCTTATACAGAAGCGCGTGCTGGAAAAAGTTCCAGTAGAAGAGGAAAGAGAAGGGTTTTACTCCCCGCTGTTTCTAGTAAAAAAACCAGACAACTCCTGGAGGACGATCATAAATCTAAGGGCTCTCAACAGGTTTTTGATAATCCCGTCTTTCAAGATGGAAACGATAAGAACAGCAGTAAATCTCCTCTTTCCTCGATGCTATATGGCGGTCCTCGACCTCAAGGACGCTTACTATCACGTCCCCATCCGGGAGCAGACCGCAAATATCTCAGAGTAGCAGTAAAAATAAGGTCACAATTACATCACCTGCAGTACAGAGCCCTGCCCTTCGGTATAGCAACAGCCCTACGTGTCTTCACGAAATTAATGGCAGAGGTCACAGCACACCTGAGAGAGACACGCTAATAATACCCTATCTGAACGATTTTCTGATAGTGGGGAGAAATTTCTTGCATTGTCAGGATCAAGTCAATATCGTTATAGAAACCCTGCGGAGGTTGAGGTGGCAGCTCAACCTCAAAAAATCCAAGCTGGAACCAGCAATGACCCAGGTCTTCTTGGGAATAACGATAGACTCTATAGCACAGGAATGTCGTCTTCCAGAAGAAAAAGAGCTCAGGATAAAACAGATGATAACAACAACAATACAAAAACCTCAAATTACGCTAAGGAGAGCCATGTCGGTGTTGGGATCGCTAACTGCATGCATACCGGCAGTAAAGTGGGCTCAGTTCCATACAAGGAGGTTACAGTGGAATGTGTTGCAGGAAGACCTAGTCCTCCAGGGTCATCTAGACCAGAAGATCATACTTCCAATCTCGGTACTTCAATCGCTCCAATGGTGGCTGAGAATAGATACATCTCTGCGAGGGATTCCATGGAAGTTCACGGTTTCCAAGGTGGTCACAACAGACGCCAGCCCTTGGGGATGGGGAGCTCATCTGGACACACTGTGGCTCCAAGAACCGTGGAAACAGGAAGAAAAACAGCTGTCTTCGAACGAATGGGAACTCTTGGCGATCGAAAGAGCATTGCAGGGTCTACTACCAAGTATATCGGGCATCATGTCCGAGTCCTATCAGACAACCGGACGGCAGTCGCTTATATAAACCACCAAGGAGGCACCCGTTCCCGGTTGCTGATGAACTTAACAGAAAGGATTGACTCTTGCAGAGCGCCACTTCCACTCATTATCGGCCCTACATATAAGAGGCATAGACAACCAAAAAGCAGATTTCTTGAGCAGAAACCACCTGAAGCAGGGAGAGTGGGCATTAAAAGAGTCCATTTTTCACCAGATAGTACATATGTGGGGAAGCCCAGCATAGACCTTTTTGCCACGAGGACCAACAAGAAGCTGCGAAAATTCTGCTCTCTGAATCCTGCAGACAGGCCCTTAGCAGTAGATGCCTTCAGAATAAGCTGGACGTTGGGACTTCTGTATGCCTTTCCCCCAGTATGTCTAATTCCATTAGTTCTGAAGAAGATCAGGGAGGACAAAGCCAGGGTGATCTTAATAGCTCCCTTTTGGCCAAAGAGACCTTGGTTCTACTGGCTAAAGATAATGTCCATAACAGATCCGTGGGTACTACCGGGAGACAGGACCTTCTTACACAGGGTCCTTTCAGTCACCCTCAGAAGTCCGGGCTACATTTGACGGCCTGGAATTTGAGAGGTCACTATTAGAAAAAAGGGGTTTTCAGCCGCAGTAATATCTACCCTACTTCGCAGTAGAAAACCTGTAACTACAAAGATTTATGCCAGAATATGGAGAAAATTTTTAACAAATTCAGCGCCAATACGGGAAGGGGAGATCACAATAGTGGCTATATTAGAATTCCTACAAAAGGGCTTAGAACTAGGGCTAGCAGTTAGCACCCTTAAAGTTCATGTGTCTGCCCTCGCAGCCCTGTTCAACCATGATTTAGCGAACAACAGGTGGGTAGCCAGGTTCATTCGGGCCTGTAGTAGAGCGGATTCTGTTCCATCCCCTGCTCCTCCACCATGGGACCTCAATCTGGTTTTATCGGCCTTAACGGGTAGCCCCTTTGAACCCCTAGACACAATATCCGATAAAGCTTTAACTATTAAAACCACTTTGTTGATAGCGCTCACATCAGCCCGTAGGATTGGAGACCTGCATGCGTTATCAGCTGACGCTCCTTACACTCAGATTCTAGATGACAGAGTAGTATTAAGACTAGACCCTGCATACTTACCCAAAGTAGTATCAAAATTCCACAGAACTCAGGAAATAATATTGCCATCCTTTTGTCCTGACCCTAGCAACACAAAAGACAAAAAACTACACTGTTTAGATGTTAGGAGATGTATACTACAGTATCTAGAAAGAACGAAAACTTGGAGGAAAAGCAGGTCATTACTTGTCTCTTTTCAGGGGGTGAGAAAAGGCCTAGGAGCCTCTAGACAAACTATAGCTAGATGGGTGAGAGAGGCCATTATGCTAGCTTATAGTAGTGTAGGTAGGGCTGTTCCAGAAGGACTTAAGGCCCACTCCACAAGAGCCATGTCAACATCTTGGGCGGAGAAAGCAGATGCCACGATCGACCAAATCTGTAAGGCGGCCACTTGGTCTTCTCCGTCAACCTTCTTCAGACACTATAGATTAGATTTATCTGCTACCTCTGATCTCACGTTCGGGAGAAGAGTGTTGGAAGCAATGATCCCTCCCTAAAAAACAGAATGCGATCTCTGTAATTCTCTCATGGTGCTGTCATGTATGATGGAAAAACACGGGTATTACATACCTGGTAATGTGTTTTTTCATGAGACATGACGGCACCCTTATATTCCCGCCCTTGATCACGTCACTAGTTGGGTGCATTTTTTTATTTTTTCACTCCCTTGGATTGGGGTAATTAAAATTGTAAAGAATGTATTATTTATGTATGTACTAACATGCGGAGTTCCTCTCGTGCTCTGTAAAACAACTGATGCGGAGAGAGGAGCCGCCCCTTTTATCTTGAAGGTTTCCTGTCCTTGATGGGCGGATCCCCTCTCTCGTGGTGCCGTCATGTCTCATGAAAATGTGAGTGTTCAGAGGTGCTCCAGTAGGTTCCCAAACCATACTATATATCAAAAAACCGGGCACACTCCTAGTATGTGTGAAAGTAGATTTTAATACGTACACTTGGTCACAACACAGACGTTTCGTTCTACATAGACCTTCATCAGTGTACTGTGAATGATAAGTGTTCAATAAAAGTTACAAAAATGAAGTATATACACATTAGAATGTTGGGTCAGCAATATAGCATAATTAATCTCATCAAGTCTTTTAGCTAGACAACAACATGCTATCCAAAGTACTCAGTATAACATAGGGTAAAGAAAAAAATATATAGAAGTATTGGACGTACCTAGTGACCAGGTGCAATCAGAAAAGATTTTTATATCTATAGACAGATGTATAGAATGAGAATAAGTGCCCAATCACATATATAAGTGATGTCATATAGTGAATAGCAAATGTGAGCATACCATTTAATGTGAAACGTATTGAAAAGCTGTTGCATTGAGAGGAAAAGACAATCAATATCCAGACTACTTTGTGTTATGTCAAAGTTGAAATTAAAAGAGGTGAGTGAAATCATACCGCTGATGGCCCCTTCTGATATGCTAGGGATGATTTTTGCACTATAAGAGATTATATGGCATGAGTAGATTATAAGCGCTGGAACAATAAGGACATAACCTGGGTCCAATATTTTAACAACATATCACGGACTAAAGCACTTACCCTGTGTGTCAGGCAGAGAAAGAGGAAAATGGAGAAACTCCACGGACGCGGCATCCACCGCTAGTCATGGGGTGAGGAAATCAGTAACTGACCGTGTTTTATTTGTGCACGATAGACAGGAAGTGCCGTGACCGGAAGTGACGTCAGCGCTTATAGTGGAGGTGGTAGAGAATTCTTTGTGCGTTCCAGGAGCAGAGCGCATGCTCGTGAGAGCAGGACAAGGGGAGTGCAAAGTGATGGAGCGTGATCATCCAGTACTAAGGCATATTAGTATCGGTTCTGTAAAAGAGAAAATAAACTTCAGTATCATAGGAAATAACAAATCTTTCTAGATTTCTGGTCATAATACTGTGGCTTAAAATGGTTAATCATAGGAAAGATTGTCAAATCAAATCACAAGAACGAATACAAATCATATTCCCTGTTTAACCCTGCTGAGAGCAGGCGCTGAGAAGCCTCCTGCACTGCCTGTCAGATCGCTGGTCTGACAGAGTGCTGTGCAAACTGTCAGAGCAGCGATCTGACAGTATATAGTAATGTCCCACCCTGGGACAAAGTAAAAAAGTAAAAAAAAATAAACATGTATAAAAATAATTTTAAAAAAATTCCTAAATAAAGAAAAAAAAATATTCCCCAATAAATTCATTTCTTTATGTAAATAATAAAAAAAACAATAAAAGTACACATTTAGTATCGCCGCGTCCGTAACGCCCTGCCCTATAAAACTGTCCCACTAGTTAACCCCTTTAATGAACCCCTTAAAAAAAACAACAAAAAAAAAACAATGCTTTATCATCACACCGCCGAACAAAAAGTGGAATGACACGCAATCAAAAAGACGGATATAAATAAACATGGTACCGCTGAAACGTAATCTTGTCCTGCACAAAACGAGCCGCCATACAGCATCAGCGAAAAAATAAAAAAGATACAGCTCGCAGAATAAAGCGATGCAAAAATAATTATTTTTTATATAAAATTGTTTTTATTGTATAAAAGCGCCAAAACATAAAAAATTATATAAATGAGGTATCGCTGTAATCGTACTGACCCGAAGAATAAAACTGCTTTATCAATTTTACCACACGCGGAACCGTATTTAGGCCCCCCCAAAAGAAATTCCTGAATTGCTGGTTTTTGTTCATTCTGCCTCCCAAAAATCATAAAAAAAGCGATCAAAAAATGTCATGTGCCCGAAAATGTTATCAATAAAAACGTCAACTCGTCCCGCAAAAAATAAGACCTCACATGACTCTGTGGGCCAAAATATGGAAAAATTATAGCTCTCAAAATGTGGTGATGCAAAAACTATTTTTTTGCAATAAAAAGCGTCTTTTAGCGTATGACGGCTGTCAATCATAAAAACCCGCTATAAATAGTAAATCAAACCCCCCCCCCTTTATCACCTCCTTAGGCCTCTTTCACACTTCATTCGTATGGCGTCAGTCCCAGTCCGCCAAAGTGTGAATATAACGGATCCGTTGTATATTGTGGAAAACTGATGTAGCAGATCCGTTTTTAGACTGATTCATCAAGATTGCGAAAGTGAACTTTTGAACCCTGGTCGGGCTGTTCGAGAGAGAGAGATAGACACCAGAAGGGGTTCTGGGCATGCTCAGCATGCAATAACTGATTCCGTTGTCGGATTCCGTCAATAACGGATGACGACGGATCCGCCACCCATAAGCATCAGTTATACAAAACGGCGGACGCGACAGATCCGTCATGACCCGCCATTTAGACGCCGACAAAAAACGTTCCAATGTCTGTCTGACGGATCAAACGGATGACCATCCGTCGAAATCCGTCACTAATGCAGTTGAATGGGAAAAAAAACTGATCCGTCAAAAAAAAAGGCGGATCCGTTTTTTTCGCTCTTTGGCGGATTTTGACAGACCTTGAACGACTGAAGTGTGAAAGAGGCCTTAGTTAGGGAAAAATAATAAAATTTAAAAAAAATTATTTATTTCCATTTTCTCATTAGGGTTAGGGGTGTGTTGGGGTTAGGGTTAGAGTTAGAATTGGGGGGATTTCCACTGTTTAGATACATCAGGGGCTCTCCAAACGCGACATGGCGTCCAATCTCAATTTCAGCCAATTTTGCGTTGAAAAAGTCAAACGGCGCTCCTTTCCTTCCGTGCTCTGCCGTGCCCCGAAACAGTGGTTCCCCCCCCCCCCCCACATATGGGGTATCAGCGTACTCAGGACAAATTGCACAATAACTTTTGGGGTCCAATTTCGTCTGTTACCCTTGGGAAAAAAATATTTCATGTCCAATATTTTTATTGTAAAAAAAAAGTTATTTTCTTTTTTTTTTTTTTTTAAAAGGGAATTTGTCACCCCGCCCTGGACGTTTTGAAGTAAGAGCCACCTTCAGCAGCACTAATGCAGCAGTCTGTGAAGGTGGCTCTTTTACTTCTGTGCCCCAGCAACGCTGAAATACTCCGTTTTATAAGTCGGTCCTCATACCTTAGATGGGTCTAAGAGGAATGTCCTCTTCCAGTGACTAATCCTCCCCCAGCCGTCCATCAAGGCCCTTCAGCGTCACCGCTCCTCCTCCTGCCTTTTTTTTGTTTTCTTTCCTTTCTGTCTAGCGCCTGTGCTCTTGTATCAGTCCCCGGGCATGCGCAGTGCGTGCTGCTCTGGAACTGTCAGAAGACTCTAGCGCCTGCGTCGTTGCCTTTCCCCTGATCCCTAGCCGCAGTGTGTTATGTATTCACACTGCGGTGCAGGAAATCTGGCGCCTGCGCAGTCTACATGGTAGCTGCGCCTGCCCCCTTCTCCCAGACTCCCTCCACTTTCACTTTCAGACAGTCTTAAGGGGTCGGATGTGCTGAACTAGTTTAAATATTCAAAAAATTCCTGTGAAGCACCTGAAGGGTTAAAAAACTTGAATGTGGTTTTGAGCACCTTGAGGGGTGCAGTTTTTAGAATGGTATCACTTTTGGGTATTTTTTGGGTATTTTCTATCATATAAACCCCTCAAAGTGACTTCAAATGTGATGTGGTCCCCCCAAAAAAATGGTGTTGTAAGAATGAGAAATCGCTGGTTAACTTTTAACCCTTATAACTTCGTAACAAACAAAAAAAAATTTGGTTCCAAAATTGTGCTGATGTAAAGTAGACATGTGTGAAATGTTACTTATTAAGTATTTTGTGTTTCATATCTCTGTGATTTATGGGCATGAAAATTCAAAGTTGAAAAATTGTGAAATTTTTGCCAAATTTCAGTTTTTTTCACAAATATGTCACGAGAAAACAGTGTCAGAAGAGCCAGGATCCATGGAAGCGTTCCAGAGTTACTACCTGATAAAGGGACAGTGGTCAGAATTGTAAAAATTGGCCCAGTCATTAACGTGCAAACCACCCTTGGGGGTAAAGGGGTTAATAGCCTAGGAAGGGGCCATGGATTCTGGCCCCCAGGCTAAAAACATCAACCTTCAGCCGCCCCAGAAAAAGCGCATCTCTAAGATGGGGTTAATGGCTTTTTTTTCTGGTGCATTTGTTTAAATTGTATGTCATGATAATACTGTAACATCCTATTTTGCTGCCTCTTCTCCATATTTTAATCAGAATGTTATTTCTAAATGACCTTGTACCTTTTTTTATTTGATTTGTCTATTGTTCTTGTATGTTACAGTCCAGAAGGCACCGGTGGTGAATCTGATGACAATCAATATCAAGGCCTGTCTGGTAGAAGCCAAGCTGTGGGTGCCATGCTCAGCATTCTGCTGGTGATTCTAGTTGTATGTTTAGTTGTACTATTATTGTACAAGAAAGACAGAAGGTGAGCTGGCATTATTGTTATTTTTTTGTTTTTTTTCTGTTACTTCTTATTTTTATGATGTATTTACAGGTTGTATACGAGTCAAGCATGGTAAGGGCTTACCCTAAACTATATCCTGATATTCTATTTTCCGTGTTTTCACTTTCAGTGCAAGTCCACATTGAATTGGGAAGATTGTGTGACCTGGGCTATTTTGAATAACTCTGGTTAATGAGTTGTTAATTCTAGACTAGCTTGGCGAGTGTTTTAAAGGAGTTTTCCACTACTCAGACAACCCCATCTCAATCTGTATGTTTGCCCTCAGTAAAATAACTCTCATACTGATCACAATTGCCAGTGCCATTCCAGCGTTGTTGGCATTGGCTCTCCCGAAGGTCTCTCAATATTCTCACAATTCCTCTAGCCAGTCAGAGGTCGCATCACTCTCATCGCCTTTAATGCACAACTCTTCGTTCCTGCAAACACATAGGCTATAACAATAAAGTAGGTATTACACTACCGGTAATTATGTTTCCAGGAGTCCATCCTGACAGCACCATGGGGACGTCCTCCTCCTCCATGCTGGGACAGGAAACACACTAGAGTTTATAAGGCCCACCCCATCCCTCAGTGTTGTAACAAGAACCAAGACATGGATAATGCTCATAACACTTTATTGAAACAATCATATTACAGCATATGACATAGTCTATAGGGAGGGAACTACCAGTGCTGTCAGGATGGACTCCTGGAAACATAATTACCGGTAGGTGTAATACCTACTTTCCCAGGACGTCCCTCCTGACAGCACCATGGGAAGTACCAAAGAAGACTCCTTAGGGTGGGATTACTGCTTGCAGGACTTTCCTGCCGTAGGCAGTACGTTGACCTGAGAGTAAGTCTAGTTTATAATGCTTACAGAATGTGTCTAGTCTGGCCCAAGTTGCTGCTTTACAGATCTGATCTAGGGAAGCTCCCGCTCTTTCTGCCCAGGAAGCTGAGATACTTCTAGTGGAATGGGCCTTAAGACTCTCTGGAGCGTTAGTACCTTCCGCTCGGTAGGCATCTGCTATTACAGTAGTAATCCATCTTGAGATGGACACCTTTGAAGCTTTCCTACCCTTATTCTGCCCTCCGTAGAGAATAAATAAGTTTGGATCTATACGCCATTCTCTGGTGGCCTCGATGTAATCTATAACCGTTTTTCTAACATCCAATGAATGGAGACTTCTCTCATTTGCATTAGAAGGGTTGTCACAGAATGATGGTAGGACAATTTCCTGATTGCGGTTTTGGATAGAAGCTACCTTCGGGAGAAAAGTTGGATCTAGTCTTAGGACTATGCTGTCATCCCTAATCTGAAAGTACGGGTCTCTAGTAGATAAGGCCTGTATCTCCCCTACTCTCTTAGCTGTAGTAATTGCAACCAGGAAAGCCGCTTTCCTAGTAAGAAGGGATATCTGCATATTACTGCTCTGAGTGTATGGATCCTTACAGAGCGCTTTAAGGACCAAAGTCAAGTCCCAAGGTGGAAGGTTCTGCCTAATGGTGGGGCGCAGTCTTTCAGTAGCTCGTATAAATCTAACCACCCAAGGGTGGGATGCCAGAGAATAGTCAAAGAAAGAACTTAGAGCTGATATCTGGACCTTCAGGGTACTGGGTCTGAGCCCTTTATCGAAGCCTGCCTGTAGAAAATCTAAAATCTTAGGCATATCGGGTGCACCAGCAACCAAGTCGGACCTGCCACTCTCCAGACAGAAACTCCTCCAGACCTTAAGGTAAATTGCTGCCGTGGCGGGTTTTCTACTGGCCTGAATAGTAGATATAACCTGGTCTGATAAGCCATTAGCTCTCAAGATGTTCCTTTCAGGATCCAGGCTGAGAGATGTAGTCTCTCTGGATTCGGGTGACGGATTGGGCCTTGGTGGATTACATCCCCCGACCGAGGAAGTTCTACCGGATTCTCCAGCGCCATATCTGTTAGGAGAGAGAACCAACTTCTCTTTGGCCAGAATGGGACTATCAGTATGACTGTAGCCTGATCTTCTCTGATCTTCCTCAAAACGGCGGGAATGAGAGCAAGGGGTGGAAAAGCGTACGAGAGATCTTCGACCCACTTGTGACTCAGAGCGTCCAGACCCTCTGGGGTATCCAGCGGGTTCAGGGAAAAGAATCTTCTGGTCTTTGCATTTCGCCTGTTTGCGAACAGATCTATTAGAGGAGATCCCCATCGGTGACATAGGTCTTGGAAGATGTCCTGGTCCAGTTCCCATTCGGTCGGACAGATCTCTTTCCTGCTCAAGTAGTCTGCCACTACATTCTGGGAACCTTCGAGATGTACCGCTGTTAGAGACAGAACTGTGTTCTCTGCCCACCTGAATATTCTTCCGGAAAGCATCTGAAGAGGTCTGTGACTGGGTCCTCCTTGTTGGTTTAGGAACGAGACTGTTGTTACATTGTCTGAGAATACTCTGACGTGTTGGTCTCTGAGTTTGGGTCTGTTTCTTCTTAATGCCTCCCATGCGGCGTATAGTTCTTTGAAGTTGGAAGATCTGTTCCTGATGTCTTCCGGCCATCGACCCTGTAAGATTCTGCCTTGTAGGTGGGCTCCCCAACCCCACAAACTGGCGTCTGTAGTGACCGTGACATAAGGAGAGGCTGACCATATTACTCCTATCTGAAGATTGCGAGATTGAGTCCACCAGGCGAGGGATTCTTTTACTGATCTCGGTAGAGATATTGATCTGTCCAGGGAAGTCTGAGATCGATCCCATACTGCCAGAATCTCCCTTTGTAAAGGTCTTGAGTGAGCTTGTGCCCATCTGACGCAGGTAATGCAGGCCCCAATACTTTCATAGCGTTTCTTATGGAACCTCGGTGTTTTGCCAGATCTTTTGCTAGACCTCTCATCACCCTCTGTTTCTCTTCCGGTAAATATGATATTCTGTCTCTTGAGTCTAGGAGAACACCCAAGAAGACCTTTCTCTGACTGGGTATTAGGTCCGACTTCCGCCAATTTATGGCCCAGCCTAATGATTCCAGAATGCTGATGCACCGGTCTCTGTGTCTGACAAGCGACTCTTCGGATTCTGCCACAATTAAAAAGTCGTCCAGGTATTTAACGATTATGGTTCCCAAGTTTCTTAGGTAGGCCACCACCTCCGCCATCAGCTTCGTGAATATTCGAGGAGCGGAGGCTAACCCGAAAGGGAGACACTGAAACTGGAAGTGGCAGGTCTGGGTTGGCAGTTTTATTGCAAACCGTAGGAGATTCTGAGATGACTGATGAATAGGGACCTGGTAATAAGCACTCTTTAGGTCTAAAGTGCACATAACTGCTCCTCTGTCTATAAGGTGGACTGCTGAGTGGACTGATTCCATCCGGAATCTTTTGTATCTGACCCAGCGATTTAGCGATTTTAAATTTATGATAGTGCGGGTCTCCCCTGATGGTTTTGTTATGGTAAACAGGGAAGAGTAGTGACCCCTGCCTACTTCTGCCTCTGGTACCGGAACTATCACCGAACAGTCGATCAACTCTTGAAGGTTTAGCCACATAGCTGAATCTGGAAGGACTAGAGTAGGGGAGACGTATCTCTCGGGGGGAGAAGTAAAGCTCTATGCGGTAACCTCCTGCAATGGTATTGCGTACCAACAGATTCTCGGTGATCTGAGCCCACTTTGCTGCGAATAGGCGAAGTCTCCGCCCGATAGATATGGCGTCATTGTCTCTTGTTCTTACTGTATGAACTAAAAAAGGTACTTTTGCTTTTCCCTGCCTGGGTCTGAGAACTCCTGTAGGATCCTCTATTTGACCTACTATGGGTTCTAGAGTCATAGCGTTTTCCCTGAAAGGATCCTCTACGAAAGGACTGAAGACGCTTAGCTTTCTCCTCAGGAAGTCCCTTTTTTTTTCGTCAGATGCTGACTCTAGAATATTGTCTAAGGCATTTCCAAACACCCTTGCTCCGGAAAAGGGAATGGAACATAACTTTGCTTTAGAAGCAATGTCTCCTGACCAAGATTTCAACCAGACAGCTCTCCTAGCAGCGTTAGAAAGGGAACTGTTTCTGGCTGAAAATCTAACCGATTCAGCCGACATATCCGCTAGGAATGCTGTGGCTGATTTCATGACAGGAAGGGAGGCTAGAATGTCAGACCTAGGAGTCTTATTAGATAATTGTTCTTCTAGCTGCCCTATCCAAAAAGACATGGATCTAGCAACAGACGTGGCCGCGATATTCGTTCTAATCAGTGCCGCCGACGCCTCCCAAGCTCTCTTTAGTAAGATGTCGGCCTTCCTGTCCATTGGGTCACGCAGATTAGATGAGTCTTCGAACGGGATGGCCGTCTTTTTTGCGACTCTGGCAATAGAACTGTCTATTTTAGGAGTCTCTTCCCAAAGTTTAATTTCCTCAGGGTCAAAAGGCAGTCGACCCTTGAAATCTCGTGAAAGTACTAGTCGCCTTTTGGCGTTCTTCCACTCTTCCAGAATCATACTTTTAATATGTTCACTAACAGGGAATACCGTCTGCTTTTGGGCCGTAAGGCCGCCAAACATTAAGTCCTGTCTAGACTGCGGTTTGGGAGTGTCCTCAATCTGCATAGTAGATCGTACAGACTGGATTAAGTTATTAGTGTCCTCTGCCTGAAATAGGAATTTCCTATTCCAGTCCTGGACCTCGGGTGGAATTTGTCCTTCCTCGTCGGAAATGATGTCTTCTACGTCTGATCCGTCCTCTGAACTGAAGTCCTGGGCCCCCTGTTCCGTCTCCCACCTGGGTCGCTTACGACCGGGAGAGCTAGGTGTCTGTTGAGATATGTATGACATAGACGCCTGGACCTCCTCACGAATCATGTGACGCATCTCCGTCAAAAGTGAGGGTTGCTCATCCCTTAACACCTTGGAGGTACAGGTAGTACAGAGGGTCTTGTCGCTATCGGAGAGCTTCACGTGGCAAACCGGGCATCTGGGAGATTTAGCGGATGCCTTGCCCGTCTTTTTTACTGTTAGGGGGGCTGTCGGGGCTCCTTTGTCCTAAATGACAAAGTGTAGTGTCCGTCAGTATGTCAGAAACTTAGGGACCTTCAGTCAGGGTGGTCTGCGCAAAGCGCACTTACCCCTCCCCCGTCAGCCGCATCTGTCTAAATCAGGCACAAGGTAGGCTGTACACTCTCCGGTGACAAGCGTCTGCTGCAGGATTCCTTCTTCCCTGAAGCCGGCAGCCTGCACACTTCAGAGTGAAACCGGCGTTCTAACGCTGGGCGCCGCAATCTTTGTGACGTCACCGGAAGTGTGGGACCGGAAGTGACGTCGGCGTCTGTCGGGATCGCTCCAGGCGTCGCAAAAGAGGACGCCGCATTACCTGCCCGCAGAGCCTCAGCGCCGCCACCGCCTGGTCCGGGACGAGAGCCTCCCCCTGGGAGGAACGTCCCCCTCCGGGAGCCTGGTCCTGCTCCCGGCCTTTGGGGCGGAGGGACTCCCCTCTGGGAAGTTTCAGCCCTGGGCCGCTTGACAGGGGGAAGGATCCGGCAAGCCTCACGATCCCCCTGAGCCCGGTAAGACTCGTGCGTCCCTTCCATGCAGGGACAGGAAAAACACTGAGGGATGGGGGACGGGGTGGGCCGTATAAACTCTCGTGTGTTTCCTGTCCCAGCATGGAGGAGGAGGACGTCCCCATGGTGCTGTCAGGAGGGACGTCCTGGGAAAAGACCAATTTGGTGTCATTGCCAATGCTTCATCCACACACCCGTTCCTTGGGTCAAGTAGCATGAATCAGTGCGTCCTCTCTGTCATGTATCAACAGTTCGAATTGGTGAAGGTGTAACATTGGTGTGGAGAACATTTTCTTGGCAGTTTCATGGCAGCTGCTTACCCTATGGTAGGATTCTTTCAGCAGTAGAGTGCACAACGTCACAAAGGCTGTATAGCCATGTATTGGTTCAAAAAATCTAAAAACAAATGTATCTTGCCTCTCTGCCAATAACGGTCCCCAGACTCATAACATATAGGCCCCGTTAATTAAGACCTGCAATTTTTCTTGAAGAAGAGGCGTGTTGGAGTCAGACACTCCTGATTCATGAAGAGAAATACACCTCATGAATCGGGAGCATCTGACAAGTGACGTGCGCCTCATCAGAAATCTTACTTCAGTCTATGGAGTAAGATTTTTGGTGTAGGGAATGCCACAGCTAATCCTGAATTAGACGAGCTGTGTTGTCACACCCCAACTCGACTCATTTTGGATTTGTTGAGAGAAGCTGGTATGAAAACGCCAAAAGTCTCAACATTTTTGCCACTGTTCAACTCAATTTATGCCAGAATTCTGACAAAATTGCTCTAATGAATTGGGGACAAAGAATATTTCTGTAATCGAATAGAATGGGCTATACAGAGCATGTACGTACCGCCGCTTAATTTGCTGCAACGTTGAGAACCATCCTCTCCGCAGTATTCTTGTAGAACAATTTCAACATCTTAGCAGAATCCATGACATGATAGTTTTAGCCTGGTAGATATAAACTTTGCACACACAAACGATCTTACAATTGCCCCTAGGATGGTCCCAGCTCTCTTCAATAAATCCCATGTAAGTGAATATAGGAAAGATGCGTATCTTCGTACCGTGTTAGCCAGTAGATAGAAAAATATTTAGAATTGAGAGTCCTCAGTGGTTGATACCTTTTAATGGCTAACCTGATGAAGAGACCTGAGTAGTCTCGAAAGCTTGCAATTTATCATCTTTTCAGTTAGCCATTAAAAGGTATCAACCACTGAGGACTCTCAATTCTAAATATGTAAGTGAATATGCAAACAATGTTGTTTTTTTTAGCATATTCCGCCTGGAATCTTCCTGAAAAAGTTTTGCAAAAAATGAACATAGTGCGAAATAATGTCATTTACATTGCTGTGTGCATGCTGCATTTTTTGCTACCTCTTTCAGCAGCAGATGGAAGGAAGAGAGCCACACTAGTCATTACTAGTGGGTAGGCGGAGCCCAGATGAGATAGACACCTCAGATTAAAAAGAGTGTTGACCGGCCCCTCCAGCTCGGGCTCCTCCTACTCAGCTCTCCAGTTTTCAATTTGAGGTCAGAGAAGATAGTCGCTGCTGGAAGCAGCTCCTCAGAAGATTTTATTATTTTTTATCGGACAAGAGACTTGGATCACCAAATGTGGTCTAGAGGTCTCAGGGGTCTCAGCGCTGCTGGACCCCCCCTCTCCCTTGGCGGATCTGTATTACCCTATATGGTGGTCCCTGCAGAACCCTGCCGGCCCGGGGGGATGAGGATGGCTTCCCTGGCGGGGACGCAAACCGCGCTGCAGGGGTCACTGCATTCCCCGCCCTGGGGGAAGCATAAGCATAGCGCCAGAAACCCCTGGGGGTCCCTGTGGCGCTTCGGCTGGTGAGTACTCCACATTTTAATATGTGTTTGAGTGTTTTCAGCGACTGCTGCGGCAGTCGCTGTTACAGTATACATGCGGTGACTGGTGTTTTTTGTCCGCAGGTGGATGCCTGCAGGACATAGGAACGGGGGAGAGAGGAGCTGCGCGCCTTTTTTATTTAAATTTTGCGCCGCTCTGAGCGCGCGCTTTACGGCAGTGTCCTTTTCTGGCTTCTCTCATGAAGCACACGGAGGCACAGCGCGGCGGCCATTACTGACAGGCTGAAAGCTCCCTCGGACATCGCTCTCCTCCCCTTTCGGCAGCACTGCACCGCGACCAGCTGGGTGAGTCGCTTCTTCCCGTCTAGGGCAGAAGCTTAACCCCTTCACCCCCACAGTGCGGGCGCCTTTCTGAGGCACAAATGGGTGGCAGACTGCGCTGCCTGCAGCTGTTATCTCATAAGGAAGCTCGCACACCTTTTCAATAAAGAGGTTGTGGGGAGTCTGCGACAGTAATACTGCCACTATACGTTCCTGCTAACGACGACGCATACTATGCGATCGTTTGTGTAACCATTTTTAATGTCGCTAGTAGCTGCCAATCTGGGCGATTTCATTAACAACGCATAAGCGGTTAACGATCCCCTTAATGACTTTGGCGGTCATTGCGATTTACTAACAGCGCAATTTTGTAGCGATCTTGTGAACGTTTCTTGTAAGTGTGGCATAGCTGTCCTGTAGCTGCTGCCTTATAAGAGGCACTTGGGGCTCGCACACCCTTTTCATTATTAAGGTTGTGGGGAGTCTGCGACTTTAACCCCTTCTTAGGCGGTTAACTCTTAATGGGGGACAGCTGGGGTAGCTCTCTCCTTAAGAGCTTTAACCCTTCAGCGTTCGTTTTTTCTTTAAGAAACCACACTTTCTAGTTACTGACAGGTTTAACCTGCCATATACTGTGCAACCGTCTCCAAGATCAGCTACAGGATCAGTCTCACGTATTATGACGCGCAGACCTGGACGGCGTCAAGCGCAGTGGTCGGAGGTTCCAGTGGTGTCAGAATGGAGGCCCTCGCTAGTTTCTATTGATGGCCTGTCTGATTTTCTATTATTGAGTGTCAGCTAGATCTCTCATGCCAAGGAAGCGACACAAGCGGTGCCTTCCTTCCCGCGTAATGAAAATGTCCGATTCGGACAAGGAGGATCGGCAGGGACACTCTGCCTCTCTTTTGGGCCGTAAAGAGGTTTTTATTGGAGGCGTTACAGTTACCGGAGGAGGTATCTGGACGTCCTGGTAAGTCGGCCCGGATGTTTTTCAATCACGATCAAGCTTTACCATCACTGGATGAGCTTAATGGGGCAGTGGAGAAGGAGCGCCTGTGTCCAAAAAATTGAGACACCGTATCCGTGTTCTACGGAGTTGATGGATCCTTCTCCTGAAGTGGATGTCCCTTTATCCCAGCTTAGTAAAATCCTCCTGTTAAGGGGAAGGCGAGTCTGCAGGACCCGCTGGACAAAAAAAAAAAACGTAGATGGCAGAAAAATCCATCTGCGAGGCCGCGGATCATGGATTCAGTATTAAGGATCCATGTGTGCTTGTAAAGTTTCCCTGAGCCGTTGGACCGTCTACGGACGGAGTGGCAAGGTGGATCTCCTCTATCGAGGTAGATGGGCTTTTCCAGTTGTTGGAGGATACTGCATCACTGCTATCCAGGGCGCAATCCTCGGCAGTCACAGTCAGAAGAGCACTGTGGCTTAGACAGTGGACCGGGGACGCGGTTTCCAAGCAGGGTTTGCTATCTTTAGCTTGCAAGGTGGTCAGCTATTTGGACCTGACCTCACGGAGCTGATTGCCAAGGTAAAGGCAAAAGAAACAGCTTTACCGCAGCGCAGAGCTGTGACTTCTGCATCTGGCAGGACTAGTGCCGGTAGTTGTCGGCGGTCCTTTCGGTCCAGGGGATGATTCAGTCAGCCCTCTGGGGTTCGGGTCGTCCCTCTCTTTTTAAAAAAAAAAAAAGGGGAATTCTCATAAATTCCGCATATCCTGGAAACAGAACTTCCGTTAAGACAAGCGGGAAGCTGGTAGAAAGCCCGCTAAGGCGGACTGACGCCTGGGTCTCACTCGAGCGCTCTCGAGTGGGGGGTCGTTTACTCCAATTCAAACCGACTTGGGCTTCCCGCATGTCAGACGCCTGGGTGACACGGGTTGTGTTGGCAGGCTACTTCATAGAGTCTCTTTCTCAACCCCCAGACAGTTTTTTTTTGTCAACCTCGCGTTCCGTCAGAGCCCGAGCTTTTTTGCCGCTCTGCTGCGGGAGGTAGATTCCCTTCTGCAGAAAGGTGTGGTGGTGCCGGTTCCGCCGGAGGGCCGGGGAAGAGGGTTTTATTCTAACCTCTTTGTGGTCCCCAAAAAAGAGGACAAATTTCGGCCCATTCTGGATCTCAAAAGATTGAATCGGCATGTCCACGCCAGGAAATTCCGCATGGAGTCGCTTCGCTCCGTTTTGGCGGCCCTGTCGCAGAACGCTTTTTTGGTGTCAATCGACATTCGCGACGCTTATTTGCACTTCCCAATCGGAAGGGCCCACCAACGCCTCCTTCGTTTTGCCATAGGTCAGGACCATTACCAGTTTGTGGCTCTGCCATTCGGGTTGGCCTCAGCGCCCAGAGTTTTTACAAAAATTTCTGGCGCCTCTCATGGCATTTCTTCGAAGACAGGGGGTTTCGATTCTTCCCTACCTGGACGACCTTTTGATTGTGGCGTCCTCAAAGGAGGAGGCAGTGACTGCTTGCAATCTATCCCTTCAGCTCCTGGAGGACTTCGGGTGGCTGGTCAGTTGGGAGAAGTCGTCTCTGGAATCGTCGCAGTCAATCCTGTTCTTTGGGGATGCATTTCGACACGGTACGAGCAGTGGCGTCTCTGCCTCCAGACAAGCAAGCATGTCTCCTTCGACATGTACAGGTTATGAAGTCTTCGACAGCGATGTCTCTTCGAGGGTGTATGCGCCTTCTGGGTTTGATGGTGGCCCATGGAGCCACTTCCGTTTACGCAGTTTCATCCTAGGGCCCTCCAAAGGCTCATTCTGAGCCGTTGGGATCGATCGCAGACTTCGCTAGATTGCAGTCTCATCATCTCCCACAGGGTGCGAGAGTCTCTAGGATGGTGGTTACGTCCGGAAGCGTTATCCCTGAGGAAGTCTTTCCTCCCTCCGAGGTGGTCGGTCATAACCACCGATGCCAGCCTGACGGGCTGGGGAGGTGTCTGGACGATCTCTGGATTCAGGGAGTATTGTCGTCGGAGGAGTCTCCTGCCGATCAACATCCTGGAATTGAGGGCAATTTTCCTTTGCCTCCAACACTGGACGGTCCCTTTAAGCGCTCTGTCAGTCCGAGTGCAGACAGACAATGCGACGGCGGTCGTGTATATCGACCATCTAGGCGGGACAAGGAGTTCCAGGCTCATGGTGGAGGTTTCTCGGATCCTGGTATGGGCCGAGACCAGAGTGCCAGCCTTCTCTGCGATCCACATTTCAGGAGTTCAGAATCACGGCAGACTTTCTCAGTCGCGAGAAGATGGATCCCGGAGAATGGAGTCTTCATCCGGAGATTTTTGCACTGCTGTGCTCCCGTTGGGGAACTCCCCAAGTGGATTTGATGGCATCCAGGTTCAATGCCAAGTTACCGATTTTCATGTCCAGGTACAAGGACCCGAAGGCTGTGACGGTGGATGCTCTGGTGGCTCCGTTGGACCAATTCGAGCTAATCTATGTGTTCCTGCCAATACCCTTACTTCCTCTGGGGTGGTGTCGGATCAGACTGGAGAGAATCCCGGCTATGTTGATAGCCCCAGATTGGCCAAGCAGAACGTGGTTCTCGACACTGGTGTCGCTTCTGACAGCGCCTCCTTTTCTATTTCCTCTTCGCCCGGACCTGTTAACCCAAGGGCCCGTTCGTCATCCGGACCTGAGGTCTCTGCGTTTGACGGCGTGGCTCTTGAGACCGAAATATTGACCTTCAAGGTTTTTCAGCCAAAGTCATTGCCACTTTGCGGGCTGCCAGAGGTCCGGCTACTACTAGGATTTATCACAAAGTCTTGGGAAGCCTTCTTTTTGTGGTGTTCGGGTTCTTCAAGGAACCCGAGGATTCTTTCCATTCCCAATTTGTTGGCTTTTTGCAGTACGGGCTGGACAAGGGTTTGGCAGTTAGCACTCTGAAGGGTCAGGTTCTGCCCTGCTTTTGCTTTTCGGAAGGTTATCGCCTCGCGTAGGGACGTACGTTCCTTTTTTCGCGGAGTAACCCGTCAGTTTCCGCCGCGGAGGCACCTGTGTCGCCTTGGCGGCTCAATCTTGGATTGTATTGGAAGCTCTTCAACATGGGCCTTTTGAGCCTATGGACTCTGCTAGCTTTTCTTTGCTATCTTGGAAGGTTGCCTTTCTAGTGGCGGTTACCTTTTTGAGAAAGGTTTTTCTGAGTTGGCGGCTCTTTCTTACTTGCCTCCTTTCCTGGAGTTTCACCCGGATCGCATAGTACTTCGCACACGGGGCGACTTCCTACCTAAGGTGCCCTCGCTCTGTCCGGAGCCGAGGAATGCGAAGGAACGGGCCTTGCACAAATTGGATTTGGTGCAGGTTTTGAAGTTCTATTTGTTTATTACTCAAAATTTTCGGAAGTCGGAACTCTCTGTGATTCCAGCAGGTCGTCAGCGTGGTCAACGAGCTTCAAAGGACTCTATAGCTCGTTGGTTTCGGTCGGCCTTTTTAGAGGCTTACCGACTTAAAAGCGAACCTTGCCCGATTAAGATTCAAGCTCACTCCACGAGGGCTGTGGCTTCCTCGTGGGCCTTTCATCAAGGGGCTTCGGCAGCTCAGCTCTGCCGAGCGGCGTCCTGGCGTTCCGTCCACACGTTTATAAAGTTTTATAAGGTGGACGTCAGTGCTTCCGCTGCTGCAGCCTTAGGACGTAGGGTCCTGCAGGCGGCTGTAGTTTAAAGTTCTAGTTAACTTGTATTTGGCGCCTGTTGCGCTTTTATCTAGGTTGTTGGGATTCTGCCTATTTTGGTTTTTTTCCCACCCTTAATTTTTGGACTGCTTTGGGACGTCCCACTAGTAATGACTAGTGTGGCTCTCTTCCTTCCATCTGCTGCTGAATGACGGATTTTGGTAAGAACTTACCTGTAAAATCCTTTTCAGCGAAGCAAGGAAGAGAGACACAGCTCCCTCCCATGGCAGAAGTGTGTTGATGTTTTCAGATGCGGCGTGACCCTTCTCTGATAGCGATTATCTGGGCTGAGGTCGACGCGCTAAGGCTCTGTTCCAGCATCGCCAGCTCATCGCAGTGATCAGGTCCAGTGAGTAGTACCTGGAACTGTGTGGTTTTTTGCCTACATGCATGCATAACCTGTATTCTTGTGTTTTTTTCTCTGAATTCCTTCAGAAGGGGTTATGTTGCTCCGCTGGTGATATTGCTCTTCCCTAAGCTTGTGTACAACTGGAGAGCTGAGTAGGAAAAGCCCGAGCTGGAGGGGCCGGTCAACACTCTTTTTAATCTGAGGTGTCTATCTCATCTGGGTTCCGCCTACCCACTAGTAATGACTAGTGTGTCTCTCTTCCTTCCTTCGCTGAAAAGGATTTTACAGGTAAGTTCTTACCAAAATCCGTCTTTTAACCACTTCAGGGTTCGGAAACCTTAAATCAGTTAATAGAAATTGCATGTTCATTCTTTGAGCGGCTTTGTTTACCACTTTGCTTCATGCCCTTTTCATTAAGAGGCGTGGGTCTCTTTATGAATCCGAAGCACTACAAACCAGATCGCTCCCCTCAACAAGACCGACGTTGAAACCTGCTGCTCTTCATGAATCTGGCCTCAGTGTACATACACCTCCACTCAGGGACGTACATAAAAATCATGAGGCCCCATAGCAGAAATTCTTTCCCCTCCTCCCAAAGCAAAAAATTATATATAATATCAGTAGGGTACCTCTGGCTGGCATATGGAGGGCTGTGCGGCCCTCCCCACACCATTACTGACCCACTGCATGCTGGATTATGTTGCAGGCAGCAAGAACGTTCTCCACGGCGTCTCCAGACTCTGTCATGTCTGTCACATGTGCTTAGTGTGAACCTGCTCTCATCTGTGAACAGCACAGGTCACCAATGTCGACTCTGTCAATCTTGGTATTCTCTGGTGAATGCCAATCGCCCTGCACAGTGTTGGGCTGTAAGCGCAACACCCACTTGTGGAATTTTGACCCTCATACCACCCTCATGGAGTCTGTTTGACAGTTTGAGGCGGACACATGGATGTTAGTGGTCTGCTGGAGGTCATTTTTCAGGGCTCTGACACTGATCCTCCTGTTCCTCCTTGCACAAAGGAAGAGGTAGTGGTCCTGCTGCTGGGTTGTTGCTCCTATGGTCATCTCCACGTCTCCTTGTGTACTGGCCTATCTTCTGGTATCTGCTCCATGCTCTGGACACTGTGCTGACAGACACAGCTACCCTTCTGGCCATAGCTCACATTGATGTGCCATCCTAGATGAGCCGCACTACCTGAGCAACTTCTGTGGGTTGTAGACACTGCCTCATGCTACTGTACTTCTAGGAGTGAGAGCAATGACAAAATGCAAAAGTGACCAAAACAGCCAGAGAGGATGAGAACAGAGAAATGGTTTTTGGTCACCACCTGCAGACCCACTCCTTTATAGTGGTAGTCTTGCTAATTGCCTATCATCATTTCTATCTCTAATCTGTTCTGTTTGCACAACAGCAGGAAAAATTGATTCCCAATCAGTGATGCATCACAACTGGACAGGTTGATTTCACAGGAGTGTGAATGACTTGGAGTTACATTGTGTTGTCTAAGTGTTGCCTTTATTTTTTTTGAGCAGTGTATTTTTTATATTAGGTAGGGACACAGATGAGCATACACAGTCGTTTTCCTCTTATTGAAGCCCCTAGATTGCCCTTTCATTGCCCCCATAAAGTATGATGCCAATAAGTGTCCCCACGAAACACATTACAATACCCCAAAAGTGTATTCTTCCACAATACCCTCCACAGACAGTATGGTGACACTATTGTACCCCCCTCCTCCCTCAACTCTCCCCGCCAAAATATGGTGACACCCCCCCAAACTGTATGGTCACACAGCACTCCATACAGTATGGCCCCATCATAAACATCCACACTGTATTATGGCCCCAACCCAACCCTCTAGACTGCATAGAGGCCCATACACAGCCCTTTACACAGCATGATAGACCCTACAAAAAGCTTCACAATGTATAATTGCTTGCATACGGTACAATGGCCCCCACACAGCTATGCAAACAGTACAATGTCCCCCCACAGAGCCCTGTAAACAGTATAATGGCCCTCCACATAGCCCTGCAAACAGTATAATGGCACCCCCATGTAGACCTGCAAACAGTGTAATGACCACTACATAACCCTCCAAATAGTATAATGGCTCCCAGATAAACTTCCAAATACTATAATGGCCCTCCACATAGCTCTCCTAATAGTATAAAGCAGGGTTCTCCAACTCCAGTCCTCAAGGCCTACCAACAGGTCATGCATTCAGGATTTCCTTAGTATTGCCCAGGTGATAATTGCATCACCTGTGCAATACAAAGGAAATCCTGAAAACATGACCTGTTGGTGGGCCTTGAGGACTGGAGTTGGGGACCCCTGGTATAAAGGACCCAACATAGCCCTACAAATAGCAGAAAAGCCCTACAAACCCACTTATTCCTCCATACAGTATAATGAGCCCCACATAGTCCTCCATACATTATAATGGGCCCCACATAGTCCTACGTACAATATTATGGGCCTCACATAGTTCTTTATACAGTATAATGGGCCCCAGATAGTCCTCCATTCAATATGGGCTCAAGACCGTTTCCAATACAGTTTTATGGGCCACATATAGTCCTAAATAAAGTATAATGGGCCCCACAAAGTCCTCCATACATTATTATGAGCCCTTCCTAGTCCTCCTTACAGTATTAGACGCCATATAGTCATCCATACAGTTTTATGGGCCCCATATAGTCCTCCATACAGTATTATGGGCCCCATGTAGTCCTCCATACTGTTTTATGGGTCCCATATAGTCCTCCATACTGTTTTTTTTGGGATCCACATAATCCTCTATACTGTATTATGTGCCCCACATAGTCCTCCATACAGTGTTATGAGCCCCATATAGGCCTCCATACAGTATTATGGGCCCCACATTACAAATAAATACTCCCCTCTCCCCATTCTGTGCTGCTCCAGTCTCTGCAGCGCGTCTTCTGACCCTACACTGCTCAGCACAGCACTCAGATGCAGAGGGGGAATGATGAGAGAGGGAGTATCAGCTGACTGCTCTCTTTCCCATGATTATATTCACCTGTATAGGCATTCTGGACCAGGATGCCTATATAGTTGAAAGTGCAATGTCTGGCTGGGGGCGGCACAGTGTCAGCGCTGGCACCAGGCCCCATCTTGACTCACGGGCCCCATAGCGGCTTCATGTCTGCTGCCATTGGCGGTATGCTACTGCCTCTACTTTTTAATTAACTCCACCGTTCTGCCAGTAAGGTTTTTGCTCACTGCATGGAGACTATAACACGTGTGACCAGGAATGAATGATGTAGGCTTGCGAATACTGTGTCTACCAGGATGGTGTATGATACGTGTATCTGAAAGTTCATGCCAAGGCAAACAATTTTGAGGAATCTGCTGAGGATATCTTTAGCTCTTTGTGGCTCGGCTATGAGCTCAGCTGTCAGGTTCATGCCTACTGAACTAATAACTATGTCTCATATTAATTGCTATTATACTTAATGTACTAAGAAAGTAATTGACTCTTCTGTAAATGTTACAAGTGAACTTATTTTTTTCCCCTTAGCTGATGCTTAAGAGTCTGTAGAATATGGTACAGGCCATGGTTTATTTGGCAAATAAAAAGGTCGTAGGTAAAGACTAAATCAAGCATGTGTCTGTATAGGGATTAAAGTGACAGTCAGGTTCATCAGTGTGGTTAACTGCTAGGAAGTGCTGATGGAGGGGGCGAGGATCCGCTGTCCGGCCTCTACCACCGGTACTTAAGGTGTACCAGGCTGTGTTAGTGCAATAGGCACACACAGGAAGCTGTTTACAGTAAGAACAAAGCAGTAGAATAAATTTATCACAGGGAAATATGATGACCGCTTCCCTTTAAAATTCTACTGAGATGAAAAAAAGTCCAGTTATTGTTAATATCTCACTGCTGATTCATTGTTTACTTTTCGAATAGTTATTTTCTTCCTATATCGAATTTGTTTAATGAAGTTTTACTCATTTTTCTTTTCTAAGGGAAACTGTAATATACAAGCTAACCAACTGCTGCCGGAGAAGTTCCACTGTGTCCTACAAATACACCAAGGTAAAAACCATTAAAATCCTTCATTAGCCTCTCGCACAAATAACATTTACACTGGCATTATATCAGTGTTTGTTTCCAAAGATGCAGGAACTCAAGGCTTAGATTTTTTTTTGTGAGTTAAATGATAACATAAAAACCAAATCTCTCAGGTCGTATTATGTACAATTCCTATTTTGGAAATTAGTAATTACGAGAGAACAGTAAACCACAATTATATCATTCTTTATTTCATCCCAATTTTGCAAGAGAATTTTTTTTTCTTTTTTCTTTTTTTTTTAAAATCCCCACTCTACAACCATAGATTTTTTTTTAATTCAACATAAATGGGATAAATTAGGGCTGCTTGGGGGAAAAATTCAGCAATTCCGTCAGTTCAGTGTGCTGTAAAAATGACGTATTTAACTTTATTCTGTGGTTGAGTACAATTACAGTGATTCCAAATATATAGATTTTTTTTAAATTGTTGATTAGTGTTTTAAGTTGACTAGTAGTTTTTGTTTGATCCCTGGAACAATACATCATTATATTTTTGTATTGTAGTAGACAATTCGGTCAGGGTTCTCCTATCTATTCTATTATTTCTAAACACTGTTTTTTGGTGATTACTCTGTATCTCCGTTCATACTCCACCCACACACACAAATGATAAACCATTTGAAAGGTAAACTTGCCCCCTACAGCAAGAAAATAGCCAAACAAACCACACATCCACTATTTGATCACAAAATACAGTTTAAACATTAATTTTCATAAATCTGCAGTAAGGAAAAATGACCTGCAGGTGGCACCACACTACCCCAAGGCACACTACCAGAAAGCTGCTTACAGACATCACAAAAAAATCCAAACATTTGACTTGGGGGCTTTCCAGCTTGCCGAACTGCTTGCCCAGCCTATTTTAGCCAAATTGGAGGATTGCATGCTTCACTGCAGGTGAGGCACATATGCAAACACATTTGTAAACATGCACTGCCTATTGAATTGCACACTTGCTCCGTTCATACTCCACCCACACAAACAAATGATACACCATTTGAAAGGTCAAATTATCTGTGGGTGGCAGCACACTACCCCAAAGCACACTACCACAAAGCTGCTTACAGACATCACAAACATTTGCCTTGGGGTTTTTCCAGCTTGCCCAAGTGCTTGCCCAGCCTATTTCAGGCACATTGGAGGATTGCACACTTCACTGCAGGTGAGTCACATATGCAAACACATTTGTATACATGCACTGCTTTTTCGCTGATTACTTCGCCCCACATACACACACAAATGATACACCATTTGAAAGGTAAACTTGCCCCCTTCAGCAAGAAAAGAGCAAAACAAACCACACATCCACGATTTTATCACTAAATACAGTTTAAACATTTATTTTCATAAACCTGCAGAAAGACACAATGACCTGCAGGTGGCGCCTCAACCGGAAGACATTTTTTGGCCTCTACTTATCAAACCAATTTATTTTATTATTTGACCAGCTTGCTTTTTCTGAAATTGTCTGCGCCCCCGATGACCAATGTGCGAAAATTTAGCACGGGCCAAGCTAGTTCATTATAATTTTTATTAAAGGGAAGCGTATTTCATACAGTTGTGAGTTTTTGTTTTTTTTTTTGTAACGTACTAATGTTTGTTTATAGCAAATACAAAATGTTTTATTTTAGTTTTGACAATAAAAATGATCTGATTTATAAAAAAAAAAAAAAAAAAAAAGATGAACCCATCATCCACTTATTGCTGCCCATACCATAGGCTGCAAGAATCGGAAACTGGTTGCACAATTGCATCCAGTTATGTTTACTCCAAGTATGATTTCTATGAAAAGCTGCATCGTTTCAAAGTAACACATGCCTCACTGCAATCACACATCCAGTGGTTTGCCCGTATTTCAGACTGACGAGTTCTCCTTAAACAAACATTACTTAGCCTACCCTAAAAATTTTACCTGATATCATTAATTTAAAAAAATGAAGAAAACTGACCTTAGAGGGGTTTTCCCACAAAATTAGTTTTAAATAACATTTTAATCAATAGATCTTGGAATAATAATAATTTCCACAATTTGATGTATTTAAAAAAAATGTTCCTGTGCTGAGATAATCTTATCAATGTGCCCCTGCTGTGTACTGTGTAATGGCTGTGTCTCAGCACAGGAACATGGCTGTGTCTGACTGTACAGGAACATGGTCTGATCATGCCACATCTCCTGGGCAGGGGAGGACACAAAAGAGAGTATACAGACATTACACTATGGGAAATTATTCTTTTACTGAGGCAAAACATTTCACTGTTTTTAAGTAATGTTTTACCTCACAGAAAGAATCAGCTGTGATCCCCTGCTGTAATGTCTGTATTCTCTTTTGTGTCCTCCGCTGCCCAGGAGCTGTGGTATGATCAAACCATGTCCATGTACGGTCAGACACAGCCATGTTCCTGTGCTGAGATAATCTTATCAATGTGCCCCTGCTGTGTACTGTGTACTGTTTAGGCACATCAGGCTATCCAAACGCGACATGGGAAGCACGGTGGCTCAGGGGATAGCACTGCAGCCTTGCAGCGCTAGAGTCCTGGGTTCGAATCCCACCAAGGACATCTGCAAGGAGTTTGTATGTTCTCCCCGTGTTTGAGTGGGTTTCCCCCGGGTACTCCGGTTTCCTCCCACACTCCAAAAAAAAAAAACATACTGATAGGGAATCTAGATTGTGAGCCCCATGGGGGACAATGACGATAATGTGTGCAAACTGTAAAGCGTTGCGGAATATGTTAGCGCTATATAAATTTAAGATTATTATTATTATCTCGATTCCAGCCAATTTTGGTTTGAAAAAGTTAAATGACGCTCCTTCCCTTCCGAGCTCTGCCGTGAGCCCAAACAGTGGTTACCCCCCAAATATGGGGTATCAGCGTACTCAGGGCAAATTGGACAACAATGTTTGTGGTCCAATTTCTCCTGTTACCCTTGGGAAAATAAAAAAATTGGTGACTAAAAGATTTTTTTTTGTGGGAAAAAAATAGGATTTTTTATTTTCATGCCCTGGCATTATAAACTTGTGTAAAGCACTTGGGGGTTCAAAGTGCTCACCACAGATCTAGATAAGTTCCTTAGGGGGGCTAGTTTCCAAAATTGGGTCACTTGTGGGGTGTTTCCTCTGTTTAGGCACATTAGGGGCTCTGCAGACTGAACATGACACCCATCAATGTCTGCATTCCAAAACATCATTATTTCCTTTCTGAGCCCTGCCGTGTGCCCAGTTTTCCCCCCACATATGGGGTATCGGCGTACTCAGGACAAATTGGACAACAACTTTTGGGGTCCAATTTCCTTGGGAAATACCAAAAATTGTGGACTAAAAAATCATTTTTGTGGAAATGTTTTTTTTTTTCACACCCAGGCATTATAAACTTTAGTGAAACACTTGAGGGTTCAAAGTGCTCACAACAGATCTAGATAAGTTCCGCAGGGGTGTGTTAGGGTTAGGTTTGTGGTTAGGGTTATGATTAGGGTTTGGATTAGGGTTAGGGTTGGATTTAGAATTGGGGGTTTCCACTGTTTAGGCACATCGGGTGCTCTCCAAACGTGACGTGGCGTCTGATCTCAATTCCAGCCAATTCGGCATTGAAAAAGTCAAACGGTGCTCCTTCCCTTCTGATCTCTGCCATGCGCCCAAACAGTAGTTTACCCCGACATATGGGGTATCAGTGTACACAGGAAAAATTGTACAATAACTCTCGGGGGCCAATTTCTTCTGTTACCCTTGGGAAAATAAAAAATTGGGGGCGAAAATATCATTTTTGTGGAATAAAATATGATTTTTTATTTTTATGGCTCTACGTTATAAACTTGTATGAAGCACTTGGGGGTTCAAAGTGCTCACCACAGATCTAGATAAGCTCCTTAGGGGGTCTAGTTTCCAAAATGGTGTCACTTGTGGGGGGTTTCCACTGTTTAGACACATCAGGGCTCTCCAAACGCGACATGGTGTCTAATCTCAATTTCAGCCAATTTTGGTTTGAAAAAGTCAAACGGCGCTCCTTCCCTTCTGAGCACTGCCGTGCGCCCAAACAGTGGTTTACCCCCACATATGGGGTATCGACGTACTCAGGAGAAATTGCACAACAGCTTTATCTGTCCATTTTCTACTTTTACCCTTGTTAAAATAAAAAAATTGTTTGTAAAAGATCATTTTTGTGACTAAAAAGTTAAATGTTAATTTTTTCCTTCCATGTTGCTTCAGCTCCTGTGAAGCACCTGAAGGGTTAATAAACTTCTTGAATGTGGTTTTGAGTACCTTGAGGGGTGCAGTTTTAATAATGGTGTCACTTTTGGGTATTTTCTGCCATATGGACCCTCAAAGTGACTTCAAATGTGAGGTGGTCCCTAAAAAAAATGGTTTTGTACATTTTGTTGTAAAAATGAGAAATCGCTGGTCAACTTTTAACCCTTATAACTTCCTAACAAAATAAAAATTTTGGTTCCAAAATTGTGCTGATGTAAAATAGACATGTGGGAAATGTTACCAACTATTTTGTGTGACATATTTCTGTTTTAAGGGAATAACAATTCAAAGTTTAAAAATTGCAAAATGTTCAAAATTTTCGCCATATTTTAATTTTTTCATAAAGAAACTCAAGTTATATCAAATATGTCACGAGAAAACATTCTCAAAATCGCGAAGCTCCGTTGAAGCGTTCCAGAGTTATAACCTCATAAAGAGAGTGGTCAGAATGGTAAAAATTGGCCCGTCATTAACGTGCAAACCACCCTTGGGGTTAAGGGTTAAAGAGCTATTCTGGCTCTGTTCGCTTGCACATAAAGAGCTAAGCAGGTCCAGTGACGGTTTGTCTACGGATAACTGCTAGGAATCGTGATGTTACTCACCCCACTCAACCTCAGATGAGGGAATGAGTAGGCCCTGACTACCACTTTAATAGGAGCAGACCGTGCTTGAACGATCAATGAAGCATTCTTTTGCTTGATGGTGATGAATCGGTAATAATTGCAATTGTGAAACAACCCATTTAAGGCTGGTTTTCTGGTAGCCTTCCATCCTAGTTATTGCAGTGTTTCAACTATTACCGTATTCTTCAAACTATAAGACACACTGGACCATAAGACGCAGCCCAAATTTTCACAAGAAAAATACTGAAAAAAAAAAAAATGCATCCAATGGGGGTCTGTTTTACAGACTGAATTCAGTTTACAGGGGTTGCATGGGGATCGACAGCGCTGGTGGAGCTGGGTCACAGGAGGTGTTTAGTGGTCCGGCAATGATCTTACTCCCATCCCAGGCTGGTGCGGCAGGTTCAGTAGTGCTCTGCCGACATTTTGTGAAAGCCCGGAGCCCCCCGCACGTCCATTGCTGCAATGCGGTGGCCTCTGGCGGCCATTTTCCTGGAGGTCAGCGCATTGCAGGAATAGAAGTGCAAGGGCTCCCAGGCATTCACAAAATGTTGGTGGAGCCCCTGCACCATCGAACCTTCCACATCAGCCTGGGATGGGAGTCAGATCATTGCCCTGCAGTGTCGGACCACCGAACACCTTCTCTTCACCAGCCCAGGGCCGGCAGAATCGCCTGACTCCTGCTGCCGCCACACTCCTGGTGAGTAC
>JARQOD010000005.1:436235567-436310029 GCA_033576555.1 Oophaga sylvatica | reverse complement strand
CGACGCCACGCGGCTTTGAATCCTGCGCCGCTCATTGGCTCAGCCGGCGGCAGCTCAGCCAATGAGCGGTGCCGCGTGCCTTGGAGCGGCACGGGATTCAAATCCCCCGCCAAAGCCGTGCGTGCACCGCTCATTGGCTGAGCCGCCTGTATGTTACATTTCAAATCCCCCGCCGGCTGAGCCAATGAGCTGTGCCACGCGGGATTCAAATCCCCCGCCAAGGCGCGCAGCACCGCTCA
Organism: Oophaga sylvatica; assembly: GCA_033576555.1. Lineage (NCBI taxonomy): Eukaryota > Metazoa > Chordata > Amphibia > Anura > Dendrobatidae > Oophaga > Oophaga sylvatica. The sequence goes on along the minus strand of JARQOD010000005.1, from coordinate 436,309,790 downwards.
TTGGCTGAGCCGCCCACCGGCTCAGCCAATGAGCGGTGTGGGATTCAAAACCCCTGCCACGCCGGCTGCAGGTTGGGAGGAGGGAAGTGTGTGGGCGGTGACTGTGTGTATGTACGGGGCTGTGTGTGTATGTATGTATGTGTATGCAGGCATCGTCCGATGGGACTACAAGACCCATCCGGCTATGCACTGACAGTGACTGACACATTAGCCAATGATGGGACAGTAGTAGTCCGATCATCCGGCTAATGTGTTGAATATAAAGAAAAAAAAATATTACATATAACATACAGAACATACACATAAGATATAACATACAGAACATATAACATACAGAACATACATTACGTACACATAACATACGGAAGATACAACATATAACATGCAACATATAACATACAGAACATAACAGATTAAATACTCACCAATCACCTAATCCCCGAAGCCATCGATCTCCTGTAATAAAAATAAAATAATAAACTAACATATACATTACCTTTCTGCCGTAGTCCAGTGATTTTTTTTTTTTTAAATCACATGATTTTTATTTAAAAATTGTCAGCATGAAACTTTGACACTACATTTAACTTTAGCATTTTGGGCCCTGTATTGTTCAACATCTTTATCAATGATTTAGATGAAGGAATTGAGGGTAAAATGATCAAATTTGCTGATGACACAAAGCTAGGAGGGATAGCTAATACAAGAGAAGAGAGAGAGAGGATTCAAAAAGATATAAATAAACTGGAGCAGTGGGCAGCAACTAACAGAATGGATTTTAACAGGGAAAAATGCAAAGTACTACACCTGGGCAATAAAAATGAAAAAAAGCATATACAGAATGGGAGGAATAGGGCTAAGTAACAGCACGTGTGAAAAAGACTTGGGTAGACTAATTGATCACAGACTGAACATGAGTCAACAGTGTGATGCAGTAGCAAAAAAGGCAAATGCAATTCTAGGATGTATCAACAGAAGCATACAGTCGATCACGTGAGGTCATTATTGCCCTCTACTCCTCTTTGGTCAGACCTCATCTGGACTACTGTGTCCAGTTTTGGGCACCACATTTTAAAAAAGACATCAACAAACTGGAGCAAGTTCAGAGAAGAGCCACCAGAATGGTGACCGGTCTGCAAACCATGTCCTATGATGAACGGTTACAGGATTTGGGAATGTTTAGCTTGCAAAAGAGAAGACTGAGAGGAGACTTAATAGCTGTCTACAAATATCTGAAGGGGTGTCACATTGTAGAAGGATCATCTTTATTCTCATTTGCACAAGGAAAGACTAGAAGCAATGGGATGAAACTGAATGGGAGGAGACACAGATTAGATATTAGAAAAAACTTTTTGACAGTTAGGGTGATCAATGAGTGGAACAGGCTGCCACGAGAGGTGGCGAGTTCTCCTTCAATGAAAGTCTTCAAACAGAGGCTGGACAGACATCTGTCTGGGATGATTTAGAGAATCCTGCTTTGAGCAGGGGTTGGACCAGATGGCCCAGGAGGTCCCTTCCAACTCTACTATTCTATGATTCTAATATAAACCATATTCAACCTGACAGGCGATATAACTGTTCTTACATCCTAAGTCCCCTACCTCTCCCCCCTTCCACCCTAACCCCATCCCTTTAAATCATTGCATATATCACACACCATGTCACATTTTGATTCCTTTTTTTCAAGACAACCACTTAAGATCCCTGTTTAAAGTACCAACGCAGAGGATCAAGGGCGCGTAGGTAGACGCATTCTTTCTCATAAGAGCCTCCGAAGCCAGGCCCGGATGCTCCATCCAGCCACCCCACACATTCTCAAACTGCATGTGTTGACCTCTTTTCGCATATATGTTCTGTTCCATCATAACAATAAAGTTAACCTTATTAATCAGTTCTTGTCTAACTGGCACTTTGTCATTCTAACCAGTAGGCCGCAATGAGCTTTCTGGCAGCATATAGGACTCTGACTATGGTCAGCTTCCCCCACTCATCAACCGCGATATCCTCCATGCACCCCAATACACACAGAGGGTTCCTGCCGTAGTCCAGTGATTAACGAATGTCCCACGATGATCTCCGGTGTAGAACACCGACATCGTGTGATGTCAGCGCTCTACACCGCCATCGCAATACACTGACCACAGAGGTAATCCTCCACTGTGTGTATCACTCCGCCCCCGGGAGAGAATGAGGTCACTGTCCATTCTCTCACTGGCAATGCTGGGTGAGAAAATTCCCACACAGTATTGCCATAAAGTGAGAGAATGAACTCCGGTAACCTCAGTGATGCACTGCAGGAGCCATTGTCTCCTGTCACTGCATCACTAGGAGACCCTACAGAGTAGTGAAATCCCCTGATGTCACTGTTCTATAGGGGAGATTGTCGTGGGACATTCGTTATTAATTGGACTGCGTCGGACAGGGAGTATATGGTTGTTTTATGTTTTTACTTTTTATTACAGGAGAACGAGGGCGTCGCTTGGATCTGTGCGTGCAATAAAAATATCAAAACCGTGTTGTGTTTTATTTTATTAAAATACTTTATTCTTATGCGTGTGCTTTATTTTAACCCTTTATTAATATAAGATTAATAATGGAGAGGCGTCTTATTGACGCCTCTCCATTTTTAACCGGGCTTAATGTCACCTTATAATAGCAAGGTGACATTAACCCCTTATTACCCCATATCCCACCGCTACACGGGAGTGGGAAGATAGGGCTAAGTGCCGGAATTGGCGCATCGTACAGATGCGCCAATTCTGGGGTGGCTGGGTGCTGGTATTTTTAGCCAGGGGGTTGTGCCAATATCCATGGCCCCTTCCTAGACTATGAATATCAGCCCGCAGCTGTCTGCGTAGCCTTTCTGGCTACAAATTACTGGGGGACCGCACGTCATTTTTTGGGGGGGTTCCCCTATTTTAATAGCCAGTAAAGTATAGCTGCGGGCTGATATTCATAGCTTAGGAAGCTCCATGGGTATTAACCCCTTCCCAGGCTAGAAATATTGGCCAGAGCCGTTGGCTTTCCCCCTCTGGCACAGAAAATTGCGCGGGAGCCCACGCCATTTTTTTTCTAATTTTTTTAAATTAATGATATTGCATGAAGATTTTGTGTGTGTGTCTTTAACTATTTATGTACTATTCTATCTATTATCTACCGTATATACTCGAATATAAGCCGAGATTTTCAGCCCATTTTTTAGGGCTGAAAGTCCCCCTCTCGGCTTATATTCGAGTCATATACCAGGGGGAGTGCAGCTGTCCTGTATACTCACCCCTCCGCCGGCCCGGTCTCTGCAGCCCCTGCTCTTCTCCCACGGTCCCGGCGCCAGTATTCAGCCATCAGTGGTACCGCTCATTAAAGTCATGAATATGCACATATTCATGACTTTAATGAGCGGTAACACGTGACCGCTGAACACAGGCGCCGGGACCGTGGGAGAAGAGCAGTGCAGATGCGCGCCGGCGGAAGGGTAAGTATAAGCAATACTTACCTGTCCCGTTCCGCTGTGTCCTCGGGTCCTCTTGCTGCGATGTTCAGGCAGAGGGCGCGATGACGTAGTTACTGTGCGCAGCGCCCTCTGCCTGATCATTGACTGCTGGAGGACCCGGAAGACAGCGGCGAGCAGCGGTTTACCCGGTGGCAGGTAAATATCACAGGTGCCGGGGCCCTGAGCGAGCGGTGACACCGGCACCTGTCCCCCATAGCGCGCCGGTGTCCCCGCCTGCTCAGGACACCGGCACCTGGCCCTCAGCAACGAGAGGTGAGTATGTCTTTTTTTTTTTTTCGGTTGCAGCAGCAATTGAGGCCTATACTATGGAGCATCTATGGGGGAATAATCTATGGAGCATCTATGGGGGAATAATCTATGGGGGAACTATCTTATGGAGCATCTATGGGGGCATAATCTATGGATCATATATGGGGGCACAATCTATGGAGCATCTATGGGGGCATAATCTATGGATCATATATGGGGGCACAATCTGTGGAGCATCTATGGGGGCATAATCTATGGATCATATATGGGGGCACAATCTATGGAGCATCTATGGGGGAATAATCTATGGGGGCACCATCTTATGGAGCATCTATGGGGGCATAATCTATGGATCATATATGGGGGCACAATCTATGGAGCATCTATGGGGGCATAATCTATGGATCATATATGGGGGCACAATCTGTGGAGCATCTATGGGGGCATAATCTATGGATCATATATGGGGGCACAATCTGTGGATCATCTATGGGGGCATAATCTGTGGAGCATCTATGGGAGCATAATCTATGGATCATATATGGGGGCACAATCTATGGAGCATCTATGGGGGCATAATCTATGGAGCATCTATGGGGGCACAATCTATGGAGCATCTATGGGGGCATAATCTATGAAGCATCTATGAGGGCACAATCTATGGAGCATCTATGGGGGCATAATACATGGGCAGCATATAGGGTATAATCTCATTTTCCACCCTAGGCTTATACTCGAGTCAGTAAGTTTTCCCAGATTTTTGTGGCAAAATTAGGGGGGTCGGCTTATACTCAGGTCGGCTTATACTCGAGTATATACGGTATGTCAGTGTTCCCCAGCTCCAGTCCTCGAAGCCCACCAACAGGTCATGTTTTCAGAATTTCCTTAGTATAGCTCAGGTGATCTTTACATCATCTGTGCAATACAAAGGAAATCCTGAAAACATGATCTGTTGGTGGGCCTTGAGGACTGGAGTTGGGGAACCCTGATCTATGTAATATCTATCTATTATCTATGTAATATCTATCTATCTAAGTAATATCTATCTATGTAATATCTATTATCTTTCTATCATCTGTCTATCTATTATCTATCTATCTATTATCTATTAATTATCCTATCTATTATCTATCTATCGATTATCTATATATCTATTGATCATCTATCTATCTACCTATCTATCTATTATCTATCTACCTATTTATTATCTATCTACCTACCTATCTATTATCTATCTATTATCTATATATCTATTATCTATCTACCTACCTATCTATATATCTATTATCTATCTATTATCTATATATCTATTATCTATTTATTATCTATATATCTATTATCTATCTATTTATTATCTATCTATTTATTATCTATTATCTATCTATCATCTATCTATCTATTATCTATCTATTTGTCTATCTATCATCTATTATCAATAAAACTATTGATCATCTATCTATTTATCTATCTATTATCTATCTATCTACATATCTATTATCTATCTACCTATCTACAGGTCCTTCTCAAAAAATTAGCATATAGTGCAAAATTTCATTATTTTCCATAATGTAATGATTACAATTAAACTTTCATATATTTTAGATTCATTACACACCAACTGAAATTTGTCAGGTCTTTTATTGTTTTAATACTGATGATTTTGGCATACAACTCCTGATAACCCAAAAAACCTGTCTCAAAAAATTAACATATTTCAACCATCCAATAAAATAAGTGTTTTTTAAAAACAAACAAAAAAAACCATCAAATAATAAAGTTCAGTTATGCACTCAATACTTGGTCAGGAATCCTTTTGCAGAAATGACTGCTTCAATGCGGCGTGGCATGGAGGCAATCAGCCTGTGACACTGCTGAGGTGTTATGGAGGCCCAGGATGCTTCTATAGCGGCCTTAAGCTCATCCAGAGTGTTGGGTCTTGCGTCTCTCAACTTTCTCTTCACAATATCCCACAGATTCTCTATGGGGTTCAGGTCAGGAGAGTTGGCAGGCCAATTGAGCACAGTAATACCATGGTCAGTAAACCATTTACCAGTGGTTTTGGCACTGTGAGCAGGTGCCAGGTCGTGCTGAAAAATGAAATCTTCATCTCCATAAAGCATTTCAGCCGATGGAAGCATGAAGTGCTCCAAAATCTCCTGATAGCTAGCTGCATTGACCCTGCCCTTGATGAAACACAGTGGACCAACACCAGCAGCTGACATGGCACCCCACACCATCACTGACTGTGGGTACTTGACACTGGACTTCAGGCATTTTGGCATTTCCTTCTCCCCAGTCTTCCTCCAGACTCTGGCACCTTGATTTCCGAATGACATGCAAAATTTGCTTTCATCAGAAAAAAGTACTTGGGACCACTTAGCAACAGTCCAGTGCTGCTTCTCTGTAGCCCAGGTCAGGCGCTTCTGCCGCTGTTTATGGTTCAAAAGTGGCTTTACCTGGGGAATGCGGCACCTGTAGCCCATTTCCTGCACACACCTGTGCACGGTGGCTCTGGATGTTTCTACACCAGACTCAGTCCACTGCTTCCTCAGGTCCCCCAAGGTCTGGAATCGGTCCTTCTCCACAATCTTCCTCAGGGTCCGGTCACCTCTTCTCGTTGTACAGCGTTTTCTGCCACATTGTTTCCTTCCAACAGACTTCCCATTGAGGTGCCTTGATACAGCACTCTGGGAACAGCCTATTTGTTGAGAAATTTCTTTCTGGGTCTTACCCTCTTGCTTGTGGGTGTCAATGATGGCCTTCTTGACATCAGTAAGGTCGCTAGTCTTACCCATGATGGGGGTTTTGAGTAATGAACCAGGCAGGGAGTTTTTAAAAGCCTCAGGAATCTTTTGCATGTGTTTAGAGTTAATTAGTTGATTCAGAAGATTAGGGTAATAGGTCGTTTAGAGAACCTTTTCTTGATATGCTAATTTTTTGAGACAGGTTTTTTGGGTTATCAGGAGTTGTATGCCAAAATCATCAGTATTAAAACAATAAAAGACCTGACAAATTTCAGTTGGTGTGTAATGAATCTAAAATATATGAAAGTTTAATTGTAATCATTACATTATGGAAAATAATGAAATTTAGCACTATATGCTAATTTTTTGAGAAGGACCTGTATATATCTATTATCTATTATCCTTCTATTATCTATACATCTATTATCTATTATTTATCAATATATTATCTATCCATTATCTATCTATTATCTATTTATTATCTCTCTGTCTATCGATTATCTATATATCTAGTATCTATATATCTATTGATCATCTACCCATCTATTATCTATCTACCTACTTATCTATCTATATATCTATTATCTATCTATTATCTATATATATATTATCTATCTATTATCTATCTATCTATTATCTATATATCTATTGATCATCTATCTATCTACCTATCTATCTATTATCTATATATCTATTATCTATCTATCATCTATATATCTATGATCTATCTACCTATTATCTATCTATCTATCTATCTATCTTATTATCTAGCTACCTATTATCTATCTATCTATTATCTATCTATATATATATTATCTATCTATTATCTATCTATTATATCTATTATCTATCTACCTACCTATCTCTCTATTATCTATATATCTATTATCTATCTGTTTATCTATTATCTATTATTATTATCTATCTATTATCTATCTATCTATTCTATCTATCTATTATCTATCTATCTATCTATCTATCTATCTAATCTATCTATTATATATCTATTATCTACCTACCTACCTATCTATATATCTGTTATCTATCTATTATCTATATATCTATTATCTATCTACCTACCTATCTTTCTATTATCTATATATCTATTATCTATCTATTATCTATATATCTATTATCTATCTATTTATTATCTATATATTTATTATCTATATTATTATATTATCTATCTATCTATCTATCTATCTATCTATCTATCTATTATATGATCTATTATCTATCTACCTACCTATCTATCTATCTATCTATTATCTATCTATTATCTATCTGTCTATCTATTATCTATCTATTATCCTTCTGTTATCTATTATCTATCTATATATCTATTATCTATCTATTATCTATATATCTATTATCTATCTACCTATCTCACTCTCTATTATCTATCTATCTATTATCTATCTATTATCTATCTATCTATTATCTATCTATTATCTATATATTTATCTATCTATCTATCTATCTATTATATCTATTATCTATCTACCTACCTACCTATCTATATATCTATTATCTATCTATTATCTATATATCTATTATCTATCTATTATCTATATATCTATTTATCATCTATCTACCTATCTATCTACTATCTATCTATTATTATTATTATTTATTTATATAGCGCCATTGATTCCATGGTGCTGTACATGAGAAGGGGTTACATACAGATTACAGATATCACTTACAGTAAACAAACTACGGTATTTTCTGGCATATAAGACAACCCCCCAACTTTTACAGTCAAAATATGAAATCGTCTTAAAAATGTGGGGGAGTCTTTTTATACGCCGGGTGTCATCTTATACGCCGGGTACGGAACATATGGTGGGGGAGTGGGCGTTTCAGAGGCAAGGTGTTTACCTGATCATATCAGCAAGGGTCTAGGCGCTGGGGGCGGCGTTGGCAGCTCCTTTTTGTGCAGCCTGGGGGGACTCTGTGCTGGGTGACGGCGGTGGCTCCTCTTGTGCAGCCCCCCAGGCTCTGTGCTGGGGGACAACGGCGGTGGTTCTTTCTGCAGAGTCTTGGCTCTGCAGGCATTTCCTCAATCCCCGGAGGCCCCGGCAGCTCCATTGCTGCGATACGGTGGCCTCCGGGAAAATGGCCGCTGAGGGCGGCGCATGCTCAGTTTCAGATCTCGTCTCCCGAGATCTTGAGACGAGCTCTGAAGCTGAGCATGCAGCGGTCATTTTCCCGGAGGCCACCGCATCGCAGCAATGGAGCTGCCGGGGCCTCCGGGGATTGAGGAAATGCCTGCAGAGCCAAGACTCTGCAGAAAGAACCACCGCCGCTGTCCCCCAGCACAGAGCCTGAGGGGGCTGCACAAGAGAAACCGACGCCGTCACCCAGCACAGAGCCCCCCAGGCTGCACAAAGAGAAGCCGCCAACGCCGTCCGCCAGCGCCTAGACCCTTGCTGATATTATCAGGTAAACGCCTTGCCTCTGAGACGCCCACTCCCCCACCATATGTTCCGTACCCGGCGTATAAGACGACCCCTGACTTTGAAGACGATTTTCAGGGGTTAAAAAGTCGTCTTATACACTGGAAAATACGGTAACAATGACAGACTGATACAGAGGGGAGAGGACCCTGCCCTTTCGGGCTTACATTCTACAGGATGGTAGGGAAGGAGACAGTAGGTCGGGGGGTTGCAGCAGCTCCGGTGTTGGTTGAGGCGATATCTCCGGTAGTGGTGAGGAGGTAGCAGGGTCATTGCAGGCTGTAAGCTTTCCTGAAGAGGTGGGTTTTCAGGTTCCGTCTGAAGGATCCGAATGTGTTTGATAGTCGGACGTGTTGGGGCAAAGAATTCCAGAGGATGGGGGATATTCGGGAGAAGTCTTGGAGGCGGTTGGGTGTGGAGCCGATAAGTGTGGAGGAGAGAAGGAGGTCTTGGGAGGACCGGAGATTACGTGAGGGAAGGTATCGGGAGATTAGTTCAGAGACATATGGGGGAGACAGGTTATAGATGGCCTTGTAGGACAGTGTTAGTAATTTGAATTGGATACGCTGAGGGAGTGGGAGCCAGTGGAGAGATTTGCAGAGGGGAGAAGCGGAGGAGTATCGAGGAGAGAGATGAATTAGTCGGGCAGCAGAGTTAAGGATGGACTGGAGAGGTGCGAGGGTGTTAGCAGGGAGGCCAGAGAAAAGGATGTTGCAGTAGTCGAGGCGGGAGATGATGAGGGCATGCCTATCATACCTATCTATCTATTATCTTTCTATCTATTATCTATATATCTATTATCTTTCTACCTACCTATCTATATATCTATTATCTTTCTATCTATTATCTATATATCTATTATCTATCTACCTACCTATCTATCATCTATCTATTATCTATCTATTATCTATTATCTATCTATTGTAACTCTGGTATTGTCTGTACTTTGTTTTCCAGCGTTACTTTGCATGTCTTTGCTTTAACCCTTTTGCTCTTTTCCCCTAACCAGCTGGGATACTGTTGTCTGTTACCTGTATGGATGCTGCTCAGTTCCCAGCTCTGCTGCGTAGCCGTACTTGCGTGAGTGTCTCCGCTGTGTTGCATGACCACCCGCATGTGCGGTCCCTGGCCTGCTGTAGAAGCTACCCGTAGGTTGCAAAGTCCTCTGCAGTGGTGCATGACTTACTACGTGTGTGGCTGCAGCCACTGTCAGGTGTCCTGTGCTGAGTTGTGTCTGGCTCTCCATAGGGGGCGCGGTCCACACCTGTCCTGCTTTTATGAGGATTGGGTGTGCACTAGAATTGCTGCTCCAGCCTATCGCTGTGAAGCAGCTCATATATAAAGTTCCCCAGCCCTGTGGGGCGTTGCCAGAGATTTGCATTGAGTTCCTGAACCTAGCCGTGTGTGTTTGTGTGTTCAGCTCCTGCTCTGAGTACGATCAGTTCTGGAGAGCTGATTCCTTTGTCCTGTCTTGTGTTTCCGCCTGTTCTGGGGGCTGAGTACCCAGATCGCCCTTTCTGGAGGCTGCATATCCAGGCCTGTTCCTGCTGTGTCTTGTTACCTGAATCCCTGATCCTGGATCTGTTCCTGTACCTGAATGTCTGAACTGTGTCTTGTGTTTCCGCCTGTTCTGGGGGCTGAGTACCCAGATCGCCCTTCCTGGAGGCTGCATATCCAGGCCTGTTCCTGTTGTGTTTTGTTACCTGAATCGCTGATCCTGGATCTGTTCCTGTACCTGAATGTCTGAACTGTGTCTTGTGTTTCCGCCTGTTCTGGGGCTGAGTACAAAGATCGCCCTTCCTGGAGGCTGCATATCCAGGCCTGTTCCTGTTGTGTTTTGTTTCCTGATTCCCTGATCCTGGATCGGATCCTGTACCTGACTGTCTGAACTGTGTCCTCTGTGTTATGTTCCTGAAGTCCTTCTGTGTCCTGAACCCTGTGCCAGTGTCTGTGATTCTTTGCTATATAAGCTGAGTTCATCTTGGAAGGAGGAGTCCGGTGTGTGTGCTGAGTTTCTGTTACTCTGTGCTCAGCTTCTGTGCAATCCCCGGCCGGCTCCCGTTGAGCCTGGCGGGGCTTGCACCAGACCGCTGGGTTTCCTTTTCAGGTCGCTGCCAGATGTCTGATGCCTGATGACTATGGCCTGATGTCTGATGACCACTTCCAGATGTCCGGAGCCTGCCAGATGTCCGGAGCCTGCCGATCGTTGCCAGATGTCCGGAGCCTGCCGATCGTTGCCAGATGTCCGGAGTCCTATGCCAGTGTTCTGATGTTCCTGAGTTCCAGTCCGTGTTCCTGAGTTCCAGTCCGTGTTCCTGAGTCCCTGAGATCCAATCTGTGTTCCTGATGTCCTGTCCGTGTTCCTGAGTCCCTGAGATCCAATCCGTGTTCCTGATGTCCTGTCTGCGTTCCTGAGTCCCTGAGATCCAGTCCGTGTTCCTGATGTCCCGATGTCCTGCCGGTTCCTCCGAGGTCTACCCTGTGATGACGTCTGTCCTGGGTCAGTGTCTGATGTTCTCCTGCTGAGCCTGTGCTACGCCTGAGGCCTGAGAGAGAGGCCGTCCTAGTATACCCGTGCCAGAGGACCCTGGACTGCATCAACCCGTGATGACCCCGCCATCGTCTGGCGTTCGTCCTGGGCCGGTGTTTGATGTTCTCCTGCTGAGCCTGTGCTACGCCTGAGGCCTGAGAGAGGCCATACTAGTATGCCTGTGCCAGATGATCCTGGACTGCATCTACCCGTGATGACCCCGCCATCGTCTGAAGTCTGTCTGAGGTCGGTGTTTGATGTTCTCCTGCTGAGCCTGTGCTACGCCTGAGGCCTGAGAGAGAGGCCGCCTTAGTATGCCCGTGCCAGATAACCTTGGACTGCATATACCCGTGATGTCCTCCTGCACTCGTCTGTGATCCTGAGACGTGTACCCTTCTCTGATGTGCGGAATTGAGAGCCCGGCATTATGTTCTGTTTATGTACTGTGTGTGTCTTTAAGTAAACTTTATATTTCTTCATACCTGAAGTTGTGCGGTGTTGTCTAGTCCTGCAGGTCGCCATCTTGCCCACATGCTCCACTGCCACGGATCCCGGTCACTGCCCTTCCCTAGTCCGGGCAGGCCCGGGTCTCCCTCCGTGGTCCAGTGGGTCCACATTCCTTACCATCTCGGACGCATGCCTCACGTCGTCGTGGACTGGCGGCGTGGAAACATTGGCTAGTTAGGCAAGCCATGTCCCAACGCCCCGCAGCCGTGGGAAGCGTCACATCTATCTATCATCGATCTATCTATTATCTATATATCTATCATCTATCTATTATCTATCTATTATCTATATATCTATTATCTATCTATCATCTATCTATCTGATATCTATATATCTATTATATATCTATCATCTATCTATCTATCTATTATCTATCTATTAGCTATATATCTATTTATCATCTATCTACCTATCTATCTATATATCTATTATCTATCTATTATCTATCTACCTACCTATCTATATATCTATTATCTATCTATCTATCTATCTATCATCTATCTATCTATTATCTATCTACCTATCTATCTATATATCTATTATCTATCTACCTATCTATCTATATATCTATTATCTATCTACCTATCTATTATCTATATATCATCTATCTACCTACCTATCTATCTTTCTATTATCTATATATCTAGTATCTATCTACCTATCTATCATCTATCTATTTTTCTATCTATTATCTATCTATTTATCTATTATCTATCTATCTATTATCTATATATCTATTATCTATCTACTATCTATCTATCATCTATCTACCTATCTATCTATATATCTATTATCTATCTACTTATCTATCTACCTATCTATCTACCTGTCTATCTATTATCTATCTATTATCTATCTATCTATTGATCATCTATCTATCTATTATCTATCTATATATGTATCTATTATCTATCTACCTATCTATCCACCTATCTATCTATCTATCTATCTATCTATCTATCTATTATCTATCTACCTATCTATTATCTATATATCTATTATCTATCTACCTGTCTATCTATTATCTATCTATTTATCTATTATCTATCAATCTATTGATCATCTATCTATCTGTCTATTATCTATCTATCTATTATCTATCTATATATATATATCTGTTATCTATCTACCTACCTATCTATATATCTATTTATCTATCTATCTATTATATCTACCTATCTATACATCTATTATCTATCCACCCATCTATCTATTATCTATCTACTTACCTATCTATTATCTATATAACTATTATCTATCTATTATCTATCTACCTACCTATCTATTATCTATATATCTATTTATCTACCTATCTATCATCTATCTATCTATATATCATCTATCTATTATCTATCTATCTATTATCTATCTATCTATCTATTATCTATCTTCTATCTATTTATCTATCTATTATCTATTTTCCTTCCTATCTATCTATCTCTGTATTATCTATCTCTGTATTATCTATTTTTGTATTCTGCAGGTCTGAACTGCAGGTAAGACAGCACCCCGAGAAACCTAGACCCTTTACCCCTATACAGGGATCTGGAATTACAGCGAAGCCCAGGGGTAGCTGCCTATAGGTGCAGTGGACTGGAGTAGAAAGGACGCTAGGAAGGGAATAAAAAGTGAGACCAAATGCGTAGTCAGAAGTCCAAAGGTCAAAACCGGGAGGGCAGCAAAGGTACAAAATCGGCAGGCTAAAGAAGGGTCAAAATCCAGGCAAAAGTCAGAGTCAAAACCGGGAGGGCAGCAGAGGTACAAAATCGTCAGGCTGTAGAAGGGTCAAAATCCAGGCAAAAGTCAGAGTCAAAATAGCAATAAACACTAGCACACTGGGGAAACCAAGACTATATCTGGTGGCCTGCAAGACAGGCTCCAAGGTATTTGAAGGACATGGCTACTTCTCACAGGCTCACAGCCTGATGACCTCATCTGGACCACCCCCAGAACCAGGCCAGATGGTGATGCATGACTGACACCAACCACTTCACCTCTGACAGAAGAGCGAAGCCTGCACCCACCAGACGCCTGCGCAGGGACCCCTTCTCTGTCGCCAACATCACCCACAGGAGAAACATGGCGATGCCCAGCGACAGAGGCTGGTGTCAAAGGAGCGGAACCATATGAAGATACCGATCTCCTATCGCCGGCACTACCAGCCGAAGGAGTCCGGCTCCTCCAGCGGCCGAGGCAGGAACACCAGCCACTGAGTCCAACGGCGATGTGACAGTACCCCTCCCTCTAAGAGGGGCCTCTGGACCCTCAAAACCATGTTTGTTGGGATGAAGGAGATAAAACTTCCTGATCAAACCCTTGGCATGGACGTTACTGGCAGGCACCCAGGATCTTTCCTCCAGACCATAGCCCTTCCAATGCACCAGGTACTGCACGGATCCTCTCACTAAGCGGGAATCAAGGATCCTTTGGACTTCGTATTCCAAAGCACCCCCGACCAAAACCGGAGGAGGAGGGAACTGGACAGGACGAATCGGAGAGCGTACAATTTGAGAAGGGACTTATGGAATACATTGGGCAATTTAAATGATTGAGGGAGCTTCAGACGAAATGCTACTGGATTAATCATCTCAATAATTTCATACGGACCAATAAACCTGGGACCTAGTTTGGCAGAAGGCACTTTGAGCTTAATATTCCTGGTAGAAAGCCAAACTTTGTCCCCAACTCCCAGGTCCGGGCCCTTGGAGCGCCGTCTATTAGCAGAAGAAGCCTGTCTAGTCTGAGCCCCTTTCAAGTTTACGTTGATTTCCGACCAGATAGTTTTTAACTGATGCAGCCCATGATTACAGTAGAAAGGGGTAGTCTTGATGGACTCCTGGTACTGATTATTCATGGCAAACTCTGCTAGCGGCAGGTGTTCCACCCAATCGACTGATGCTCAGAGATATAACAACGTAAATACTGCTCAAGAGCTTGGTTGGTGCGCTCGGTTTGACCATTGGTTTCAGGGTGATAGGCAGAGGAAAAGGACAATTCAATTCCAATGCGTTTACAGAATGCCCTCCAAAATTTCGAAACGAACTGGGTGCCCCTGTCCGACACAATATTCACAGGAACACCATGCAACCGCACAACATGAGTAATGAATAGTTTGCTCAGGGTCTCGGAATTAGGTAATCCGGACAGAGGAACAAAATGACACTGCTTGCTGAATCTATCCACCACCACCCAGATACACGTCTTCCCTTCTGAGAGTGGTAGATCAGTAATAAAGTCCATGGAGATTTGGGTCCAAGGACTCTCAGGGGCAGGCAAGGACTGGAGCCACCCAGCAGGGCGATAATGGGGAGATTTAGCACGAGCACAGGTTTCACAGGACAGTACATAGTCCTTACAGTCCTTTACTACAGTTGGCCACCAAAAATTCCTAGTTACCAGTCTGATGGTGTTTTTGATGCCTGGATGCCCTGCAAGGACGGAATCATGTGATTCCTTCAGAACTTGAAGGCGAATAGTTTTTGGGGAGGAGTAGTGTCAGGGGCCTGTTCTGGGGATCTACGGATTTCTTCCAGAAGATCCAAGAATACAGCCGAAATAACAATTCCCTTGGCTAGTATTGGAGTAGGTTCAGAGTCCTCGACCTGTGAGGGGCAAAAACTTTGAGAAAGGGCATCAGCCCTTACATTTTTAGTACCCGGTCGGAAAGTAATAACAAAATCAAACCTAGAAAAGATCAAGGCCCACCTTGCCTGTCTAGGATTCAGTCTTTTTGCTGACTCCAAGTAGGTCAGGTTCTTGTGGTCAGTAATTACAGTGATATTATGTTTGGCACCTTCGAGGAAGTGGCGCCATTCCTCGAAGGCCCATTTGATTGCCAACAATTCTTGATTACCTATATCATAATTCCTCTCAGAGGAAGAGAATTTTTGGGAAATGAAGGCACACGGACGAAGTTGAGTGAGGGATGCAGTGCCTTGAGATAGCACTGCTCCGACTCCAACTTCAGAGGCATCTACCTTTACAATAAAGGGGCAGTCCAGATCAGGCTGAACCAATATTGGGTTAGAGGAAAAACATTCCTTTAAGGCAGAAAACGCATGAAGTGCTTCAGGCTTCCAGTTAACCACATCCGCCCCTTTCCGAGTCAAATCAGTGAGTGGTTTGGCTATCTCGGAAAAACCTTTAATAAATTTACAATAGTAGTTAGCGAAACCCAGAAATCGCTGCAGTGCCTTTAGAGACTTGGGTTGTACCCATTCCTTAATGGGTTGAATTTTAGAAGGATCCATGCGAAACCCTTTAGCAGACAAAATATACCCCAGAAACTGTATCTCCTCCATCATGAAGACACATTTCTCTAGTTTGGCGAATAAAGAATGCTCTCTGAGTCTCTGGAGGACAGAGCAGACGTGTTGGACGTGCGTCACAATGTCAGAAGAGTAAATCAGGATGTCGTCCAAATAAACGACCACATAAACACCACTGATGTCTCTGAAAATCTCGTTCACAAAATTCTGAAACACTGCAGGTGCATTACTGACCCCGAACGGCATTACGAGATACTCAAAGTGGCCGAGGGGTGTGTTAAACGCGGTCTTCCACTCATCTCCCTTTCTTATACAGACAAGATTATATGCTCCTCGGAGGTCAAGTTTAGTAAACCAACGGGCTCCCAACAGCTGATTATAAAGATCAGGAATGAGTGGAAGAGGATACTGGTTTTTCACAGTGATTGCGTTTAACTCACGGTAATCAATGCAAGGTCTGAGACCACCATCTTTCTTTTCCACAAAAAAGAACACTGGCGAGGTGGATGGTCTAATAAACCCTTTTCGCAAACTGTCTGCTATGTAGTCTTTCATGGCCTGACGTTCTGGACCAGAGAGGTTAAATATTCTCCCCTTAGGAAGTTGAGAATCCAGTACTAAGTCTATGGGGCAATCGTACTTTCTATGAGGGGGTAATTTCTCTGATTCCAATACAGAAAATACATCCTCATAATCTCGGAATGCAAGGGTACAAAGGGAGGTGTGACCTTAACTTGGTTTACTGATAGCGATATGCAGTTATCCTGACACTTTGAGCTCCAGCGCACGACATCACCTAAGTGCCAGTCTATGACTGGATTATGTTTGCATAACCATGGCATACCCAGAATAACAGCGGATGATAAATTATGAATAACAAAAAATGACACATGTTCAGCATCTAATGATCCACTGACATTGATACTTCCTTAGTGACAAACTCCACTCCATTCGGGACGATAGGAGTGCCATTAATATCAGTGGTTTTAATGGGCGCATTAAGCCTTAGCAGTGGTACACCAAGATTCCTCGCTACCAGGAGATCTATGAACTTTGGCCGCATCAGTGGGCAATACCTGGGCAGGCATGGCCAGAGCCGCCCAGGTGCTGATGTCCTTGGATGGAAGACTTCTGACGTCCAGTGTTCTCCCAGAGGTCTCCAGACTGTGGCTTGTGCAGCATGTTAGTAAGAGATGATGGGAGTGATCCTCCACAGGACTGAGCAATGAAGCAGGACACAGGTGCTTTATCAACAGAATCAGCTCAGAAAAGGAGCGGAAGGAAAAAAAAATTCAGGGAAAAGGTTATGAAATGCTTTTATATACTGTATATCCAAATATATAATAAAAACGTTTTTTTTTGCGGCCAGATATAATGTGACGTTCGCCCACTGCAGGTCTGAACTGCAGGTAAGACAGCAGCCTGAGAAACCCCTAGACCCTTTACCCCTATACAGGGATCTGGAATTACAGCGAAGCCCAGGGGGTAGCTGCCTTTAGGTGCAGTGGACCGGAGTAGGAAGGAAGCTAGGAAGGGAATAAAAAGCGAGACCAAATGCGTAGTCAGAAGTCCAAAGGTCAAAACCGGGAGGGCAGCAGAGGTACAAAATCGTCAGGCTGTAGAAGGGTCAAAATCCAGGCAAAAGTCAGAGTCAAAACCGGAGGGCAGCAGAGGTACAAAATCGTCAGGCTGTAGAAGGGTCAAAATCCAGGCAAAAGTCAGAGTCAAAATAGCAATAAACACTAGCACACTAGGGAAACCAAGACTATATCTGGCGGCCTGCAAGACAGGCTCCAAGGTATTTGAAAGACATGGCTACCTCTCACAGGCTCACAGCCTGATGACCTCATCTGGACCACCCCCAGAACCAGGCCAGATGGTGATGCATGACTGACACCAACCACTTCACCTCTGACAGAAGAGCGAAGCCTGCACCAACCAGACGCCTGCGCAGGGACCCCTTCTCTGTCGCCAACATCACCCACAGGAGAAACATGGCGATGCCCAGCGACAGAGGCCGGCATCAAAGGAGCGGAACCATATGAGGAAACCAATCTCCTATCACCGGCACCACCAGCCGAAGGAGTCCGGCGCCTCCCAGCGGCCGAGGCAGGAACACCAGCCACTGATTCCAACGGCGATGTGACACTACCTATCTATCTATATATATATTATCTATATATCTATTATTTATCTATTATCTATCTACTATCTATATATCTATTATCTATCTACCTACCTATCTATCTACAGTCATGGCCAAAAGTTTTGAGAATGACACAAATATATTTTCACATGATCTGCTGCCCTCTGGTTTTTATGTGTGTGTTTGACAGATGTTTTTATCACAGACAGAAATATAATTGCAAACATATCAGTAACAAAAGCTTATATTGACAGTTAGAATGAGTTAATGCAGCAAGTCAATATTTGCAGTGTTGACCCTTCTTCTTCAGGACCTCTGCAATTCTCCCTGGCATGCTCTCAATCAACTTCTGGACCAAATCCTGACTGATAGCAGTCCATTCTTGCACAATCAATGCTTTCATTTTGTCAGAATTTTTAGATTTTTGTTTGTCCACCCGTCTCTTGATGATTGACCACAAGTTCTCAATGGGATTAAGATCTGGGGAGTTTCCAGGCCATGGACCCAAAATCTCTATGTTTTGTTCCCTGAGCCATTTAGTTATCACCTTTGCTTTATGGCAAGGTGCTCCATCATGCTGGAAAAGGCATTGTTGATCGCCAAACTGCTCTTGGAGGGTTGGGAGAAGTTGCTCTTGGAGGACATACTGGTACCATTCTTTATTCATGGGTGTGTTTTTAGGCAAGACTGTGAGAGAGCCGATTCCCTTGGCTGAGAAGTCTCCGCCTCACAGTGCGTGCAGATGCACTCACACCTGCCTGCTGCCATTCCTGAGCAAGCTCTGCACTGCTGGTAGCCCGATCCCGCAGCTGAAACACTTTTAAGAGATGGTCCTGGCGCTTGCTGGTCTTTCTTGGGCGCCCTGGAGCCTTTTTGGCAACAATGGAACCTCTCTCCTTGAAGTTATTGATGATGTGATAGATTGTTGACTGAGGTGCAATCTTTCTAGCTGCGATACTCTTCCCTGTTAGGCCATTTTTGTGCATTGTGCATGATGACTGCACGTGTTTCTTTAGAGATAACCATGGTTAACAGAAGAGAAACAATGATGCCAAGCACCAGCCTCCTTTTAAAGTGTCCAGTGGTGTCATTCTTACTTAATCATGACAGATTGATCTCCAGCCATGTCCTCATCAACACCCACACCTGTGTTAATGGATCAATCACTGAAAAGAGGTTAGCTGGTCCTTTTAAGGCAGGGCTGCAATGATGTTGAAATGTGTTTTGGGGGATAAAGTTCATTTTCTAGCCAAATATTGACTTTGCAAGTAATTGCTGTTAAGCTGATCACTCTTTATAAAATTCTGGAGTATATGCAAATTGCCATTAGAAAAAGTGAAGCAGTAGACTTTGTAAAAATTAATATTTGTGTCATTCTCAAAACTTTTGGCCATGACTGTATATATCTATTATCTATCTATTTATCTATCTATTATCTATATATCAATTATCTATCTACCTACCTGTTGTGAATGTGTTAGAGATGAATTCTGAGCGGAAGCTCCCTCTGGTGGTTACAAACAGTGCTGAACCATTCAATGAAGATTGGCAATCAGGAGTTACAGACTGGTCTTATATAAGGGAGGTTCCCTCCCATCATGGTTGCCGGTGATCAATTGTTCTTGTCTCAACTGTGGTTCCTGGTTCACTTGGAAGCTTGCTGAGTCTTTCCTCTTCTCCTGCTCTCAGATAATATATTTTCTGTTTTTTGTATTTGTGCTTACCATTTGCATATTTCTCTGCATTTCTGTGAATTTAGCCAGGTTTCCTCTCCCCCCCCCCCGGGGGGCTTGGGCTCCTCTCAGTTCTTCTGGAGCCACTGTTATTTGTTCATTTGCCTTTTCCAGTTTTTTCAGTGGCTGCGGCTTAGTTTTGTTACACCGAGAACTAATTTAGGTGGTAGAGGTCGTGTGATCTCAGGTGTTTTTGCAATTAGTAGAGTTGGTATTTTTTAGGGTTTTTTGGTTTGCAGTAAGTGTCCTTCCTATCCTTTTCTGTCTAGGCACATTGGGCCCCAACGTTTGCTCATACTATTTTCTGTCTGTGTCTGTATTTCCTCTTGTCTAACCGCCATTACATGTTTGGGGGCTTCCTATGTTCTTTGGGGATCTGCTCCGGGGCAGATAGCTTTCCTCTTTCTATCTTTAGGTGTAGTTAACCTCTCAGACTGTGACGAGGCGTCTAGGACCAACGTAGGAACGCTCCACGGCTGCCTTTAGTTGTGGTGGTTAGTCAGGGTACTGCAATCCAGTAGATTCCCAACTCTCTGGTGTATTGCCGTTTTTGCCTGCTCTCCTCAGCTACCAAATCACAACAGTATCACCGGCCAAACTGAAAATTATATGGTACTCAACAGAAGGGAAAAATAGTAAAAGAAAAAAGGAAGTTGTCAGAAATTTTTTTTTTTCTCTGTTTGTTGCATTTTTTCCCTCTTTTTCTCTGGGTGCTGAGGAAGATTTTTTTTTTCTCTCAATGGAGTTTGCACAGTTGTCTGGCCGTGTGGATCAGCTTGCCACTGAAGTTCGGAGTATTGCTACCTATCTTGCAGGGTTGCCGGTTGTGGAACCTAGGATCCCCATGCCAGATTTATTTTTGGGGGATCGAGCTAAATTTCTGAATTTCAAAAATAACTGTAAGTTGTTTTTTGCCTTAAAACCTAAGTCCTCAGGGAACGCAGCACAGCAGGTTCAAATTGTCATCTCTCTCCTGCGCGGCGATCCTCAGGATTGGGCTTTTTCCCTGACACCTGGGGACCCTGTTTTGAGTAATGTTGATGCATTTTTTCTGGCTCTGGGGTTATTGTATGATGAACCTAATGTCACTGATCAAGCTGAAAAAACCTTGTTGGCATTAAATCAGGGGCTTGAGGACGCTGAGTTGTACTGTCAGAAATTCCGAAAGTGGGCAGTCCTGACCAAATGGAATGATGATGCTTTGGCAGCCCTTTTTCGGAAGGGTCTGTCAGAAAATGTAAAAGATGTTATGGTGGGTTTCCCTGCTCCCTCTGGTCTCAATGATTCTATGTCATTAGCAATTCAAATTGACAGACGTTTGCGTGAGCGTAGAGGTATGCGTGGAATAGTGTTGCCTTGTGAACCAGCTTCTGAACCCATGCAGTGTGATAGAGTGGCTTCTGGGGCACAGCGTCATGAGTTTCGTAAACGCAATGAGTTATATTTCTACTGTGGTGACGCCTCTCATGCTATTTCAGTCTGCCCTAAGCGGGGAAGACGTTTTGCACGCTCAATTGTCTTGAGTAGTGTTCAGACTAAATTTCTGTTGACTGTTATCCTGATTTGCTCCCTGTCCACATTTTCTGCTCAGGCTTTTGTTGATTCGGGAGCAGCTATTAACCTGATGGATTTTGATTTTGCTAAACGTTGTGGGTTTCCCTTGATACCCCTACGGAAGTCTAATCCCCTACTGGGGATTGATTCTACCCCTTTGGCTGAGAATAAACCCCAGTTCTCTACTCAGGTGATAATGAGGGTTGAACCTGATCATCAGGAGAGTTGCAAATTTCTGGTGCTGTATAATCTGCATGACATTATTGTACTGGGTTTCCCTTGGTTGCAGTCTCATAATCCTGTTTTGGATTGGAAATCTGTGTCTGTAACCAGTTGGGGCTGCCAATGTGTTAATGCCAACACTCCTGTTTTTTCTGCCTCTCCCCAGGCTCAGGATGTTCCTAACTTTTTGACTGATTTTTCTGATGTGTTTAGCGAAAGTAAATCTGCATCCTTGCCCCCCCATAGGAGCTATGACTGCGCTATTGAATTAGTGCCTGGTAGTAAATTCCCTAAAGGTCGCCTTTTTAACTTGTCTGTACCTGAACACGACGCTATGCGGTCTTATATCAAGGAGTCATTGGAGAAGGGTCATATCAGACCATCCTCTTCACCCTTGGGTGCCGTTTTTTTCTTTGTGGCCAAAAAGGATGGTTCATTAAGGCCGTGTATTGATTATCGTCTCTTGAACAATATCACTGTGAAATATCAATATCCGTTACCCTTGATTTCTGACCTGTTTTCCAGGGTGAAAAGTGCTACTTGGTTTACCAAGCTTGACCTCAGGGGGCCGTATAACCTTATTCGCATTAAGCACGGGGATGAATGGAAGACGGCGTTTAATACCCCAGAGGGGCATTTTGAGTACCTAGTGATGCCCTTTGGGCTCACTAATGCTCCTTCCGTCTTCCAGTCCTTCATGAATGACATTTTCAGGATTTTGTGGATAAATTTCTGATTTTTTATTTGGATGATATCTTGATTTTTTCAATGACTGGGACTCTCATGTGAAACATGTTCGGACTGTGTTCCAGATTTTGAGAGAGAATGCTCTGTATGTGAAGGGATCAAAGTGTCTTTTTGGCGTACAGAGGATCTCATTTCTGGGATTCATTTTGTCCCCATCTGTTATTGAAATGGACCCGGTCAAGGTTCAAGCCATCTGTGATTGGGTCCAACCTACTTCATTAAAGGCTCTTCAGAGATTCTTGGGTTTTGCCAATTTTTATCGTAAATTTATTGGTAATTTCTCTGTTATTGTTAAACCATTGACTGATTTGACCAAAAAGGGTTCTGATGTGGTGAATTGGCCTCCTGAGGCAGTCTCTGTGTTTCAGGAACTTAAGCAGAGATTCACTTCTGCTCCTGTTCTACGGCAGCCTGATGTTTCTCTGCCATTTCAGGTGGAGGTTGATGCCTCTGAAATTGGGGCAGGTGCCGTTTTGTCCCAAAGAGATCCAGAGACCTCTAAAAGTAACCCTTGTGCCTTTTTCTCTCGAAAATTTTCTCCAACTGAACGTAATTATGACGTGGGTAATCGGGAGTTATTGGCCATGAAGTGGGCTTTTGAAGAGTGGAGACATTGGCTGGAGGGAGCCAAACATCAGGTGGTGGTCCTCACGGACCATAAGAATCTGGTTTATCTTGAATCAGCCAAGCGACTTAATCCTAGACAGGCCAGGTGGGCCTTGTTTTTCACACATTTTAATTTTGTGGTTTCCTTTCTTCCTGGCACTAAGAATGTTAAGGCGGATGCCCTCTCGAGGAGTTTCCTTGCGGACTCTCCTGAGTTATCTGATCCTGCTGTTATTTTGAAAGAGGGTGTAGTTCTTTCCGCCATCTCGCCCAATTTGAGACTGGCTCTGGAAGGGTGTCAGGAGGATAAACCCGAGCGCTGCCCTATTGGGAAATTGTTTGTCCCAGACCGGTGGAAAAAGAGTGTGATGTCTGAGATTCATTGTTCCGCGTTGGCCGGTCATCCCGGAATTTTTGGTACCAGAGACTTGGTGAGTCGGTCCTTTTGGTGGCCTACTTTGTCTCGTGACGTCAGGGAATTTGTGCAGTCCTGCGGGACTTGCTCTCGCTCCAAGCCTTGCTCTCGCTCTAGTGGTTTGTTGATGCCATTGCCTGTGCCCAAGAGACCATGGACCCATATCTCTATGGATTTAATTTCCGACCTCCCTGTTTCTCAGAGAATGACCGTTATCTGGGTGATTTGTGATAGGTTTTCCAAAATGATACATCTTGTGCCATTACCTAAGTTGCCTTCCTCCTCCGAATTGGTGCCTTTGTTCCTTCAGCACGTGGTTCGGTTACACGGCATTCCTGAGAACATTGTGTCTGACAGAGGAGCCAGTTTGTTTCCAGATTTTGGAGGACTTTTTGTTCTAAACTTGGTGTTCAATTGTCTTTCTCCTCTGCTTTTCATCCTCAGACCAATGGACAAACTGAGAGAACAAACCAGACATTGGAGACTTATCTGAGATGCTTTGTGTCTGCTGATCAAGATGACTGGGTCTCTTTTTTGCCTTTGGCTGAGTTTGCTCTTAATAATAGGGCTAGCTCTGCCACTTTGATGTCTCCATTTTTCTGCAATTTTGGGTTTCACCCTCGATTTTTTTCGGGACAGACGGAGGCTTCTGTCTGTCCAGGTGTTGACTCTGTTGTGGAGCGTATGCAGCAGATTTGGGACCAGGTAGTGGAGAGATTGTCCCTTTCTCAGGAGAGGGCCCAGCGGTTTGCCAACCGGCATAGGACTGATGGTCCTCGGTTTGAAGTGGGGGACTTGGTCTGGTTGTCCTCAAGAAATATCCCTATGAGAGTTGCATCTCCTAAGTTTAAGCCTAGGTTCATTGGACCTTATAAGATCATGGAGATTATCAATCCTGTTTCCTTTCGTTTGCTTCTTCCAGGGACATTTAAGATCCATAACGTGTTCCACAAGTCCTTATTGAAGAGGTTTGTCGAGCCAGTGGTTCCTATGGCTGCGCCTCCTGACCCTGTTTTGGTTGAGGGCAATCTGGAGTATGTGGTTGAGAAAATATTGGATTCTCGTTTTTCTAGACAGAAACTCCAGTATTTTGTTAAGTGGAGAGGTTATGGTCAGGAGGACAATTCTTGGGTGTTTGCTTCGGACATCCATGCTAGGTGACTGATCCGTGCGTATCACAGAGCTCATCCTGACTGACCTGGTTGCCCAAATGAGGGTTCGGTGACCCCTCCTCAAGGGGGGGTACTGTTGTGAATGCGTTAGAGATTAATTCTGAGTGGAAGCTCCCTCTGGTGGTTACAAACAGTGCTGAACCATTCAATGAAGATTGGCAATCAGGAGTTACAGACTGGTCTTATATAAGGGAGGTTCCCTCCCATCATGGTTGCCGGTGATCAATTGTTCTTGTCTCAACTGTGGTTCCTGGTTCACTTGGAAGCTTGCTGAGTCTTTCCTCTTCTCCTGCTCTCCGATAAGACATTTTCTGTTTTTTGTATTTGCGCTTACCATTTGCATATTTCTCTGCATTTCTGTGAGGTTAGCTAGGTTTCCCCCCCCTCCCCGGGGGGGGCTTGGGCTCCTCTCAGTTCTTCTGGAGCCACTGTTATTTGTTCATTTGCCTTTTCCAGTTTTTTCAGTGGCTGCGGCTTAGTTTTGTTACACCGAGAACTAATTTAGGTGGTAGAGGTCGTGTGATCTCAGGTGTTTTTGCAATTAGTAGAGTTGGTATTTTTTAGGGTTTTTTGGTTTGCAGTAAGTGTCCTTCCTATCCTTTTCTGTCTAGGCACATTGGGCCCCAACGTTTGCTCATACTATTTTCTGTCTGTGTCTGTATTTCCTCTTGTCTAATCGCCATTACATGTTTGGGGGCTTTCTATGTTCTTTGGGGATCTGCTCCGGGGCAGATAGCTTTCCTCTTTCTATCTTTAGGTGTAGTTAACCTCTCAGGCTGTGACGAGGCGTCTAGGACCAACGTAGGAACGCTCCACGGCTGCCTTTAGTTATGGTGGTTAGTCAGGGTACTGCAATCCAGTAGATTCCAACCTCTCTGGTGTATTGCCGTTTTTACCTGCTCTCCTCAGCTACCAAATCATAACACCTACCTATCTATCTATTATCTATCTATCTATTATCTATATATCTATTATCTATCTACCTACCTATCTATCTATATATCTATTATCTATCTATCTATCTATCTATCTATCTATCTATCTACCTATCTATCATCTATCTATTATCTATCTATTATCTATCTATCTATCGTCTATCTATCTATTATCTATCTTCCATCTATCTGTTATCTATCTTCTATCTATCTGTTATCTATATACAGTACAGACCAAAGGTTTGGACACACCTTCTCATTCAAAGATTTTTCTGTATTTTCATGACTATGAAAATTGTAGAATCACGCTGAAGACATCAAAACTATGAATTATCACATGTGGAATTATACATTGCACTTTACAAAAAAGTGTGAAACAACTGAAAATATGTCTTATATTCTAGTTTCTTCAAAGTAGACACCTTTTGCTTTGATTACTGCTTTGCACGCAGAAAAGGTGAACGGATGGACACTACATGCCTGGTTCCCACCGTGAAGCATGGAGGAGGAGTTGTGATGGTGTGGGGGTGCTTTGCTGGTGACACTGTTGGGGATTTATTCAAAATTGAAGGCATACTGAAACAGCATGGCTACCACAGCATCTTGCAGCAGCATGCTATTCCATCCGGTTTGTGTTTAGTTGGACCATCATTTATTTTTCAACAGGACAATGACCCCAAACACACCTCCAGGCTGTGTAAGGGCTATTTGACCAAGAAGAAGAGTATTGGGGTGATACGCCAGATGACTTGTCCTCCACATTCACCAGACCTGAACCCAATCGAGATGGTTTGGGGTGAGCTGGACCGCTCATCGCTTCAATTTTGAATAAATCCCCAACAGTGTCACCAGGAAAGCACCCCCACACATCACACCACCTCCTCCATGCTTCACGGTGGGAACCAGGCATGTAGAGTCCAGTCGTTCACCTTTTCTGTGTGCAAAGAAGTAATCAAAGCAAAAGGTGGCTACTTTGAAGAACCTAGAATATAAGACATATTTTCAGTTGTTTCACACTTTTTTATAAAGTGTAATGTATAATTCCACATGTGTTAATTCATAGTTTTGATGCCTTCAGTGTGATTCTACAATTTTCATAGTCATGAAAATACAGAAAAATCTTTGAATGAGAAGGTGTGTCCAAACTTTTGGTCTGTACTGTATCTATTTTCTATCTACCTTCCTATCTATCTATCTATCTATCTATCTATCTATCTATCTATCTATCTATCTATCTATCTATTATCTATCTTTCTATCTATCTATCTATCTATCTATCTATCTATCTATCTATCTAACCTATCTATTATCTATCTTTCTACCTATCTAATATCTATCTATCTATCTATCTATCTATCTATCTATCCATTTATCTATCTATTATCTATATATCTTCTATCTATCTATTATTTATCTATTTAGCTATTATCTATATGTCTATTAATCATCTACCTATCTATCTATCTATCTATCTATCTATCTATCTATCTATCTATCTATCTATCTATCTATCTATCTATCTATCATCTATCTATTATCTGTCTATCTATGTGTGTAATGGAGTGTGGGTTGGACAAATGTAAAAGAGGAGGTTGGACAAGAAATTACATCACAAACCTATTTTTTTTGTTAAATAACATATTTTTATTTAGCTTACAAAAACGCATGAAAAAAAGCATGAATAACGCATCTAAAAAGCACCTGCGTTTTCTGCCAAGAGGTCCTGTTTTTGTGCAGAAAATTCAGCAGTCAAATCTGCAACGTGTGCACATACCCTCAAATCCCCCGCCAAAGCCGCGCGGCACCGCTCTTTGGCTGAGCCGCCCCTGGCTGCAAGGCTTTGGCGGGGGATTCAAATCCCGTGCGGCACCGCTCATTGGCTCAGCCGGCGGGGAGGGGGATTTGAATCCTATGCCGCTCATTGGCTGAGCCGCCAATGAGTGGTGCCGCGCAGCTTTGGCGAGGGATTTGAATCCTGCGTGGCTTTGGCGGGGATTTGAATCCTGCGCGGCTTTGGCGGAGGATTTGAATCCCGCGCCACTCAAAGCCGCGCGGTACCGCTCATTGGCAGAGCTAATGAGCGTCGCAGGATTCAAATCCCCCGCCAAAGCCGCGCGGCACCCCTCTTTGGCTGAGCGGTGGCGTGCAGCTTTGGCGGGGGATTTGAATCCTGCGCCGCTCATTGGCTCAGTCGCCGGCAGCTCAGCCACGGGATGTCAATACCGCACGGCACTGCTCATTGGCTGAGCCGCCCGCTGGCTGAGCCAATGAGCGGTGCCGTGTGGGATTTGAATCCCCCGCCAAGGCTGGCGACCAATCAGCTGCTAGCGGTGTTGGCGCCAGATTTGAATACCACTAGCAGCTGATGTGATTGGTCGCCCGCCGCTGGGTTGCCAATCTATCAGCTGTTAGCGGTATTGCTGATCTCCCGGCGGTGTTAGAACCACTAAGGATACACAAATGTTCATTTCACCGCACTCCCGATGCAATAGCATCGGGCCTATTTCTAGTTAGAGAAAGTGATAGAAAGGCATAGAGCAGAGTGTGGTGTACAACTGCACTGCCCTGATAAACATAGAAAATAGAAGTGGTAGTCTCGGTCTGTGAATATTACAATGAATCAAGTATACAGGAGGAGACCAAGTTGGGAGAAGTCCCGGTGACTGTGAATTGATTGATGATCCTTGATTTACTGCAGTCCTGCTCCTAAATTTATCTATTTTTTTTTCATTCTTGAAGACCCACAATCTAGGATGGCAATTTAAACTTGTCAGCACCATTTTGTAATCTATTATAAAGACATGTAATGGCTCTGTAATGCTGATTAAATTGATGCCTTGGATGAAGAAATCCGCTTTGTGGTTCTGTAATCACCATGTGAAGTTTTGTGCTAATTAGATTTTGGTGCACAGGGGTTGGACTGTACCCTGGGTCCTCTCCTCCCTGTCTGATTCCCGGCCCCTACAACTGCCTCCGTTCTGTGAATGACAAGTCACTGCTGAGATATCAAACAGAGGAGGCTCTTCATTCACAGACCGGAGGCTTTTTGGGACATGTCGCTACCTAACATTTTGTTACAGGAAAATTCTATCTTTGTACCTTGTTAGCCAGTAGAAAGATACATATAACATTTTGAGTCCTCAGTGGTTGATACTTTTTTAATGACTAAGGGTGCTTTCACATTGCATTTTGGCACCCATTAGTTGGTACCACCGAAGCCTAAACCCTCCCTCCCCAGCAAGATACTAAATGCTTATATGCTTGTGTCAGTTAAGTACTGTCAGGTATAAAGCATTGCAATGCATTGTACCATAGAGAGACTAAGTAAAATAGTGTAAAAAATTGTAATATATTTTCTTTTAAATCACAAAATAATAAAAACAAATATACCCATAGATAGGTACATTTTTTTATATAAAACATCAATAAAAAAGTACACATTTGGAAGATGAAGACATGAATGAACGCTTTATGCATCAAATGGCCAAGTTCTCCAAAAAATATGATATAGTGGTAATGGGAGATTTCAGCTATCCAGATATTTGTTGGGAATCTCTGTCAGGCAGACAGGTCAAGCAAATTCTTATCCTCTCTTGCTAAAGGTACTGCCACACTAAACAATCCCGCTAGCGATAGCGATAAAGACGCATACTAATGCGATCGCTAGCGGGATTGTTTTTATATCGCTAAGTGCGGCTTAACTTAGCGATGTCGTTAGGACGCTATCGCGGTTAGCGATCTTCTTAACGACTTTAGCGGTACAAAAGTACCGCTAAATCGCTAAGAAAAGGTGCCACACAAGGGTATGCCACACTAAACAACATCGCTAACGGGATCGCTAAAAAACGTCACTATTTAGCGATCCCGTTAGCGATGTTGTTGTGTGCGGCATCTGTCAGCGACGAGGCCCCTGCTGTGATCTCGCTCGTCGCTGACATCGTTCCGGACCCTATTTAGATCGTCAGCGCCCTGCAGGTAAGTATATATCGCTAAGTGTGGCACCTTTTCTTAGCGATTTAGCGGTACTTTTGTACCGCTAAAGTCATTAAGAAGATCGCTAACCGCGATAGCGTCCTAACGACATCGCTAAGTTAAGCCGCACTTAGCGATATAAAAACAATCCCGCTAGCGATCGCATTAGTATGCGTCTTTATCGCTATCGCTAGCGGGATTGTTTAGTGTGGCAGTACCTTTAGCGATATATACTTACCTGCGGGGCGCCGACGATCTAAATAGGGTCCGGAACGATGTCAGCGACGAGCGAGATCACAGCAGGGGCCTCGTCGCTGACAGATGCCGCACACAACAACATCGCTAACGGGATCGCTAAATAGTGACTTTTTTAGCGATCCCGTTAGCGATGTTGTTTAGTGTGGCATACCCTTTACAACGTTATCTTCCAAAAGGTAGGGGAGAAAACAAGGGGATCTAATCCTTATAAACAGGGAGGAAATGGTTGAGGAGATAAGAGTGGCTAGGACCCTAGGAGGCAGCGACTATGCTATTTTAGAATTTTGGATAACTAGAGGAGTAAGGCCTGTGAAGATTCAGACTTCAAGGTTAGATTTCAGAAAGGCAGATTTTAACCCCTTTACCCCCAAGGGTGGTTTGCACGTTAATGACCGGGCCAATTTTTACAATTCTGACCACTGTCTCTTTATGAGGTTATAACTCTGGAACGCTTCAATGGATCTTCACGATTCTGAGATTGTTTTCTCAGGACATATTGTACTTCACGTTAGAGGTAAAATTTCTTTAATATAACTTGCGATTATTTTTGGAAAAAAAAGAAAAAAATGGCGAAAATTTTGAAAATTTTGCAATTTTTGAACTTTGAATTTTTATTCCCATAAAACAGAGAAATATGTCACACGAAATAGTTAATAAATAACATTTCCCACATGTCTACTTTACAACAGCACAATTTTGGAACCAAAATTTTTTTTTGTTAGGAAATTATAAGGGTTAAAAGTTGACCAGCGATTTCTCATTTTTACAACAAAATTTACAAAGCCATTTTTTTTAGGGACTATCTCACATTTGAAGTCACTGTGAGGGGTCTATATGGCAGAAAATACCCAAAAGTGACACCATTCTAAAAACTGCACCCCTCAAGGTACTCAAAACCACATTCAAGAAGTTTATTAACCCTTCAAGTGCTTCACAGGAGCTGAAGCAACATTTAAGGAAAAAATGAACTTTTAAAATTTTAGTCACAAAAATGATTTTTACAAAAATTTTTTTATTTTCACAAGTGTAAAAGGAGAAAATAGACAGATAAAGTTAATGTGAAATTTCTCCTGAGTACGCCGATACCCCATATGTGGGGGAAAACCACTGTTTGGGTACACGGCAGAGCTCGTAAGGGAAGGAGCGCTGTTGTGAATGGGTTTGAGATGAGTTCTGAGCAGAGGCTCCCTCTGGTGGTTACAAGCGGTACTAGTGAGGATTGTGAGGACTGGGAATCAGGTGTTACTGATTGGTCTTATATAAGGGAGTCATTTTCCCATCAGGGTTGCCGGTGATCAATTGTTCTGGTCTGAATCCTTCTTTCCAGTTTCCCTTGTAGCCTGCTGTGTCTTGTCTGCATCTCCTGCTATCAGATAAGACAATTTCTTATTTTGTGTTTTTGCTATATTTTTGCATTTTGTCCTGCACTTCTGTGGGGGCCTTCAGGGTCCCCTCCGGGGGCTTTTGCCTTCTCAGTTTAGTCCAGCCACTGTGTTTTGTACTTTTACTTTTTCCAGTTTTTTTTCAGTGGCTGCTGTTTTGTTTTTGTTACACCAGAGAACTAATTTAGGTGGTAGAGGTCGTGTGATCTCAGGTGATTTTGAAATTAGTAGAGTTGGTGTTTTTTCAGGGTTTTCTGGATTGCAGTAAGTACCCTTCCTATCCTTTTCTGTTTAGATAGTTTGGGCCCCAGCGTTTGCTCATACTATTTTCTTTCTGTGTCAGTATTTCCTCTTGTCTAACCGCCATTACATGTTTGGGGGCTTTCTATTATCTTTGGGGTTCTGCTCCGGGGCAGATAGCTTTCCTATTTCTATCTTTAGGTGTAGTTAGTTTCTCAGGCTGTGACGAGGCATCTAGGACCAACGTAGGAATGCTCCACGGCTGCCTCTAGTTGCGGTGGTTAGTCAGGGTACTGCAATCTCATAGATTCCAACTGCTCTGGTGTATTTCCTTTTTTACCTGCACTCCTCAGCTACCGTAACATAACAGTATCACCGGCCATAAAAATTGTATGGTACTCACAGAAGGGAAAAAATATTTTGAAGGAAGAAAAGTTGTCAGAGATATTTTTCTGTTTGTTGCATTTTTTTTTTTTTTTTCCCTCTGTATCTCTGGGTGCTGGGGAGGATCTTTTCTCCCAATGGAGTTTGCACAGTTGTCTGGCCGTGTGGATCAGCTTGCCACTGAGGTTCAGAGTATTGCTGCATATCTTGCTAGGTTGCCTGTTGTGGAACCTAGGATCCCCATGCCAGATTTGTTTTTAGGGGATCGAGCTAAGTTTCAGAATTTCAAAAATAATTGTAAATTGTTTCTTGCCTTAAAATCTAAGTCCTCAGGAAACGCAGCGCAGCAGGTTCAAATTATCATCTCTCTCCTGCGCGGCGATCCTCAGGATTGGGCTTTTTCCCTGATACCTGGGGATCCTGTTTTGAGTGATGTTGATGCGTTTTTTCAGGCCTTGGGGTTATTGTACGATGAGCCTAATGTCACTGATCAAGCTGAAAAAGCCTTGTTGGCATTAAATCAGGGGCTTGATGACGCTGAGTTATACTGTCAGAGATTCCGTAGGTGGGCAGTCCTGACCAAGTGGAATGACGACGCTTTGGCGGCCCTTTTCCGGAAGGGTCTGTCGGATAATGTAAAGGATGTTATGGTGGGATTCCCTGTCCCCTCTGGTCTCAATGATTCTATGTCATTAGCGATTCAAATTGACAGACGTTTGCGTGAGCGGAGAAGTATGCGTGGAGTGGTGTTGCCTTGTGAGCCAGCTGCTGAGCCCATGCAGTGTGATGGAGTGGTGTCTGGGGCACAGCGTCATGAGTTTCGAAAGCGCAATGGGTTATGTTTCTACTGTGGTGATGCCTCTCATGCTATTTCAGTCTGCCCTAAGCGGGGAAGACATTTTGCACGCTCAGTTGTCTTGGGTAGTGTTCAGACTAAGTTTTTATTAACTGTCACTCTGATATGCTCTCTGTCCTCATTTTCTGCTCAGGCTTTCGTTGATTCTGGAGCAGCTATTAACCTGATGGATTATGATTTTGCTAAACGTTGTGGGTTTCCCTTGATACCCCTACAGAAGTCTATTCCTTTACTGGGGATCGATTCTACCCCTTTGGCTGAGAATAAACCCCAGTTTTCTACTCAGGTGATAATGAGGGTTGAACCTGATCACCAGGAGTGCTGCAAATTTTTGGTTCTATATAATCTGCATGACATTATAGTGCTGGGTTTCCCTTGGTTACAGTCTCATAATCCTGTTTTGGATTGGAAATCTGTGTCTGTAACCAGTTGGGGCTGCCAATGTGTTAATACCAACACTCCTGTTTTTTCTGCCTCCCCCCAGGCTGAGGATGTTCCTGACTTTTTGTTTGATTTTTCTGATGTGTTTAGCGAAAGTAAATCTGCATCCTTACCTCCCCATAGGAGCTATGACTGCGCTATTGAATTAGTGCCAGGTAGTAAATTCCCTAAAGGTCGCCTTTTTAACTTGTCTGTACCTGAACATGACGCTATGCGGTCTTATATCAAGGAATCATTGGAGAAGGGTCATATCAGACCATCCTCTTCACCCTTAGGTGCCGGTTTTTTCTTTGTGGCCAAAAAAGATGGTTCATTAAGGCCGTGTATTGATTATCGTCTCTTGAACAATATTACTGTGAAATATCAATACCCGTTACCCTTGATTTCTGACCTGTTTTCCAGGGTGAAAAACGCTACTTGGTTTACCAAGCTTGACCTCAGGGGGGCGTATAACCTTATTCGCATTAAGCACGGGGATGAATGGAAGACGGCATTTAACACCCCTGAAGGGCATTTTGAGTACCTTGTGATGCCCTTTGGGCTCACTAATGCTCCTTCCGTCTTCCAGTCCTTCATGAATGACATTTTCAGGGATTTTGTGGACAAGTTTCTGATTGTTTATTTGGATGATATCTTGATTTTTTCTAATGACTGGGACTCTCATGTGAAACATGTTCGAACTGTATTCCAGATTTTGAGAGAGAATGCTCTGTATGTGTGTCATGGGTGCATCGCCACGAAGATCGTCGCGATTGCACATTCTGACTTCTCACAGCTGAGCTGCTGTTTCTTTGTGTTTGGTAAGGAGAGAGTTAATTTTACCTAGCTCTTTGCCAAGACTAGGTCCAGCCTCGCCCGGCTGCTTTTGATTATGTTCTAATTAGTTTCCTTTATATTCCTGCCAGTCTGGGTGTTAGACGCCGGTGAAAGCATTCATGTAGTCTAGCAGACTGGAGCGGTTCTGAGAATACTTAAGCTAAGAGCTCCTTAGTTGTTTTTACTCTTATAGCTTATAGTTTATCTCTGAGACCTTAGGTGTTCCTACTGTGTGTGAGTGTTGTATGTAAGACTTTATTTACTTTATTTCTTGTCTTTCTTGTATGTCTTTCTGTTCATTAACCGTTACCTGTTCATTCCCTTTGGTGGTAATCAGGGTCCTTCTTAGGACTAGATTACAGTTGGCAGGGATTGATAGGAGACAGGGTTTACGCTGGTGGCCTGGACCTCTGTACCTTTAACAGTACCTCCAGGTAGAGGGATTAGTCAGGACCCCAGTTTAGGGTCAGCATAGACCCCGGTCACCCTCTAGCCGGAGACAGCGTATAACGGATTCAGTATTGACCCACTGGACATTCTGTCAGGTAATTCTATGTTATCATATATCTATGCGCATGTTATATAGTATGTTGCCCTTTTGATATAGATTACTGACATCACATATATATATCTGCTATACAGCGTGACATTTTCACCGGCCATACTAAAGATTCTCCCCAGCTGTCATGGATCCAGTAGCCCAGCTGGCCCGGCAGTTGCAGGGGTTGTCCATGGAGTTTGCAGACATTAAGTCCAAGGTTTTGTCCCCCCCGGAGCAAACCAGATCTGAACCTAAGGTTGCTCTCCCGGACAGGTTCACTGGTGGGCGGGACAAATTTTTTACCTTCCGGGAGGCATGTAAATTGTACTTTCGGCTGCGGCCTCGGTCATCTGGGAGTGAAGAGCAGAGGGTGGGAATTGTTATCTCGCTCTTACAAGGGGACCCTCAATCTTGGGCGTTCTCTATTCCTCCAGGCTCCCCAGATCTCCAGTCAGTGGATCGATTTTTTACTGCCCTGGGTCTGGTATATGATGATCCGGATCGAGTCTCCCTTGCTGAAACAAAGTTACGTAAAATACGGCAAGGAAATCGTCCAGCGGAGGAATATTCTTCTGAGTTCCGTAGATGGGCAACAGATACTCAGTGGAATGACCCAGCTCTTAGGAGCCAGTTTTGTCAAGGGTTGTCTGACAAATTAAAGATGTGTTGGCTCAGTATGATTCTCCTCCATCACTGGAGGCTGCTATGGCCCTCGCTATTCGCATTGATAGACGACTTCGGGGAAGATGCGAGGTAACTCCGCCTCCCGTGATGACTCCACCTACTACTAAAGTCCCTTATACTGAGGTTCCCCTGGTCTGTTCTGAGGAGCCCATGCAGTTGGAGGGACATCATTTTGTAGGAGGAATCGGCGGTGCACCGCAAGACTAGAAGGTGTTTCTTTTGCGGGAGAGAGGGACATTTTGTTGGGGGGTGTCCATCCCGGGCCTCTTTGAGCAAAGGAGTTAACCTGGGAGTGTGTATTTCGTCCCCAAATCCCTCTCAGTTTCTCGTGCCTGCGGAGGTGGTGATTGGTACTAGAACTGAGAGGATTTCTGTTTTTCTTGATAGTGGGTCCGGGGCTAATCTGGTGGACGCTCGGTTTGCCCAGGTGCATGGTATGCAACTGAGTGTATTGGCCAAACCAGTCCTATAGTCTCTATTGATTCTAGACCTCTCGGTCAAGGTAGCTTGGTACAAGCTGTTCATAACATAGATCTTCGAGTAGGGCAATACATAAAGAGCAATTGTCTTGTTATGTGTTGGAGGGTCTACCTACTCCTATTGTGTTGGGACTTCCTTGGTTGGCTAAACATAACCCAGTGATTGATTGGCAATCCAGAAAGATAAGCCAGTGGGGTGAATTTTGCAGGAATAACTGCATGAGCACGGTCATCGGTGCGGTTGTGCCTAGGACTTTGCCTCCTTTTCTGGAGGACTTTGGGGAGATGTTCTCAGAGGAGGGGTGTAAAGAGTTACCTCCTCATCGCGCATATGACTGCTCAATAAAGTTGCTTCCTGATGCCTTATCTCGTACTTTCCCAGGGGCCGGGAAGACGGATGATCCGGTTCCTATTCCTCAGGAGGGAGTTGTAGTGTCGGCTGTATGCTCTGAGCTTGAGGGGAGTATTGGGGCTCAGGGGGACGCCCCTGTGGGACTTCCAGGGAGACTGATAGTTCCAGATCGCTTAAGACTGAAGGTTACAGGGAACCGTTACAAACGGATGGCTGATAGGAGGAGAGTTTCTAGTCTAGATCTGAAGGTGAACGATCTGGTTTGGTTGTCTACCAGGAATATAAAACTTAAAGTTTCCTCCTGGAGGTTGGTCCCAGATTCATCGGGCCGTACAGGATCAGTTCCATAATTAATCCTGTGGCATTTCGTCTGACCTCCCTCCTACGTTTAAAATTCATAATGTGTTTCACAAGTCATTACTTAAAAAGTATGTGGCACCAGTCATACCGTCACTCTACCTCCTCCTTCAGTGGTAGTCAATGATAACGTGGAATTTCATGGTCGAAAATCATTGACTCACGTCTCAGTCGCCGATCCCCTCAGTACTTAGTTCATTGGAGGGGGTATGGTCCTGAGGAGAGGACGTGGGTCCCTGCTTCTGATGCTAACGCAGATCGATTGGTTCGGACCTTTCACACAACTTACCCGACAGACCTGGTCATGAGGGTCCGGAGGCCCTCGTAGAAGGGGGGTACTGTCATGGTGCATCGCCACGAAGATCGTCGCGATTGCACATTCTGACTTCTCACAGCTGAGCTGCTGTTTCTTTGTGATTGGTAAGGAGAGAGTTAATTTTACCTAGCTCTTTGCCAAGACTAGGTCCAGCCTCGCCCGCTGCTTTTGATTATGTTCTAATTAGTTTCCTTTATATTCCTGCCAGTCTGGGTGTTAGACGCCGGTGAAAGCATTCATGTAGTCTAGCAGACTGGAGCGGTTCTGAGAATACTTAAGCTAAGAGCTCCTTAGTTGTTTTTACTCTTATAGCTTATAGTTTATCTCTGAGACCTTAGTGTTCCTACTGTGTGTGAGTGTTGTATGTAAGACTTTATTTACTTTATTTCTTGTCTTTCTGCAATCTCATAGATTCCAACTGCTCTGGTGTATTTCCTTTTTTACCTGCACTCCTCAGCTACCGTAACATAACAGAGCGCCATTTGACTTTTTCAAACTAAAATTGGCTGGAATTGAGATTGGACGCCATGTCGTGTTTGGAGAGCCCCTGATGTGCCTAAACAGTGGAAACCCCCACAAGTGACACCATTTTGGAAACTAGACCCCCCTATGGAACTTATCTAGATCTGTTGTGAGCACTTTCAACCCCCAAGTGTTTCACAAAAGTTTATAATGCCTGGGTGTGAAAAAAAACAAACAATTTTCCACAAAAATGATTTTTTACTCCCAAATTTTTGATTTTTCCCAAGGAAATTGGACCCCAAAAGTTGTTGTCCAATTTGTCCTGAGTACGCTGATACCCCATAGGTGGGGGGAACCACTGTTTGAGTGCACGGCAGAGCTCGGAAGGGAAGGAGCGCCATTTGACTTAATCCCACCAAAATTGGCTGGAATTGAGATTGGACGCCATGTTGCATTTGGAGAGCCCCTGATGTGCCTAAACAGTGGAAACCCCCCCACAGGTGACCCCATTTTGGAAACTAGACCCCCTAAGAAATTTATCTAGATCTGTGGTGAGCAATTTGAACCCCCAAGTACTTCACACAAGTTTATAACGTATAGCCGTAAAATTAAAAAATCATATTTTTTCCAAAAAATGATCTTTTCACCCCAATTTTTATTTTCCCAAGGTTATCAAGACCCCAAAAGTTATTGTGCAATTTGTTCTGAGTACGCTGATACCCCATATGTGGGGTAAACCACTGTTTGGGTGCATGGCAGAGCTCGGAAGGGAAGGAGCGCCGTTTGACTTTTTCAACGCAGCATTGGCTGGACGCCATGTCGTGTTTGGAGAACCCCTGATGTGCCTAAACAGTGGAAACCCCCCACAAATGACACCATTTTGGAAACTAGACCCCTCAAGGAACTTATCTAGATGTGTGGTGAGAACTTTGAACCCCCAGGTGTTTCACTAAAGTTTATAACGCCCGAGTATGAAAATAAAAAAATCATATTTTTTCCGCAAACATGATCTTTTAGTCCCCAACATTTTATTTTCACAAGGGTAACAGGAGAAATTGGACCCCAAAAGTTGTTGTCCAATTTGTCCTGAGTACACTGATACCACATATGTGGGAGAAAACTACTGTATGGGCACATGTCGGGGCTCGGAAGGGAAGTAGTGACGTTTTGGATTGCAGACTTTGATGGAATGGTCTGCAGGCGTCATGTCGCATTTGGAGAGCCCCTGATGTGCCTAAACAGTGGAAACCCCCCACAAGTGACCCCATTTTTGAAAATAGACCCCCCAAGGAACTTATTTAGATGTGTGATGAGCACCTTGAACCCCGAAGTGCTTCACAGAAGTTTATAACGTATAGAGTAAAAATAAAAAATCTTTTTTTTCTTTTACAAAAATTATTATTTCGCCCCCAATATTTTTTTTCACAAGGGTAACAGGAGAAATTGAACCCCAAAAGTTGTTTTCCAACTTGTCCTGAGTATGCTGATAACCTATATGTGGGAGAAAACTACTGTATGGGCACACGTCAGGGCTCGGAAGGGAAGTAGTGACATTTTGGATTTCAGACTTTGATGGAATGGTCTGCGGGCGTCATGTCGCATTTGGAGAGCCCCTGATGTGTCTAAACAGTGGAAACCCCCCGCAAGTGACCCCATTTTGGAAAATAGACCCCACAAGAAACTTATCTAGATGTGTGGTGAGCGCTATGAAGCCCCAAGTGCTTCACAGGAGTTTATAACATACAGCCGTAAAAAAAAAAAAATCATTTTTTTTTTTTACAAAAATGATATTTTCGCCCTCAATTTTTTATTTTCCCAAGGGTAACAGAAGAAATTGGACCCCAAGAGTTATTGTGCAATTTGTCTTGAGTACGCTGATATCCCATATGTGGGGGTAAACTACTGTTTGGGCGCATGGCAGAGCTCAGAAGGGAAGGAGCACCGTTTGACTTTTTCAACGCAGAATTGGCTGGAATTGAGATCAGACGCCATGTCACATTTGGAGAGCCCCTGATGTGCCTAAACAGTGGAAACCCCCCAATTCTAACTCCAACCCTAACCCTAACACACCCCTAACCCAAATCCCAACCCTAACCATAACTTTAGCCCCAACCCTAACCCTAACTTTAGTCGCAACCCTAACCTTAACCCTAACCCTAATGGGAAAATGGAAATAAATACATTTTTTTAATTTTATTATTTTTCCCTAACTAATCGGGTGATAAAGGGGGGTTTGATTTACTATTTATAGCGGGTTGTTATGTTTGGCAGCTGTCACGCTAAAAGACGCTTTTTATTGCAAAAAATAGTTTTTGCATCACCACATTTTGAGAGCTATAATTTTTGCATATTTTGGTTGACAGAGTCATGTGAGGTCTTATTTTTGCGGTACGAGTTGACATTTTTATTGGTACCATTTTTGGGCACGTGACATTTTTTGATTGCTTTTTATTTCGATTTTTGGGAGGTTGGAATGAACAAAAAAAATCAGAAATTCATGAATTTCTTTTGGGGGTGCGTTTACACCGTTCCGCGTGTGGTAAAATTGATAAAGCGTTTTTATTCTTCTGGTCAGTACGATTACAGCTATACCTCATTTGTATCTTTTTTTATGTTTTGGCGCTTTTATACAATAAAAACAATTTTATATAAAAAAATAATTATTTTTGCA
Source organism: Oophaga sylvatica (assembly GCA_033576555.1). Lineage (NCBI taxonomy): Eukaryota > Metazoa > Chordata > Amphibia > Anura > Dendrobatidae > Oophaga > Oophaga sylvatica. The sequence goes on along the minus strand of JARQOD010000005.1, from coordinate 436,269,781 downwards.
TCACTTTATTCTGTGAGCTATAAGTTTTTTATTTTTTCGCTGATGATGCTGTATGGCGGCTTGTTTTTTGCGGACAAGATGACATTTTTAGCGGTACCATGGTTATGTATATCCGTCTTTTTGATCGCGTGTTATTCCACTTTTTGTTCGGCGGAATGATGATAAAGCATTGTCTTTTGCTTTGTTTTTTTGTTTTTTTAAGGGCTTCACTAAAGGGGTTAACTAGTGAGACAGTTCTATAGGGCGGGTCGTTACGGACGCTGTGATACCAAATATGTATACTTTTATTGTTTTGCTTTTTTTATTTACATGAAGAAATGAATTTATTGGGGAATATATATTTTTTTCCTTTATTTTGGAATTTTTTTTTACACATGTGGTTTTTATTTTTTAACTTTTTTACTTTGTCCCAGGGTGGGACATCACTGTATTATATCAGATCGCTGGTCTGACAGAGTGCACAGCACTCTGTCACACCAGCGATCTCACTGGCAGTGCTGCAGGCTTTCTCAGTGCCTGCTCTCAGAGGCAGGCACTGAGGAAGCTGCCTCCCTGCAGGCCATCTTGGATCCGGGGTCCTGCAGGGAGGAGGGTCCCTTGGAACAGCGCGATGCATCTGCCATGCGCCCAAACAGTTATTTACCCCACATATTGGGTATCAGCGTACTCAGCACAAATTGCACAATAACTATTGTGGTCTTGTTACCCTTGGGAAAATAAAAATTAGGTGTGAAAAGATAATTTTTGAGGAAAAAATATGATTTTTTATTTTTATGGCTCTACGTTATAAACTTCTGTGAAGCCCTTGGGGGATCAAAGTGCTCACCACACATCTAGATAAGTACCTTGGGGGGTCTAGTTTCCAAAATGGTGTCATTTGTGGGGGGTTTCCACTGTCTAGGCACATCAGGGGCTCTCCAAACGCGACATGGCATCCAGCCAATTCTGCGTTGCAAAAGTAAAACAGCGCTCCTTCCCTTCCAAGCTCTGCCATGCACCCAAATAGTGGTTTACTCCCACATATAGGGTATCAGCGTACTCAGGACAAATTGCAGAACAACTTTTTGGGTCCAATTTTTCCTGTTACCCTTGGGAAAATAAAAAATTGAGGGCGAGAAGATAATTTTTGTGGAAAAATTATGATTTTTTTATTTTTACGGTATAAACTGTGAAGCACTTGGGGGTTCAAAGTGCTCACCACACATGTAGATAAGTTCCTTAGGGGGTATACTTTCCAAAATGGTGTCACTTGTGGGGGGTTTCCACTGTTTAGGCGCATCAGGGGCTCTTCAAATGCAACATGGCATCCGATCTCAGTGTGAACAGGTGCTTAACCTAAAGTCACCAACTCATGCACACTGAAAGAAAAAAGGAAGCACACTGTAGCGCTATAGCTTCTAAACATGAGATGTGAAAAAGTAATTGCATCACTGCCTTAGAAATATGAAAAATTGAGAAAGCTTTGCGCATAAAATGGCCAATTTATGTGTACCTGGAAGCCACGTTAAGGCGTTTCTCGTATTCCAGGTCCCAACTAATGCCAATCCTCATTTAGAAAAGTCTCTTACCTGTATGGGAACATATGAATCTTCTAGGTTAAGCACCTGTTCACACTTGGTCTATGTTTGGATGTGACGGTCAGTTTTTTTTATATGATATGTATTCATTTACTTTCTGACTGAGCACTCCACCTGTTAGTCTCAGACGTTTTAATTATAGCAGGGCCACTACTCCTCCACAGAGATGTAGATTTCTGTCTAAAGAGAGGATTCATATGTTCCCATACAGGTAGAGACTTTTCTAAGCGAGGATTGGCATTAGTTAGGACCTGGAATATGAGAAACGTCTTAACGTGGCTTCCAGGTACACATAAGTTTGCCATTTTATGTGCTAAGCTTTCTCAATTTTTCACATTTCTAAGGCAGTGATGCAATTCATTTTTCATATCTCATGTTTGCAAGCTATAGCGCTACAGTGTGCTTCCTTTTTTATTTGAGTGTGCATGAGTTGGTGACTCTAGGTTACACACCTGTTCACACTAGGTCTATGTTTGGATGTGACGGTCAGTTTTTTGATATGTATTCATTTACCTTCTGACTGAGCACTCCACCTGTTAGTCACAGGCGTTTTAATTATAGCAGGGCCACTACCCCTCCACAGAGATGTAGATTTCAGTCTAAAGAGAGGATTCATATGCACCTGTTCACACTAGGTCTATGTTTGGATGTGAGGGTCAGTTTTTTTTTAAATGTTTTGACATGTTGACACGCTACGCAGTTATTACACCTGTAGCAGCCCTTAAGATTGCTATCTAGAAAAGTAGATGTTCTGGGTATCTTGTAATGGCTGTGTACATTCTATTATTTAATGATTTACCTCTTCTGTACGTATTCTGTGGGTGATCCGTCAAGTTTGTCCCGATATCGGTGTCCATGAGGAAGACTGCTCAATGTTTATGAAGAATGTTGTGAACTTTTTGTGCCCCATTATCAAAGGTGGTGATAAACCTCGTACATTCATTCTTAGGAGGGTCTGGTTCTAGGTTTAATTAATTCTGATCGAGTTTTGTTTTTTGCTTCATGATACGCCCTTTTAAGAATGCTATCAGGATGACCCCTCTCTCTAAACCTGTCTCTTAGGTCCCTTTCTTGCTTCACAAAGATTTCATTACTCGTGTAGTTCCTCCGAATCTTGAGGTATTGCACCTTAGGGATGTCTCTTTTCAGATGTATTGGATGTCTGCTTTTCCCTATCTGGGTTTTCTGAAGGTATAGGTCTTTAGTTCGCCATTCGTGCCCATGTTAATCACAATATCCAGGAATGGCAGGGAGGACCCCAAAACGGAGGTGAAATACAGATCAATGTATTGGGTATTACTAGTGTGTGGGTAGAGTCCACCTTTGCTGCAAATTACATTCATGGCTGTGCAGGCCTCGAGTACATTGGTATTGTTTCACCCTCTTCCGCTTAAGGTACCACAAACGGCAGCAGTCATCCTTCTGCAAAACAAAAATGGATAGATAAAGGTGCTTAAGTAAAAAATGGCATGTATGTATGTGTGGAGGGAAAGCTCATCCTATCAAGTAATCTATTTAGCTATGCCACTGTATTGATCCACGAGTCAAGCCATTTCTCAACAGGAAGGGTGTTAAGAATCGTATCTGAAGTATTTACAGCGTATGGATTCAAGAATTAAAAAAATATATACCTATATTTTTTTGCCTGGCATGCAATATATGTGCTAAGCATAATACCCAGAGGAATTTGGGAACTAGATGACACCATGTGATATTTTTCAAGGCATTTTGAAGAAGTCTGAACAGTCTCTCCTGCTGTCATGCAGTTCTTTCCCAATGTACAAACTGGCACCAGGCATTTTATTCTGCAATTCACACAAATTGAATAGCAAATTATCTGAATTTGCCAGGAACTGCAAATTTCATTAACTTCATTCATAGTCGATTTGATTGTTTTGTATACCATAGATTGTCTCTAGTGATCCATTTCTGCTCAATAGAAAAGCTGTACCCATAGACATGAAACTCCAATTGAAAAGGACAGCATGCATCTGTAAATATTTGCACAGAGATTTTAAGGTTTTCTAATAATAGACATTAGTTGCACATTTGTAGAATGTTCCACAATATCTTAATTTTGGGCATACCTAAAAATCCGTAGACATGTTTGATTTTTCTTACACAGTCTCAGTCCTTGTGTATGTTGGAGTTGAAAGCTTTACCTTGTTGCAATTCTTGTTTTATTATGGACACATTACATATAATGTTACACTCGCACACATATTAACTTTGACCAACATTGACTGAATAAAAATTAATTCAAGGATTATTTGCTTGGTTTGTTTCTTGTAAATTCAATAACTTTTCGGTTTTTTCTACTTGAACAAATGGTAACAATAAATGTCAACACCTTAACTCGCCTAATGTCATGCTTCTGGGTTCAAACCCTTGAGCTTGTCTTTTGCGGTCGGTTTTTCTGTCCGACAAGTCTCTTTGCTGTTTCTGTTCTTTACTCAGCACCTACTGTATCTCACAAAAGTGAGTACACCCCTCACATTATTGTAAATATTTAATATCTTTCCCTGGGACACCACTGATGATATGACCGTTTGATACAATTTAGTCAGTGTACACCTGTACAGCATAACTGTAAATTTGGTAACACCTCTAAATAACTCAAGACACAGCCATTAGTGTATAAACCACTGGCAACAAAAGAGAGTACACTCCGAAGTGAAAATGGCCAAATTGTGCTCAATTAGCCATTCCCCCCCCCCCCATGTCATATGACTCATTAGTGTCACAGGGTCTCTGGTATGAAATGGGTGCAGGTGTGTTAAATTTGGTATTATTGCTCTCACACTGGTCACTAGAAGTTCAATCATGGCCGGTGTTAGGGGCATGCAGACTAGGCATCTGCCTAGACCCACCACTACCTCAGTGGCCACCAGCCAGTGGCGTGCCTCCAATAGTGGCCAGCTGCCGCTGCTATGGGGCCCCGGAGTCAGGGGAGCCCAGTGCCAGCACTTCACCCCCCCGCATTGCGCATCCAACTGTATCAGCATCATAGATGCCAATATGGAGCGCCCGTCAGGGCAGTGGGGATACTCAGTACCAGGCAGCTTCTTAAAGGGGAAGTGCCACAGCAGCAGTGACCCGGTCCGTTGCCCTTGGCGTCCAATAAAAGGGATAGTGAAAAAGGGATAATAAAGTTTGTAATAAAGTGTTCGTGACGCCACCGGTGGTGTTTGGTCAGGGGACCGACGCTGCAATGCAGATCCTCTGGGATGATGATAGGGCAGGAAAGATGGTTAAGATCTCCATGGGTAGAGCTGTGTCCCAGGGCAGTTAGGATATTAAAGGTGATGTTGGTAGTGACTGTGGTGCAGGGCAGGTGACGCATGAATGACATAGAGGGCACAACAGCGTGCAGTTTCCTTTACCTTTTACTGAGCAGTGCAGGCACAGTCCGGGCTCAGGTTACAGATGGTTCTAGAGCTGGTCAGCCTGGAAGCAATTTGGGAATTTTCCCAGTCAGGAGGGTTGTGAGGCCTCCTTTCTAGTGCTATTCTCTGAGGTACTTGCTGCTGTAAACTCTATTCAAATAAAAAACTGACCGTCACATCCAAAGATAGACCTAGTGTGAACAGGTGCTTAACCTAAAGTCACCAACTCATGCACACTGAAAGAAAAAAAGGAAGCACACTGTAGCGCTATAGCTTGCAAACATGAGATATGAAAAACTAACTGCATCACTGCCTTAGAAATATGAAAAATTGAGAAGACTTAAGCGCATACAATTTCATATGTATTCATTTACTTTCTGACTGAGAAATCTACATGTTAGTCACAGGCTTTTTAATTATAGCAGGGCCACTACCCCTCCACAGAGATGTAGATTTCAGTCTAGAAAGAGGATTCATATGTTCCCATACAGATAAAGACTTTTCTAAGTGAGGATTGGCATTAGTTAGGACCTGGAAAACGAGAGGCGCCTTAACGTGGCTTCCAGGTACACATGAATTAGCCATTTTATGCGCTAAGCCTTCTCAATTTTTTATATTTCTAAGGCAGTGATGCAATTCATTTTTCATATCTCATGTTTGCAAGCTATAGTGCGACAGTGTGCTTCCTTTTTTTTCTTTGAGAGTGCATGAGTTGGTGACTCTAGGTTAAGCACCTGTTCACACTAGGTCTATGTTTAGATGTGACGGTCAGTTTTTTTTATATGTATTAATTTACTTTCTGACTGAGCACTCCACCTGTTAGTCACAGGCATTTTAATTATAGCAGGGCCACTACCCCTCCACAGAAATGTAGATTTCAGTCTAGAAAGAGGATTCATATGTTCCCATACAGATAAAGATTTTTCTAAGCGAGGTTTGGCATTAGTTAGGTCTCGGAAAACGAGAGGCGCCTTAACGTAGCTTGCAAACCAACAAGAGAGGAAAGATGAGCCCACATAGAAGGACGCGCCTCAATTGTATACTTATAAATAGCACTTTATTGACAAATATCAAAAAACAGCATGCAAAGGACATAGTTTAAAAACATTAAAAACACATCAAAAGAGACCTACTAGCCATGCCTTAATGTGGAGGCAATAGCAACCCACACAGCAAAAAAGTAACCCCAACAAAGGAAATACAAAGGTGCAAACAAAGCCCCCACAAAATAATGTCTAATGTCTTAGATGATGATGCGTTAATGAAAACACCATGTAGAACAATTAATATAGTTGTAAAGGACATGATATATGTACATCAACACAGTACCATACCGAAAAATGACATCTTGTAACAAGAAAAACCTGAAAAATGAATTCAAGCATAGTGCGAGGGCCGTATTTGCCACTAGGCACTCGTGGGCACGTGCCTAGGGTGGCACCTGAGCAAGAATTTTTTTTCTTTGGTCCGGGGGGGGGGGTCGGCCCTCCCCTTGCTTCCCTCACCCCCCATCATCATACTCACCTCCTCCTGCTGCAGCTCCACCGTCCAGCGCCGATATCTTATTCCTGTACTGAGCGGGCGGTCACTCCTGGCACCGCTCATTAAGCTCATGAATATGGACGCCACTCCACTCCCATAGGCGTGGCGTCCATATTCATGAGCTTAATGAGCGGTACCCATGTGTGACTGCCCGCTCATACAGGAAAAGGATGTCGGCGCTGGATGGTGGAGCTGCAGCAGGAGGAGGTGAGTATATCTATGATGATGGGGGGTGAGCGCTGCGTGCTGGGGGGTGAGCGCTGTGTGCTGGGGGTGAGGGCTGGGGGGTGAGCCATGCTGGGGGGTGAGGTCTGGGGGGGTGAGTGAGCGCTGCGTGCTGGGGGTGAGCGCTGTGTGCTGGGGGGTGAGGGCTGGGGGGTGAGCCATGGTGTGTGCTGGGGGTGAGGGCTGGGGGGTGAGCCACGCTGTGTGCTGGGGGGTGAGGGCTGGGGGGGTGAGTGAGCGCTGCGTGCTGGGGGTGAGCCCTGTGTGCTGGGGGGTGAGGGCTGGGGGGGTGAGCTGTGCTGTGTGCTGGGGTGAGGGCTGGGGGTGAGCCACGCTGTGTGCTGGGGGGTGAGGGCTGGGGGGGTGAGCCGCACTGTGTGCTAGTGGGGTGAGGGCTGGGGGTGAGCCGCACTGTGTGCTGGGGGTGAGGGCTGGGGGGTGAGCCGTGCTGTGTGCTGGGGGTGAGGGCTGGGGGGGTGAGCCGCACTGTGTGCTGGTGGGTGAGGGCTAGGTGGGTGAGCCGCGCTGTGTGCTTGGGGGGTGAGGGCTGGGGGGTGAGCCGCGCTGTGTGCTGGGGGTGAGGTCTGGGGGGTGAGCCACGCTGTGTGCTGGGGGGGTGAGGGCTGGGGGGGTGAGTCGCGCTGTGTGCTGGGGGGGTGAGGGCTGTGGGTGAGCCGCGCTGTGTGCTGGGGGGTGAGGCTGGGGGGGTGAGCTGCGCTGTGTGCTTGGGGGGTGAGGGCTGGGGGGGTGAGCCACGCTGTGTGCTGGGGGGGTGAGGGCTGGGGGGTGAGCCTCGCTGTGTGCTGGGGGGGTGAGCCGTGCTGTGTGCTGGGAGTGAGGGCTGGGGGGGTGAGCCACGCTGTGTGCTGGGGGGTGAGGGCTGGGGGGTGAGCCCCGCTGTGTGCTGGGGGGGTGAGGGCTGGGGGGTGAGCCACGCTTTGTGCTGGGGGTGAGGGCTGGGGGGTGAGCCGCGCTGTGTGCTGGGGGGGTGAGGGCTGGGGGGTGAGCCGCGCTGTGTGCTGGGGGGTGAGGGCTGGGGGGTGAGCCACGCTTTGTGCTGGGGGTGAGGGCTGGGGGGGTGAGCCGCGCTGTGTGCTGGGGGGTGAGGGCTGGGGGGTGAGCCCGCTGTGTGCTGGGGGTGAGGTCTGGGGGGTGAGCCACGCTGTGTGCTGGTGGGTGAGGGCTGGGGGGGTGAGTCGTGCTGTGTGCTGGGGGTGTGAGGGCTGGGGGTGAGCCACGCTGTGTGCTGGGGGGTGAGGGCTGGGGGTGAGCCGCGCTGTGTGCTGGGGGGGGGTGAGCCGGCTGTGTGCTGGGGTGAGGGCTGGGGGGGTGAGCCCGCTGTGTGCTGGGGGGGTGAGGGCTGGGGGGGTGAGTCGCGCTGTGTGCTGGGGGGTGAGGGCTGGGGGTGAGCCGCGCTGTGTGCTGGGGGGTGAGGGCTGGGGGGGTGAGCCGTGCTGGGGGGTGAGGGCTGGGGGGTGGAGCCGCGCTGTGTGCTGGGGGGTGAGGGCTGGGGGTGAGCCGCGCTGTGTGCTGGGGGTGAGGGCTGGGGGGTGAGTCCCGCTGTGTGCTGGGGGGGTGAGGGCTGGGGGGTGAGCCGCGCTGTGTGCTGGGGGGGTGAGGGCTGGGGGTGAGCTGCGCTGTGTGCTGGGGGTGAGGGCTGGGGGGTGAGCGCTGTGGCTGGGGGGTGAGGGCTGGGGGGGTGAGCGCTGTGGGCTGGGGGGGCGTGTGGGCTGGGGGGTGAGCGCTGTGGGCTTGGGGGGATGAGCGCTGTGGGCGGGGGGTGAGCGCTGTGGGCCGGGTGAGGGCGTGGCGGGGGAGGAATGAGCGCTGTGGGCCGGGGGAGGAATGAGCGGTGGGCCCAGTGGGGAGAATGAGGCTGAGGGAGAATGAGCTCAGGGGGAGAATGAGCGCTGGGGAGGAATGAGCGTTGCGGTGGGGAATGAGCGCAGGGGGAGAATGAGCGCCCTGCATAGGACTGATGGTCCTCGGTTTAAAGTGGGTTACATGGTTTGGTTGTCCTCAAGAAATATCCCTATAAAGGTTGCGTCTCCAAAATTTAAGCCAAGGTTCATTGGAACTTATAAGATCTTGAAAATTCTTAATCCTGTTTCCTTCTGTTTTGCTCTTCCAGGGACGTTTAAGATTCACAACGTCTTCCACAAATCATTATTGAAAAGGTTTGTTAAGCCAGTGGTTCCTATGGCTGCGCCCCCTGAGCCTGTTTTGGTTGAGGGCAATTTGGAGTATGAAATGGAGAAGATATTAGATTCTCGTCTGGCTAGACGGAGACTCCAGTACTTGGTTAAGTGGAAAGGTTATGGTCAGGAGGACAATTCTTGGGTGTTTGCTTCTGACATTCATGCGGAGAGATTGGTGCGCGCCTTTTACCGGGCTCACCCTGATCGGCCTGGTGGCGCAGGTGAGGGTTCGGTGACCCCTCCTCAAGGGGGGGTAGTGTTGTGAATTCTCTGGATTCTGAGTTGGGGCTCCCTCTGGTGGCTGTTGATATTGATGAGGCTGTCTTGACTGACTGACCTTTCAGCTGAGAATTCAGCTGCGGACAATTGGCAATCTGGGAGTCATGATTGGAGAGATTTAAGGGAGTAACTTTCCCATGATCCTCGTCGATGATTAGTTTTCTCTTCCTGGTCCAGTTTGGAAGTCAGCTTGCTCCGGTCTCCTGCTACCTTCAGATAAGCTATTTCTTGCTTGTTTCTGTGGTTTTGTTTTCTTTTGTTTTACTGCCTTCTGAGTGTGGTCACCTGGGTCCCCCTGCTGGGGCCTGCGCTGGTCTCTGTTTCTCAGTTATCGGTACATTTGTTCAGTCCCTGCTATTTCAGTGGCTGCTTGGTAGCTACTTGTTCACACCAGAGTTCTGATATAGCAGGGACAGATCGTGTGGTCTCAGTATTTTTTGGAATCAGAAGTGTTGGAATTTTTCCTAGGGTTTTGCTGGATTGCAGAAAGTATTCTTTTCTGTCTTGTCCTATCTAGACAGTTTTGGGCCCCAGCGTTTGCTTACTCTATTTTCTGCCTGTGTTTGTATTTCATTTTGTCTCACTGCCAATATATGTGTGGGAGCTACCTATTCCTTTGGGGTGCTACTCCGGGGCAGTTAGCTTTCTCTTTTCTATCTTAGCTACTCTCTGGCTGTGTCGAGGCGTCTAGGTCATCGTAGGTACGTCCCACGGCTGCTTCTAGTTGTGCGGTTAGTTTAGGGATCTGCAATCCATTAGTTACCAACCACTCTGGGTGACTGGCTGCCTTGGCTACTTTTGTTACAGTCCTCCTCGGCTACAATATCATAACACTTCTCAATTTTTCATATTTCTAAGGCAGTTATGCAATTCATTTTTCATATCTCATGTTTGCAAGCTATAGCGCTACAGTGTGCTTCCTTTTTTTCTGAGTAAACTATTCAAGTCCCTCTTTCCGTGTGATGCTTAGGTAGAACTCCGCTCGCATGACAGACAGCTGGAGCCTGCTTCAGAGGTCACTCCTGTCTGGCGTCTCCGGCTCACACGTGTTGCTGTGTCATCGAGTATTAGTAGGGGACAGAGGATCTGTGGTCTTCTGTACTCCGGATTTTGCTGCCGGGGCTTTAGTACCCACAAGCCTCGGGCTCCGGTGCCCGGTCACTGGTGCTCGAGCCTGGGGTGAGCTCAGATGGATCTCCCATCCCCAGCTCCTCTCCACATGTTCTTTCTCAACCTTGTTCAGGCTCTAACTCCTCACTAACTTCCTCCTCCTGACCAGAGAGAGCAGCTCCCCTGAAGTCAGGTTTAGAGCTCCCGCTGCTGGCCTGGAATTGGAATTGTGTTGTATGCTGGAATTACTTGGTAAGGGGATTACTCCTTTGCTTCCAGGCATGACATCACTCCCCCCTGGAGGGAGGCAAGGCCATTGTGGCAACCAGACTCCTGGGGTGCCGCATTCCTCCCTAGTACAATTCAGTACTCCCGGACTGAGGAAACACAAAAGAAATAAAACATAACTTTTTACAAGATTTTGACAACAGATATATAAATTCGGCAAAGTCCTAACAAAGTGCAATATGAGGGAACCTGTCTCAAACCCCCAACATAGGCCCTGGGTGTGACTACAGGCATCAGTGGTCACCAGGTTGGACTACTACTTCGGTCACGCCAGACGGTTTTTGTACTGTAGCCATCGGTGCTAATTATTTACAATCATTATCCTGGTCAGTACGAGTCCAGTGACCCAATCGTCCATATAATCTAGAAAACAAGAGTGGTCAAAAGTTTATACAGTAAGTCTCTGTAGGCTCATATGCTTAACGGTTGCAATTATGAACATTTTTAACTTATTTACATTGGCATTACACTTATATTTTAGTCCTTATACCTAGCTGGGACCTGACTTCTAGTACTACTGGTAGATTTACACAGTGCAGGTGCCTGTAAAGAACTAGCCTAGTCTAGTGTGTTTATTGGAAAGCTGGGCAGTAGCCGTCTGTGCCTTCTTAGACTCACCGTGGGACTGACAGATTCACCGCTAGCAGGGGGCAGATTTTCGCATTCCAATGCAGATGTGGCTTCTGTTACTTGAGCTTGAGGATCTTCAGGCTGGTCTTGAATTGCTTCTCTTTCTGGCACTTCCAGCTGGGGAAAGGTTTAGACGGGCATGACTATGGCTTGATTCACTCTTGTCCAATTTGAAGGGAACTCGCCGAGTACAGTGCTGATCTTTTCTTCCACTTCTTCTACTGGCTGAAGAATGTCTTGGTCTTCAATCTTTTCCTTCAGTTGATCAGGGCATGATTTTAGATAATCTCTTGACACTGCTGCTGAGGTTTCCCCTCCATCTTTGCTGGTAAGGCACACCTTGGTGTTATTGAAGTCTGAAGGTAAAACAATGTAGGGCTCAGCCTCCCATTGGTTGTCTAGTTTGTGCACTCGTCTCTTCCTTTTGAGTAGCCATTCTCTAGGTGACAAGGGAACTGCGGGGGCATGCTGATTATAATTTCTTTCTTGCTTTTGTCTTGCTTGGAACAAACTCTTCTCTATGCATTCTTGCACTTTGCGGTACTGCTGCTGTCTCTCTGTATCCCAAACTGCATCTGGTGATGTTACTTTAGGTATTAAGACGTCCATGTCCAAGTCAATGGGTAACTTGCCAGGTCTTTCTCTCATCAAGTAGGCTGGAGTACAGTTGGTGGAGTTTACAGGGAAATGATTGTAGAGATCTACCAGGTCTGGCAATTTCTCGGCCACATGTTTCTCTCTTCCAGGGGCAAGGTCTTCAATAGATCAATTACCATTTGGTTCATTTTCTCACACATGCCATTTGTCTGTGGATGGTACGACGTCGTCCTGATTTTCTTGCAGCCATATAGGTTACGGAACTACTGGAACACTTCTGCTTCAAAGGCTTGGCCTTGGTCGGTAAGCACTCATTCAGGGTAACCGTGCGGTCAACAAAAGTGTTGTTGAAATGCTTTGACTGCCATCTTCACTGTTTGGTCTTTCACTGCCACAGCTGCCAGGAAACTTGAGTAATGGTCAACGATGGTGAGGGCGTAGACATAGCCTGACCAGCTAGCGACCAGCTTCACGTGGTCTAAGGCTACCAATTCAAGTGGTTGTTTGGTGATTATTGGCTGTAACGGGGCTCGCTGGCTGCTACTGTCCTTCCTGCGCAGGTTGCATGGTCCACACTCTCGGCACCACTCTTCAATGCCCTTCCTCATACCAACCCACTAGAATCTCTCGAGAAGTAGGACCTCCAACTTCTTCCATCCGAAGTGTCCTGCTCCATCGTGGTACGCTTCAAGGACCATTGGCACATCCAGCTTTGGGACTATCACCTACCAGACCAGTTTGTGAGTTGACACTCTTCCGACACAGCTTTCCCTCATAGATGAACAGCCTACCCTTTTTCTTCCACAACTGTTGGGTCTCTTGTGGAGCATCTGGACGGGGGCGCGAGTCAGCTTGCGTCAATAACTCCTTTACCAGTCGGACTGCTGGGTCGCTATCTTGCGCCTCCGCCCATTCATGGAGGGCCAACGGATTCAACGTGGTTTCGTGCTTAACATAACGCTTGTCCCTCACACAGTGGGAGCACTGGGCCGCTCCGGGGTGGTGGAAGGCTGGTAACTCAAGTTCTTCTAGTTCTTCCTGATCTTCTTCCCCATCTGGTAAGTTGGGCATTCTGGACAGCGCATCAGCATTGGCGTTCTTATGCCCCACCCGGGACTTGATGGTAAACTCGTAGTTGGACAGCCGGGCCATCCATCGCTGCTCCAGCGCACCTAGCTTTGCGATTTCCAAGTGAGTCAGTGAATTGATGTCCATGAAGATGGTAAACTTTGCCAAAGCCAGGTGGTGTTTGAATCGCTTGGTAAAAGCCCAGACTATGGCGAGAAACTCCAGTTTAAAGGAGCTGTGGTTGTCAGGGTTCCTTTCAGTGGGACAAAGCTTCCTGCTGGCGTAGATGATCACTCTCTGCCTTTCTGCACCTGTGACAGTATTGCTCCCAGTCCCACTTTGCTGGCATCAGTATCAAGGATGAATGGTTGGTCGTAGTCTGGGTAGGCCAGGACTTCATCTCCCGTAAAAGCCATCTTCAACCGGGTGAAGAATCTTTCTAGTTCATCACTCCAGTCAAACGAAGGATTTTTTTTTCTGGCTGTTACCACCGCTGCTGGCCAAGCCTCAGCTCCTGCCGCCGCCATGCCTGCCGCTGCCTGCTCTTCCTCCGCTGCTGGCCATACCTCTGCTGCTGCCACCGCCATGCCCGCTACTGCCCGCTCCGCCGGTCTTGCTCTTCGGTCCTGTTGTGCTCCCAGCACTGCAGGAGGCTCCAGGACCCGGCACATGCACCCTGGCACCCTTGGAGGGCGGTCACACCCCCCTCCAAGGTCCTGTTTGTTCTCAGATGTCCTGACTCGGGTGGCCACGACCCTTCCAGGTCCTTTATGTTCTCTGATTCCCTGACTCGGAAATTCCAGCAGCCAATCCGGGTAAGGTGTGGGGTAGTTGAACCTGCTTCCTCTTATCAGTGGCACCTGGTTGTTGATCAAGCTCCTGCTTCTGCGACCCAGGCCCACGTCCATACGCTGTGTGCGCTATCCTGTGCGTCCGTACCCCTGTACCCTGCTCTGCATTTCTGTTCTTCTGCTTCTTGACCTGCATGTCCATACCTTGCGTGCTATCCTGCGCGTCCATACTCGTTTGCCCTGCTCTGCATGTCTGTACTCCTGTATCCTGCTCTGCTTATCTGTACCCTGTGCACTGCTCTGCACATCCAAACTCCTGTGCTCAGTTCTGTATCTCCGTCCCTTGTGCTTTGGTGTTCGTCAGTCTTCTACGTTTCCCTTCTATTCCATGTCTCTCCCCTATCTGAGCCACCCCTCTTGGTATCGGCTGCCGTGGTGTTACAGATCCCTGGGCTTGACCCTGATGATCCCTGTATAGGCGTCGGTCTTCACTAGGTCAGCTCGCCCTGGGGCTTCTGTTCCACGGTCCAGAGGGTCCACTCTTATAGCTTGCCTCCCTGAGGCGTTACACTGGCCTTCTTGGGTTGGCCCACAAGAAGGTTTTGCAGAGGTGCAGCTAATTCAGTGAAGCCCTTTATGAACCTTCGGTAGTAGACTACCAATCCGAGGAACTGACGTATTTCATGAATGTTGCTGGGACTCTGCCAGTCCTGAATAACAGTGACTTTGTAGAGGTCTGGTGCCACGCCTTCCGTTCTCACTATGTGGCCTAGATGCTGCACCTTGGGCTTCAGGAGGTGGCATTTGGACGCTTTCATTTTCAGGACAAAGTTGGACAGGGCCTCGATCACCTCGACCAGGAGCTTCAAATGGTCTTCATAGGTCTTGGAGAAGACAATAAAGTCATCCAAGTACAACAGAACGGTCTCAAAGTTCTTGTGTCCGAGGCAGCGCTCCATCAACCTCTGGAACATTCCTGGAGCGTTGCAAAGCCCGAACTGCATGTAGTTGAATCCTGAGAGGCCCATTGGTGTCTCGAAGGCGGTCTTCTCTTTGTCTTCCCCTGCCACAGGAACCTGCCAATACCCACTGGTGAGATCTAAGGTAGAGAAATAGTTTGCGGTTCTTAGTGCGGCCAATGATTCCTCTATCCTAAGTAACGGATAGGTGTCCTTGTGGGTAATGCTGTTAATTCGCCTGTAGTCAACACACATCCTCACTGTACCATCTTTCTTTCTAACGAGGACTTACGGAGCTGTCCAGGGGCTGCAACTGTCTCTGATCACCCCAGCCTCCTTCATTTCTCGTAACATACTCTTGGCACACTGATAGTGAGATGGGGTACAGGCCGGTACCTCTCTTTAATGGCAGATGATCTCCAGTGGGGATATGATGTTGGACCCCTTTTACCTGCCCAAAGTCTAAAGGGTGTTTGCTGAATACCCGTTCATACTCTTGGACCACCCGGTAAACCCTATCCCTTTATTGTAAAGGGGTGGAGTCAGTGTCTACTTGCAGCTGCTGACACCAATCCTCTAGCTGTTCTTCAGAGCCATTGTCCTCCGTCTGGTCGGACGAGACCAAGGGTTCTGCTGTCTGAATTGCGTTGTGATTGACAGTGAACAGCTCAGCAACAGTGGCATACTGGGGTAGTGTGACCTCCTGCTCCCCACATTTTAAGATGCGTACAGGTACCCTCCCCTTGTGGACATTGACTACCCCTCTGGCTGTCCGGACAGTGGGCCTACTATCAGAGTGCACTGGTTCTACGAGGGCCTGGTAATCTCTTCCCCTGAGGCCTATGGCTGCCTGACACCAAATTAGCATTTCACTCCTTGGGGGTATTGCAATGGCAAATGAATCACTCACTTTGACACTGCCGACTTCTCTACCAGATAGCTTTACCTATTGTCTTTCATCAGGGCCTTGATCTCCTTTTGCAGGACCCATTGCTCACTGGAACCAGCAGTTTCGGCTACCTGTTGCAACAAAACAATAACCTTGGCAAGACAATTTTCTATCACATTAGTACCTAAGGTCATTATTGGGTTACATTCTCGTCAATCAATGTCTACAATTATCATACCTTGGGCTTTTAATTTTGCTCACCCCACCTTAATGGTCACCTCCTTATACCCACTTGTGGCAAAGGCTGGCCATTGCTGGCGACTACTGTTGGCTCATTATCTGGGCCGCGAGTAATATCAGAGTCAGCCCAGTACCGTTTGTAAAGAATATAAGGCATAGTCGTCACCTGAGAGCCGGTGTCCAGTAAAGCGTTCATTGGGATGCCATCAATCACAACTGGGAGGACAAGTCATCCTCCAACTTACAGTCATGGCCAAAAGTTTTGAGAATGACACAAATATTATATTTTCACATGATCTGCTGCCCTCTGGTTTTTATGTGTGTTTGACAGATGTTTTTTTTTATCACAGACAGAAATATAATTTCAAACATATGAGTAACAAAAGCTTATATTGACAGTTAGAATGAGTTAATGCAGCAAGTCAATATTTGCAGTGTTGACCCTTCTTCTTCAGGACCTCTGCAATTCTCCCTGGCATGCTCTCAATCAACTTCTGGACCAAACCCTGACTGATAGCAGTCCATTCTTGCACAATTAATGCTTTCATTTTGTCAGAATTTTTAGGTTTTTGTTTGTCCACCCGTCTCTTGATGATTGACCACAAGTTCTCAATGGGATTAAATCTGGGGAGTTTCCAGGCCATGGACCCAAAATCTCTATGTTTTGTTCACTGAGCCATTTAGTTATCACCTTTGCTTTATGGCAAGGTGCTCCATCATGCTGGAAAAGGCATTGTTGATCGCCAAACTGCTCTTGGAGGGTTGGGAGAAGTTGCTCTTGGAGGACATTCTTTATTCATGGCTGTGTTTTTAGACAAGACTGTGAGAGAGCCGATTCCCTTGGCTGAGAAGCAACCCCACACATGAATAGTTTCAGGATGCTTAACAGTTGGCATGAGACAAGACTGGTGGTAGCTCTCACCTTGTCTTCTCAGAATGAGGCGTTTTCCTGATGTCCCAAACAATCGAAAAGGGGATTCATCAGAGAAAATAACTTTACCCCAGTCCTCAGAAGTCCACTGCCTGTACCTTTTGCAGAATATCAGTCTGTCCATGATGTTTTTTCTGGAGAGAAGTGGCTTCTTTGCTGCCCTCCTTCAGACCAGGCCTTGCTCCAAGAGTCTCTGCCTCACAGTGCGTGCAGATGCACTCACACCTGCCTGCTGCCATTCCTGAGCAAGCTCTGCACTGCTGGTAGCCCGATCCCGCAGCTGAAACACTTTTAAGAGATGGTCCTGGCGCTTGCTGGTCTTTCTTGGGCGCCCTGGAGCCTTTTTGGCACCAATGGAACCTCTCTCCTTGAAGTTCTTGATGATGCGATAGATTGTTGACTGAGGTGCAATCTTTCTAGCTGCGATACTCTTCCCTGTTAGGCCATTTTTGTGCATTGCAATGATGACTGCACGTGTTTCTTTAGAGATAACCATGGTTAACAGAAGAGAAACAATGATGCCAAGCACCAGCCTCCTTTTAAAGTGTCCAGTGGTGTCATTCTTACTTAATCATGACAGATTGATCTCCAGCCATGTCCTCATCAACACCCACACCTGTGTTAATGGAGCAATCACTGAAAAGAGGTTAGCTGGTCCTTTTAAGGCAGGGCTGCAATGATGTTGAAATGTGTTTTGGGGGATAAAGTTCATTTTCTAGCCAAATATTGACTTTGCAAATAATTGCTGTTAAGCTGATCACTCTTTATAACATTCTGGAGTATATGCAAATTGCCATTAGAAAAAGTGAAGCAGTAGACTTTGTAAAAATTAATATTTGTGTCATTCTCAAAACTTTTGTCCGTGACTGTACAGTACTTGGCTCGCCAGTTCTGTGGGCCTGGTCATCCTATTCCTGAGGGTTGGCCCTCTGCCCCAGGGGTTGCTCGTTTAAATTGCAGAATTTGCGATGTGCCCCACTTTGCTGCAGCGGCGGCAAATGGGTCATCCGTCCTGGTCGTAGTGATCATTGTCTCTCCCTCTGGTTGGTGGGATCCTCCTCCGCCGTCGCCACGTGACGTCATCTGGACGGGAAGCCAACTGGATCTTCTCCTTTGGGGGCATTTGCATGGACTGCACAGTTTTGGCTGGTGCAACCACATTTTTGATCAGCTCCTTGACCTGAAAACGTAGTTCTGCAGATGGATCATCATCCAGGGTCTGTGCGTCGGCCTCAATGGGGGCCTGAGGGAAGGATGCCGCCTCCTGGTGGTATGTAATTGCTGGGCGCCTAGGGGGCGCTGGGCAGCTGACACTTGATTCGTGCAGCACCCGGATAACCTTATCTTTAAAGTCTGCAAAGTTCAGGTCAGGGTTTTGTAGGGCCATGATGCGCAGCTGTGTCCTGTGGGTGCTGGACAGGAGTCCCTCAATAAATTGCTCTTTTAACAATGTCTCCATCCTGCACGCTGTCTGGGTCAATCTGCTTTACAGCCCATAGCGCCTCCTGAAGGTTAAGGGAAAAAGTCCCATATATTGTCCTGTACCCTTTGTTTGCACCCAAAGAACCTCATTTTTATTTCTGCTGCAGTGCGGGTGTCAAAGGTGCCCCTCAGCTTAGCCAGAATTTGCTTAACAGTCTCTTTATCAGTGTCCTGCCAGGACTTTACTTCTCTTTGGGCCGCACTAGTTAACTGTCCAATTAGAATGCTGACTTTCTGTCTTTCAGAAAGGGGGTACACGTCAAACAAACTACACAGTCTCTCCTTGAAATCGCTCAGGGTATGCGACTCGTCTGAGTATTGTGGTTGCCAGGCAGCTCCAGGTATATATGGCATTGATAGCAGCATTATAGGTACTGCAGCGACGGTCGCCAGATCTTGCTGCACTCTGGGGGGCTGCGGCTGCGTCGGTTGCCGGACTCTGTTGTCTTATGGGTGCTGCAGCTGCGCCTGCCACTGAATCTTGTGGCACTATGGGGGCTGCGGCTGCGTCTGCCGCTAGATCTCCACCTGTGCTGGACATTTTCTTCCCCAATATTGAATCTTAACCAGGCTCTGAGGTTCTGCTGACTTACCAGTTTAAGAAAAAATGTATCCAGAAATATAAATTACACTAAATAAAATTGTATAAGTAAAATATAAATAATGATAGAATATTAAGTGCTTATATCACCAGAAAAAAGATTGGATGGTGGACCATCCGAAAATATGAATAGAAATACCCAGAAAATGGAAGGGAATGGCCCAGGTGAAGAGATAAAGATACGACCAAAATATATATAGGAATAATGCCTTTATTTGTGCAAAGAATTGGCTAACAAATTTGCAATAAAACCATATTAAAACATGAATATAAAATAAAATGATAAATACTGATTAAATGAACCAAACACACCAACAGCTGTGAGTAGAAGAAGTTATATATATATATATATATATATACAAAAGTAAAATAATAACAAATAAATAAATACTCAAAATTGTATATATATATGCTCTGTAATAATGACCAGGTGTGTGCACAGATGATGTGTGTGGCAAAATGTATTATATTGTTGTTATATAACCTGTGGCACAAAAAGAAATTGTGTGACCTAAGTAATAAAAATTATGTTTTTTGTGAAAACAAAAAATTCCAACATTAATGTGTATGGATAACACACATGGGAGAAAAATCTAAAAAAAATTTTTTTATAAACTGTGCTCCATAGTGTTAATAAAGTGAATCACAATTGAAACATCAAAGATTATAATACAGTGTTGTGACCCTGAATAAACACGATAAACCATATAATGTGCTGGGTTGAGCAAATCAAACTGAAAGTGCTGATAACTGTGCAAAAAAATTGTGCCACACAATCAAAGGTATACTGCTACCTGGGAGCTGATACAGCGTGGTGTGCTGTGAGAAAAGAACGCGCCCCGACGCGCGTTTCGGAAATTGAATCCTTCGTCAGGGGGATGTAAGTATAGGCTGAACACTAGGCTATATATAGATCTCCAATTAAACGTGATTCAAATTCAGCTGAGCCAACGCAAGACTCGTAGCGTGAAAACGGAAATGACGTCCGAAAAATCCTTACAATAATGTCCTGAATGACTACAAGAAGAATACAGGGAAGCACATGCGTGAACTTACACAGAACCGGAAATGACGTCCGTGAAGTCACTGAAACAGTGTCTAAAAAAAGAAAGATCTTTTTAAAGCTAATTGCGCATGCGCGAAATGACGAAACCGAACATGGCCAATAGAAAGGCAACACCGCACTAACCTAGGCAGGATATAAACAACATCACCATGGACACAAAAGGTGACGCATAAGCCAGCGCTAGTGAAACATGTGCACTGTGAATAATGGACACATATAGAATACAGTGTTCAGTAACCGTGAATATCAATGGATAACCTGCTGAAAATATTAGATATTCACATAAGGACACAATATCCTGGTAATAGCAGATAACGCTACACACTCATGAATATATTCTATGTAATCACAAAAAATTGCACAAAATTAATACACCTACATATAATGTTAAAATGAGCATATGTATAGCCAAGATATATTAACTCAGCATAAAATGTGACCTTAATAATGAACTACATCTCAGTATAAACAAAATAAACCAAAAACAAAAGTGCGTCATAAATATAGATATACAACATTTTTCAGAACAGAATAAACATTGTGTATGTTTTAATGAGAAATCATAATGTGATGGAAGTAAAAATATCATGCACTCTTATATCATTAATGCCACGGTGGTGTGGGTACAAATGGCGCATGCGCTAGCCGCACATGGCCAGAAACGGCATGACGGCAGACGTCATGTCGAAAACTCCGTTGTCCGGAGCATCCACATGGAGACGCCGCCATCATGTCGGTCCCAGACAGCACAGCGCTCGCATGCGCACTACCACATCCAACACATGGAAAATATCTTTTGCCCCAGCTTATGCCAACCTGTTCCTTGGATTTTGGGAGAGGGACCTCTTTCTATCTGATCATGATCATTCTATCGAACGAGTTCAGTTTTGGACTCGTTACATAGATGACGTTTTTTTCATTTGGCAGGATTCAGTGGAATCATTGATTGGGTTTATGGATACACTCAATCATAACTCAATCAATATCCGACTTACTTTTTGTTATAATTTCAATACCATGGATTTTCTTGATGTCCGTGTGATGAGGGATTTGAATAATAGCCTGCAAACCGATTTATTTAGAAAACATACTGCTGTCAATTCGGTAGTCCACGCTTCCTCCTCACACCCAAGAGCGCTAATTAACTCAATTCCATTTGGACAATTTTTACGTTTAAGACGTATCTGTTCAAGTGATGCAGATTTCAATTTACAATCTGAACAGATGGGTGTGAGGTTTTTGGAACGTGGATACAGTCGTAGATCTATTAAACGAGCCTACAATAGAGCCTGGCATGTTACTCGCCATGAAGCACTTTATGGACATGGTACATTTAAATCCAACAATAACGTTGTGAGATTTATTACTCAATATAACGGACAAAGTGACCAATTTAGGGCTCTATTGTCCAAACATTGGTCAATTTTGAAATCTGACCCTATTATTAGTACATTTATAGGCGACAAACCATCTATGGCATTTAGAAGGTCACCTAATTTGGGTGATCGTCTAGTGAAAAGCCTATACACTGGGGTTTCTAGCAATGACCAATCACTAACGAACACACCCTTTATTGGTTGTAAACCATGTGGCTTTTGGGTCGCATGTCCTAACATAGCAAAGGCTCACGATTTTCTTGGTTCAGACAAAGCGAAGTCCTACATGATCAAACATAGCATTTCATGCACGTCTACTTCAGTTATCTACTATGCGACATGTCCTTGTTCCCTTATATATGTCGGCATGACTACGAGACAGCTGAAAGTAAGGGTAAGGGAACATGTCTTGGGGATCGCAGCAGCTAGGGATGTCACTGATGTCACCTCTCTAAAAACGATTCCAAGACATTTCAAGGTTCATCACAATTGTGACTCTAAATTGCTGAAAGTTATTGGTATTGATCTTCTTAAGAGTGATATCAGGGGTGGGAATGTGAGCAAACGACTTGCCCAAATAGAAACTAAATGGATTTGGACACTTCAAACGGTGTCCCCTCTAGGTCTCAATGAGAACATCTCTTTCGTTCCATTTTTGTGATTTTTCCATATATATATTATTAACAATTTTTTATTTTATCATTTTAGCATTTGTGAGGCTATCTATATGATGCTATCCACGAGGATAATCTGAGCCATGTCTTTGACTTCTTTACGTACCGGCATCTTCATTCAAGATTGAACATGAATTGGATTTATATTTACGGATCATGTGTTATGTTACCACGCATGAAATGATCTACATCTATATCTGATGGCTATTTTTTATATGCACTGTTTATTTTGGTTTAATAGATATTTTCCATGTGTTGGATGTGGTAGTGCGCATGCGAGCGCTGTGCTGTCTGGGACCGACATGATGGCGGCGTCTCCATGTGGATGCTCCGGACAACGGAGTTTTCGACATGACGTCTGCCGTCATGCCGTTTCTGGCCATGTGCGGCTAGCGCATGCGCCATTTGTACCCACACCACCGTGGCATTAATGATATAAGAGTGCATGATATTTTTACTTCCATCACATTATGATTTCTCATTAAAACATACACAATGTTTATTCTGTTCTGAAAAATGTTGTATATCTATATTTATGACGCACTTTTGTTTTTGGTTTATTTTGTTTATACTGAGATGTAGTTCAGTATTAAGATCACATTTTATGCTGAGTTAATATATCTTGGCTATACATATGCTCATTTTAACATTATATGTAGGTGTATTAATTTTGTGCAATTTTTTGTGATTACATAGAATATATTCATGAGTGTGTAGCGTTATCTGCTATTACCAGGATATTGTGTCCTTATGTGAATATCTAATATTTTCAGCAGGTTATCCATTGATATTCACGGTTACTGAACACTGTATTCTATATGTGTCCATTATTCACAGTGCACATGTTTCACTAGCGCTGGCTTATGCGTCACCTTTTGTGTCCATGGTGATGTTGTTTATATCCTGCCTAGGTTAGTGCGGTGTTGCCTTTCTATTGGCCATGTTCGGTTTCGTCATTTCGCGCATGCGCAATTAGCTTTAAAAAGATCTTTCTTTTTTTAGACACTGTTTCAGTGACTTCACGGACGTCATTTCCGGTTCTGTGTAAGTTCACGCATGCGCTGCCCTGTATTCTTCTTGTAGTCATTCAGGACATTATTGTAAGGATTTTTCGGACGTCATTTCCGTTTTCACGCTACGAGTCTTGCGTTGGCTCAGCTGAATTTGAATCACGTTTAATTGGAGATCTATATATAGCCTAGTGTTCAGCCTATACTTACATCCCCCTGACGAAGGATTCAATTTCCGAAACGCGCGTCGGGGAGCGTTCTTTTCTCACAGCACACCACGCTGTATCAGCTCCCAGGTAGCAGTATACCTTTGATTGTGTGGCACAATTTTTTTGCACAGTTATCAGCACTTTCAGTTTGATTTGCTCAACCCAGCACATTATATGGTTTATCGTGTTTATTCAGGGTCACAACACTGTATTATAATCTTTGATGTTTCAATTGTGATTCACTTTATTAACACTATGGAGCACAGTTTATAAAAAAAATTTTTTTAGATTTTTCTCCCATGTGTGTTATCCATACACATTAATGTTGGAATTTTTTGTTTTCACAAAAAACATAATTTTTATTACTTAGGTCACACAATTTCTTTTTGTGCCACAGGTTATATAACAACAATATAATACATTTTGCCACACACATCATCTGTGCACACACCTGGTCATTATTACAGAGCATATATATATACAATTTTGAGTATTTATTTATTTGTTATTATTTTACTTTTGTATATATATATATATATAACTTCTTCTACTCACAGCTGTTGGTGTGTTTGGTTCATTTAATCAGTATTTATCATTTTATTTTAAATTCATGTTTTAATATGGTTTTATTGCAAATTTGTTAGCCAATTCTTTGCACAAATAAAGGCATTATTCCTATATATATTTTGGTCGTATCTTTATCTCTTCACCTGGGCCATTCCCTTCCATTTTCTGGGTATTTCTATTGACTTACCAGTTTGTTGCTCTGTCGGTGGGATGAACTGTGCGTGCCCGGATACCAGGCCTCAGCTCCCTGTTCTCTGCCAGCTGATGTCTGAGCGCATGCAGCACTTCTCTTTTCGCGCTCTCTCAGGCTCCGCCAACAGCAGCAGCAGCAGGAGGCGCTAACGCGACAAAGGGAACTCCTCCTCAACTCCAGGTGACAACTCGTACGCCAGGATGATGGTAAGAGCGTTGCAAAAGATGACTCCGTGGGATGACGTTGAGGTGTTCCTGATGGTTTTTGAGAGGGTGGAGGAATGGGAGAAAATGCCTCCAAAGCAGTGGGTGAAGGTTCTCGCGCCATATTTAACAGGTGAACCGCCAAAGGCCTATTATGACCTGGCTTTGTGGGATGCTAAAGATTATGCCAAGTTTAAAGCTGAGATCTTGGCACGCTTAGGAGTAACTCTGATTGTGGCCAGCGAGTGCAATACTGGGCCTATCGTAGTGACAAACCTCCCCGGTCCCAAATGTTTGACCTCCTAAACTTGGTCCAAAAATGGTTGCAACCTGAATCTTCCTCCCCAGCACAGATGATGGAGAGGGTCGTTATGGACAGGTTAATACACTCCCTACTGAGGCCGGTGCAATCCTGGGTTGCCCAGGGAGATCCCTGTAATGCTGATGAGCTAGTGAGCCTGATGGAGAGATACCAGGCGGTCGAGAGTTCCATGGAGAAGCAAAGGGGCAGACCAGCCCCATACTGGGGTTCCCAAAGCGGGACTGACACCCAAAAGAGGGGAGCTAGTACCCAAGGTCCCTTCCTATAGTGTAATTTGTTGTAGGTGTCATACCTCAGGCCACATAGCCACCCATTGTCCCATGATCACCGAGCCAATGTATTGCAGCATAGGATGGCGTTGTTCGTATTTTGCATACCCTGCCTGCAGTGCTGTCCCTCAAACAGGAGAGGGGCCGCAGGCATGTCCTGTGACAGTAAACGGGGTACAAATGACTGGTTTGTTGGACTCGCGAAGTTAAGTAACCCTAGTGAGGGCCACCATTCCCCATCGGCTGATTCCTGACACAAGAGTGGGTGTCTGCTGTATCCATGGCGAAGCTAAAGACTACCCTATGGCCCAAGTGGTCATAAACATAAACTGTGTTACCGAATCCCACGAGGTCGGCGTAGTCAAGGACCTATTACACCTTATTATAATAGGGAGGGACTTTGCATTGTTTTGGGACTTGTGTGGGAAAGGGAGGTTGTTTCCAAAGAAATCACATCGCAGGCTGCAGATGAAAGGTTTATGTTTTGTGTGCTGGTCACCGGCCTGACTGTAAATTCTATGGTACTCAAAAGAAGGAAAAAATAGTAAAAAAAAAAAAGGAGTCAGAATTTTTTTTTTTGGCATGTGTATTTTTTCCTCTTTATCTCTGGGAGCCATAGGAGGAGTTTTTCTGCAATGGAAATTAAGCATTTGTCCGATGGTGTTGAGCAGCTTGCTGCTGAAGTTCGGAGTATTGCTACCTATCTCACTCGGTTGTCTGCTGTAGAACCTAAGATCCCTATTCCGGAGTTTATTTTTTGGGGATCGGTCTAAATTTTTGAACTTTAAAAATAATTGTAAGCTGTTTTTTGCCTTGAAACCTAACTCCTCAGGGAACGCAGTGCAGCAGGTTCAAATTGTCATCTCCCTGTTGGGCGGCGACCCTCAGGATTGGGCCTTTTCTCTGACACCTGGAGATCCTGTTTTGACTAATGTTGATGGGTTTTTTTAAGCTCTGGGGTTATTGTATGATGAACCTAATGTTACTGATCAAGCTGAGAAAACCTTATTGGCATTGAACCAGGGTCAGGAAGCCACAGAGCTATATTGTCAGAAATTCCGAAAGTGGGCAGTCCTTAGTAAATGGAACAATGATGCCCTGGCAGCTCTTTTTCGGAAGGGTCTGGCAGAGACTGTAAAGGACATTATGGTGGGATTTCCTGTCTTCTCTGGTCTCAATGACTCTATGTCATTAGCTATTCAAATTGACAGACGTTTACGTGAGCGTAGAAATATACGAGAGGTGGTGATGCCTTGCGAGCAAACCTCTGAGCACATGCAGTGTGATGGAGTTGTTTCTGGGGCTCAGCGTCGAGAGTTTCGAAAGCATAATAAGTTGTGCTTCTATTGTGGGGACGCTTCTCATACTATTTCAGTCTGCCCTAAGTGGGGAGGACGTTTTGCGTGCTCATTTGTTTTGGGTAATGTTCAGGCTAAATTTCTCTTGACTGTTACCTTGATCTGTTCTGTGTCCACATTTTCTGCTCAGGCTTTTGTTGATTCAGGAGAAGTCCTGAACCTGATGGATTTTGATTTTGCCAAACGTTGTGGTTTTCCCTTGGTACCCCTGCGGAGGTCTATTCCTTTGCTGGGCATTGATTCTACTCCTTTGGCGGAGAATAAACCCCAGTTTTCGACCCAGGTGATAATGCGGGTAGCCCCGGACCACCAAGAGAATTGTAAATTTTTGGTGTTATATAATTTACATGACATCATTGTATTGGGTTTTCCTTGGTTGCAGACCCATAATCCTGTTTTGGATTGGAAGTCTGTGTCTGTGCTCAGTGGGGGTTGTCAATGTGTTTGTAGTGACACTCCAGTTTTTTCTACCTCTCCCCGGTCTCAGGATATCCCTGACTATTTAGCTGATTTTTCTGATGTGGTTAGTGAAAGTAAGTCTGCATCCTTACCTTCCCACAGGAGTTATGATTGCGCGATTGAGTTAGTACCCGGTTGTAAATTTCCCAAGGGTCGGCTCTTCAATTTGTCGGTACCTGAGCATGATGCTTTGCGATCTTATATCAAAGAGTCTTTGGAGAAGGGTCATATCAGACAGTCCTCTTCACCCTTGGGCGCCGGCTTTTTCTTTGTGGCCAAAAAGGATGGTTCATTGAAGCCATGTATTGACTATCGTCTACTTAATAAGATCACTGTTAAATATCAATATCCGTTACCCCTGATTTCTGATTTATTTTCCAGAGTGAAATGTGCTAGTTGGTTTACCAAGCTTGACCTTAGGGGGGCGTATAATCTTATTCACATCAAGCACGGTGATGAATGGAAGACGGCGTTTAATACCCCAGAGGGGCATTTTGAGTACCTAGTGATGCCTTTTGGGCTCACTAATGCCCCTTCTGTCTTCCAATCTTTCATGAACGATATTTTCCGGGATTTTGTGGACAAATTTCTGATAGTTTATTTGGACGATATCTTGATATTTTCCAATGACTGGGATTCTCATGTGGAACATGTTCGGATGGTATTCCGGATTTTGAGAGAAAATGCCTTGTATGTTAAGGGATCAAAATGTCTCTTTGGCGTACAGAAGGTTTCATTTTTTGGATTCATTTTGTCTCCATCTGCTATTGAAATGGATCTGTTCTAGTTTCAGGCCATTTGTGATTGGGTTCAACCCACTTCATTAAAGGTTCTTCAGAGATTTTTGGGTTTTGCTAATTTTTACAATAAATTTATAAGTAAGTTCTCTGGTATTGTGAAACCACTGACTGATTTGACCAAAAATGGTTCTGATATAGTGAATTGGTCTCCTGAGGCAGTTTCTGCATTTCAGGAGCTTAAGCGGAGATTCACTTCTGCTCCTGTTCTTCGGCAACTTGATGTTTCTCTACCATTTCAGGTGGAGATAGATGCTGCTGAGATTGGTGCAGGAGCCATTTTGTCCCAAAGGGATCCTGAGACCTCTAAGAGTAACCATTGTGCCTTCTACTCTCGGAAATTATCCCCAGCTGAACGTAATTATGATGTGGGGAATCGGGAGTTATTGGCTATGAAGTGGGCTTTTGAAGAGTGGAGACATTGGCTGGAAGGAGCCAAACATCAAGTGGTGGTCCTCACGGACCATAAGAACCTGATCTATCTCGAATCAGCCAAGCGACTTAATCCTAGACAGGTCAGGTGGTCCTTGTTTCTCACGCGTTTTAATTTTGTGGTGTCCTTTCTTCCGGGCACTATGAATATTAAGGCGGATGCACTCTCTAGGAGTTTTTTGGCGGATTCTCCAGATGTGACTGAGCCTACTGTCATTCCGAAGGAGGGTGTGGTTCTTTATGCTATCTCGCCCGATTTGAGACTGGCTCTGGAGGAATTTCAGGGGGATAAACCTGAACGCTGCCCTGTTGGGAAATTGCTTGTCCCAGACCAATGGAGGAAGAATGTAATGTCTGAGATTCATTGCTCTGCGTTGGCTGGCCATCCCGGTATTTTTGGTACCAGAGATTTAGTGAGTCGGTCCTTTTGGTGGCCCACTTTATCTCGTGATGTCAGGAATTTTGTGCAGTCCTGTAGGACTTGTTCTCAGTCAAAACCCTTTTCTCGCTCTAGTGGATTGCTAATGCCACTGCCGGTGCCCAGGAGGCCATGGACCCATATCTCTACGGATTTTATCTCCGACCTCCCTGTCTCTCAGAGAATGACTGTTATTTGGGTGATCTGTGATAGATTTTCCAAGATGGTCCATCTTGCGCCACTGCCGAAGTTACCATCCTCTTCTGATGGTGTCCTTGTTTTTTCAGCAGGTGGTTAGTTTGCACGGCATTCCGGTGAACATTGTGTCTGACAGAGGAGTCCAGTTTGTTTCCAGATTTTGGAGAGCCTTTTGTTCTAAACTGGGAATTCAGTTGTCTTTCTCCTCCGCGTTTCACCCTCAGACCGATGGGCAGACTGAGAGAACAAACCAGACTTTGGAAATTTATCTGAGATGTTTTGTGTCTGCTGATCAAGATGACTGGGTCTCTGTTTTGCCCTTGGCTGAATTCGCTCTAAATAATAGGGCCAGTTCTGCCACTTTGATGTCCCTTTTTTCTGCAATTTCGGGTTTCATCCTCGGTTTTCTTCGGGGCAGGTGAAGGCTTCTGTCTGTCCGGATGTTGAATCTATGGTAGAGAGAATGCAGCAGATTTGGGATGAAGTAGTGGATAAGTTGTCTCCCTCTCAGGAGAGGGCCCAGCGGTTTGCCAACCGGCATAGGACTGATGGTCCTCGGTTTAAAGTGGGTGACTTGGTTTGGTTGTCCTCAAAAAATATCCCTATGAAGGTTGCTTCTCCAAAGTTTAAACCAAGGTTCATTGGACCGTATAAGATCTTGGAAGTCCTTAATCCAGTTTCTTTCCGTTTGGCTCTTCCAGGGACGTTTAAGATTCACAACGTCTTCCATAAATCTTTATTGAAAAGGTTTGTTGAGCCAGTAGTTCCTATGGCTACGCCTCCTGAGCCTGTTTTGGTTGAGGGCAATCTGGAGTATGAAGTGGAGAAGATATTGGATTCTTGTCTATCTAGACGGAGACTCCAGTACTTGGTCAAGTGGAAGGGTTATGGTCAGGAGGACAATTTTTGGGTGTTTGCTTCTGACATTCATGCTAAGAGATTGGTTTGCGCCTTTCACAGGGCTCATCCTGATCGGCCTGGTGGCGCAGGTGAGGGTTCGGTGACCCCTCTTCAAGGGGGGTTACTGTTGTGAACACTTTGGAGATAACTTCTGAGTTGGGGCTCCCTCTGGTGGTTGCTGATGGTATTGACGCTGTGTTGAATGACAGAGGTCCATCATCTGGGAGCGAGGAGTGGAAATCAGGGGGTACGGACTGGACAGATATAAGTGAGCTGCCTTCCCATGATCCTCGCTGGTGATTAGTTTCTCTTCCTGATCCAGTTTGGAAGTCAGCTGGTTTTCTGCTATTTCCTGCGAAAATTCAGATGTTATTTTCTGCTTGCTTCTGTGGTTTTGCTTTTCTTTGTTTTTGCTGCCCTTCTGAGTGAGGTCAGTCGGGTCCCCCTGCTGGGGCCTGCGCTGGTCTCTGTTTCGCATTTATTTCTGTTCATTTGCTCTGTCTCTGTTATTTCAGTGGCTGCTGGGTTGCTGCTTGTTCACACAGTTCTGTTCTAGCGGGGGCGAGATTGTGTGGTCTCAGTATTTTTGGAATCAAAAGTGTTGGAATTTTTCCTAGGGTTTTGCTGGGTTGCAGACATTTCTTTCCTGTCCTGTCCTATCTAGACAGTTTTGGGCCCTAGCGTTTGCTTACTCTATTTTCTGCCTGCATTTGTATTTCATCTTGTCTAACCGCCATTATATGTGTGGGGGCTACCTATTCCTTTGGGGCGCTACTCTGGGGCAGTTAGCTTTCCCCTTTCTATCTTTAGGCTTAGCTAGCTCTCCGGCTGTGTCTAGGTGTCTAGGTCATCATAGGTACGTCCCACGGCTGCTTCTAGTTGTGCGGTTAGTTTAGGGGTCTGCAACCCATTAGTTCCCAACCTCTCTGTTTGTTTTGCTGCCTTGGCTATTTTTGTTAATGTCCTCCTCGGCCACCAAATCATAACACTGATGGACTGGTGGAGAGGTTTAACAAAACCTTGAAGGCTATGCTGAAGAAAGCAGGGGAGAAGGACGGCCGAGACTGGGACTGTCTGCTTTCTTACCTGTTGTTCTCCATACGAGAAGTTCCAAAAGCTCCCACTGGCTTTGTCATGGGTGCATCGCCACGAAGATCGTCGCGATTGCACATTCTGACTTCTCGCAACTGAGTTGCTGTTACTTTGTGTTTGGTAGTGAGGGAGTTAATTTTACCTAGCTCTTTGCTAAGACTAGGTCCAGCCTCGCCCGGCTGCTTTTGATTATGCACTAATTAGCTTCCTTTATATACCTGCCAGTCTGCTTGTTAGATGCCGGTGAAAGCTTACATGCAGACCAGCAGATTGGATCAGGTTATGAGAAGACTTAAGCTAAGAGTTCCTTTGTGGTTTCTCCTCTCCTCGCTTATAGTTTATCTCCTAGACCATTTGTGTTCCCTCTGTGTTTAAGTGTTGTATGCAAGACAGTATTTACTTTATCCCCTGTCTGTCTCGTTTGTCTTTAGTACTGTTTGTTAAGCAGTGACCTGCCTATTCCCTGTGTGGTAATCAGGGTCCTTCTGAGGACTAGATTACAGTGGTCAGGGACTTATAGGAGACAGGGTTTACGCTGGCGGCCTGGACCTCTGTACCATTAATAGTACCTCCAGGTAGAGGGACTAGTCAGGACCCCAGTTTAGGGTCAGCATAGACCCCGGTCCACCTCCAGCCTGTGACAGCGTAATACGTCTTCAGGATTCACCCACAGTACAACGGATATTATGTCAGGTAATACTATACTTTATGTACATGTTGATATTACCTATTCATATGTTATATTGTATGTTGTCCCTCTTGGTATTGATTACTGACATTATATATATCTGTGATACGGCGTGACATTTTCACCGGCCAAAAAAGATTCTCCCCAGCTACCATGGATCCAGTTGCCCAGCTTGCCCTGCAGTTGCAGAGTTTATCCATGGAGCTGACGGACATTAAGTCCAAGGTTTTGTCCCCCCCGGAGCAAACCAGATCTGAACCTAAAGTTGCTCTCCCGGACAGGTTCACTGGTGGGCGGGACAAATTTTTTACCTTCCGGGAGGCATGTAAATTATATTTTCGGCTTCGGCCTCGGTCATCGGGGAGTGAAGAGCAGAGGGTGGGAATTGTCATCTCGCTCTTACAAGGGGACCCTCAATCCTGGGCGTTCTCTCTTCCTCCGGGCTCCCCGGCCCTCCAGTCAGTAGATCGATTTTTTACTGCCCTGGGTCTGGTATACGATGACCCAGATCGGGTCTCCCTTGCTGAAACGAAGTTACGTAAGATACAGCAGGGAGATCGTCCGGCGGAGGAATTTTCTTCTGAGTTCCGTAGATGGGCCACAGATACTCAGTGGAATGACCCAGCTCTTAGGAGCCAGTTTTGTCAAGGGTTATCTGACAAATTAAAAGATGTTTTGGCTCAGTATGATTCTCCTCCGTCACTGGAGGCTGCTATGGCTCTTGCTATTCGCATTGATAGACGGCTTCGGGAGAGGTGCGAGGTAACTCCGCCCCCGGTGATGACTCCACCTACTACTAAAGTCCCTTATATTGAGGTTCCCCTGGTCTGTTCTGAGGAACCTATGCAGTTGGGAGGGACATCATTTTGTAGGAGGGGATCGGCGGTGCGCCGCAAGACAAGAAGGTGTTTCTTCTGCGGAGAGAGGGGCATTTTGTTGAGGGGTGTCCATCCCGTGCCTCATTGAGCAAAAAGTCGCCGGAAAACTGTTAATCCCAGGTTGTGTGGTGGACGACAACCTGGGAGTATGTATTTCGTCCCTAAGTCCGTCTCAATTTCTCGTACCTGCGGAGGTGGTGGTTGGTACGAGAGTTGAGAGGATTTCTGTTCTTCTTGATAGTGGGTCCGGGGCTAATCTGGTGGACGCTCGGTTTGCCCAGGTGCAAGGTATGCAACTGAGTGTATTGGCCAAACCGATCCCTATATTCTCTATTGACGCCAGGCCTCTCGGTCAAGGTAGCTTTGTACAAGCTGTTCATAACATAGACCTTCGAGTAGGGGCAATACATAAAGAACAATTGTCTTGTTATGTGTTGGAGGGTCTTCCTACTCCTATTGTGTTGGGACTTCCTTGGTTGGTTAATCATAACCCAGTGATTAATTGGCAATCCAGAGAGATAAGCCAGTGGGGTGAATTTTGCAAGAGTAACTGCATGAACACGGTCATCAGTGCGGTCGTGCCTAGAACCTTGCCTCCTTTTCTGGAGGACTTTGAGGATGTGTTCTCAGAGGAGGGGTGTCAAGAGTTACCTCCTCATCGCGCGTATGACTGCTCAATAAAATTGCTTCCTGATGCTAAATTACCTAAATCTAGGTTATATAACCTTTCTGGTCCTGAGAGGCAGGCTATGAAGGATTATATTTCGGAAAGTCTGGCCAAGGGGCATATTAGACCTTCATCTTCCCCAGTGGCCGCGGGGTTCTTCTTTGTGAAGAAAAAAGATGGAGGCCTACGCCCTTGCTTGGATTTCCGTGAGCTTAATCGGATTACTGTCCGAGATCCGTATCCGCTCCCACTTATTCCTGATCTCTTCAATCAGATTGTGGGCGCCAAATGGTTCTCTAAGTTGGATCTCAGGGGGGCGTATAATCTGATTAGGATAAAGGAGGGGGATGAGTGGAAGACGGCGTTTAACACTCCGGAGGGACATTATGAGAACCTTGTCATGCCTTTTGGTCTGACTACTGCCCCGGCGGTGTTTCAACATTTTGTTAATGACATCTTTCGCCACTTTGTGGGGCAGTTTGTGGTCGTTTATTTAGATGACATCTTAATTTACTCGCCAGATCTTGTGTCTCATCAGGGGCATGTGAGACAGGTGTTGCAGATCTTGCGTGACAATAAGCTGTACGCCAAATGGGAAAAGTGTGTATTCGCCGTACAGGAACTTCAGTTTTTGGGTTTCCTGGTGTCAGCTTCCGGTTTCCGTATGGACCCTGAGAAAGTGAGAGCAGTGCTTGAATGGGATCGGCCAGAGGATCTTAAGGCACTGCAGCGTTTCCTGGGGTTTGCTAACTACTACCGGAAATTTATTCGTAATTTCTCATCTGTTGTCAAACCTCTCACTGACATGACTAAAAAAGGGACGGATTTTTCTAGGTGGTCTGACAAAGCTTGTCAGGCATTTTCCTCCTTGAAAAAATGTTTTGCTTCGGCCCCTATACTCATTCAACCAGATGCATCACTACCGTTCATTGTGGAGGTGGACGCGTCTGACGTAGGGGTGGGTGCAGTATTATCCCAAGGTCCGTCCCCTGGTAAATGGCATCCGTGCGCTTTCTTCTCTAAGAAATTGTCGTCCGCCGAGGGAATTATGATGTCGGCAATAGGGAACTCTTGGCCATTAAGTTGGCTTTTGAGGAATGGCGTCACTTTTTGGAGGGGGCAGTCCACCCGGTCACCGTTATTACTGATCACAAGAACCTGCTGTATTTAGAATCTGCAAAGCGTCTGAATTCCAGACAAGCTAGATGGTCGTTGTTTTTTACCAGGTTTAATTTTGTCGTCACATATCGTCCAAGGTCAAAAAATGTTAAGGCTGATGCCTTATCTCGTAGTTTCCCAGGGGCCGGGAAGACGGATGACCCGGTTCCTATCCTTCAGGAGGGAGTTGTAGTGTCGGCTGTATGCTCTGAGCTTGAGGAGGATGTATTGGAGGCTCAGGGGGACGCCCCTGTAGGACCTCCAGGGAAACTGTTTGTTCCAAATCAGTTAAGACAAAAAGTTATCGAGGCACATCATAATTCTGCTTTAGCAGGACACCCAGGGAGTAAAGCAACGGTGGATCTCCTTTCTCGCCGGTTTTGGTGGCCTAACTTAAATAAAGAGGTAATAACTTTTGTCGCGTCTTGTGGGTTTGTGCTCGCTCTAAGACCCCACATACCCGTCCGTCTGGGACCCTCTTGCCTTT
>JARQOD010000005.1:436179773-436235467 GCA_033576555.1 Oophaga sylvatica | reverse complement strand
AAAATTAGACTCCCAAAGTTGTTGTTCAATTTGTCCTGAGTATGCCGATGCCCTATATGTGGGGGTAAACCACTGTTTGGGCACATGGCAGAGCTCGGAAGGGAAGAAGCACTATTTGACTTTTTCAACCCAGAATTGAGATCGGACGCCATATCGCTTTTGGAGAGCCCCTGATGTGCCTAAACAGTGGAAACCCCCCAATACTAACTCCAACCCTAACCCGATCACACCCCTAACTCTAATCCCAACCTTAACCGTAACCACAACTCTAACCCCAACAAGCCCTAAACATAATCTTAACCCTAACCATAACCCTAACCACAAACCTAACCCTAATCCCAACCCTAACCCTAGCCCCAACTTTAACCCTAACTTTAACCCAACCCTAATCCTAACTTTAGCCCAACTCACTTTAGCCCAAAATAAATACTTTTTTATTTTATTTTTCCCTAACTAGGGGGTTGATAAAGGGGGGTTTGAGTTACTATTTTTTATTTTGATCACTGTGATAAGGTCTATCACAGTGACCAAAAGGAACCAATAGGAAAAATCTTCTATTGTTGCCGGGTGCCGGCCGATCTCTGCGGGCGCACTGCTCATGCGTCCGCCGTTTTCTTCTCAGAAGAAGATGCTGGCAGCCATGGGGGGAAGCAGGAGGGTCCATGGACACCGGGTGGTACCAGGGGGGATAGGGGACCCTATTTCTGTCTCCTCTAATGTGTGATCACATCAGAGGAGAGAGAAATTAAATGGAAAATCAGACTTTTTTTATTTTGTGGTCGCCGTTATACTGTTAACGGCGATTGCAACACTAGGGTCGTTAGAAACCTACCCGAATCATGTTCTCTGGGGTCTCGGCTACCTCCGGCAGCCAAGACCCCGGAGAAATTGTGACGCTGGAGGGCGCTATAACCTTAAACATCAGCGCAGTTAAAAAGTGGCGCTGTGGTTTAAATACCCTTAACTGCTGCCGTTAAAAGGCGTATCGGCGGTCGTTAAGGGTTAAGATCAGAATAAGAAATAAGGGGAGAGAAATTATCAATAAAAAATAAGGCAAAAGAAATTATCCATAAAAATGTCTTTTAGCAGAGATTTTGTTACTAATAGTCACCACATGAATCTAGAAAAAACAGGATATTTTTTTCAGGTTGTAGATGAAATTAGCTTTCCCAATTATCAGAGGAAATGTTTTCAATCTATAATACTTCAGAATCCTCCGAATCTCTACCTCTTATCCCTTTAAGTCCTATGATACAAATCCAAATAAAAGATATCATTACAAAATAGTGAGGATATACCACTTAATAATATATTAACCCTTTCACCATGCACGAGTGCTCAAAATAGATATCACATTTTGGAAGAAATATAAGGGCCATCACCCGTAGTTACAAACACAAAACAAATGAATAAAGAAGGTGGGCAGACAGACCATCTGCAGCATCTAATCCTCGTTTAAATGTTAAAAGAATAATAAAAATAATAATAATAATAAAAAGACCTGGGTGTATGGGTGGACGACAAACTCACATTTAGTGGCCAATGTCAGGCAGCTACTGCAAAGGCAAATAAAATAATGGGATGCATTCAAAGAGGCATAGATGCTCATGAGGAGAACATAATTTTACCTCTATACAAGTCACTGGTGCGACCACTCTTGGAATACTGTGTGCAGTTCTGGTCTCCGGTGTATAAGAAAGACATAGCTGAACTGGAGCGGGTGCAGAGAAGAGTGACCAAGGTTATTAGAGAACTGGGGGGTCTGCAATACCAAGACAGGTTATTACACTTGGGGTTATTTAGTTTGGAAAAACTAAGGCTTAGGGTGTTATGGTCTGCGGAACGCACCTAATAGATAATGTAGAAAGGTGTGCTTGCAGCCCGGGGTCCACCGTGCAGGCAGAGCCTGCTGCTAGTAAGATGGCGTGAGTAGCGAACTCTGTTAATCCACAGAGCCGCTAGCGGGAATGCCACAGCGCTATATGGCGATAAGTGCGAACTCACTTAGCTTCAGTGAGCCACAAAGTAAAACACTAGGGCACTGACTAGCATTTTAAAGTGAACCCTGTTGCGTCACAGAGTCGCTGAATAACCCTACTGGGTCCAGGTACACGGTTAACTGCTGTGCGGATAGCAGTCCGTGATCATGCAGTCAGAACACAAGCAATAATCTCCTCACCGGAGTAGCCGGTATTCTAATGGCATTTTCAGCCGAGCCCTGAACACGTGCATACAATCTCCTCGCCGGAGGTGCCGGTATTCTAGGGGCTTATTTCAGCGAGACCTAACCACATGCATACATGATCACACTGGCGCAAGCACGTAACAGACTTGATACTAGCGCATGGTGGCCCAGCCATGCCACCCTTTTATAGTAGCAACTGCAGGACCTACCAGAAAAGGACCAATGCGAAACCATTCCAGAACACATGTAGTTTCAGGACCTTCCTGGCGGACCAATGGGAGTCGCTGCTGTAACCGAGCATGTGAGCCCTGATCTCCAATGGGAGATCTTGCCCTGGGCATGCTCAGATGGAGAAAGCAGGGACTTCGTTCCCGAACTGCCTGCTCCAGCACTGGTTATAATAGAGGAACCAGGAAAGACTGCAACAAGCCTCTGCATAATGCTAAACTGGGCGAGACGCTGGGACCGACGTCTCTGCTGAGCAGGCTCCACTGCGGCTGGAGATGGATGGGGGACCGCAGTGGGACTGGCTCGAGATTCCCCTTGTGCAGCAGTGGGAACTCGACCCCTAACATTGCCCCCCCTTCTTTGGGCCTCGCTACGTTCAAAGGCAGCAATGAGCTGCGGAGCGTGTATATGCTCGGCAGGCTCCCAGGACCTATCCTCAGGCCCATAACCCCTCCAATCCACCAAATAAATTTTTTTGCCCCATACCACCTTGCACCCAACAATGGCGTTCACCTCATGACCGTCAGTAGATGAACCCGACGTCCCGGCAGATGACTCGGAAAACCGCGAAATGGCCACGGGTTTCAGGAGGGACACATGAAAGGTGTCGGTGATACCAAGGCGAGGCGGAAGGGCTAGGCGGTAAACCACCGGGTTCACCTGCTCAAGGACTTTAAAGGGACCCAAAAAGCGAGGTGCCAACTTGGTGGACTCTACACATAGCCTAATGTTTCGGGCAGAGAGCCACACTAGGTCACCAGGAGCAAATGTAGGAGCGGGGCGCCGATGGACATCGGCCGAAGACCTCATCCTCTCTTTGGAGGCCTGAATGGCATCTTGGGTGCGGTCCCAAATGTCCCGTGCCTCCACAGTCCAGTCTGCCACCATGGAATCGGCGGAAGACACGGGCATGGGCACTGGTACCCGCGGATGCTGACCTTAGTTCAGGAGGAATGGGGTCTGTCGGTGGAGTCAGCCACAGCATTATTTAAAGCAAACTCAGCCCACGGTAGCAAGGATGCCCAGTCATCCTGCCTGGCAGAGACAAAATGTCGCAAGTATATGTCCGTGAACATATACTATTGGTTCCCCCATCAGTACATGCATTGCATCTATCTATGCAAATTCTATTGTAGTGTATTAATCTGGCAAGGAGTCAAAACAGATATGGTCCTACGTTCGACCGAGAGCTGTCTTTGTTTAGGACATTTGAAGTGCATAAAATTGCAGAATAGATACATATTATACAGTGTATCATATGATATGAAATATATACAAAAATGTAAACAAAAATCACGTAGAAAAGGTAAATACATGGAAACGGATCAAATATGAGGTGGGACGGGAAATAAATGAAGGCCTACACCTTGTTGCCTTTCCTGGTTCATGACACTAGCTATACACAGGTAATCATCTGTCCAGCTGTATTGTAGCTACTGGGGGGCAATGGGTGCTGCCATCCTGGGCCTCGTACTCTGAGGGGTCCACCCAGAGCTACGCTACTTTTAATTGACATATCTATCATTCTTCTTAGGCATCTGACATCTCAGCGAAGCAGTGGCGATTACATCACTACAGTCATGGCCAAAAGTTTTGAGAATGACACAAATATTATATTTTCACTTGATCTGCTGCCCTCTGGTTTTTATGTGTGTTTGACAGATGTTTTTATCACAGACACAAATATAATTGCAAACATATGAGTAACAAAAGCTTATATTGACAGTAAAGGGTATGCCACACTAAACAATATCGCTAACGGGATCGCTAAAAAACGTCACTATTTAGCGATCCCGTTAGTGATGTTGTTCAGTGCGGCAGCTTCCAGCGACGAGCTTCCTGCTGTGATCTCGCTCGTCGCTGGAATCGTTCCGGACCCTATTTTCTCGTCTGCGCTCCCGCTGGGTAAGTATCTAATCGCTGTGTGGCACCTTTTCTTAGCGATTTAGCTGTACTTTTGTACCGCTAAAGTCGTTAAGAAGATCGCTAACGGCGATAGCGTCGTTAACTATATCGCTAAATGTGGCCGCATTTAGCGATATAGAAACAATCCCGCTAGCGATCGCATTAGTATGCGTCGTTATCGTGATCGCTAGCGGGATTGTTTAGTGTGGCAGTACCTTTAGAATGAGTTAATGCAGCAAGTCAATATTTGCAGTGTTGACCCTTCTTCTTCAGGACCTCTGCAATTCTCCCTGGCATGCTCTCAATCAACTTCTGGACCAAATCCTGACTGATAGCAGTCCATTCTTGCACAATCAATGCTTTCATTTTGTCAGAATTTTTAGGTTTTTGTTTATCCACCCGTCTCTTGATGATTGACCACAAGTTCTCAATGGGATTAAGATCTGGGGAGTTTCCAGGCCATGGACCCAAAATCTCTATGTTTTGTTCCCTGAGCCATTTAGTTATCACCTTTGCTTTATGGCAAGTAGAGTTGAGCGATACTTTCCGATATCCTAAAGTATCGGAATCGGAATGGTATCGCCGATATCACTAAAATATTGGCGATACCCGATACCGATACCGGAAGTCCCATGTAAGTCTATGGGAACAAAATATCGCAACTAAAAAAACCCCATTCTTTCCTTGTAAACACTAAATATACACACATAGAATACATATTGTAGCCTTTCCGGGGGTTTTAGCTTTGAGATCGCTGTCTGGGTAGACAGAATGGCATGGAAACAGTTCATTCAGACAGCAATTATGGTAAAAACTGGCCGCAACCAGTTTTATTAAAGTCCACAGCACACAGATAAAACAAAGCATAAACAAAAGACCTAGGCTTGTCTAGCCACTAATTACACTTATGTAATGTCCCTTTCTATCAGGAACCCAGACTCTATCAGTCTGTGCCCAAAACAACACATATGATATATGTTACCAGTATGGAGTCTCCCAGATACTCCTCCTTATGTCTGAAGGTCCACCCGACTTCCAGACTTGAGAAAGATCCACTCCTATTCAGTAGTCATTATGCTGGAGGTTCACAGAGACACTCCTGTGTCCGGGGTCCTTCCTGCACCCAGACTGAGACGGCTCCCCTCCTCTTCAGTAATCATCAGCATGTATTCTCACAGAGACTGCTTCCTTGTGCCAGGACACCTCTCTGTGTCCAGGCTGAAGACAGCTCTAACACTCTTGGCTTATCCGCATGGATTCTCACAGAGACTGCTTCCTTGTGCCAGAACACCTCTCTGTGTCCGGGCTGAAGACAGCTCTAACACTCTTGGAGACTGTTTCTTGTGCCAGGACACCTCCCTGTGTCCAGGCTAAACTAGCTCCCAGATTGTGTTTGCAGACACCTACTTCTGGTCTCCTAATTAAGACCTGAGTAGTTTCAGGCTTGTGCTGCAAGTGTGTGCTAATGTGAGGTGTAGTGACCTTTCTCTACCACTAGGTTTACAAAGCCACACATTTCCCTTATACCTAGGTGAAATGCACACCCCATTCATCACATATTCACTCACTGTCTCACAATATATATATATATACATGTCATTGTGACATATATATATACATATATGTATAGTTTATACACTTCTACATAGTAAAATATCCTCTGATTCAATTGCCGGGTAAAGCCGGCTTCAGTGAAAAGACAGAAGCACCCGACATGAAATGACACTTGGTGTACATAGGGTTAACCATGTCTTTTCATGTCCTTTGCTATCTAATTTGCACAAACAATTAAATCAGTCTATGTGTGCAAAATTTCACACCTGTAGGGGTTAATTAAAGGTGTAAATTCGTTGTAAAAAAAACGGACTTTTTTGCTACGAATTTACACCTTTAATTAACCCCTACAGGTGTGAAATTTTGCACACATAGACTGATTTAATTGTTTGTGCAAATTAGATAGCAAAGGACATGAAAAGACATGGTTAACCCTATGTACACCAAGTGTCATTTCATGTCGGGTTCTGCATTTTCACAAAAGCCGGCAATTGAATTAGCGGCTATTATACTATGTAGAAGTGTATGAACTACAAATATAAATATATATATATATGTGTCACAAATTCAATGACATGTATATATATATATGAGGTGTAAAATTGCTGAAAAAAAATGCGTGGGCTCCCGCCCTATTTTCGCAACCAGACAGACAAAGCCAGTGAGTGGGGGCAGATAATAATAGCCCAGAGAGGGACCATTATTTTTGCCCCCCCCCGGCTACTAACATCTGCCCCCAGACACCCCAGGAAAGACAAATCTATAATTAGATTCGCCCTTTCTGGCACTTTGCCCGTCTATTCCCATTGCCCTGTAGCGGTGGCGAATGGGTTAATATGGGGTTATAGCCACCTTGCTATTGAAAGGTGACCTTAAGCCAGGTTAATAATTGAGAGCTGTCAATTAGACAACTATCAATTATTAATCCTATTGCATGAAATAAAAATAAAACACACACACTTTAATTAAAAATCATTTTAATGAAATAAAGACACATGTTTTTGACCATCTTTTATTTTACTGCAAAAACCATTTCCTGTAATAAAAATAAAATAAAAAAGCAAAATTATTCTTACCTATCCCATGCACAGTCAGGTCCCACGGTGTAATCCTTCAGAAAGGGTTAATGTTTACTGCAGGGACCGCAGCTAATGCTGCAGCCTCACAGTAAACCCCAAATGAATGAGTTCCTCTCCTGCCTGACAGGAGAGTAAAGGCTGGGTGTCACATAACGATACACCAGCGATCCCGACAACGATATGCACTTGTCAGGATCGCTGGTGTATCGCTACATGATCGCTGCTGAGCTGCCAAACAGGCAGCTCAGGCAGCGATCTGGGACAGCGACACTGCGGGTAACATCGCTTAAGGGCCCGTCTCACATAGCGATATCGCTACCGAGATCGCTGCTGAGTCACTAGTTTTGTGACGCAGCAGCGAGCTCACCAGCGATATCGCTGTGTGTGACATTCAGCGACGATCAGCCCCCCTGCCGGGTATCGCTGATCGTCGCAGAAATGTCAGGACCTTTTTTTGATCCTGGTCTCCCGCTGACAGGCACGCATCGCTGCGTGTGACAGGCGGGAGACCAGCGATCCGCTGGTAACCAAGGTACACAGCGGGTTTCCAGGCACCGCGCAGCGCTTGGAAACCCGCTGTGTACCTTGGATACCAGCTCCCTGCATCAGGGCGCTGGTATCCAAGGTACACAGCGGGTTTCTAGGCACAGCCCCGCGCCTGGAAACCCGCTGTGTACCTTGGTTACCAGCGGATCGCTGGTCTCCCGCCTGTCACACGCAGCGATGTGTGCCTGTCAGCGGGAAACCAGCGATCAAAAAAAGGTCCTGACATTTCAGCGACGATCAGCGATACCCGGCAGGGGGCTGATCGTCGCTGAATGTCACACACAGCGATATCGCTGGTGAGCTCGCTGCTGCGTCACAAAACTAGTGACTCAGCAGCGATCTCGGTAGCGATATCGCTATGTGAGACGGGCCCTTAAGTGGAAAGCTTAATTGATTGCTTTCCACTGTCACTTCAGGTCAGCCAGGGACACAATCAGTGACGTCAGAGGGAACTGATTAACAAAAATAGGGGTTCCCTTCGAAAAAAAAATGGCGTGGGGTCCCCCCTATTTTTGTTAACCAGCCAGATGAAGCAGACCGCTGAGGCCTGGATTTTCAGGCTGTTAAGGAGCCAAGATCCATGGACCTTGCCAGCCTGATAATACTAGGCCACAGCAGTCTGCATATCTTGGCTGATTAACAAAAATAGGGGATCCCCTCGAAAAAAATTGGCGTGGGGTCCCCCCTATTTTTGTTAACCAGCCAGATGAAGCAGACCGCTGAGGCCTGGATTTTCAGGCTGTTAAGAGCCAAGATCCATGGACCTTGCCAGCCTGATAATACCAGGCCACAGCAGTCTGCATATCTTGGCTGATTAACAAAAATAGGGGATCCCCTCGAAAAAAATTGGCGTGGGGTCCCCCCTATTTTTGTTAACCAGCCAGATGAAGCAGACCGCTGAGGCCTGGTTTTTCAGGCTGGTAAGGATCCAATATCCATGGACCTTGCCAGCCTGATAATACCAGGCCACAGCAGTCTGCTTAGCTTGGCTGGTTAACAAAAATAGGGGATCCCCTCGAAAAAAAAAACGGCGTAGGGGTCCCCCTATTTTTGTTAACCAGCCAAGTAAAATGCAGACTGCTGCGGCCTGGTATTAAAAGACTGTCAAGGCCCATGGATTTTGGCCCTCAACAGCCTGATAATACCAGGCTACAGCAGCCCCACATTTGGCGCATCAAAAGATGTGCCAATTGTGGCACTTTACCCGGCTCTTCCCACTTGCCCTGTAGCGGTGGCAAGCGGGGTAATAAGGGGTTAATGTCACCGTTGATTGCACGGTGACAATAAGCCCGGTTAATAATGGAGAGGTGTCAATAAGACACCGATCCATTATTAATCCCAAAGTTATTAAATGTGTAAAAAAAAAACACAGCAAGAAAAAAGTATTTTAATGAAATAAAAGAGACAACACAGTTTTCATTAATTTTATTGTACTCTCATTCCTGCGACGCCATCGATCTCCTGTAAAAAAAGAAAAAAAAACAAACCAACAGTATACCACCTGTCCGACGCAGTCCATAACGATAGTCCCACGACGATCCAACTCTGCTACATCGCAATGACAGGCAGAGCCTGTCATCGCAACGCAGCACAGCTGATTACCTGCTTCCCCGGCGGTGACGTCATCGGACTGACTGCTTTACGGCCGGGATTACCCAGCAGTCACTGCAGTTATCGCGAGATACTGCATGTGACCGCCGGGGAAAGAAGATTGCGGCCATCAAGCAGTCCAGGACGTGACCGCCGGAGATCTTCTGCCAGGTAAGTGCCGCTGACTCCTGACAGACCCGACCGACGGACACTGACAGTGACAGTGACAATCCCGATTCCGGTATCCGATATGACGAAAATATCGGAACTCGGAATCGGAATTCCGATACAGCCAATATCGGCCGATACCCGATACTTGCAGTATCGGAATGCTCAACCCTAATGGCAAGGTGCTCCATCATGCTGGAAAAGGCATTGTTGATCGCCAAACTGCTCTTGGAGGGTTGGGAGAAGTTGCTCTTGGAGGACATTCTGGTACCATTCTTTATTCATGGCTATGTTTTTAGGCAAGACTGTGAGAGAGCCGATTCCCTTGGCTGAGAAGCAACCCCACACATGAATGGTTTCAGGATGCTTAACAGTTGGCATGAGACAAGACTGGTGGTAGCGCTCAGCTTGTCTTCTCCAAATGAGGCGTTTTCCTGATGTCCCAAACAATCGAAAAGGGAATCATCAGAGAAAATAACTTTACCCCAGTCCTCAGCAGTCCTCTGCCTGTACCTTTTGCAGAATATCAGTCTGTCCATGATGTTTTTTCTGGAGAGAAGTGGCTTCTTTGCTGCCCTCCTTGAGACCAGGCCTTGCTCCAAGAGTCTCCGCCTCACAGTGCGTGC
This sequence comes from Oophaga sylvatica, assembly GCA_033576555.1. Classification (NCBI taxonomy): domain Eukaryota; kingdom Metazoa; phylum Chordata; class Amphibia; order Anura; family Dendrobatidae; genus Oophaga; species Oophaga sylvatica. The sequence goes on along the minus strand of JARQOD010000005.1, from coordinate 436,225,586 downwards.
AGATGCACTCACACCTGCCTGCAGCCATTCCTCAGCAAGCTCTGCACTGCTGGTAGCCCGATCCCGCAGCTGAAACACTTTTAAGAGATGGTCCTGGAGCTTGCTGGTCTTTTTTGCGTGCCCTGGAGCCTTTTTGGCAACAATGGAACCTCTCTCCTTGAAGTTCCTGATGATGCGATAGATTGTTGACTGAGGTGCAATCTTTCTAGCTGCGATACTCTTCCCTGTTAGGCCATTTTTGTGCATTGCAATGATGACTGCACGTGTTTCTTTAGAGATAACCATGGTTAACAGAAGATAAACAATGATGCCAAGCACCAGCCTCCTTTTAAAGTGTCCAGTGGTGTCATTCTTACCTAATCATGACAGATTGATCTCCAGCCATGTCCTCATCAACACCCACACCTGTGTTAATGGAGCAATCACTGAAAAGAGGTTAGCTGGTCCTTTTAAGGCAGGGCTGCAATGATGTTGAAATGTGTTTTGGGGGATAAAGTTCATTTTCTAGCCAAATATTGACTTTGCAAGTAATTGCTGTTAAGCTGATCACTCTTTATAACATTCTGGAGTATATGCAAATTGGCATTAGAAAAAGTGAAGCAGTAGACTTTGTAAAAATTAATATTTGTGTCATTCTCAAAACTTTTGTCCATGACTGTACATGGCTCATGCTATGCTGAGATTCAGAGAGCTCACTTTACAGAGGACCATGGGTGCATTATATTGTATGGACTATGAGATGCATTATACTGTATGGACTATGAGATGCATTATACTGTATGGACTATGGGACTATGTAGTGCATTATACTATACAAAGGACTTTGGGATGCATTATACTGTATGGACTATGGGAAGCATTATGCTGTATGGACTATTCGGTGCATTATACTGTATGGACTATGGGGCACATTATACAGAGGACTATGGGGTGCTCTATACTATATAGATAATGTTTGGACTATGGGGTAATTATACTATACAGAGGACTTTTGGGTGTATTACAGTGGGTACAGAAAGTATTCAGACCCCTTTACATTTTTCACTCTTTGATTTCAGCCATTTGGTAAATTAAAAAAAGTTCAGTTTTTTCTCATTAATGTACACTCTGCACCCCATCTTGACTGAAAAAAAACTGAAATGTAGAAATTTTTGCAAATTTATTAAAAAAAAAAAGAAAAACTGAAATATCACATGGTGATAAGTATTCAGACCCTTTGCTCAGTATTGAGTAGAAGCACCCTTTTGAGCTAGTACAGCCATGAGTCTTCTTGGAATGATGCAACAAGTTTTTCACACCTGGATTTGGGGATCCTCTGCCGTTCTTCCTTGCAGATTCTCTCCAGGTCCATCAGGTTGGATGATGAACGCTGGTGGACAGCCATTTTCAGGTCTCTCTAGAGATGCTCAATTGGGTTTCGGTCAGGGCTCTGGCTGGGCCAGTCAAGAATGGTCACAGAGTTGTTCTGAAGCCACTCCTTTGTTATTTTAGCTGTGTGCTTAGGGTCATTTTTTTGTTGGAAGGTGAACCTTCTGCCAAGTCTGAGGTCCAGAGCACTCTGGAAGAGGTTTTCATCCAGGATTACTTTGTACTTGGCTGCATTCATTTTTCCTTCAATTGCAACCAGTCATCCTGTCCCAGCAGCTGAAAAATACCCCCACAGCATGATGCTGCCACCACCATGTTTCACTGTTGAGATTGTATTGGGTAGGTGATGAGCAGTGCCTGGTTTTCTCCACACATACCGCTTAGCGTCATGTTACGAGCGTCATGTTACTTTTGCAGAGCCTCTGATGTGCCTAAACAGTAGAAACTCCCCACAAGTGACCCCATTTTGGAAACTAGACCCCGCAAGGAACTTATCTAGATGTGTGGTGAGTACTTTGAACCCCCAAGGGCTACACAGAAGTTTATAACGCCCGGGCATGAAAATAAAAAAAACATATTTTTTCCACAAACATGATCTTTTAGTCCCCAATTTTTTTATTTTTCCAAGGGTAACAGGAGAAATTAGACCCCAAAAGTTGTTGTCCAATTTGTCCTGAGTACACTGATATCCCATATGTGGGAGAAAACTACTGAATGGGCACACGTCAGGGCTCGGAAAGGAAGTAGTGACATTTTGAAATGCCGACTTTGATGGAATGGTCTGCAGGCGTCATGTTGCGTTTGCAGAGCCCCTGATGTGCCTAAACAGTAGAAACGCCCCACAAGTGGCCTGATTTTGGAAACTAGACCCCGCAAGGAACTTATCTAGATGTGTGGTGAGCACTTTGAACCCCCAAGGGCTACTCAGAAGTTTATAACGCCGGGCATGAAAATAAAGAAATCATATTTTTTTCACAAACATGATCTTTTAGTCCCCTATTTTTTTAATTTTCCAAGGGTAACAAGAGAAATTAGACACCAAAAGTTGTTGTCCAATTTGTCCTGAGTACGCTGATATCCTACACGTGGGAGAAAACTACAGTATGGGCACACGTCGGGGCTCGGAAGGGAAGTAGTGACGTTTTGAAATGCCGACTTGATGGAATGGTCTGCGGGCATCATGTTACATTTGCAGAGCCCATAATGTGCCTAAACAGTAGAAATCCCCCCAAGTGACCCCATTTTGGAAACTAGAACCCCCAAGGAACTCCTCTAGATGTGTGGTGAGCACTTTGAATCTCCAAATTCATGACAGAAGTTTATAACGCAAAGCCGTGAAAATCAAAATTCATTTTTTTTCCACAAAAATAATATTTTTAGTCCCCAATTTTTTTCCCCAAGAGTAAAAGGAGAAATTAGACCCCCAAAGTTGTGCAATTTTTCCTGAGTATTCTGATACCCCATATGTGGGGGTAAACCACTGTTTGGGCACACGTCAGGGCTCGGAATAAAGGGAGCACTGTTTGACTTTTTGAACGCAAAATTTGCAGCAATCAATGGTGGCGCCATGTCGCGTATGGAGACCCCCTGATGTGCCTAAATAGTGGAAATCCTTCAATTCTAACTCCAACCCTAACCCCAACACACCCCTAACCCCAACCCTAACCCCTACACACCCCTTACCCTAATCCAAACCCTAACCATAACCCTAACCCCAACACACCCCTAACCCTAATCTCAACTCTAACCATAACCCTAACCACAAGCCTAACCCTAATCCCAACCCTAACCCCAAAACACCCCTAACACTTATCCTAACTCTAACTCTAACCACAACCCTAACCCTAATTCCAACCCTAACCCTAATTCCAACCCTAACCCTAATTCTAACCCTAACCCAAATTCTAACCGTAACCCTAAGGCTAACCCTAACCTTAGTTATAACTCTAACCCTAAGGCTAGGTTCATATTGCGCTTCACATAGAGTTGACGGGCTGGTAACGGTATAGCATAACGCGATCGCGTTATGCTATACCCGGTAGCGCAGATGAATCAGTCACTGAATAACAGCACTTCGCGAACGCATGCCGCTTTACGGCATGCGCCGCGATGTGCCCGACAATTCGGGTGAAGGGCAGCGTTAACGGACTACGTTACACCGCATTATACCGCGGTGTAACGCAGTCCGTCTAACAGACTGCCATGACGCAATATGAACCCAGCCTAACCCTAACCCTAAGGCCCCGTGCACACATTGCGGATTCACTTGACGATTTTTCCGTGCAGATTTTGCTAAATCCGCAGATAAAATTACCTGCATTTTACCTGCGGATTTAGAGCGGATTAAGGGCCTGTGCACACGATGCGGATTTACTGCGGTTTTGCTGCGGTTTTTGTGCAGATTTGCCCTGCGGTTTTACACCTATAATGGAATAGGTGTAAAAGAATTGACATGCTGCGGATTACAAACCGCATCAAATCTGCGCGGAAAAATCCGCATGTGCACAGCGTTTTTTTTACTATTTATTTACATTGTACTGTACATGGTTTCCGGATCTGCTGCGGATCCCGCCAAATCCGCTGCGGATGCGCAGCAAAATCCGCAACGTGTGCACAGGAAAAAAAAATTTCTTTATTTTATTATTTGTCCCTACCTATGGGGGTGATAAATGGGGCGTTTATTTACTGTTTTTCTATTTTGATCACTGTGAGAGAGTATCACAGTGATCAAAATAAATTTTTGGACACTGGGGGCGCACTGTGCATGCGCCCGCCATTTTCCAAGATGGCGGCGCCCATGAAGAATCCCGGACCGACGCCGGGAAGGTTCCAGGGACATCGGAGGACCGGGAGAGGTGAGTAAGGGGGTCAGAAGGTAAGGGGGGGATCGGAAGGTGGGGGGAGCGGAGGCAAGGAGGAGGGGAGCAGATAGTGAAGGCGGCGACCGATCGCAGGCATTTATCGGTGGCGGCAGCCGATCGCCCCGGTCACTCGGTGTGGGGGGGGGTCAGATCTCGGTGTCCAGCCATGGCCGATGCTATTGCAGCATCGGCCATGGCTGGATTGTAATATTTCACCAAATTTCATTGGTGAAATATTACAAATCGGTCTGATTGGCTGTTTCACTTTTAACAGCCAATCATAGCGATCGTAGCCACGTGGGGGTTAAGCCACCCCCACTGTGGTGATGCACAAAGGGTCCTGTTACTGCGGGTTGGGTGACCTTTCAGTGACCCCGGTCACCCAACCCGCAGGAACATGATTTATAGCATGATGTCTACACAGGTGTCATGGGTGGGGATGCCACTGGTTTTCATGACCGGGAGCGACATTTGGGGGAAGATGGTGGGAACTTGGGGGTGTGAAGGGACGAGGAATGACTTAAGGAAGGCGACGAAGGGGTTCGAGGGGAAGGGGCAACGAAAGTTGTGGGGGTAGGCAGAGGGTCAGACACAGTGGGAGGTGAAGGTGGAAGGAGAACAAAACTTTAATTTTTTCTGCATTCTGTGGCCAGTCTTTGTGCTCTCCCTCTTGGACCTCCTGGAGCTGGGGGACCTCCGTGAGCTGGGGACCTCTGGGAACTGGGGGACCTCCAGGAACTGGGGACCTCCTGCCAGGGTCCGTGGTCCCGAATAACGAGTGTGGGTCCCCCAGCTGCTGCTCGGTGGTGGTGGCGGTCCTGGACGTGGAGGTGGAGGAAGTACAAGCAAGGGTGGAGGTGGTTGAGGTCCAAGCAGGGGTGGAGGATGTCCAAGCAGGAGCAGCGCTTGGCATGGTGGTGGCGGGGGAGTGTCCAGCTGCACTGGGACATGCTGTTGTGTACTGGTGTCCGGCATGGCTTGGAATGCTGGTTGCCGTGCAGTGGTATGCAGCAGAAGTCGGTAGTGAAGTGAAGCGAGTCAGTGGTGGCACCTTTGGAAAAGGCACCACTGGCTGCTGCACGTGTACCGACTCTGCTGCATAGCCTGCATGTAAGCAGTGTTGCAGGCCTGCATCACAGTCAGCTGGAGCTCAGGACGAAGGTGTTCTGCCATGCTCCATTCAATTTGGTGAAAAAAATGGTGCGCTGGTCTGTTGAGGTCGGCTTCCAGATGGTCAAGGCGACGCTCAACAGACTAGAAGCGTGTTTCCAATTAGGGTAAATCCGCTTTCCAGTCTGTCCCTCAGCGCCTTGAGGCCATTCTGAAAAACCGTGCTCAAGTGAATGAACTCGGGCATGAGATTCCTGTCCGAGGCCTTCTGCCGCTAGTGGGAAGTGCCCGTAAAACCAGTGGCAGAGACCTGGGACAGGGGAACACCTGATGGACCAGCTTCCTGGTCTCCAGCTGTCTGTGTTGCCAACCCACAAGCTGTTTCTTGGCTGGTGGATGGCTGGGACGGGTCCGAGGCAGCTCGCTGAAGGACTGCTCCAGGACCAGGTTGCAGGGTGCTGCTCCAGGTGCTGTGAAAAGAAAAACATTAGTATCATGCATTTACAATAGTCAAAGCGCCAACTCCTGCGGAATAGAAAAACACAGAATACAACACAATACATACAATAACAAAATACTTATGATCTGGTGGCAAGGACCGGTCTAAGGAAGGCCACGCCCGATGGTAAAGATATTTTCGGGTGGTCTTGCTGAAGCACCACTAGCAACCCGGTTCTCCTGCCTCAGATCCCTGTTGAAAAAACAGCCGCACTCAAACAATCTGTTTCACAATGCAAGTTGAAAAAGTTTTTTGAAACAACAAGCATAAAAAACACGTGCAGAGTAACGTTTCGACCTGCAATGAGTCTTTCAACCAATAAAGAACAAATACACAAAAGAAGATAGAAGGTTAGATCACAAAATTCAATACAAATTAACTAAACCAAGTAACAATGATGTAAGGATGAGGAAGTATATCATTATACATATTTAAACCAATCAGACATGAGTAATTTGAAAAACATTTTTTGAAAAAATTTCTATGAAAAAAATTTTTTGAAATTTATGAAAAAAATTTTTAAATATTTTTATATAGAAAAGACATTATGCACAATATACAAGGAAATATATACACAAGAATTTATGTACACAATTATGAATACTGAATACACATACGTATCAATTAATACAATATCTACTGGTAAAACCCGTGTAATATCTGAGTATGTGACACACTTTGAGGAGTGCAGTCTCAGGACGGGACAACAGAGGGGCTGAAATGCTTTGATATGGAATAAGGGGGATTAATACGGACACAGAGGCAGTGTATACATAAATACTGACCTTAAGGAAGATAACAGAAAAGGAACAGAGGAGGCCACTGTGGGATATGAGAACTTGAAAGGGCTGGAATAAGATGTGGAAAAAAAACAGAGGTAAAATACATGCAATAAATATAGGTAAGAAACGTGCACAAACCATGAATAGCCAGGAGCCCCAAATGAGGAGGGGGGACGGGGAACAGGCATACCTCCAGGCCATATATACGGAAATCCGACAGGGCAGGGACCAACTGAAGGTCCTAAGAAGGAGCAAGTGAGGCAGGGGTTAAAGAAATGTACAGCTGCGAGTACTAGTGAGAGAGCAAGGGGGGGGGAAGAGAAGTGCTGCATACCTGGTAGGATGAAGGTTCAGGTGCCGTCTGTGGTGGTGTGTAGAGAAAAGAAAAAAGAAAAATGCAGGAAAATAAAAAATTAAGGAAAATGAAAAATAAAATATGTAATAAAATAATGAATAAATTGAGAATAAAAAGAAAAAATGAAAAGAAAAAGAAAAAATAAAATAAAATATAACGTAAAAAAATTATTAAAAATAAGAATGAAAATAAAAAATGAAATATATATGTATGAAAAAAAGGAAAAATGAAAAAAATGAAAAAAAGGAGGAAAAAAAAGGAAAAAAAAAGGAAAAAAAATGAAAAAAAGTTTGAAAAAGAAGGTTGAAAAAAAGAAAAAATGAAAAAAAGGGGGTTAAAAAAAGAAAAATGCCAATAAGACAAAAAATATGGAAAGAAAATACTTACCCAAATTGGGTTTGAGAAAAATGTGGAAATCAAAGTGCCTGAAAAATTAAAAAGAATTAGTATATGGAACGACAGGCCAGGTCAGAATGTAATACACATGCCTACAAGTCACATGTTGACTACTAAACTGCGAGCGAAAATACCCCCACAATATGATAGCGAAAGGACGGAACAATTACAGAGAGACCAAGGAAAAGGCAGGAGACCAGAATTATCAAACTAATCACTTATCTGGGAGCCATATCGAGTTCCCTGTTAAGACCCTTGGGCGTTAAAGTTTGAAGAGTATAAATCCAAAAGGATTCACGCTCCTTTAACCGCCTGATAAAGTCGCCACCCCGTCGTGATTTTTCGATCTGTTCCAGAACCTGGAAACGTAATTGGGACACAGAATGATTGGCAGATATGAAGTGGTGAGGAAGAGGGAGCCATGTTTTTTTGCACCTAATGGTTGATTTATGGCTAGTGATCCGGTCGCGAATATGTTGTGTCGTCTCACCAATGTAAAGTAAACCACAAGGGCATTTCACTGCATAAACGACATTATTAGACTCACAAGTGAAAAAACCTTTGATGTGATATTGTTTGCCAGAATGAGGGTGGGTGATAACGCTTGATTTTATTACGTTGGAGCAACAAGCACAGCCCAAACACGGGAATGTGCCGCTCTTGGCAGTATTAAGGAAAGTTTGTCTAGGTATTCGAGATAGGCTGCCTAAGTCGGCTTTGACAATTTTGTCCCGAATGTTGTTGGGTCTTCTTTTGCACATTAATGGAAGGGCCTTGAAGGCCTCAATGTGAGGATATGACCGTGTAAGAATTGGCCAATGCCTACGGATGATGTTATAGACTCTCGGCATGACAGGGTGGTGGGTATGGACAAAGGGAATGCGTTCAGGTTTGGGATGAGGAGTTTGTTGAGGAACTGGTCTGAGAGCTAATGTTTTTTCATGGTTAAGAAGTTTTTGGGGGTAGTGTCGGACTGAGAATTTTTTTGACATCTCATCGAGGCGACTAGGTATGAGCTGTGGATCGGAAACGATGCGTGTTACACGCTTGAATTGGGACCGGGGTAAGCTATGCTTAGTGGAAACCGGATGGCAGCTGTCATTGTGGAGCAAACTAATAGAGTCAGTCGGTTTAGAGAAGATATCCGTTGAGAGGTGCCCGTCAACTTCCTTGGTATCCAAGAATGGGACTTGATTCTGACTGAAATTTAGTGTTAGGCAAAAAATGTCATCAATGAAGCGGAGCCAACAAATGTTATATGTTGTGAAGAGGGTGTTATCATAAACGAAAGTGCGTTCAAAGGCGTCCATGTAGATGTTGGCGTACGCCGGCGCTACATTCGCGCCCATCGCGGTACCCTGGACTTGTAAAAAGAACTGGTCACCGAATAAGAAAAAATTCTCTTTCAAGTTCAAGGACAAGAGGTCAAGACATAGTTGTTGAGAATTTTTGGTAAGGTCAGAGTGCTCCAGGAGGTCACTGACTGCTTTTATGCCTAAGTCGTGTCTAATGGAAGTGTATAAGCTTTTGACGTCCAAGGTGACAAGGGAGCACCCGGGTGGTCCTTTAGGTAGCTGTTTGAGGATTTGTAGGAAATGTCCTGTGTCAAGGATAAATGACTTCATTGATTTGGTGAATGGCGTAAGTATTTTTTCAAGATAAATGGAGATGGGGGCCAGAATGGAGTCGGTGGAGGCGACAATCGGTCGACCGGGAGGATTATTGAGGGATTTATGGATTTTTGGTTAAGTATAAATGACTGGCGTAACCGGGTATTGATTAGTTAAGAAAGTGACTGTCTTAGAGTCAATTGTACGTAATGATAAGTGAATTTTAAGGAGTGTATCAATTTTAGTTCTGATGCCTGGGGTAGGGTCTGACGGAATTTTTTTGTAAGTGGATTCGTCGGATAACTGTCTAAGGATTTCAGCGGTATAATCTGTGGTGTTCTGTATGACGATGGCCCCACCCTTATCGGCTGGTTTTATGACGATATTTTTATTTTGTCTTAATGACTCAAGGGCCTGCTTCTCAAGGGGAGAAAAATTGCTATGAGTTGGGAGATTGCCCATACGGTTTTTTCACTTGCATTGAAAGATTGTTTGAGTGCGGCTGTTTTTCCAATTACATGAGTATCTGGCCTAGTTCCAGGTTCAGCCTGCACCTATTCGTTACTACAGAGTGCACGCCTTTTTCTACTATATTATCAGATCCCTGTTGAAGCGGTCCTTCATCAAGCGCCAACAGGTTCTGACCATGTTCACTGTGGAAAACAAAAAAAAAATTAGACAATTGTCACGCTGTCTAATGATATGTATACAATGTCAGTAAACTATTAATACAGGAACAACACTCTATACAACAACTAGTATAGCAACATCAGCATGTAAGTATAGAATAGATTTACCTGACACGATATCTGCTGAACTCAGGGTTAATCTTGAGGACTTGATGAGCTGAAACAGGAAAGAGGTGGACCGGGATCTAACCTGACCCTAAACTGGGGTCCTAACTAATCCCTCACCTTGGAGGTACTGATAATGGTTCAGAGGTCCAAGTCTCCAACCTAACCCTGTCTCCTATCAGACCCTGAACCCTGTAATCAGTCCTAAGAAGGATCCTGACTACCACCAAAGGGATATGGGCTGATCTTAGCTAAATACACAGATTAGACATATAAGACAGACAGGATAACACTCGCTTGCATACACACTCAAACACCAAAGGAACATAAATGGTCTGGGAAATAAACTCTAACCAAGTTGAGCTTAGAACAACTAAGGAGCTCACAACTAAAGTCTATACAGATTCATTCCTATCTGTGGTCTGCATGAAGGTTTGACTGGCAACTCCCCAAGCAGACAACCAGGAATTTAAAGGAAACCAATCAACAAATAATCAATTGCAGCCGGGAGAAACTGCACCCAGTCCCAGCACCGAGCACAGACAGAATTAACTCCCTAGCTGCCAAACACAAAGAAACAGCAGCTCAGCTTTGAGAAGTCAAAATGTGCAACCGCGACGATCTTCGTGGCAATGCACACATGACAGTACCCCCCCTTCTACGAGGGGCCTCCGGACCCTCAGGGCCAGGCCTGCCCGGGTGAGTTCTGTGGAAGGTCCGAACCAAACGATCTGCGTTAACATCAGACGCAGGGACCCACGTCCTCTCCTCTGGACCATACCCCTTCCAATGCACCAAGTACTGAAGGGACCGGCGATTCAGACGTGAGTCAATGATCTTTGATACTTGAAATTCCAAGTTACCATTGACCAACACAGGAGGAGGAGGTAGAGGTGACGGTATGACTGGTGCCACATACCTTTTAAGTAATGACTTGTGGAACACATTATGAATTTTAAACGTAGGAGGGAGGTCCAGACGAAATGCCACAGGATTAATTATGGAACTGATCCTGTACGGCCCGATGAATCTGGGACCCAGTTTCCAGGAGGGCACTTTAAGTTTTATATTCCTGGTAGACAACCATACCAGATCGTTCACATTCAGATCTGGACCAGAAACTCTCCTCCTATCAGCCATACGTTTGTAACGGTTCCCCATCGCACTCAGATTATTCAATACACCTCTCCACACAGAAGCAAGTGACGACGAGAAACGCTCCTCCTCAGGAACCCCAGAAGGGCCCCCCCCATTGAAAGTACAAAACTGGGGATGAAAACCATATGCCCCAAAAAACGGGGACTTACCAGTGGACTCGCTCCGCCTGTTGTTAAGAGCGAACTCTGCCAGAGGCAAGAAAGAAGACCAGTCCTCTTGGTTCTCTGAGACAAAACACCGGAGATATGTCTCTAAGCTCTGATTCAGACGCTCTGTCTGACCATTGGTCTGCGGATGAAAAGCCGAGGAAAATGACAATTGCATCCCCCGACGTAAACAAAATGCCCTCCAAAATTTGGACACAAACTGAGACCCCCTATCTGACACCACATCCGAAGGAACCCATAAAGTCTAACGATCTCCCTAATGAACACCTGCGCCAGAGTTTTAGCATTAGGGAGTGCAGGAAGAGCAACGAAATGTGCCATCTTACTGAACCTGTCAACAACCACCAGTATGACAGTATTCCCTGACGACGGAGGAAGGTCCGTAATGAAGTCCATAGATAAATGAGTCCATGGACGCTCCGGAAGTTTCAAGGGTAAAAGGGTCCCAGACGGACGGGTATGAGGGGTTTTAGAGCGAGCACACACCCCACATGACGCGACAAAAGTTATAACATCTTTATTAGCATTAGGCCACCAAAACCGGCGAGAAAGGAGATCTAAAGTAGCCTTACTCCCTGGATGTCCTGCTAGAGCAGAATTATGATGTGCCTCAATAACCTTTTGTCTCAACAGATTTGGGACAAACAGTCTCCCTGGAGGTCCTGCAGGGGCGTCCCCTGAGCCTCTAACACCTCCTCCTCAAGCTCAGAAAATACAGCCGACACTACCACCCCCTCCTGAAGGATAGGACTCGGGTCATCCGTTTTCCCGGCCCCTGGGAAACTGCGAGACAAGGCATCAGCCTTTACATTCTTAGACCCCGGGCGATAAGTGACGACAAAATTAAACCTGGTAAAAAACAACGACCATCGAGCTTGTCTGGAATTCAGACGCTTAGCGGATTCCAAATACAACAGGTTCTTGTAATCAGTAATAACGGTAACCGGGTGGACTGCCCCCTCCAAAAAGTGACGCCATTCTTCAAAAGCTAACTTAATGGCCAAAAGTTCCCTATTGCCGATATCATAATTCCTTTCGGCGGACGACAATTTCTTAGAAAAGAAAGCGCACGGATGCCATTTACCAGGAGACGGACCCTGGGACAATATAGCACCCACCCCTACGTCAGACGCATCCACCTCCACAATGAACGGCTGAGATGCATCTGGTTGGATGAGAACGGGTGCCGAAGCAAAACATTTCTTCAAAGAGGAAAAGGCTTGGCAAGCTTTGTCCGACCATTTAGAAAAATCCGTCCCTTTTCTTGTCATGTCAGTGAGAGGTTTGACGACAGATGAGAAATTACAAATAAATTTCCGGTAGTATTAGCAAACCCCAAAAAACGCTGCAGAGCCTTAAGATCCCCTGGCTGATCCCATTCAAGCACTGCTCTCACCTTTTCAGAGTCCATACGGAAACCGGAGGCTGACACCAAAAAACCCAAAAACTGAAGTTCCTGTACGGCAAATACACACTTCTCCAGTTTGGCGTATCATTTATTGTCTCGCAAGATCTGCAACACCTGTCTCACATGCTCCTGATGAGACACAAGATCTGGCGAGTAAATTAAAATGTCGTCCAAATATACAACCACAAACAGCCCCACAAGGTGACGAAAAATGTCATTAACAAAATGTTGGAATACTGCTGGTGCAGTAGTCAGACCAAAAGGCATGACTAGGTTCTCATAATGTCCCTCCGGCGTGTTAAACGCCGTTTTCCACTCATCCCCCTCTTTTATCCTAATCAGATTATACGCCCCCCTGAGATCCAATTTAGAAAACCATTTGGCGCCAACAATTTGATTGAAGAGATCAGGAATAAGAGGGAGTGGATACGGATCTCGAACAGTAATCCGATTAAGTTCGCGGAAATCCAAGCAAGGGCGTAGGCCTCCATCTTTCTTCTTCACAAAGAAGAACCCCGCGGCTACTGGGGAAGATGAAGGTCTAATATGCCCTTTGGCCAGACTTTCAGAAATATAATCTTTCATAGCCTGCCTCTCAGGACCAGAAAGATTATACAACCTAGCTTTAGGCAACTTAGCATCAGGAAGGAGATTAATAGAGCAGTCATATACGCGATGAGGAGGCAACTCCTGACACCCCTCCTCAGAGAAAACATCCCCAAAATCCTCCAAAAAAGGAGGCAATGTACTAGGCACGACCGCACTGATGACTGTGTTCATGCAGTTGCTTTTGCAAAACTCACCCCATTGGCTTATTTCTCTGGACTGCCAATTAATCACAGGGTTATGTTTAACCAACCAAGGAAGTCCCAACACAATGGGAGTAGGTAGACCCTCCAACACATAACAAGATAATTGTTCCCTATGTATTGCCCCTACCCGAAGGTCAATGTTATGAACCTCATGAACAAAGCTACCTTGGCCGAGAGGCCTGGCGTCAATGGAGAATATAGGGATCGGTTTGACCAATACACTCAGATGCATACCTTGAGCCTGAGCAAACTGAGCGTCAACCAGATTAGCCCCGGAACCACTATCAAGAAGAACAGACAATCTCTCCACTCTCGTACCAACTACCACCTCCACTGGTACAAGGAACTGAGAAGAACTGGCGGATGAAATACATACTCCCAGGTTGTCGTCCACCACACAACCTGGGATTAACAGTTTTCCGGCGACTTTTGGCTCAACAAGGCACGGGATGGACATTCTCCAACAAAATGTCCCTCTTTCCCGCAGAAAAAACATCTTCTAGTCCTGCGGCGTACCGCCAATCCCCTCCTACGAAATGATGTCCCTCCCAACTGCATAGGCTCATCCGAACAGACAAGGGGAACCTCAACATAAGGGACTTTAGTGGTAGGTGGAGAAACAACAGGGAGTGGGGTTACCTCACCCCTCTCCCGAAGCCGTCTATCAGTACGGATAGCTAAGGCCATAGCAGCCTCCAGAGAAGGAGGAGACTCATACTGAGCCAAAACGTCTTTTAATTTATCAGAAAGCCCATGACAAAACTGGCTCCTAAGAGCTGGGTCATTCCACTGAGTATCTGTGGCCCATCTACGAAACTCAGAAGCAAATTCCTCTGCCGGACGATCTCCCTGCTGTATCTTACGTAATTTTGTCTCAGCAAGAGAGACCCGATCTGGGTCATCATATACCAATCCCAGGGCAGTAAAAAATTGATCTACAGACAGTAGAGCCGGGGATCCCGGAGGAAGGGAAAATGCCCAGGATTGAGGGTCCCCTTGCAGAAGTGAGATAACAATTCCCACTCTCTGCTCCTCACTCCCTGATGATCGAGGCCGAAGCCGAAAATACAATTTACATGCCTCCCGGAAGGTGAAAAATTTGTCTCGCCCACCAGTGAACCTGTCCGGGAGAGCAACCTTAGGTTCAACTCTGGTTTGCTCCAGGGGAGACAAAACTTTGGACTTAATGTCCGTCAGCTCCATGGATAATCCCTGCAACTGCAGAGCCAGCTGGGCTACTGGATCCATGGTAACTGGAGATAATTTTTATGGCCAGTGAAAATGTCACGCTGTCTAATGATATGTATACAATGTCAGTAAACTATTAATACAGGAACAACACTCTATACAACAACTAGTATAGCAACATCAGCATGTAAGTATAGAATAGATTTACCTGACACGATATCTGCTGAACTCAGGGTTAATCTTGAGGACTTGATGAGCTGAAACAGGAAAGAGGTGGACCGGGATCTAACCTGACCCTAAACTGGGGTCCTAACTAATCCCTCACCTTGGAGGTACTGATAATGGTTCAGAGGTCCAAGTCTCCAACCTAACCCTGTCTCCTATCAGACCCTGAACCCTGTAATCAGTCCTAAGAAGGATCCTGACTACACCAAAGGGATATGGGCTGATCTTAGCTAAATACACAGATTAGACATATAAGACAGACAGGATAACACTCGCTTGCATACACACTCAAACACCAAAGGAACATAAATGGTCTGGGAAATAAACTCTAACCAAGTTGAGCTTAGAACAACTAAGGAGCTCACAACTAAAGTCTATACAGATTCATTCCTATCTGTGGTCTGCATGAAGGTTTGACTGGCAACTCCCCAAGCAGACAACCAGGAATTTAAAGGAAACCAATCAACAAATAATCAATTGCAGCCGGGAGAAACTGCACCCAGTCCCAGCACCGAGCACAGACAGAATTAACTCCCTAGCTGCCAAACACAAAGAAACAGCAGCTCAGCTGTGAGAAGTCAAAATGTGCAACCGCGACGATCTTCGTGGCAATGCACACATGACAACAATGCACTGTAGGCCGGGATAACACAAATGTGTGTGATGCGAGAAACTCACAGGATTTACTAGCATCACACACAGTTGTGTGATCCCGGCCAAGGTCACTGCCACATCACACAGCATTGAAATAGTTATGAAATTCCTTGCAGACCCGGGAAGAGGCATTGTCCCAGCCATCCATCAGCGCTGCAGCCACCTCATTCCAGAGCCGCCGGATCACCACGTTGTCACAGTGCAGTAGATCACGGCTGTCCCACAAGGGGCCTCGCTCCTGGAGTAACTGTATGACAGCGTCATTGTTCAGGGCGAGTTCCTCATCCCGTTGTGGAGCCTAGAAAAGAAAGCAAAACATTAATCTTGGAAAGATTTGGAAATGAAAAAGATAGAAAACAAGACAGAATAGAAGCAAGATTGAGAATAGAAGCAAGATTGAGAATAGAAGCAAGATTGAATAGGAAAAACAGGCAGTAAAAAATGGCAGGGGCAAAAAAGAGTGCAATCTGTCAGTCTATACTTACAGGCCGTCTCCCCGCCTGCACACGGACTGGCTGCTCCCATTCTTCCTCTGCTGCCGTGGACGATGAGGTCTGAAAAAGAAAAAAAATTGTTTGCCACATGTGTCCATGCAACATCAAATACTTACCAATCAGTATGGAAGGAAGGTACTCACTTCACCCTCTGCTTGGGCCAGTTCACCAGGGGCCGGTATATATTCATCTCCTGAAGACATGCTGCAATAAAAAAAAGAGACATTAATACAAAATTGAGAAAAAAAGGAGAGACAGACATTAGTTTTTTATACTCACATTATCCTAGTTGTTCAAAGCTCCTTGTGTAGCTGTCTGTAGCAGGCTGTAGAGTAGTGGACAGAAGTGCCAACACCTTCTTTTATATACACTACTCCCATACAATGTTTCTTTGTTTAGGGGGTGGTTTAAACCAGTGTCTAGACATGTGTAATCTTTTACAACGCATGCGTACTAAAAAGCTGACGTGCACATGTCCATGCGCACGCCAGCGATCCCATAGACTGTAATGTGTTGTTTTGGCGCTTTCCGTGTGTGATGCGAGCGCAAGCGCCTTTTTAACGACTTTGGGCGGAACAAAGAATGCAACATGTTGCGTCGTGCGCGCCAAGGCGCTCACCTCGAAGTAACGCATGCGCACGAAAACGCTGATGATCACATGATAACACTAAAGCATGCGCCCGCCATGTTAAGCATAGGGGCGCATGGCGCATGCGATCGGATGAGCACGATGCGCTGCACTAAAAAACGCTAATGTGAAACCAGCCTTAGTTACCTGGCTCAGCAGACAGTATCACACAGCATAGGATTAGATACACGGCTCAGCAGACAGTATCACACAGGATAGGATTAGATACACGGCTCAGCACACAGTAACACACAGGATAGGATTAGATACACGGCTCAGCACACAGTAACACACAGGATAGGATTAGATACATAGCTCAACAGACTGTATCACACAGCATAGGTTTAGATACACGGCTCAGCAGACAGTATCACACAGGATAGGATTAGATACAAGGCTCAGCAGACAGTATCACACAGGATAGGATTTGATACACGACTCAGCAGACAGTATCACACAGGATAGGATTAGATACAAGGCTCAGCAGACAGTATCACACAGGATAGGATTAGATACACGGCTCAGCAGACAGTATCACACAGGAAAGGATTAGATACACAGCTCAGCAGACAGTATCACACAGGATAGGATTAGATACACAGGTCAGCAGACTGTATCACACAGGATAGGATTAGATACACGGCTCAGCAAACAGTAACACACAGGATAGGATTAGATACACGACTCCGCAGACAGTATCACACAGGATAGGATTAGAGACTCGGCTCAGCAGACTGTATCACACATGATAGGATTAGATACACGGCTCAGCAGACAATAACACACAGGAGAGGATTAGATACACGGCTTAGCAGACAATAACACACAGGAGAGGATTAGATACACGGCTCAGCAGACAGTATCACACAGGATAGGATTAGATACACAGCTCAGCACACAGTATCACACAGGATAGGAATAGACACACGACTCAGCAGACAGTATCACACAGGATAGGATTAGATACACAGGTCAGTACACAGTATCACACAAGATAGGATTAGACACACGGCTCAACAAACTGTATCACACAGGAGAGGATTAGATAAATGGCTCAGTAGAAAGTATCACACAGGATAGGATTAGATACACGGCTCAGCAGACTGTATCACACAGGATAGGGTTAGATACATGGCTCAGCAGACAGTATCACATGACAGGATTAGATACACAGCTCAGCAGACAGTATCACACAGGACAGAATTAGATACACAGCTCAGCAGTCAGTAACACACAGGATAGCATACCTCCCAACTTTTGAAAACAGGAAAGAGGGACAAAGGCCACGCCCCGACCACACCCATTTCACAACTAATCACACCCATGTCCACGCCCCAACCACACCCATTTAGCACTGCTGATCACACTGACTGGTACTGAGGGCACAGTGGCTGGCATTATGGGATCAGTGGCTGGCATTATGGGCACAGTGGCTGGTACTGTGGGCATACTAACTGGTACTGAGGAAAGGAAAGAAAGAACAAAGAGAGAAAAAAGAAAACAGAGAGAGAAAGAAAGAAAGAAAGAAAGAAAGAAAGAAAGAAAGAAAGAAAGAAAAGAAAGAAAGAAAGAAAGGGGAAAGAAAGAAAGAACAGAGAGAGAGAGAAAGAAAGAAACAAAGAAAGGGGAAAGAAAGAAAAAACAGAGAGAAAGAAAGAACAGAGAGAAAGAAAGAGGGGACAGAAAAAAAGAACAGAAAGAGAAAAAAAGAGGGGAAAGAAAAAACAGAGAGGGAGAGAAAGAAATAAAGGGGAAAGAAAGAAAGAAAGAAAGGGAAAAGAAAGAACAGAGAGATACAGAGAAAGAAACAGAGAAAGAAAGACAGAGAAAGAAAGAGGGCACAGAAAGAATAAACAGAGAGAGAAAAAAAAGAAAGAGGGGAAAGAAAGAACAGAGAAAGAAAAGAAAGATGGGAAAAAAAGAACAGAGAGAGAAAGAAAGAGAGGAAAGAAAGAAAGATGGGAAAGAAAGAACAGAGAGAGAAAGAAAGAAATATAGGAAGGAAAGAACAGAGAGAGAGAAAGAAACAGAAAGAAAGAGGGGACAGAACAAAAGAACAGAGAGAGAGAAAAGAAAGAGGGTAAAGAATTAAAGAACAGAGAGAGAAAAAAATAAAGAATAGAGAGATAGAGAGAAAGAAAGATGGGAAAGAAAGAACAGAGAGAAAGAAAGAAAGAAAGAAAGAAAGAAAGAAAGAAAGAAAAGAAAGAAAGAAAGAAAGAAAGAAAGAAAGAGGGGAAAGAAAGAGTACAGAGAAAGAAAAAAAGGGGAAAGAAAGAGAACAGAGAGAAAGAAAGAAAGAAAGAAAAGAAAGAAAGAAAGAAAGAGAAAGAACAGAGAGAGAGAAAGAAAGAACAGAGAGAGAAAGAAAGATTAGAGAGAGTAAGAAAGAGGAAAAAAGAGAAAGAAAGAAAGAACAGAGCGAAAGAGAAAGAAAGAGGGGAAAGAAAGAAAGAACAGAGAGGGAGAGAGAAAGAAAGATGGGAAAGAAAAAAGGGGAAAGAAAGAACAGAGAGAAAGAAAGAAAGATCAGAGAGAAAAAGGAAGAACAGATAAAGAAAGAACAGAGAGAAAGAAAGAAAAAGAACAGAGAGAGAAAGAAGGAAAGAAAGAACAGAGAGAGAAAGAAAGATGGGAAAGAAAGAGAACAGAGAAAGAAAGAACAGATAAAGAAAGAAAGAGGGGAAAGAAAAGAACAGAGAGAAATAAAGAAAGAACAGAGAGAAAGAAAGAGAGGAAAGAACAGAGAGAGAGAAATAAAAAAGAAGGATTAGAGAAAGAAAGAACAGAGAGAGAGAAAGAAAGAACAGAGAGATAGAAAGAAAGAGGGGAAAGAAAGAACAGAGAGAAAGAAAAAGATCAGAGAGAAAGAAAGAACAGAGAGAGAGAAAGAAAGATGGGAAAGAAAGAGAACAGAGAGAGAAAGAACAGAGAGAAAAAGAAAGAAGAAAGAAAGAACAGAGAGATATAAAGAAAGAGGGGAAAGAAAGAACAGAGAGAAAGAAAAAGAACAGAGAGAGAGAAAGAGATGAAAGAACAGAGAGAGAGAAAGAAAAAAAGAAGGATTAGAGAGAGAAAGAAAGAACAGAGAGAAAGAAAGAAAGAACAGAGAGAGAGAAAGAAAGAACAGAGAGAGAAACAGAGAGAGAAAGAAATAAAGATTCTATAAAGATACTATAGCAGCCTGGCTCCCATTGTAATGCCCACGTGAGCCTCCCGGTGCAGGATATATCATGATCAGCTCACATGGCCGACATCCCTGAGTCCAAGGCGATCCCGCTGTCCGTGCTGTCGGAGGAGGACACGGTGATGGATCTGAAGCATTCCCTGAAGTGCTTCCATGGTTCTGTCACAATCTCCTCCCAAAATTACCTCATTTCCTGTCAGATTCTAGCACGTCACTTCCGGTGGAATGTCCCGTGCGAATTTTAAAGTGATCCTCAGGGATCCGCTGTGTACTCCTGTTTCCACGGGAAAAGTAAGCTCCAGGCCGGGGCAGTGGGGCAGACTCTCAAAATCGGGACAGTCCCGCTGGATCTGCGATGGTTGGGAGATATGAATGCTCCCCTCCATACACCTTGTACATGCACGACTCTGCAAACCTCATACACACACGGTTCCACTTTGAATGCCTCGTACACACAAGCTTCCGCTCCGTACACCTCGCGCACACACGGCTCCACTCCGCACACCTCGCACACATACAGCTCCACTCAGTAAACACACGGCTTCACTCCGTAAACCTTGTACACATGTGGCTCCGCTCGGTACACCTCGCGCACACACGGCTCCACTCAGTACACACATGGCTCCACTCCGTAAACCTCGTACACACGTAGCCACGCTCTGTACACCTAGTACACACGTGGCTCCACTCTGTAAACCTTGTACACATGCGGCTTTGCCCCATACACCTTGTACACATGCGGTTCCACTCTGTACACCTCGTACACACGCGGCTCCGCTCCATGCACACATGGCTCCACTCCGTACACCCCATACACACACGACTCTGCTCCGCTCCGTACACACACGGCTCAAGCACGGAGCCCTGTGTGTATGAAGTGTACGGAGGTGAGCGGCTCAGTTCCGTACACTTCGTACATACAGGGCTCCCTTTCGTACGCCCCGTACACACACAGCACTGCTCATCCACCTTGTACACACACGGCTCCGCTCCATACACCTCGTACACACACGGCTCCACTTCGTACACCTCGTACACACATGGCTCTGCTCTGTACACCTCGTACACACACGGCTCTGCTCCATACACCTCGCACACACTCCACTCTGCTACATCCACACTGTAAACCCCTCCTGACCTCACACATAAACTTACCCTCATCCAGCACCATGACAACCAGCACAGCAGAGACCTGCACAGACCGAGGAGCCTGACCATGTGACATCTAACTCCTCCCCTCCTGTGACCTCATCACAAGTCCTGTGCGCACAGAAGAGGACAGCCTAGCAAAGTCATTGCTGGCTGTTAGAAGCTGGAGAGCTGGGAGGGTGAGGATGAGGTGCATGGGGGACGTGGCGGCTTCTCTCACTGCGTTAAACATAAAGTCCCGGCCGGGACAGCAGGTGGGAGCATCAGAATCGGGACTGTCCCACTCAATCCGGGACTGTTGGGAGATATGGGATAGGGATAGGATAGGATCTTTATTCTCATTTGCACAATGAAAGACTAGAAGCAATGGGATGAAACTGAATCGGAGGAGACACAGATTAGATATTAGAAAAAACTTTTTGACAGTTAGGGTGATCAATGAGTGGGACAGGCTGCCACGAGAGGTGGTGAGTTCTCCTTCAATGGAAGTCTTCAAACAGAGGCTGGACAGACATCTGTCTGGGATGATTTAGAGAATCCTGCTTTGAGCAGGGGGTTGGACCAGATGGCCCAGGAGGTCCCTTCCAACTCTACCATTCTATGATTTTATGATTCTATGATTAGCTACACAGCTCAGCAACAGGATGTGCCATAGGAGAGGACATTTTCATTCCAAGAATTCCACTCATTACATCTGATTTGCCTTTAGATTTTAAACGCCTCCAGTTTCCACTTCTACCGGCA
The DNA here is from genome assembly GCA_033576555.1 of Oophaga sylvatica. Taxonomy (NCBI): domain Eukaryota; kingdom Metazoa; phylum Chordata; class Amphibia; order Anura; family Dendrobatidae; genus Oophaga; species Oophaga sylvatica. The sequence continues at coordinate 436,203,997 of JARQOD010000005.1, read as the reverse complement.
TTTGCAATGTACATTAACAAGGCTAAGGGACAGTCCTTGAAAGTAATAGGGATCGATTTGCAATTTACATGCTTTTCTCTTGGTCATCTTTATGTGGCCTGTTCAAGAGTTGGAACTGCCAAAAATCTGTTCATCTTTGCACCAAAAGGAAAAAACAAAAATGTTTATCAAAAGGCTCTTGAATGAGTTGAAAATGAAATACTATCAGTACTTGGGTAATCGTTTAGTTAATTTGTGTTGCAAATCTATAGTGTTGAATATATGATGTGAAATGTTTTTATTTGCAATATAATCATTATAATTTGTTATAACTAACCACAGTTAGTTACTATGCCCGGGCAACGCCGGGCTTTTGAGCTAGTTCTATAATAATACCACTCTTAGCTGTATTTAGTGCAGGGTTAGCTGCTGGAGTATAGACAGCACATTATAGACATCTAGTCAGGGATTAGTGCCTTAGGGTATGTTCCCACAGTCAGTAAACGCTGCGTGTTGGACGCTCCGTACCTCCGCAATGTCAAACCCGCAGTGGCCAGATGTTACAGCTGTAGGGATCCGCTCTGGTAGGCAGGGGCCGGGCCACAGTAATGAGGCAACAGAGTTCAGTGGTTTTTAATAATGGGTTCAAAAGTCCAGCTAACAAAAATCAAAAATAGAACATAACATACTCCAGTTTGGAGAACCACTGGTCCCAGACTCACCCTTTTTGGGACGGGCTTAACTAAGCGGCTGCAGGTCAGCAGAGACCGCCAGGTGCCATTCCGGGTGGTCTGGTACTCGCTTCCTGGTGAACACTGACACACTGTAACAGAAATCACTTCTTCCAGGCTGACTCCAGCCCAAACTCCTTACTTCCACCCCCCACACTACAACAGCTCCTTGTTAAATAGGCCTAGTCCACACCCTCAGGTGAGGTACACATCAGCTGACCTGATCATGTGACTATGACCTCATCACAGGTCCTTGTGATCAGGGAAAATCCTGACCAAACTTTAGTCTGCTGGGACAAATATATCTCCCATCCAGCAAGACCCCCTTTGGTGCACCACACAGCATAGTGGATGGGATTTCATAAATGATTTCCATCCCTCACTCCCTCAAGATGGCTGGACCATCATTGTAAATGCACCATTGTATATACACACCTGTACTTTGTATCTCCCCCACCTCATTGTAGATTGTAAGCTCTCACGAGCATGGGCGGCTTATTTTGCTTTAATTATTGTATTGTTAACGTTGTTACTTATGACTTGTGTTTTGAAACTGTTAAACTGTAAAGCGATGCGGAATATGATGGCGCTATATAAATAAAGATTATTATTATTATTATGCGTCCTGAGATTCCTCCGGCTTCCCTGCAGAGACAGACATGCCGCGCATCTTTCCAGACCGCAGCATGTCAATTTATGTAGTGGAGACGCTCCGTCTCAGCTACGTAAATTACCGTATATACTCGTGTATAAGCCGAGATTTTCAGCACCTTTTTTCGTGCTGAAAATGCCCCCTCGGCTTATACACGAGTCATTGGGCAGAAACCAGCGGGGGAGGGGATGCCGCGGCAGGAGCCGGTGGCTGGGACATCATACTCACCCCTCCCCGTGCCATCGCTGAACGTCCCTGCAATCCTGCGTTCTCCCCGGCTTCCTGCAGCTCTCCAGCGCTGAGCGGTGACGTAATACCCGCTCATTAAGGTCATGTAATATGGACGCGACGCCACTCCCATAGGCGTGGCGTCCATATTCATAGCCTTAATGAGCAGTATTACGTCACCGCTCAGCGCTGGAGAGCTGCAGGAAGCCGGGGAGAATGCAGGATTGCAAGGACGTTCAGCGATGGCACGGGGAGGGGTGAGTATGATGGAGGAGAGGACAAGGAGCACGGAGCAGGACGGGGGGGAGAACGGTGGACGGGGGAAGCATTGAGGACCGGGGGAGAAACGGAGGACGGGGAAGCATGGAGCAGGATGGGGGGAGAATGGTGGACGGGGGAAGCATGGAGGAGGACGGGGGAGAACGGAGGACGGGGGAAGCATGGAGGAGGACGGGGGGAGAACGGAGGACGGGGAAGCATGGAGGAGGACGGGGGGAGAACGGAGGACGGGGAAGCATGGAGCAGGACGGGGGGAGAACAGTGGACGGGGAAGCATGGAGGAGGACGGGGGGGAGAACGGAGGACGGGGGAAGCATGGAGGAGGACAATGAGCGCAGAGCAGGACGGGGGGAGGATGGAGGACGGGGAAGCATGGAGGAGGACGGGGGGAGAACGGAGGACGGGGGAAGCATGGAGCAGGACGGGGGGAGAACAGTGGACGGGGAAGCATGGAGGAGGACGGGGGGGAGAACGGAGGATGGGGGAAGCATGGAGGAGGACAATGAGCGCAGAGCAGGACGGGGGGAGGATGGAGGGCACAGGAGCACGGAGCAGGACGGGGGGAGAGGATGGAGGGCACAGAGGAGCACGGAGCAGGACTGGGGGCACAGGAGGACGGAGAAGGAATGGGGGAGCTCAGCGGAGGACGGAGCAGGAGGGGGGAGTACAGAGGAGAATGGGGGAGCACAGAGCTGGATGGGGAGCAAGGAGCAGGACTGGGGCAACACAGAGCAGGAGGGCAGTTTATACACCCGGCTTATACACGAGTCAATAAGTTTTCCCAGTTTTTTGTGGCAAAATTAGGGGGGTCGGCTTATACACGGGTCGGCTTATACACGAGTATATACGGTACCCATTCACTATCATTAGATGCGGTAAAACCACATTATCTTCTTAGTCACATGTGTGTTCAATGCGGGAATGCAGCTTACTACATGTGTACTAATTTAAATAATGTAAAAAAGGGGAGAAGCCAGCGCTGCCTATGGTCAGCACGCAATACATAAAGTGCATATGCACATATTGATTTCTAACTGTACTTTAAAATGAGACATTTAGCAAACAATTGATCAATTCTTTGAGCCACCCCGCCACAGCAAGGCATTCTCATATCCTACTCTAAGATTTTTATATTCGCTGTGCCATTACGACCTCCTAAATGTATTAAAACGTATTAAAAGCAAGACTATATTAAATGCAAAATGTACCTGAAGTGTTTCTGAATCACTCCCATGTCGCCAGAAAGGACGAGCGCAGATGAAGGCCGACCAGGTCCTGACGTGGACATTTCAGATCTGACCTCCACACTGTCAAACCAGCAACCACAGATGAAGGGTGAAACAGGCCCAGACACAGGTGCACAATCAAATAAAACCTGGGGCAGGGCAGGGCTGCAGTATGTGTGTACAGCAGCCTAGGTCAATTTAAATAATGTCGTACCTTGTTTCAGCTGGAAGTTCGCATACAATGCAGTTCTCGCGATGAGGTGAGCTGATCGCGAGAACTGCCGTGCACGTGACTGCCTGGGATTGGGTTATCTCCGGTCACTGGCCAAGTTCTCACGATCAGCTGATCATGAGAACTGCAGTGCATGTGACCACTGGGACCGAGTTATCTCCCTCCAGTCATCTGCTTAAAGCTCCACTGTGTTCTGGATGTCAGGCTGAAAGGTGGCATAATGCCACCGTTCAGCCAAAGGCATCCAGATGTAGCAGAGCTGGACTCGTCGTGGGACAGTATGTATATCTTCTCGGCGGACAGGTATGGTATATTGTTGCTTTTTTATATTATTTCTCTCACAGTAAAATGAGGGCGTCGGTGGAATAGGCGATGCAGTAAGCATGGTTTAATTAAGATCTATTAAATTAAAGGAGTCGGTGTCTTTATTTCAATTAAAGTACTTTATTCTGGCTGTGTCTTTATTTACCATATAACTTTAGGATTATAGACGCCTCTCCATTACTAATCTGTGGGCTTGATGTCACTAGACAATAGTAAGGTGACATCAACCCCACAAATATTACCCCACTTGCCACCACTACAGGGCAAGTGGAAAGAGCCGGGTAAAGCACCACAATTGGCACATCTTTGGATGCGCCAATTGTGGGGCGGCTGCAGGCTGCAATTTTTAGGCTGGTGAGGGCAAAAATCCATGGGTCTCACCAGCCTGAGAATACCAGGCCGAAGTTGTCTGCTTTTTCCTAGGCTGGTTAACAAAAATAGGGGGACCCCACACTATTTTTTTTAGAGAGGATCCCACTATTTTTGTTAACCATCTAAGGTAAGCAGACTGCTGCGACCTGGTATTATCAGGCTGGTAAAGTTCATGGATATTGGATCCTTGCCAGCCTGAAATACCAGTCCCAGTAGTCTGCTTTACTCTGGCTGGTTAACAAATATAGGGGGACCCCACACTATTTTTTTTTAATTATTATTTATTAAAAAGGAGGGGACCTCTCTCTGTGCTTTCCTCCACTTCCTGTGTCGTGTACTTCTGGCTGTGTTACAAGATTCACCATTATTTAAATTAGTACACATGCGTAGTAAGCTGCTTTCCCGCACTTAGTATGCATGTGACTAGGAAGATAATGCAGTTTTACTGCATCTAATGATAGTGAATGGGTAATTTACGCAGCTACATAAATTGACATGCTGCAGTCTGGAAAGATGCATTGCATGTCCGTCTCTGCGGGTGAGCCGCGGGCATCGATCGGTGCACGCATAGTGGGCATGGGATTTCTTGAAGTCCCATCCACTATGCTGTAACAGCTGGATGCTGCAGGTTGGACATTGCAGATGTACGCAGCGTCAAACCCGCAGCATTTACTGACCATAGGAACATACCCCAATATATATGCAAACAGGAAATCACTTTTTTTTCCTTCCCAGAAGCCAACTTTCAATTAGCTTTATTTCAAGTGACAAAAAAAACACAAGCAATGAAAAAATGCATCAAAAATGCATGTAAAAAACGCATCAAAAACACAGATGCAGATTTGGTGCAGATTTCACCTGCGTCAAATCCTGATCAAATACTGAACCATTCATAATCGTGTGCACATACCCTTGGTGCTGCAACATACAACCCTAAGTACTTCCAAAGCCAATTTAAATAGTTTCTATTCTATAATAATACCTCTCTTAGCTGAAATTAATATAGGGTTAGCTGCTAGAGAAGGGATAGAGTATTAGAGGCATCTAGTCAGAGATTATTGCCTTACAGTCTTTGCTGGTGCTCCGTTTAAACAAAATTCCTTTTCAGGGATAATTCCAATATATTCTATTTTCTAATAATACTAAGCTGCAATTAGGGTAGGGTGAGTTGTTGGAATAGAAAAAGTGTATTAGAGGCATTTAGGTAGTGATTATTGCCTTACAGTCCTTGCTGCAGAAACCGAAAACTAAAATTCCTTTGGAGTGCTACATCTATTCTATTCTATTACCTATTAATACCACTGTTAGCTGCATTTAGTGAAGGGATAGCTGCTGGAGGAGGTATAGTTTTGGATTAGAGGAGGAGGAGAAGAAAAAGAAGAAACCATTAGACATATACCCTTTTTTGAGTGAGAAGGGGTGCATGGGAATACACCCGAGTAAACAGGAACACCTAACCCTTCGCCTGGGAACTTGCCGCATGTGGGTTAAGAAAGAAAGAGTGACTACCCTGACGAAGCTGCTGGTAAGCAGCGATACACAAGGGGATCTGCTGGATCAGGCACTCCTAAAATACCCTGGTAAATATTATTATTGTGCATGTCGCTGTTGTATTGTATACGTTGCTGATACTATGGCTCACCATCGATTGTGTTTTTCCACTCACATGTAATTGTATTGAATGGGTATCTATAGCATCTAGTTCCCATTATATTGTATCATGTGGAATTAACACAATGTAATCCAGGGTTTTTCTACCATTTTAGTGTTTGCCTCTTTAAGAGGCACTATTTGGATTATCATACCCAAGCCTTCAAGTCTTTCATGTACTATATACTGTATACATTTTTAAATGTTTTTTATATTGGGTATGCACATCCTTTTTCCTTACAATTTTCTCTTCCTGTTCATTATCCAAACCAATGTGCTCACACTGTATTACACTCATCCTATAATTATATGTCCACATTCAGTAACTCAGGTGTGTGTTAGATTATGTGCTTTGTATAGACCGGAGACTTTTGTGGCATGTACAGAAACTCCCAAGGTTCTGCCCATGCTTTGTCTACTTCAGCTTTTTTTAATGGTCAGAATTAGAGATGAGCGGTGTTCGACTCGAACTGTTCGCCAATCTCAAATTCGAGCTCTTTTGGGCGGTGTTCGAGCCGTTCGGCGAACCCGAACGATTTGGAAAAAAATCCGGCTGTTCGAGGTTATGTTCGATAACTGTTCGTGCACCAATATCGTAACTGGATTTTTTCACAGTAATGCTGATAATCACTGTTAATACACAGTTTGAGTGTACAGCTGGGCGGGGGGAGGGGCATGGGATGGATCTTTGCAGAAATAATGAAGATCTCCATTTTTTTTTCTGTTTCCCGCATTTCCAGTGGGCGGTGCAGTCTGTCAGCCTATCAGCAGCGCACACACGGAGCGAAGTGCTTTTTTTTTCACACAAGCAAGGGCATGTGTCATTGGCTGTGTATGTCACATGTCCTTGCCCTATAAGACCCAGCCATTTTTCCCTTCGCCACCATTTTCTCACTGCTGCAGCTGAGTGTTAGACGGCACTGCTGCTGCTGTGAGCGCTATATTGTCACTGTGAAACTGCGAATTGCAAGCGATTTTTCTGGTAATTAGACAGGAAGGTTTAGGGAGTAGGGACTAGTTTGTAATTGCAGCCCTTTTGAGGACTAGGTTACAGCAGTTCCTAGCACTTTTAGCAGGCAGGTCTGTGCTCTTAAATAGACAGCTAGGTCAACTTGGGAGTAGTGACTATTTGTAATTGCAGCCCTTTTGAGGGCTAGGTTACATCAGTTCCGATCACTTTTTGCCAGCTCCACCAGCGTTCAAATAACTACGAATTTATTGCTGCATCTTGCCTGGACAATAATTTTGGGCATAGTAGCAGTGTGTGGTACTAATTCTATTAGGTCATCTATACAAAGCTCCACCAGCGTTAAAAAAAAATAATTTTTATCTGCATCTTGCCTGGACAATAATTTTGGGCATGGTAGCAGTGTGTGGTACTCATTCTATTAGGCCATCAATACTAAGCTCCACCAGCGTTGAAATAAATAATAATTTTTATCTGCATCTTGCCTGGACAATAATCTTGGGCATAGTAGCAGTGTGTGGTACTCATTCTATTAGGCCATCTATACAAAGCTCCACCAGCGTTTAAAAAAAAAGAATTTTTATCTGCATCTTGCCTGGACAATAATTTTGGGCATAGTAGCAGTGTGTGGTACTCATTCTATTAGGCCATCAATACTAAGCTCCACCAGCGTTGAAATAAATAATTTTTATCTGCATCTTGCCTGGACAATAATTTTGTGCATAGTAGCAGTGTGTGGTACTCATACTATTAGACCATCAATACTAAGCTCCACCAGCGTTGAAATAAATAATAATTTTTATCTGCATCTTGCCTGGACAATAATTTTGGGCATAGTAGCAGTGTGTGGTACTCATTCTATTAGGCCATCAATACTAAGCTCCACCAGCGTTGAAATAAATAATAATTTTTATCTGCATCTTGCCTGGACAATAATCTTGGGCATAGTAGCAGTGTGTGGTACTCATTCTATTAGGCCATCTATACAAAGCTCCACCAGCGTTTAAAAAAAAAGAATTTTTATCTGCATCTTGCCTGGACAATAATTTTGGGCATAGTAGCAGTGTGTGGTACTCATTCTATTAGGCCATCAATACTAAGCTCCACCAGCGTTGAAATAAATAATTTTTATCTGCATCTTGCCTGGACAATAATTTTGTGCATAGTAGCAGTGTGTGGTACTCATACTATTAGACCATCAATACTAAGCTCCACCAGCGTTGAAATAAATAATAATTTTTATCTGCATCTTGCCTGGACAATAATTTTGGGCATAGTAGCAGTGTGTGGTACTCATTCTATTAGGCCATCAATACTAAGCTCCACCAGCGTTGAAATAAATAATAATTTTTATCTGCATCTTGCCTGGACAATAATTTTGGGCATAGTAGCAGTGTGTGGTACTCATTCTATTAGGCCATCAATACTAAGCTCCACCAGCGTTGAAATAAATAATAATTTTTATCTGCATCTTGCCTGGACAATAATTTTGGGCATAGTAGCAGTGTGTGGTACTCATTCTATTAGGCCATCTATACAAAGCTCCACCAGCGTTCAAAAAAAAAAGAATTTTTATCTGCATCTTGCCTGGACAATAATTTTGGGCATAGTAGCAGTGTGTGGTACTCATTCTATTAGGCCATCTAAACAAAGCTCCACCAGCGTTCAAAAAAAAAAATTTTTATCTGCATCTTGCCTGGACAATAATTTTGGGCATAGTAGCAGTGTGTGGTACTCATTCTATTAGGCCATCTGTACAAAGCTCTACCAGCGTTCAAAAAAAAAAATAATTTTTATCTGCATCTTGCCTGGACAATAATTTTGGGCATAGTAGCAGTGTGTGGTACTCATTCTATTAGGCCATCTATACAAAACTCCACCAGCGTTCAAATAAAAAAGAATTTTTAGCTGCATCTTGCCTGTAGAATAATTGTGGGCATAGTAGCAGTGTGTGGTACTCATTCTATTAGGCCATCTATACTAAGCTCCACCAGCGTTCAAATTCCTAATAATTTTTATCTGCATCTTGCCTGTAGAATAATTGTGGGCATAGTAGCAGTGTGTGGTACTCATTCTATTAGGCCATCTATACAAAGCTCCACCAGCGTTCAAATAAAAAAGAATTTTTAGCTGCATCTTGCCTGTAGAATAATTGTGGGCATAGTAGCAGTGTGTGGTACTCATTCTATTAGGCCATCTATACAAAGCTCCGCCAGCGTTCAAATTCCTAATAATTTTTACATGTCGCTGACTGGGCACTGGGTAACTATGGTGACAGCAGGACAAGGGCTGCTGTCCAAGTCTTGCCGTCCCCACGAGTTGTGCGTCAATCCTCTTTATCTCGAAGTTCTTCCAATGCTTCTGCCTCCTCAACCTCCTCTCGGTCCTCCACCTGCACCCAAAGCCTGTCAGGTCACACCACCGGCTTTCTAACTGCGCAGAAGGGATTCTGCACACCTCCCTGCTATGCTGGCAGCAGGGCTCAACGTCATCAGGCGGTTTTTACGTTGAAATGTCTGGGAAATGTGAGCCACGTGAAAAAGCAATGGATAAAATATAACTTTTAATGAAACTTTAAAAAGGACTAACCAACAAAAAATGTGAAAAAACAAGTGCCAGGTGAAAAAATAATGATAAACACACAAATAACGACAGACACAGATAATAAAATTACCCGGAGGTATATACAATCCTCTAAGGATAAATGCACCCCTTGTGACCTGATAGATTAATTGGAATCAGACAATGCGGCTATGGATATAATGCAAATACTGAAAGCGCAGCTGTCTTTTATAACCAATTAATGGTCCCACCTATAAATGCCACATACTATATGATATGAATATGGTTAAGATAACCAAACTGTGTTATTGCAGTCTCCACATACTACACAAATTGAACCTTAGAACCATACCGAAACTCAAAAAAAAACAAAAAACTGTTTAACAGTTATATGTAATAAACCATATAGATCTTTTTGTCTGATCTCTTAATAAATCCCAAACCTTATATCAGTATGTGTGCATAGTAGGGGTTAAATGAAAAGCAGACTTTTGGCAACCAGTACTAGTCAACGCTATTATTAACCATCTAATGGAATAAAGCTCCTATCGTGTGTAATGAGCATTCCATATGTGCATACAATAAATAAGCGCAGTTGCAGATAATCATCTTATGGAGAATCGTAAAATACAGAACGATCTCACCCAATATCCTGAACATGGGGCTGTATGCTGAAACACACTGTCTTTCACCCCGGATATGGATATGCTGCGGTTGCCTTATGAATGGTGCATGCGTCTCCCGACGCGTTTCGTCCTGAGACTCATCAGGGAAGTGTTACATGCAGACAAGCATGTTACTGCTGCTGAGCGCCAGCGCTTATTTATTGTATGCACGTATGGAATGCTCATTACACACGATAGGAGCTTTATTCCATTAGATGGTTAATAATAGCGTTGACTAGTACTGGTTGCCAAAAGTCTGCTTTTCATTTAACCCCTACTATGCACACATACTGATATAAGGTTTGGGATTTATTAAGAGATCAGACAAAAAGATCTATATGGTTTATTACCGTATATACCCATGTATAAGCCGAGATTTTCAGCCCATTTTTTAGGGCTGAAAGTCCCCTCTCGGCTTATACGCGGGTCATATATGGTGGTCAGCGGGGGAGGGGAGCGGGGGTGTCGGATCATACTCACCCCTCCGCCGGCGCGGTCTCTGCAGCCCCCTTGCTTCTCCCACGATCTCCGGATCCTTCCTGCAGCGGTCACATGGCACCGCTCATTAAAGTCATGAATATGCACATATTCATGACTTTAATGAGTGGTACCACGTGACCGCTGCAGGACTGAAGCGCTGCGGAGAGCACCGGGAGAAGAGGAGAGGCTGCAGGGACGCGCGGCGGAGGGGTGAGTATAGTGATATTTACCTGTCCCTCGGTCCACCGCAGCGCTGCTCCCTCGGTCTGACTCCTCTGGCTGTGAATGTTCAGGCAGAGGGCGCGATGACGTCGTTAGTGCGCGCCCCGCCCCCTGCCTGATCATTCAGAGCCAGAGGAGTCAGACCGAGGGAGCAGTGCGCAGCGGTGCAGAGAGGACAGGTAAATATCACAAGTGCCGGGGTCCTGAGTGAGCGGTGACACTGGCACCTGTCCCCCATAGCGCGCCGGTGTCACCGCCTGCTCAGGACACCTGCACCTGGCCCCCAGCGACGAGAGGTGAGTATGTCATTTTTTTTTGCAGCAGCAGCAGCATATGAGGCCTATACTATGGGGCATAATTGTGCAGCATATGTGGGCATAATCTGAGGCATATGGGGGCATAAGCTGTGGAACATATGGGGCATAATCTATGGAGCATATGGGGGCATAATATGGAGCATATGGGGGCATAAGCTGTGGAACATATGGGGCATAATCTGGAGCATATGGGGGCATAATATGGAGCATATGGGGCATAAGCTGTGGAACATATGGGGCATAATATGGAGCATATGGGGGCATAAGCTGTGGAAGATATGGGGCATAATCTGGAGCATATGGGGGCATAATATGGAGCATATGGGGCATAAGCTGTGGAACATATGGGGCATAATCTGGAGCATATGGGGGCATAAGCTGTGGAACATATGGGGCATAATATAGAGCATATGGGGGCATAAGCTGTGGAACATATGGGGCATAACCTGGAGCATATGCGGGCATAATCTGTGAAACATATGGGGGCATAATATGGAGCATATGGGGGCATAATCTATGGAACATATGGGGCATAATCTGGAGCATATGGGGCATAATCTGTGGATCATACGGGGGCATAATCTGTGGAATATATGGGGGAATAATCTGGAGCATATGGGGCATAATCTGTGGAGCATATTGGGCATAATCTGTGGAGCATATGGGGGCATAATCTGTGGAGCATCATATGGGGGCATAATCATTTTTCACCCTAGGCTTATACGCGAGTCAATAAGTTTTCCCAGTTTTTTGTGGCAAAATTAGGGGGTCGGCTTATACACAGGTCGGCTTATACATGAGTATATACGGTACATATAACTGTTAAACAGTTTTTTTTTTTTTTTGAGTTTTGATATGGTTCTAAAGTTCAATTTGTGTAGTATGTGGAGACTGCAATAACACAGTTCGGTTACCTTAACCATATTCATATCATATAGTATGTGGCATTTATAGGTGGGACCATTAATTGGTTATAAAAGACAGCTGCGCTTTCAGTATTTGCATTATATCCATAGCCGCATTGTCTGATTCCAATTAATCTATCAGGTCACAAGGGGTGCATTTACCCTTAGAGGATTGTATATACCTCCGGGTAATTTTATTATCTGTGTCTGTCATTATTTGTGTATTTATCATTATTTTTTCACCTGGCACTTGTTTTTTCACATTTTTTGTTGGTTAGTCCTTTTTAAAGTTTCATTTAAAGTTATATTTTATCCATTGCTTTTTCACATTATATACATTTTGGATAATTATTCCTGCTTTTTCAGAAATGTGAGTCACACAGCTGAGGAGTTGTGGTCAGCTCTGGAGAACCAGTTTCATGAATGGTTGTCTCCACTGGACCTGCAACCAGGGAAGGCCGTGTGCGACAATGCAGCAAACCTGGGTGCGGCTCTTCGCCGGGGCAATGTCACACACGTGCCTTGTTTGGCTCACGTGTTGAACCTGGTTGTCCAGCAATTTTTAGCCCACTATCCCGGACTACATGGTCTTCTGCAGAGGGCACGGTCGCTGTGTGCGCACTTTCGCCGTTCACATCCCGCAGCTCAGCGACTTACATCTCTACAGAAGTCGTTGGGCTTGCCACTTCACCGGCTAAAATGCGATGTGCCAACATGGTGGAATTCAACTCGGCATGTTGCGACTATGGCAGCACCGACAAGCCATGGTGCAATACGTTCTGACTTATAGCCTGGGCCAACGAGATCCAGAGGTGGAGCAAATCACGCTGGAGGAGTGGTCTCAGATCAAGGACCAGTTTTGAAATGGCCACGAAGATGTTTAGTGCTGACGATACCATTATCAGCATGACTATTCCGGTGATTTACATGCTGGAGCACATGTTAAACAGAATTCGGAGTCAGGTGGTGGAACAAGAGGAGGTGGAGGAAGTAGAGGAGGGGGAGTTGTATGCGGAAGGGCTAACATCTGCAAGGTCCAGACGGTCGGCAGCACCCAGGCGGCTGGCATGGGAGGGTGGGGGAGAGGGATTAACCAGGGCACATGATAGCAGCCAAACTAGTGAGGAAGGTGCAGGAGCCCAGGAAGAAACATTTATCCCATTGTGAGTCACAGAAGGACTTCCCCAGTTCCCTTTCCCATGCACCGCATAATCCTGGCCTATTGTCAGTTACCTGGGCAAATGAGGAGATTATACAGTAGGGAAATGGAGTCTGTAGGGGTTGACAATCATAGGCTCAATTTTTCAAAGTTTATGAGATCTCTATGAAGATGTGTGCTCTTCTTCACAGTTGACTAGAAGTGTTGTAACTGGCTATATTCAAAATTTGCCTTTGGGGAAGTGGCTCTTCCCTGTAACAAGTCATTGAGGGGGAGCAGCGAAGTACTGGAGATGACATGAGAAAATAATATCGGATGGGATTTATTTGAACCGAGAAATCTATTTGCAGATAGTCCTGGTGGGAAATCTGGATTATCTGAAATCGGGAGCAAGGGGCCCTGGGGGTCAATTGAGGATAAGCTTTTTTTTTGGGATCTCAAAGCCAAAGCAGTGGCATAATTACTATATGACATGAGGCCAAGAGAGGGGACAATTAAATGGGCGCACCATGGGAGAGTGGTAAGAGCTTTAGGACAAATGGATTGAGCTATTTTGACCCACAATTTCCCCTCCAAATGATGGAAGAAGTCGAGGATTCAAGCGTGTACTGCTGCCATGTAATACCTTCTACAATCTGGAAGGCTAAGGCCCCCCCTTTTGTTTGTGTCTGATCAGAACGTCCCCCCGAATGCGTGGACGCCCACTTGCCTAGATAAATCTGCAAAAGCTAATGCGTAGTCTTTTCCAAAAATTTGAGGGAATTACCACGGGAATGGTTTGGAAGAGGTATAAGAGTTTAGGTAGGACGTCCATTTTTAGTATATTTATTATGCGAACCTGGAAAAATCCTTCACCAAGAAGTAAGATGTCTATTATTCTGTCCTCATGCACGTTAGCAGGGTGTGCGATGAGACATGTAGCTAAACCCCCTGTCTTCTTTAAGAAAAAGAGGCTGTAAAACTGTAACCTTCTTTTATTGATTGCAGATGTGACAGGAAAGGGTAAAACTATAGAATGCAATAATAAGAGCATTTCAGAATATATAACTGCACAGATCATGAAACACAAATAGTTTACAATATACAGAATACACAAACTGATTATTACCTACTTAGTACAACAAACGTACTGATAAACACAGGATTATAAACACAGATAGTGCTTACCGACTATGCTTAGAGCAGGCTGTTTGAGAAACATGAAGAACGCCAGTGATGTAGTTTCTCTTAATGCACATGGAGGGATAATGGCTGCTGTCCTCCTTCAGTGTGATAAATAAGACCATAATGCAACAGGAACAATCCCACAATGCTCTTGGAATTTCCCACAAGACATCACAAATTAAACTAGAATCTATGCAACAAACAGCCAGCAGGTGGCGCTGTTACCTTACAACATAAAATGTATGAAAGAGCAATACATTCAAAAATTGCAATGTCTATAACAATTGGAGACATAAAAAAATGACTAGACTTTCTAGACAGCAATTATATGGCTGGACAGAACACTCCCCGCTTGACGTCAGCCGACGTCACTATTGTGTTTATTGGACGAGAACAGCAGAACGAGTACCCCTACTGGCCTGAGGAACAATTTGGTCTCGCTTTGTTTCCCTATTTTTACTTCCACCTTACGTACGATTCCATCCTCACTTGGGAATGTCTGAGTAATAAGACCTAATGGCCATTCATTTCTCCGAGACTGACAGTCTTTCATTAGTACTACATCGCCAGGCTGGAGGTTAGGCTTGCTGGTTTGCCACTTTTTCCTCTGCTGCAGGGTAGGCAGGTACTGTTTTTTCCACTTGTCCCAAAAGGCATTGGAGAGACTCTGCATTTGTTTCCATCGACTCCTGTAACGGTCCTTGTAAGACTGAGCTATGTGGGTCAAGCAGGCGATGGCACGAACAAGTGAATTCCAAGTAGAGAACCTACTGAATCGCTGAGATCCCAGGTGGCGCTTCAAAGTTTCAGTATGTAACGCAGACACTTGAGGGCGAATTTCAACGTCAGCATGTGGATCTACTAGATCAAACAAGGACGTTTCTGTCATGTTGGGCAATGACCTACACAAAAACTCAGGGCCTGTAAACCAAATCGTGTCTTTTAGGCGATTGGCAGCAACAAATCTGGTAGCCTGGTCCGCAGGGTTGAGATGTGCAGGCACATATTTCCATTGTTCAGGTGAGGTAGACCTTCGAATTCTGAGCACTCTGTTGCTAACATAGACATAGAAGCGTCTCACTTCGTTATGGATGTACCCAAGTACTATCCTGCTGTCAGTGTAGAACTCAAAGTCTTTAATTTCTAGATTCATTTCCATAGCAATGAGTTCTGCCAACTCGACTGCTAACATGGCTGCACAAAGTTCCAGGCGTGGTACGGTGTGTTCACGGAGCGGTGTTAGTTTTGATCTGCTCATGACAAACCCTACATGGCATTGTTGACTTGTGTCTATCGTCCTCAAATAGGCTACCGCAGCAATCGCTTTGATTGAAGCATCGGAGAACACACAAAGGGTTTGTGTCTCTATCTTGGTACTCGGTACAGACACATATGAACGTGTTATATGAAGACTTGACAAGGCTGTGAGGGAATTTCTCCAGCTCATCCACTTGTTTTTCTCTTTTGTGGGAAGAGGAGTATCCCAGTTCGTCACCTCTGTGGTGAACTCTCTTAACATAGCCTTGCCCTCGATGACTACAGGAGCTACAAACCCCAGTGGGTCATACAAACTGCTTATGGTAGAAAGTACTCCTCTGCGAGTAAAGGGTTTATCTTCTCTGTTAACCTGGAAGGTGAAGGTATCAGCTTTTATGTCCCATAGTAGGCCGAGGCTCCACTGCATCGGTAGGGAGTCTATGCCTAGATCTAAATTCTTCAAGTCACTTGAATGATCCTCAGGAGGGAAGGCTTCCATCACTTCCTTGCTGTTAGAAGCGATCTTGTGCAACCTCAGGTTAGCTACAGCGAGCATGTCCTTGGCTCTTTTCAGAAGACTAATCGCGGTCTCGTTTGTTGGCATCGATTTCAAACAGTCATCCACATAGAAATCTTTCTCTATAAACAGTCTGGCATCCGTTCCGTAGTCTGCTTCAACCTCTTGAGCCGCGCGTCTCAGCCCATAGATGGCTACTGCAGGAGAAGGACTATTACCAAAAATATGTACCTTCATACGATACTCCGTAATCTCTTTGGAAGGATCGTTATCCTTGAACCACAAGAATCTCAAGAAATTTCTATGTTCTTCTTTAACAAAGAAGCAGTGGAACATCTGTTGGATGTCTGCTGTGAATGCAATGGAGTCTCTACGAAAACGGATAAGCACTCCTAAAAGTTTGTTGTTCAGATCCGGGCCTGATAACAAGACATCATTCAATAAAACACCTTCATACTTAGCACTCGAATCAAATACTACTCTGATTTGACCTGGCTTTTTCGGGTGATACACTCCAAACAGAGGCAGGTACCAACGTTCTTCAGCATCTTGAAGTGTAGGTGCTAACTCTGCATGACCGTTTTTAAATATTTTCTCCATGAAGGTAAAGAAATGACCTTTCATCTCTGGTTTATTATGGAAGCTGTGCCTGAGGGAGACAAATCGTTTGTAAACTTGTTCTCTGTTGTTAGGCAAGCGTTGTCTTTGAGGCTTGAAGGGTAGAGGTGCAATCCAGTTCTTCGTTTTGTCCTGCACCATTCCTTGCTCCATCATCTCTAGGAACAGTTTATCTTCAAATGACATTGCTATACGATTATCTTCTTTGGTTTTGTGGAAGACTGTACACCCAAGTTGATCTTGGTCCCAATTCTGAATGCAATCATCATTGGCACTACTCGCTAAGATACTTGGTGCTGAAGTACTGTGTAGCAGCTCCTTTATGAAGTAGTGATTTTCACATGGTTGAAGGAGAGATGGACGTCCATTCTCGAGAGTCCTGGTAAACATGTTGTTAACTACTGTCGGTTTGTGTGTACCTCCTAAACAGACCTCTCCTACAATGACCCACCCAAGGTCGAGTCTCTGAGCATATGGAGCATTGTGTGAGCCATTGATCTGTTGTCTAACCTTGTGAACTTGTAGAATATCTCTCCCTAAAAGCAAGATTATTTGAGCCTCTGGGTCAAGGTTAGGAATCAGGTGTTCTATACGCTTCAGATGAGGATGGTACGATACCACTTTAGGTGTAGGTATCTCTGACCTGTTGTCAGGAATCTGGTTACATTCCAATATGGTTGGTAAGGGCAGACACATTTGGCCATCTATAGACTCGACTACGTATCCTGTTGCCCTCCTACCAGCTGTCTCTATTATACCGGCACAGGTTTTTAAAGAGTAGGGGGCGCTGGGTCCTCTGACATTAAAGCTATCAAAGAAGGCAGACTTGGCTAGTGACCTATTACTCTGATCATCTAAAATCGCGTATACTTTGATGGCTTTGTCCTTTTCGTCTGCCGGGTAGACTCTCACTAGGGAAATTTTAGAGCAAGACTTGCCTCCCATGAGATCTTCACAAACTTCTGTACACTTAGAAGTAATGGCTGGAGTGTCAGTATTTGAGTCATTCAGCTCCCCGCTATGCTCTTGGGGCAAAGTATCTGATGGTGATCCAGGGTGTAGAACTGAGTTATGTTCGGTGCTGTCACATTCGGTACACCTTGCACTAACCTCACAGTCCCTGGCGAAGTGGGATGTTGAAGAGCAGCATTTGTAGCAGATGCGATTCTCCTTAAGGAAGGCCATCCTTTCCTCCAATGACTTTTCTCTGAAAGCTCTGCACTTAAGTAAGGAATGTGGCGTCTTGTGTAAGGGACACTGCCTGCTTGGATCCTTGGATGTTGTGAATGGGTTTGAGATGAGTTCTGAGCAGAGGCTCCCTCTGGTGGTTACAAGCGGTACTAGTGAAGATTGTGAGGACTGGGAATCAGGTGTTACTGACTGGTCTTATATAAGGGAGTCATTTTCCCATCAGGGTTGCCGGTGATCAATTGTTCTGGTCTGAATCCTTCATTCCAGTTTCCCTTGTAGCCTGCTGTGTCGTGTCTGCATCTCCTGCTACCAGATAAGAATTTTTCTTCTTTTGTGTTGTTGCTATATTTTTGCATTTTGTCCTGCACTTCTTTGGGGGCCTTCTGGGTCCCCTCTGGGGGCTTCTGCCTTCTCAGTTTAGTTCAGCCACTGAGTTTTGTTCTTTTGCTTTTTCCAGTTTTTTCAGTGGCTGCTGTTTTGATTTTGTTACACCAGAGAGCTAATTTAGGTGGTAGAGGTCGTGTGATCTCAGGTGATTTTGAAATTAGTAGAGTTGGTGTTTTTCAGGGTTTTCTGGGATTGCAGTAAGTACCCTTCCTGTCCTTTTCTATTTAGATAGTTTGGGCCCCAGCATTTGCTCATTCTATTTTCTTTCTGTGTCAGTATTTCCTCTTGTCTAACCGCCATTACATGTTTGGGGGCTTTCTATTATCTTTGGGGTTCTGCTCCGGGGCAGATAGCTTTCCTATTTCTATCTTTAGGTGTAGTTAGTTTCTCAGGCTGTGACGAGGCGTCTAGGACCAACGTAGGAACGCTCCACGGCTGCCTCTAGTTGTGGTGGTTAGTCAGGGTACTGCAATCCCATAGATTCCAACTGCTCTGGTGTATTGCCTTTTTTACCTGCACTCCTCAGCTACCGAAACATAACAGTATCACCGGCCTAAAAATTGAAAATTGTATGGTACTCACAGAAGGGAAAAAATATTGTGATAGAAAAAAGGTTGTCAGAGTTGTCAGAGATATTTTTCTGTTTGTTGCATTTTTTTTTTTTCCCTCTGTATCTCTGGGTGCTGGGGAGGATCTTTTCTCCCAATGGAGTTTGCACAGTTGTCTGGCCGTGTGGATCAGCTTGCCACTGAGGTTCGGAGTATTGCTATCTATCTTGCTGGGTTGCCTGTTGTGGAACCTAGGATCCCCATGCCAGATTTGTTTTTAGGGGATGAGCTAAGTTTCAGAATTTCAAAAATAATTGTAAATTGTTTTTTGCCTTAAAATCTAAGTCCTCAGGAAACGCAGCGCAGCAGGTTCAAATTATCATCTCTCTCCTGCGCGGCGATCCTCAGGATTGGGCTTTTCCCTGATACCCGGGGATCCTGTTTTGAGTGATGTTGATGCGTTTTTTCAGGCTTTGGGGTTATTGTACGATGAGCCTAATGTCACTGATCAAGCTGAAAAAGCTTTGTTGGCATTAAATCAGGGGCTTGATGACGCTGAGTTATACTGTCAGAGATTCCGTAGGTGGGCAGTCCTGACCAAATGGAATGACGACGCTTTGGCGGCCCTTTTCCGGAAGGGTCTGTCAGATAATGTAAAGGATGTTATGGTGGGATTCCCTGTCCCCTCTGGTCTCAATGATTCTATGTCATTAGCGATTCAAATTGACAGACGTTTGCGTGAGCGGAGAAGTATGCGTGGAATGGTGTTGCCTTGTGAACCAGCTCCTGAAACCATGCATGTGATAGAGTGGTGTCTGGGGCACAGCGTCATGAGTTTCGAAAGCGCAATGGGTTATGTTTCTACTGTGGTGATGCCTCTCATGCTATTTCAGTCTGCCCTAAGCGGGGAAGACGTTTTGCACGCTCAGTTGTCTTGGGTAGTGTTCAGACTAAGTTTTTATTAACTGTCACTCTGATATGCTCTCTGTCCTCATTTTCTGCTCAGGCTTTCGTTGATTCTGGAGCAGCTATTAACCTGATGGATTATGATTTTGCTAAACGTTGTGGGTTCCCCTTGATACCCCTACAGAAGTCTATTCCCCTACTGGGGATCGATTCTACCCCTTTGGCTGAGAATAAACCCCAGTTTTCTACTCAGGTGATAATGAGGGTTGAACCTGATCACCAGGAGTGCTGCAAATTTTTGGTTCTATATAATCTGCATGACATTATCGTGCTGGGTTTCCCTTGGTTGCAGTCTCATAATCCTGTTTTGGATTGGAAGTCTGTGTCTGTGGCCAGTTGGGGCTGCCAATGTGTTAATACCAACACTCCTGTTTTTTCTGCCTCCCCCCAGGCTCAGGATGTTCCTGACTTTTTGTTTGATTTTTCTGATGTGTTTAGCGAAAGTAAATCTGCATCCTTGCCTCCCCATAGGAGCTATGACTGCGCTATTGAATTAGTGCCGGGTAGTAAATTCCCTAAAGGTCGCCTTTTTAACTTGTCTGTACCTGAACATGACGCTATGCGGTCTTATATCAAGGAATCATTGGAGAAGGGTCATATCAGACCATCCTCTTCACCCTTAGGTGCTGGTTTTTTCTTTGTGGCCAAAAAAGATGGTTCATTAAGGCCGTGTATTGATTATCGTCTCTTGAACAATATTACTGTGAAATATCAATACCCGTTACCCTTGATTTCTGACCTGTTTTCCAGGGTGAAAAACGCTACTTGCTTTACCAAGCTTGACCTCAGGGGGGCGTATAACCTTATTCGCATTAAGCACGGGGATGAATGGAAGACGGCATTCAATACCCCTGAAGGGCATTTTGAGTACCTAGTGATGCCCTTTGGGCTCACTAATGCTCCTTCCGTCTTCCAGTCCTTCATGAATGACATTTTCAGGGATTTTGTGGACAAATTTCTGATTGTTTATTTGGATGATATCTTGATTTTTTCTAATGACTGGGACTCTCATGTGAAACATGTTCGAACTGTGTTCCAGATTTTGAGAGAGAATGCTCTGTATGTGAAGGGATCAAAGTGTCTTTTTGGCGTACAGAGGATCTCATTTCTGGGATTCATTTTGTCCCCATCTGTTATTGAAATGGACCCGGTCAAGGTTCAGGCCATCTGTGATTGGGTCCAACCTACTTCATTAAAGGCTCTTCAGAGATTTTCGGGGTTTGCCAATTTTTATCGTAAATTTATTGGTAATTTCTCGGTTATTGTTAAACCATTAACTGATTTGACCAGAAAGGGTTCTGATGTGGTGAATTGGCCTCCTGAGGCAGTCTCTGCATTTCAGGAACTTAAGCAGAGATTCACTTCTGCTCCTGTTCTTCGGCAGCCTGATGTTTCTCTGCCATTTCAGGTGGAGGTTGATGCCTCTGAAATTGGGGCAGGTGCCGTTTTGTCCCAAAAAGATCCAGAGACCTCTAAAAGTAACCCTTGTGCCTTTTTCTCTCGAAAATTTTCTCCTACTGAACGTAATTATGACGTGGGTAATCGGGAGTTATTGGCCATGAAGTGGGCTTTTGAAGAGTGGAGACATTGGCTGGAGGGAGCCAAACATCAGGTGGTGGTCCTTACGGACCATAAGAATCTGGTCTATCTGGAATCTGCCAAGCGACTCAATCCTAGACAGGCCAGGTGGGCCTTGTTTTTCACACGTTTTAATTTTGTGGTTTCCTTTCTTCCTGGCACTAAGAATGTTAAGGCGGATGCCCTCTCGAGGAGTTTCCTTGCGGACTCTCCTGAGTTATCTGATCCTTCTGTTATTTTGAAAGAGGGTGTAGTTCTTTCCGCCATCTCGCCCAATTTGAGACTTGCTCTGGATGGGGTGTCAGGAGGATAGGCCCGAGCGCTGCCCTGTTGGAAAATTGTTTATCCCGGACCAATGGAAAAAGAGTGTGATGTCTGAGATTCATTGTTCCGCATTGGCTGGGCATCCCGGAATTTTTGGTACCAGAGACTTGGTTAGTCGGTCCTTTTGGTGGCCTACCTTGTCTCGTGATGTCAGGGAATTTGTGCAGTCCTGCGGGACTTGCTCTCGCTCCAAGCCTTGCTCTCGCTCTAGTGGTTTATTGATGCCATTGCCTGTGCCCAAGAGACCATGGACCCATATCTCTATGGATTTCATTTCCGATCTTCCTGTTTCTCAGAGAATGACCACCATCTGGGTAATTTGTGATAGGTTTTCCAAAATGATACATCTTGTGCCATTACCTAAGTTGCCTTCCTCCTCTGAATTGGTACCGTTGTTCCTTCAGCACGTGGTTCGTTTACACGGCATTCCTGAGAACATTGTGTCTGACAGAGGAGTCCAGTTTGTTTCCAAATTTTGGAGGACTTTTTGTTCTAAACTGGGTGTTCAATTGTCTTTCTCCTCGGCATTTCATCCTCAGACCAATGGTCAAACTGAGAGAACAAACCAGACATTGGAGACTTATCTTAGATGCTTTGTGTCTGCTGATCAGGATGACTGGGTCTCTTTTTTGCCTTTGGCTGAGTTTGCTCTTAATAATAGGGCTAGCTCTGCCACTTTGATGTCTCCGTTTTTCTGTAATTCTGGGTTTCACCCTCGATTTTCTTCAGGACAGACGGAGGCTTCTGTCTGTCCAGGTGTTGACTCTGTTGTGGAGCGTATGCAACAGATTTGGGACCAGGTAGTGGAGAGGTTGTCCCTCTCTCAGGAGAAGGCCCAGCGGTTTGCTAACCGGCATAGGACTGATGGTCCTCGGTTTAGAGTGGGGGACTTGGTCTGGTTGTCCTCAAAGAATATTCCTATGAGAGTAGCATCTCCTAAATTTAAGCCTAGGTTCATTGGACCTTATAAGATCATGGAGATTATTAATCCTGCTTCTTTTCGTTTGCTTCTTCCAGGGACATTTAAGATCCATAACGTGTTCCACAAGTCCTTGTTGAAGAGGTTTGTTGAGCCAGTGGTTCCTGCTGCTGTGCCTCCTGACCCTGTTTTGGTTGAGGGCAATCTGGAGTATGTGGTTGAGAAAATATTGGATTCTCGTTTTTCTAGACGGAAACTCCAGTATTTGGTTAAATGGAGAGGTTATGGTCAGGAAGACAATTCTTGGGTGTTTGCTTCGGACATCCATGCTAGGAGACTTATCCGTGCGTATCATAGAACTCATCCTGACCGACCTGGTTGCTCAAATGAGGTTCGGTGACCCCTCCTCAAGGGGGGGGTACTGTTGTGAATGGGTTTGAGATGAGTTCTGAGCAGAGGCTCCCTCTGGTGGTTACAAGCGGTACTAGTGAAGATTGTGAGGACTGGGAATCAGGTGTTACTGACTGGTCTTATATAAGGGAGTCATTTTCCCATCAGGGTTGCCGGTGATCAATTGTTCTGGTCTGAATCCTTCATTCCAGTTTCCCTTGTAGCCTGCTGTGTCGTGTCTGCATCTCCTGCTACCAGATAAGAATTTTTCTTCTTTTGTGTTGTTGCTATATTTTTGCATTTTGTCCTGCACTTCTTTGGGGGCCTTCTGGGTCCCCTCCGGGGGCTTCTGCCTTCTCAGTTTAGTTCAGCCACTGAGTTTTGTTCTTTTGCTTTTTCCAGTTTTTTCAGTGGCTGCTGTTTTGATTTTGTTACACCAGAGAGCTAATTTAAGTGGTAGAGGTCGTGTGATCTCAGGTGATTTTGAAATTAGTAGAGTTGGTGTTTTTCAGGGTTTTCTGGGATTGCAGTAAGTACCCTTCCTGTCCTTTTCTATTTAGATAGTTTGGGCCCCAGCGTTTGCTCATTCTATTTTCTTTCTGTGTCAGTATTTCCTCTTGTCTAACCGCCATTACATGTTTGGGGGCTTTCTATTATCTTTGGGGTTCTGCTCCGGGCAGATAGCTTTCCTATTTCTATCTTTAGGTGTAGTTAGTTTATCAGGCTGTGACGAGGCGTCTAGGACCAACGTAGGAACGCTCCACGGCTGCCTCTAGTTGTGGTGGTTAGTCAGGGTACTGCAATCCCATAGATTCCAACTGCTCTGGTGTATTGCCTTTTTTACCTGCACTCCTCAGCTACCGAAACATAACACTTGGATCTGTCTTCTCCTTGACCGGAGCTGAACTCTTTGTGAACTGGACCTGTGGGAGAAATGTTAGTTTTGTGGACCTCTACAGTTGTTCTACGAGGTTTGCTAACAGAGTTATTGGCACATGACAACATGAAATCAAAGCTAGGGTCATTTCTAATTTTTGCTTGTTCTGAGACAAAATCTACAAACACATCGAATGGAAGAAACGGTACATTGTAAGTCTGTTTATACCTAGATCCATATGTAACCCATTTGTCTTGCAGGTTATATGGGAGTTTCTGAACTATGGGGTTCACACCTCTAGCAGTGTCGAGATATGTCAACCCCACAAGATCTCCTTCTGCTTTTGCTACACATAACTCCATTAACAAGTCAGTTAATTCTCTGAGCTTTGAATAATCCTTGTTTGCTATTCTAGGAAAATCCTCTATTCTTTTAAACAAGGCATTTGCTATGACCTCTACTGAGCCATAGCATTCATCAAGTCTATTCCAAATTCTTTTGAGGCCGACATCTGGATAATTTATATTAATGTCTCTGA
>JARQOD010000005.1:435996663-436179673 GCA_033576555.1 Oophaga sylvatica | reverse complement strand
CTGTGCTGTGCCTCCGACCCTTTTTTGGTTTTTTGAGGGAAATCTGGAGTATGGGTGGAAATATTGGATTCTCGTTTTCTAGACGGAAACCAGTTTTTTTAAATGGAGAGGTTTTGGTAGGAAGACAATTTTTGGGGGGTTTGCTTCGGAATCCATGTGGAATTATCCTGCGACATAGAATTCCCAAACCCATGGTTGCTCAATGGGGGTTTTCGGGCCCCCCCTCAAGGGGGGGTACTGTTGTGAAGGGTTTTTAGATGAGTTTGAGAGGGGTCCCCTGGGGGTTTAAAAAGCGGTCTGTGAGATTTTGAGGATGGGAATCAGGGGTTTTGATGGTTTATTTAAGGGACATTTTCCCCCCGGTTCCCGGGGAAAATTTTTTGGGTTTGAATCCTTCTTTCCCCGTTTCCCTTTTACCCCGCTGTGTGTGTCTGATCTTGCTCCCCTTTTAAAATTTTTTTCTTTGTGTTTTTGTATTTTTTTTTCTTTTGCCCGCACTTTTTGGGGGCCCTTTTGGGTCCCCTGGGGCTTCTGCCTTCCTTTTTGTTCAGAAAAGAGTTTTGTTTTTTTTGCTTTTTCCCCGTTTTTTCAGGGGCTGTTTTGATTTTTACCCCGAGGCAAATTTAAGTGTAGGGTCGTGTGACTGGGGTGATTTTAAATTAGTGGTTTTGGTTTTTTTCAGGGTTTTCTGGGATTGCGTAAGTCCCTTTTCCTGTCCTTTTTATTTAGTATTTGGGGGCCCCAGCTTTGTCATTCTATTTTCTTTCTGTGTCAGTTTTCCCCTTTGCAAACCCCCCTTTTACATTTGGGGCTTTCTTTATTTTGGGGGGTTTCCCCCGGGGCAATAGTTTCCCCTATTTATCTTTGGTGTTTAGTTTATCGGTGTGGAGGCGTTGGCCCCAACTAGGAACGTCCAGGCCCCCTCTGTTGTGGGGTTAGTCGGGTACTGCAACCCATGTTCCAATGTTGGTGTATTGCCTTTTTTCCTGCATCCTCAGCTACCGAAACATAACATTGGATTGTTCTCCTTCCCGGAGTGAACTCTTGAAAACTGGGGGGGGGGAAAAATGTTGTTTTGTGGACCTTAAGTTGTTCTGGGTTTGTAAAAGTTTTTGGATGAAAATGAAATCATCTAGGGTCTTTTTTAATTTTTTTTTTTTGTTCTGAGACAAATTAAAAAACAATAAAGGGGATAAAGGTACTTGGTTTTTATCCTAACCTATGTAACCATTTGTCTTGAGGTTATATGGGAGTTTTAACTAGGGGTTTTCAACCTCTAGCGTGTAGAATGTCCCCCACAAGATCTTTCTGCTTTTGTAACAAACTCCATTAACAAGTCATTAATTTTGAGTTTGAAAATCCTTTTTTGCTATTCTAGGAAAAAACCTTTTCTTTTTAAAAAAGGCATTTGCTTACCCCTTTCTGACCATAGTTTTTTCAAGTTTATTCCAAAATTCTTTTTAGGCCCATCTGGTAATTTATATTAATGTCCTGATTCTCTTTGGGGTTTTTTTCGGACTCATTCCTAGCCTTTTACCAAGAGATCACTTTTTCACTAAAAATAGACTATGTTTTATGGTATTTTTAAAAAAGGCTCGAAAAACCCCCTATTTTCAGGGATCGTGAACTTTTCAACCCCTTGTGTAAAATCACGTGAGAAAAAAACTTTGGTAAGCCCCCGGGTGTTGGCATGATCCCCGCTGATGGATTTTTGTCAGAGTCATTGTGCTGTGCGTCAATGTTGGTGTCTTGGTTCTCAACTGCGTAGTACCTTTTTTTAAGCGAAGGATTCTCTTTAAAACCCCGGGCGATTTGGCCTTCTGTCTGGAAAAAAGATTATTGTGTCATTCATCCCAAAATGTTCTCCTTGCTTTTTGGGAGGGCACGGGGTTGTTCTTTCCCCGGGGGGCCGAAAATTTCTAGTTGGGTTGGCTTGTTGACAAATCTCGTTTCACCTGTGGGTCGGTTGTCATTTGGTTTGGTTTTTGTGGCGTACCTGCGTACGCTGCAAAAAGGTTTTTGAGTAAACGTTGTAGACCGCACACGCTGTTTGCTGTGTTTTCCCGGATATACGGCATTTCTAGGCTTTGTTCGCTATGGCATGTGTTTCTTTTTAAGCAAGTTTCTGTAATGTTGCTTTTAAGGGCCCCTTTCTTGCATCCGGGGGGGTTGTTGGCGTGCCTTTTTTTTCACCGCATGCTTGTTGTAGTTTTTAAATTTTTTGCTCAGCAAAGGTGCCCTTTTGCTTTTTCGCTTCACCCCTTTCGCGGGCCAATGCGGCGGCATTGTGAAAGGGGATGCTTTTGGGGGAAACCCTCGTGATTTTGTCTTGAAAGAGGATGCTTTTCCCCTTAGACATGATTCGACAGTTGGGTAACCCTGTGATTCCCCTTTTCGGTCTGCGTGGAAAGGCGGGTCTGTATGGGCCATATTCGGTCCGGCGTAAGGTTGCTGCAAATCCGCATGCAATACCGTATGCTTGGTAAAAGGGGGTTTTTTTGTCTGTTTTGGCTTGTTTGCAGTCGTTTTACTATTGTCCCATCACGAGCGGGGGGGCGATGAGACATTAGCTAAAACCCCCCCTCTTCTTTAAGAAAAAGGGGCTGTAAAATTTTAACCTTCTTTTATTGATTGCAGATGTGACAGGAAAGGGTAAAACTATAGAATGCAATAATAAGAGCATTTCAGAATATATAACTGTACAGAGCATGAAACAAATAGTTTACAATATACAGAATACACAAACTGATTATTACCTACTTAGTACAACAAACGTACTGATAAACACAGGATTATAAACACAGATAGTGCTTACCGACTATGCTTAGAGCAGGCTGTTTAAGAAACATGAAGAACACAGTGATGTAGTTTCTCTTAAGGCACATGGAGGGATAATGGCTGCTGTCCTCCTTCAGTGTGATAAATAAGACCATAATGCAACAGGAACAATCCCACAATGCTCTTGGAATTTCCCACAAGACATCACAAATTAAACTAGAATCTATGCAACAAACAGCCAGCAGGTGGCGCTGTTACCTTACAACATAAAATGTATGAAAGAGCAATACATTCAAAAATTGCAATGTCTATAACAATTGGAGACATAAAAAAATGACTAGACTTTCTAGACAGCAATTATATGGCTGGACAGAACATCTATGGAGTTGTTCAATAAAGGGCCCAAAATTAAGAAAAAAATAGACGGGAGAGGTCTCTATGAATACGAATTCCTAAGTATTTGATACCCTGTGAGGGCCAGGCAAAGGGAAAGTTGGACTGGATGGAATCCTGTATGGATTTGGGGAAGGAAACATCGAGGGCCTCAGACTTTGCTGCATTGATTTTAAAATTTGACCATGTACCAAAGTGATCTATTTCAGCCATAACAGCAGTGATGGATATATGTGGTTGAGTGATATATACTAGGACATCATTCATCAGCAAATGCAGAGCACTTGCACTCAGTGCCTCCCACCTCAATCCCCCTAATATTGGGGTTATCGTGAATTGATGAGAGCAGGTGCTCCATCACTAGGATGTATAAGAGAGGGGACAGAGGACATCCCTGCCTTGTCCCATTGGTGATTATGAAAGGTGATGATAATGTTCCATTTATCTGCAGCCTAGCTGACGGATTGCGATACAGGGCCATGATTTTGGCTATAAAAGGGTCCCTACCCCAAGCTTTTTAAGAGAATAATATATGGCATGCCAGGAGACTCTATGGAATGCTTTCTCAGCATCCAACAGGAGTATCTAATTACAATTTTTTAACTGCATCTAGCCTAGACAATACTTTGGGCCTAGTAGCAGTGTCTGCTAGTCAGCGGATTAACCCAGCTGTTAAGCAAGCTACACCACCTGTAGTTTGGACACTTAATTTTTTCAAAGGAAATGCTTCGGGCCCCCGGGACACTCAGTGAAGAACATCGGGGAGGCACCCCAAGGCACAGGGGCTGTGACTGGCAGTAGGACGCCTTGCGGTGGACCGCCAAGCTCAATCCTTATAAAAGCTTTTTAACTGCAGCAGCTTTAGTGGAATTACCCCGCGGCTGCTGGCATGAGACTTGCCCTCCAAATAGATCCTTGTAAAAGGATTTAAAGTGTACTCATTCAAATTAGAGAGACAATTTAAATTAAAAAAGATTAGACCTGCCTCCACCGCAGGGGGGCTCGCTCGACCCACCAGCGTACAGGCACCAGTATTGGGAGAGGGGGCTGGCCGCCAGGGTCCACTGCAGCTCTGGCACCAACCCGGCGACATGCAGGTCGCACGGGCAGGAACGGACTGGCCGTGTCGGCTTCGCACTTTTTTGGTTTTAGAAGGGCATGACATGCCTATATCTGTGTCTCCCCCTCCTTTTACTCTTCCAACTCTTTTCTTTTCGCATGACTATATGTACTTGTCACTTTTCCATGTGTTAGTTGTGTCTTCTGAACAGTTTGTCAGCTTTTGGACACCTTTGAAGTGTTTTCTATGTGTTTCTATGTGTTTTAGTTTGCCTGCTATTGGTTTTAACGGTGTCGACGAACCGAACCGAACTCGAACACTACAGGGGTGGCTCAACACTAGTCAGAATGGCATAAGAAGGAAGTGATTCTCACCTTACTGAACCTCTGGGCACACTCGACAAACCAGAAATGACTTTTTAGCCAATTACAAGGAACATTGAACTTCCTCAGCCAGTCATTGGGTGCAGCTGGCCACATGTCTTTCTTTCGAGATGCTGATGTAGGAAGTAGAGATCATACAGTGGGTGGGAAGCAGTATGGGATTGGTAAGGTGAATTTTTGTATGTCATTCTGACTCATTTAAAAAAAATCAATTGGATAACTCCTTCAAATATTAGGGAAAATCAATAAAATTGTACATAGTTACTGAGATTTCAAATAACTATAATAAACACTTCTTTCAGTTTAACCTTGTATGTGATGATGCTTGGAAGCTGGATCTGTTTCAGTCATTTGTGAACCTTGGATTCTTTCTTGGATCTATGTTCATTGGATACATTGCAGACAGGTAGTGTATTATTATTATTATTATACATTTATATAGCGCCATTTATTCCATGGCGCTTTACATATGAAAAGGGGAAAAATATAGACAGGTACAATAAACATGTGCTGGACAAGGGACACACAAGTACAGAAGGAGAGAGGACCCTGCCCGCGAGGCTTACAGACTGCAGGGATGGGTGAGAATACACTAGGAAAGGGTAGAGCTGGTCGTACGATGGTTCAGTACACTGAGGATCATTGCAGGTTGTAGGCTTGTCAGAACAGGTGGGTCTTCAGGTTTTTCTTGAAGGTCTCCGTTGTTGGTGAAAGTCTGATGTTTTGCGGCAGGGAGTTCCAGAGTATGGGGGAAGCCCGGGAGAAGTCTTGTATGCGGTTGTGGGAAGAAGAGATGAGGGGGGAGTCGAGAAGGAGATCTTGAGAGGATCGAAGGTTGCGTGTAGGTAGGTAGCAGGAGACCATGTCACAGATGTATGGAGGAGAAAGGTTGTGGATGGCTTTGTATGTCATGGTTAAGGTTTTGAACTGGAGCCTCTGGGCAATAGGGAGCCAGTGAAGGGGGGAGGCTGGGAATAGCGGGGAGACAGGTGGATTAGTCGTGCAGCAGAGTGTAGGATGGACTGGAGTGGTGCCAGAGTGCTAGAGGGGAGGCCAGATAGTAGGAGGTTGCAGTAGTCGAGGAGGGAGATGATAAGGGCGTGCACTAGTGTTTTTGTGGTTTCATGGTTGAGGAATGAGCGGATCCGGGAAATATTTTGAGTTTGAGGCGGCAGGAGGTGGCGAGGGCTTGGATATGTGGTTTGAAAGAGAGGGCAGAGTCGATGATCACCCCAAGGTACCGAGCATGTGGGACTGGGGAAAGCGAGCAGCCATTGACATTGATGGATAGGTCTGGTGAAGGGGTAGAGTGAGGTGGGGGAAAGATGATGAATTCTGTTTTGTCCATGTTCAGTTTGAGAAAGCGAGCAGAAAAGAAGGCTGAGATAGCAGACAGACACTGTGGGATTTTGGTCAGTAGGGAGGTGAGGTCAGGTCCAGATAGGTAGATCTGCGTGTCATCGGCGTAGAGGTGATACTGCAAGCCGTGGGATTCTATGAGCTGTCCCAGGCCGAAGGTGTAGATGGAGAAGAGTAGGGGTCCTAGGACTGAGCCTTGAGGAACACCGACAGACAGGGGGCGAGGTGAGGAGGTGGTGTGTGAGAGGGAGACACTAAATGTTCGGTCTGTTAGGTATGATGAGATCCAGGATAGGGCCAGGTCTGTGATGCCAAGAGATGAGAGAATCTGTAGCAGGAGGGAATGGTCCACAGTGTCCAAGGCAGAAGACAGGTCCAGGAGAAGGAGGACAGAGTAGTGTCGCTTGCTCTTGGCGGTTAGCAGGTCGTTAGTGACTTTAGTTAGGGCAGTTTCAGTTGAGTGATGCGGTCGAAAGCCGGATTGTAACCAGTCAAAGAGGGAACAGGAGGAAAGGTGGGAGGACAGTTCAAGATATACATGCTGTTCCAGTAGTTTTGAGGCGTAGGGGAGAAGAGATATCGGGCGATAGCTAGATGCAGAGGATGGGTCGAGGGAGGGCTTTTTGAGGATGGGTGTGATTGAAGCATGTTTGAAGGATGAAGGAAAGACACCATTTGTAAGTGAAAGGTTGAAGAGGTGTGTGAGAGTAGGGATGAAGACTGTGGCAAAGTTAGGGATGAGGTGGGATGGGAGTGGGTCAAGTGCGCAAGTGGTGAGGTGTGATCTTGACAGGAGAGTGGAGAGCTGATCTTCTGTCATGGTGGTGAAGCTGGTTTTGGAAGGACAGGGCTGAGTGGCTAAGAGGGGCATTGGGGGCTGGGGGCCAAAGCCTTCTCTGATAGTATCAATCTTTTGCTTAAAGAAGGAGGCAAAGTCTTCGGCAGAAATGAGAGGAGAGGGAGGAGGTGCTGTGGGATGGAGTAGAGAATTGAAAGTGTTGAAGAGCTGTTTAGGGTTGTGAGACAGAGAGGATATGAGAGATGCAAAGTAAGTTTGTTTTGCGGCAGAGAGCGTGGACTTGAAGCTGGCGAGGGACTGCTTGTATGCGTTGAGGTGCTCGGTAGAATGGGTTCTCTTCCATCTCCGCTCGGTAACCCTGGAAGCCCGTCTCAGTTCTTTGGTCAGGCCGGTCAGCCAGGGCTGCCTGTTGATTGTACGAGTTTTGCTCTGCGTGAGGGGGGCGGCCGAATCAAGTGTGGTTTTTATTGTGGTGTTATAAAATGTGGCAGCAGCATCTGTGTCATTAAGTGAGGCTATGTCTGTGAGAGGGAGGAGGGACTCAGAGAGCGATTGTAAATTGAGGTGTTTGAGATTTCTGCGAGGGTGGGTGAGTTTGTGGAGTGGGGGATGCGTACTAACAGAGGAGAGGGAAGAGAATGTCAGTAGGTTGTGGTCAGACAGGGGGAGTGGGGAGTTAGTGAGATTGGTGAGGGAACAGAGGCGGGTGAAGATAAGGTCCAGCGTGTGACCGCCTTTGTGAGTGGCCGCAGAGGACCATTGAGTGAGGCCGAGGGAAGCCGTGAGCGAAAGAAATTTAGAGGCCGCCGGGGTGGAAGTGTCAATGGGATGTTCGCCCATGATGATGGTGGGGATGTCAGCAGAGAGGAAATGGAGTAGCCAGGTGGTGAAGTGGTCGAGAAAGGTGGAGATGGCAAGTTCCGGGGGCGGTAGATGACAGCCAGCTGGAGGTTGGAGGGGGAATAGATGCGGACGGAGTGCACTTCGAACGAGGGAATAGCAGCGGAGGGTGGAATTTGAATCGGAGTAAAGGTGCAGGTATCAGACAGGAGTAAGCCAACTCCTCCACCACGTTTGTTGCTGGGGCGAGGGGTGTGAGAAAGATGAAATCCGCCATAGGAAAGCGCAGCTGGAGAGGCTGTGTCAGAGGGAGTGAGCCAGGTTTCAGTGATGGCAAGGAAGGAGAGTTTGTTGGTGATAAAGAGGTCGTGGATAAATGACAGTTTATTGCAGACGGAGCGTGCGTTCCATAGTGCTCCGGGTAGGGGGACTGGGGGAGGGGTGTGTGGATGGATAGGTATGAGGTTGACAGGGTTGCAAAAACGTGTGGAAGATCGTGGCAGGGTGTTAGAAATGTTAGTGTATTGTTATTATGTGTATATTTGTGTAACAAATTTAATATTATTTACAGTATTTTATAGTTTTAAAACACAATACAGCAGATTTATCAAGCAAAATGGGCCAGAATTCTGGAGAATTTAAAAATTGTCCTTCATGACTTCTATAATATTAATTATGCATTTGAGACACTTTCTGCATTTTGTCTGACAATGAGGCATGGTCAGACTGAAAGTGGATGTAGCCCCAAAGAAAATTGGTGTGTGAAACTATGATCTAAAGAATGTGTAAATTTCTGACAATAAGTAAGCTAACAAGTAGGTAGCACAAACTT
This sequence comes from Oophaga sylvatica, assembly GCA_033576555.1. Classification (NCBI taxonomy): domain Eukaryota; kingdom Metazoa; phylum Chordata; class Amphibia; order Anura; family Dendrobatidae; genus Oophaga; species Oophaga sylvatica. The sequence goes on along the minus strand of JARQOD010000005.1, from coordinate 436,171,229 downwards.
AAACTAGACAGTCCTAAAAATTGAGAGATTTATCAAACAGCATGAACCACGTTCAGAAATTTGGGGCATTTTAAAACTCCAATCTAGGTTTACACTGAATTAGATAAGTAATGTGTATTATTTCATTACATCTGTCTAAATACAGTGAGAAAACAAAGAGCCCAATTAATTAAAGGGGTTGTCCTGCCAAATCGATAAGTCTGCAGTCACTCTGTATGACTGCAGACTTATGAATCCCCCCTGCACACGCACTGGATTCACTGGTTTCAGACCCGGGACCGGAGGGTATGTATGTTTCAGACAAACTCCCGTCCATTGGGTGCAGCCTCATTTCCATACAGTTGTATTGAATGAAGTCACACCCTGTCTAGTGACACGGCTGACCAGTGGCTATGGCTGACCAGATGGTGTGGCTGACTAGAAGGCGCAGGGAGGGAGGGTGTATAACTGCACTGGGGGGTATTCATATGTCTGCAGTCACACAGAGTGACTTCAGTCTTATTGACTTGGTCCAGACAACCCATTTAAGACTGGAATTTTATATGCCAGTCTTGTTGCTGGGTATGCAGCAATAAGATGTGCTTAATTCATTGCAGAGACTGGAGCCACATTTCTGGAATAAGATAAGCCGCAACTTTTAATTAATTTATTGGGCGGTCGTTACCATGTCCCTTCCCGCCCTGGTTCTGACCATTTTTGCAAAGTTGTCTGCAATGGTAGTGTAAACAGCAACAGTCACAATTTTTTGCAACACCTTGATGATTTGGGGAAATAATATTTAGATTCAATTAAAAAATGTTATTTTGCTTTTTGGATAGGAATGCAAGATTAAGTAATGGTTACATAAATAATTTATATCATTTTATTTTTTAGATTTGGTCGTAAACCATGCCTATTAATTTCACTCTTCATCTCTGCGGTATTTGGTGTCCTGGTAGCATTTGCTCCAACATATCCATGGGTTGTTACATTTCGCTTCATTCAGGGTTTAGTTAGCAAAGGCAGTTGGTTGTCGTCATACGTTTTAGGTAAGTTGAAGCAATGATGTTGAATACGTGACACTGGTTATTTTACCTAAACAACTTGGAAGTCACAGGTCAAACACAGTATTTTTATGCAAGTCCCAAAATCCAAGTAAATAGGCCTTTCTGTGGAAACTGACCCATACCATTACAGCCAGCTTTTAGTGAAGAGCATTAATTATACTGATTTTCCTTCTAGCTTTCTAAGAAAGGAAACTAGACACCAGGATGTGGTAAATTTGTCAGAAACTGTAGTTATATTCATATATATATGAATACATATATATACAGTACAGACCAAAAGTTTGAACACACCTTCTCATTCAAAGATTTTTCTGCATTTTCATGACTATGAAAATTGTACATTCACACTGAAGGCATCACAAGTATGAATTAACACATGTGGAATTATATACTTAACAAAAAAGTGTGAAACAACTGAAAATATGTCTTATATTCTAGGTTCTTCAAAGTAGCCACCTTTTGCTTTGATGACTGCTTTTCACACTCTTGGCATTCTCTTGATGAGCTTCAAGAGGTAGTCACCGGAAATGGTCTTCTGTTATGAATGTTTTAGAAATGAATTCTGAGCAGAAGCTCCCTCTGGTGGTTACAAACGGTACTGAACCATTCAATGAGGATTGGCAATCAGGAATCACGGACTGGCTGGATATAAGGGAGGTTTCCCCCCATCATGGTTGCCGGTGATCAATTGTTCTTGTCTCAACGTTGTTTCCTGGTTCACTTGGAAGCTTGCTGAGTCTTGCCTCTTCTCCTGCTCTCAGATAAGATATTTTTTGTTTTTTGTTTTTGTGCTTGCCATTTGCAATTTTCTCTGCATTTCTGTGAGGTTGGCCAGGTTCCCCTCCTCGGGGGGGCTTAGGCGCCTCTCGGTTCCTCTGGAGCCACTGTTGTTTGTTCATTTGCCTTTTCAGTTTTTTCTGTGGCTGCGGCTTAGTTTTGTTACACTAGAGAACTAATTTAGGTGGTAGAGGTCGTGTGATCTCAGGTGCTTTTGCAATTAGTAGCGTTGGCTTTTTTTAGGGTTTTTTTGGATTGCAGTAAGTATCCTTCCTATCCTTTTCTGTCCAGGCAGATTGGGCCCCAGCATTTGCTCATACTATTGTCTGTCTGTGTCTGTATTTCCTCTTGTCTAACCGCCATTGCATATTTGGGGGCTTCCTATGTTCTTTGTGGATCTGTTCCGGGGCAGATAGCTTTCCTCTTTCTATCTTTAGGTGTAGTTAGCCTCTCAGGCTGTGACGAGGCGTCTAGGACCAACGTAGGAACGCTCCACGGCTGCCTTTAGTTGTGGTGGTTAGTCAGGGTACTGCAATCCAGTAGATCCCAACCTCTCTGGTGTATTGCCGTTTTTGCCTGCTCTCCTTAGCTACCAAAACATAACAGTATCACCGGCCAAACTGAAAATTATATGGTACTCACAGAAGGGAAAAATAGTGTGGAAAGAAAAAAGTTGTCAGAGTTGTCAGAGATTTTTTTTTTTTTTTCTGTTTGTTGCATTTTTTTTCCCTCTTTTTCTCTGGGTGCTGAGGAGGATTTTTTTTTCTCTCAATGGAGTTTGCACAGTTGTCTGGCCGTGTGGATCAGCTTGCCACTGAAGTTCGGAGTATTGCTACCTATCTTGCAGGGTTGCCGGTTGTGGAACCTAGGATCCCCATGCCAGATTTGTTTTTGGGGGATCGAGCTAAATTTCTGAATTTCAAAAATAACTGTAAGTTGTTTTTTGCCTTAAAACCTAAGTCCTCAGGGAACGCAGCACAGCAGGTTCAAATTGTCATCTCTCTCCTGCGTGGCGATCCTCAGGATTGGGCTTTTTCCCTGACACCTGGGGACCCTGTTTTGAGTAATGTTGATGCATTTTTTCTGGCTCTGGGGTTATTGTACGATGAACCTAATGTCACTGATCAAGCTGAAAAAACCTTGTTGGCATTAAATCAGGGGCTTGAGGACGCTGAGTTGTACTGTCAGAAATTCCGAAAGTGGGCAGTTCTGACCAAATGGAATGATGATGCTTTGGCAGCCCTTTTTCGGAAGGGTCTGTCAGAGAATGTAAAAGATGTTATGGTGGGTTTCCCTGCTCCCTCTGGTCTCAATGATTCTATGTCATTGGCGATTCAAATTGATAGACGTTTGCGTGAGCGTAGAGGTATGCGTGGAATGGTGTTGCCTTGTGAACCAGCTTCTGAACCCATGCAGTGTGATAGAGTGGCTTCTGGGGCACAGCGTCATGAGTTTCGAAAACGCAATGGGTTATGTTTCTACTGTGGTGATGCCTCTTATGCTATTTCAGTCTGCCCTAAGCGGGGAAGACGTTTTGCACGCTCAGTTGTCTTGGGTAGTGATCAGACGAAATTTCTGTTGACTGTTACCCTGATTTGCTCCTGTCCACATTTTCTGCTCAGGCTTTTGTTGATTCGGGAGCAGCTATTAACTGATGGATTTTGATTTTGCTAAACGTTGTGGGTTTCCCTTGATACCCCTACGGAAGTCTATTCCCCTACTTGGGATTGATTCTACCCCTTTGGCTGAGAATAAACCCCAGTTCTCTACTCAGGTGATAATGAGGGTTGAACCTGATCATCAGGAGAGTTGCAAATTTTTGGTGCTGTATAATCTGCATGATATTATTGTACTAGGTTTCCCTTGGTTGCAGTCTCATAATCCTGTTTTGGATTGGAAATCTGTGTCTGTAACCAGTTGGGGCTGCCAATGTGTTAATGCCAACACTCCTGTTTTTTCTGCCTCTCCCCAGGCTCAAGATGTGCCTGATTTTTTGACTGATTTTTCTGATGTGTTTAGCGAAAGTAAATCTGCATTCTTGCCCCCCCATAGGAGCTATGACTGCGCTATTGAATTAGTGCCTGGTAGTAAATCCTAAAGGTCGCCTTTTTAACTTGTCTGTACCTGAACATGACGCTATGCGGTCTTTATCAAGGAGTCATTGGAGAAGGGTCATATCAGACCATCCTCTTCACCCTTGGGTGCCGGTTTTTTCTTTGTGGCCAAAAAGGATGGTTCATTAAGGCCGTGTATTGATTATCGTCTCTTGAACAATATCACTGTGAAATATCAATATCCGTTACCCTTGATTTCTGACCTGTTTTCCAGGGTGAAAAGTGCTACTTGGTTTACCAAGCTTGACCTCAGGGGGGCGTATAACCTTATTCGCATTAAGCACGGGGATGAATGGAAGACGGCGTTTAATACCCCAGAGGGGCATTTTGAGTACCTAGTGATGCCCTTTGGGCTCACTAATGCTCCTTCCGTCTTCCAGTCCTTCATGAATGACATTTTCAGGGATTTTGTGGATAAATTTCTGATTGTTTATTTGGATGATATCTTGATTTTTTCCAATGACTGGGACTCTCATGTGAAACATGTTCGGACTGTGTTCCAGATTTTGAGAGAGAATGCTCTGTATGTGAAGGGATCAAAGTGTCTTTTTGGCGTACAGAGGATCTCATTTCTGGGATTCATTTTGTCTCCATCTGTTATTGAAATGGACCCGGTCAAGGTTCAGGTCATCTGTGATTGGGTCCAACCTACTTCATTAAAGGCTCTTCAGAGATTCTTGGGTTTTGCCAATTTTTATCGTAAATTTGTTGGTAATTTCTCTGTTATTGTTAAACCATTGACCGATTTTACCAAAAAGGGTTCTGATGTGGTGAATTGGCCTCCTGAGGCAGTCTCTGCATTTCAGGAACTTAAACAGAGATTCACTTCTGCTCCTGTTCTACGGCAGCCTGATGTTTCTCTGCCATTTCAGGTGGAGGTTGATGCCTCTGAAATTGGGGCAGGTGCCGTTTTGTCCCAAAGAGATCCTGAGACCTCTAAAAGTAACCCTTGTGCTTTTTCTCTCTGAAAATTTTCTCCAACTGAACGTAATTATGACGTGGGTAATCGGGAGTTATTGGCCATGAAGTGGGCTTTTGAAGAGTGGAGACATTGGCTGGAGGGAGCCAAACATCAGGTGGTGGTCCTCACGGACCATAAGAATCTGGTTTATCTGGAATCAGCAAAGCGACTTAATCCTAGACAGGCCAGGTGGGCCTTGTTTTTCACACGTTTTAATTTTGTGGTTTCCTTTCTTCCTGGCACTAAGAATGTTAAGGCGGATGCCCTCTCGAGGAGTTTCCTTGCGGACTCTCCTGAGTTATCTGATCCTGCTGTTATTTTGAAAGAGGGTGTAGTTCTTTCCGCCATCTCGCCCAATTTGAGACTGGCTCTGGAGGGATGTCAGGAGGATAAACCCGAGCGCTACCCTGTTGGGAAATTGTTTGTCCCAGACCAGTGGAAGAAGAGTGTGATGTCTGAGATTCATTGTTCCGCGTTGGCCGGTCATCCCGGAATTTTTGGTACCAGAGACTTGGTGAGTCGGTCCTTTTGGTGGCCTACTTTGTCTCGTGACGTCAGGGAGTTTGTGCAGTCCTGTGGGACTTGCTCTCGCTCCAAGCCTTGCTCTCGCTCTAGTGGTTTGTTGATGCCATTGCCTGTGCCCAAGAGACCATGGACCCATATCTCTATGGATTTTATTTCCGACCTCCCTGTTTCTCAGAGAATGACCGTTATCTGGGTGATTTGTGATAGGTTTTCCAAGATGATACATCTTGTGCCATTACCTAAGTTGCCTTCCTCCTCCGAATTGGTGCCTTTGTTCCTTCAGCACGTGGTTCGGTTACACGGCATTCATGAGAACATTGTGTCTGACAGAGGAGTCCAGTTTGTTTCCAGATTTTGGAGGACTTTTTGTTCTAAACTGGGTGTTCAATTGTCTTTCTCCTCTGCTTTTCATCCTCAGACCAATGGACAAACTGAGAGAACAAACCAGACATTGGAGACTTATCTGAGATGCTTTGTGTCTGCTGATCAAGATGACTGGGTCTATTTTTTGCCTTTGGCTGAGTTTGCTCTTAATAATAGGGCAAGCTCTGCCACTTTGATGTCTCCATTTTTCTGCAATTTTGGGTTTCACCCTCGATTTTCTTAGGGACAAACGGAGGCTTCTGTCTGTCTGGGTGTTGACTCTGTTGTGGGGCGTATGCAGCAGATTTGGGACCAGGTAGTGGAGAGGTTGTCCCTCTCTCAGGAGAAGGCCCAGCGGTTTGCCAACTGGCATAGGACTGATGGTCCTCGGTTTAAAGTGGGGGACTTGGTCTGGTTGTCCTCAAAGAATATCCCTATGAGAGTTGCATCTCCTAAGTTTAAGCCTAGGTTCATTGGACCTTATAAGATCATGGAGATTCTTAATCCTGTTTCCTTTCGTTTACTTCTTCCAGGGACATTTAAGATCCATAACGTGTTCCACAAGTCCTTATTGAAGAGGTTTGTCGAGCCAGTGGTTCCTATGGCTGCGCCCCTGACCCTGTTTTGGTTGAGGGCAATCTGGAGTATGTGGTTGAGAAAATATTGGATTCTCGCTTTTCTAGACGGAAACTCTAGTATTTGGTTAAGTGGAGAGGTTATGGTCAGGAGGACAATTCTTGGGTGTTTGCTTCGGACATCCATGCTAGGAGACTGATCCGTGCATATCACAGAGCTCATCCTGACCGACCAGGTTGCACAAATGAGGGTTCGGTGACCCCTCCTCAAGGGGGGGGTATTATGAATGTTTTGGAAATGAATTCTGAGCAGAAGCTCCCTCTGGTGGTTACAAACGGTACTGAACCATTCAATGAGGATTGGCAATCAGGAATCACGGACTGGCTGGATATAAGGGAGGTTTCCCCCCATCATGGTTGCCGGTGATCAATTGTTCTTGTCTCAACGTTTTTTTCCTGGTTCACTTGGAAGCTTGCTGAGTCTTGCCTCTTCTCCTGCTCTCAGATAAGATATTTTCTGTTTTTTGTTTTTGTGCTTGCCATTTGCAATTTTCTCTGCATTTCTGTGAGGTTGGCCAGATTCTCCTCCTCTGGGGGCTTGGGCGCCTCTCGGTTCCTCTGGAGCCACTGTTGTTTGTTCATTTGCCTTTTCCAGTTTTTTCTGTGGCTGCGGCTTAGTATTGTTACACCAGAGAACTAATTTAGGTGGTAGAGGTCGTGTGATCTCAGGTGTTTTTGCAATTAGTAGCGTTGGCTCTTTTTAGGGTTTTTTTGGATTGCAGTAAGTATCCTTCCTATCCTTTTCTGTCCAGGCAGATTGGGCCCGGCGTTTGCTCATACTATTTTCTGTCTGTGTCTGTATTTCCTCTTGTCTAACCGCCATTGCATGTTTGGGGGCTTCCTATGTTCTTTGGGGATCTGCTCCGGGGCAGATAGCTTTCCTCTTTCTATCTTTAGGTGTAGTTAGCCTCTCAGGCTGTGACGAGGCGTCTAGGACCAACGTAGGAACGCTCCACGGCTGCCTTTAGTTGTGGTGGTTAGTCAGGGTACTGCAATCCAGTAGATCCCAACCTCTCTGGTGTATTGCCGTTTTTGCCTTCTCTCCTCAGCTACCAAAACATAACAGTCTTCCAACAGTCTTGAAGGAGTTCCCAGAGATGCTTAGCACTTGTTGGCTCTTTTGCCTTCACTCTGTGGTCCAGCTCACCCCAAACCATCTCGATTGGGTTCAGGTCTGGTGATTGTGGAGGCCATGTCATCTGGTGTAGCACCCCATCACTCTCCTTCTTGGTCAAATAGCCCTTACACAGCCTGGAGGTGTGTTTGGGGACATTGTCCTGTTGAAAAAAAAATGATAGTTCAACTAAACGCAAACCGGATGGAATAGCATGCCGCTGCAAGATGATGTGGTAGTGGTAGTAAAAACTCGATCAGTGGTACACGGAGGTAGAAAACAGGAACACTTGAAATCTTCTGTTGGTTTATTAGACAGACGCATAAACCAACATGAAGGGAAATGTAAACACAGCCCTTTGGGCAAAACATGAAAAAAAAATAAAACCAAAATGCTGTAACATAGTCCATACATTTGCGGGGAGCTGCCCACTCTGGAGCAACACAGGGATAGCATAAGTTCAGTCTTTTCTCCTCAGGCCACCAAACCACTGGAGATAATCTCCCCAGCCCTACTGAACAACTACTTCCTCTGGAGGCCAGCTACTTAAGCTCCAGACCACACCCTGGGGTAGAGATTAGGTGGACATCCTCCCACCCCTCTATGGATATCCACATAAAACTCAGCCCATTATACAAATTAGCTGTTAAGCCCTCACCGCACTTAGTGTGCTGGAGGGAAATCTTTGGGTTTTATATCACTGGCGCCATTAAGCATAGTGAAACATATTTTCCCTCCAGCACTTTATCAGTGACTTTGTCAATACCTCCCATTCCCAAAGCTGGAGGTTTTGGCACCTTCACTCACTAAGAAGGAGAGTCTGGACAGGGCATCTGCGTTCCCATGCAACTTCTCTGGCCTGTGCTTGACATGAAAATTAAAATCCTGGAGCACTAAAAACCATCTAGTCACCCGAGCATTCTTTTCCTTCCTTTCCCTCATCCATCTTAGGGGCGCATGATCTGAGACTTTTCTGAACTTACTGCCTAACAGGTAGTATCTCAGGATGTCGATTGCCCACTTAATGGCAAAGCACTCTTTTTCTACAATGGCATACTTCTTTTCACAGGAGGAGAGTTTCCTACTCAGGTATAGGATTGGATGTTCGTCCCCATCTACCTTCTGAAACATCACAGCTCCCACCACGATGTCGGAGGCATCCGTCTGGAGGAGAAACTCCTTAGGGTACGTTTCCACGTTCAGGATGGCAGGCGTTTTGGACGGAGCGGAAATCCCGCTCTGCCCCCTTCTGAATGCGCGTTGAATCCTGATGTGTTCACTGAACACATCCGGAATCACCGCAGTGCTACATAGGCCTGTGTTATTTACCTTGCAGTCTGACGCCTGCGTGTTTTAATGCATATTGGAGACGGGATTTAATGAAATCCCCTCCACTATGCTGTAACATCTGGACGCTGCGTGTTTGACGCTGCGGCTGTACAACCAGCGTCAAACACGCAGCGTTTCCTGACCGTGGAAACATACCCTTAGTGAAATCCGGTGTGACCAAGACTGGCTGTATGCACAATGGCACAGTGGTAGCTTCAGCTCTTGGAATGCCATCTCTGCTTCAGAGGACCATTTGGTTATCAACATTTTTGAGCCCTTGAGAAGATCAGTCAGGGGGATGACTATCATGGTGAAATTTGGGATAAATTGCCGATAGTATCTCACAACTCTCAGAAATGCGCTAACCTGCTTTTTGGAGACCGGTTGTGGCTACTTTTGGATTGCCTCCACCTTGTCTATTTGTGGCTTTATCTCGCCCCTCCCAATAATGTAGCCCAAGTATTTTACCTTTTCTTTCCCCAGGGTGCATTTCTTTGGGTTTATGGTAAACCCTGCCTTCCTTGGTGCATCAAGTACCGCCTAGACCTTTTGCAGGACCTTCCTCAATCCGGGCAGAAGATCACAATGTCATTCAGATAAGCGGTGGTGTGCTTTTTGTGAGAGGCTAGGATCCGGTCCATGGCCTTCTGGAAAGTCGTTGGGGCTCCTTGTAGTCTGAATGGCATCCGGGTATACTGGAAACACCTGTCAGGTGCAGAGAAGGCAGTTTTCTCCTTGGCACTCAATGAGCACATCGACCCCAGGCATCGGATAGGCGTCGAACTTGGACATCTCATTTAGCTTCCTGTAGTCTTTACAGAAGCGTCACCGTCCGGCTTCGGCACAAGGACAATAGGCCTGGACCAGCCACTCTTTGACTCCTCAATGACGACAAGGCTCAACATTCTCCTCACCTCCTTAGAGATGACCTTACCATGGGCTTCGGGAATCTGATACGGTTTTTGTTTCATCTTCACATGCGGTTGCGTCAGGATTTCACGCTCCACAACCTGCGTACATCCTGGTAACTCCATAAACAGGTCCCAATTCCGCTGAAGCAACTCACGGCACTGTTGTTTCTGGGTCAGTGATAGTGTCGACTGTGACATCCCAGACCCTGGCTTCAGGATTGGCCACGAGGCACATTGCTTCCACCGGATCCCTGTATTGCCACGGTTTCAGCAGATTAATGTGGTACACTAGGAAAGGCTTTCTTCTCCCTGGTTGGTGGACCTTGTAGTTGATGTCACTCAACTTTTTGACCACCTCATATGGCCCTTTCCACTTGGCCAGGAATTTACTTTCCACCGTGGGGATCAACACAACACCTGGTCTCCAGGGCTAAACTGTCTCAGTCTTGTCGACCGATTGTACTCCCTCACCTGGGCCTCTTTTGCTTGAAGGAGGTTCTTCCTCACAATCGGCATCACACTCGCGGTCCTGCATTTGAGCCACATGTTTGATAACACTGCGGTGGGGTGTTACCTCCGTTTCACAGGTATCCTTTGCAATGTCCAGAAGTTCCCAAGGGTGTCGTCCGTATAGCAGATCAAACAGTGAGAACCCCGAAAAAGGCCTGTAGTACTTCTCTAATGGAGAACAAAAGGTATGGTAAAAGGCAATCCCAGTCCCGTCCATCTTTCTCCACAACCTTAGCATAGGCTTCAAGGTCTTGTTGAACCTTTCCATGAGTTCGTCCATCTGTGGATTTCTTGAGTTGGGTAATCTGGAGGGCCTTACATAACTCTCTCACTACCTTGGACTTGAACGGTGTTCCTTGGTCCATCAGAATTTCCCTGGGCAGGCATGTCCGGGAGAAAATATGGACTAGCTCTCGGGCTATACTCCTTCCTGAGGAGTTCTTCAGTGGTACCACCTCCAGGTACCATGTTGCATAGTCCATTACCACCCAGATGTAGTGGTGGCCTCTGGCAGACTTTAGTAAGGGTTCTACCAGGTCCATGGCAATCTGGTCAAATGGGACCTTTGTAATGGGTAATGGAACTAGGGGACAATGGAAGTGGGAAACAGGAGCAGTTAACTGACATGTAGGACAGGACAGACAATAATTTGACAATCTCCCGGTGACACCCAGGCCAGTAGAACCTTTGAAGGGCTCGCTCTTGGGTTTTATCTGTGCACAGCTGCCCCTCCAAGACATGAGAATGGGCAAGATCTAGTACCCTACGTCTATAGGATCCCGATACTAACAGCTGCTCTAATACTTCCCCTTGCTGTTTCGTAACCCGATAGAGAAATTCCTCACTCACTGCAAAGTAAGGGAATTTGATGTCAACCCCGGTTCTTGGGCATCCCCATTTATCAACGTCACATTTTCAAATGCCACTTTTAGGTAAAATCCCGCATTTGATCAGTCCCAAAATTTCACCTAGAAACCACTAGTTCAGGAATTTGGCGTCACTGGTCACCATCTAGTCCTCATCACCAGCCAGAACACACAAGGGAAACTCATTCACCACCAACTGCGATGGGGTTTCATCAGGGTTGAACTGGCTCCTGATCCCCTTTTTTTCCCTGGGATTAAAGGATAAAGCGTAGTTTTACCTTAATGCAAAAAATCACCTATCTGTTCTTGCTTTCATTAACCGGGTATAAATTATACTCTAGGTGGTATAGAGTCCCAACTCGCCTGTATGCTATCTTTCTGGAGGCGAGTCCTTTGTATTGTAGATGCCAGGAGAAGGGAGCAGGAGGGTGATTTGTTACACATCTTTTGGTCCTGCAGACTTCTCTCCTCTTTTTTTGGAGGAAAGTTAGCAGCTGTTATGTAAAATCACAAATCTCATTTCAGACATAGATCCGACTTTCGTCCTTCTCCACCACTGTGACATTCCCTTAAAATTCTACAGGTATTCGATATTAAGATATCTAATAGCAACTGCAAGAGCGTGCATTCCCCTTCTCTGGAAGAAAAATTATTTTCAAACAATTTCTCTCTGGTTTGCCAAAGTAAATGAGGTGATGTTAATGGAAGAACTCACTTTCACGATTAATAACTCTTGTGATTGTTTCAACAAAACCTAGTTTTACTGGATGGAATTCAGAATATCGGATGACTATGCGGCCTGGAGAACTAAACTGTGTCTTTTGTGTCTCATCTGGGAACAGTTTTTCATGTTACTGTACCTACCTTACCCCATGCCCCCTCCCCTCATGTCCCCCTTTCTCTTTGTACTGTTCTTCTTTTCTGCTTTTCTCTTCTTTCTACTTTGCTTCTGCGAATGTGTCATCCGAGCATGCGTGAGTGTTGTCCAAGTATCTTGGGTGTGCTTGAATAATATGTTAGAGTCCCTGCGGCTGCATGTTTTGCAACTGTTAGACAACCGCAATACAGGCAGGGATTGCCTGTTAGGCAATCCCCCATGTGTTGCTGCAAAACATGCAGCCACAGGGACTCGAACACATTGTTTGAACACGCCCAAGATACTTAGATAACACCTGAGCATGCTCAGATAACACGTTATCTTAGCATGTTTGCTCATCACTATTGTTTAGCACACACATATACACTCCAGCTAAATTGTGCATTGTCCATGTAGTTTGATATAGTACACACATAGTATGATACTGTTATACTGTTATAACACTGTTCCCTGATGAGTGACCAAATAACACATTTATTCACATTGGCACCAATATATAAATCAAAAAGTCTTAGTACTTTATATCCAGAAACAACAATTGGCATTTTTAGATCCAGTGAATAATCTTTCACATAATTCTACTAATGTAACAATATTATTTTTCAATTATTCTAGTTGCAGAATTTGTTGGCTTGGACCATAGAAGAACAGTAGGAATTGTGTACCAAGTTGCATTCACTGTTGGACTTATTGCACTTGCTGGAGTGGCTTACTGCATTACTAATTGGAGATGGTTACAACTGGCTGTCACTTTGCCAAACTTTTTGTTTTTAACATATTATTGGTAAGTTTCTACACAGTACTTTAAACAAATGCCATTATCATTGATGATTATTTATGTTCATACACATATAATTTTTTTTTAAAATTCCTTTAAATTAGTAAGTCATATTTTAACCAACAGATTTAATACATGGCAAAACGGCATGGCATAGCACGGCAAAACGAGGTGACAGGTTCTCTTTAATTTCTCCGACTCCAACTTCCTCATACAGTCAGGGCCAGAAATATTTGGACAGTGACACAATTTTCGCGAGTTGGGCTCTGCATGCCACCACATTGGATTTGAAATGAAACCTCTACAACAGAATTCAAGTGCAGATTGTAACGTTTAATTTGAAGGGTTGAACAAAAATATGTGTTAGAAAATGTAGGAATTGTACACATTTCTTTACAAACACTCCACATTTTAGGAGGTCAAAAGTAATTGGACAAATAAACATAACCCAAACAAAATATTTTTATTTTCAATATTTTGTGGCGAATCCTTTGGAGGCAATCACTGCCTTAAGTCTGGAACCCATGGACATCACCAAACGCTGGGTTTCCTCCTTCTTAATGCTTTGCCAGGCCTTTACAGCCGCAGCCTTCAGGTCTTGCTTGTTTGTGGGTCTTTCCCTCTTAAGTCTGGATTTGAGCAAGTGAAATGCATGCTCAATTGGGTTAAGATCTGGTGATTGACTTGGCCATTGAAGAATGTTCCACTTTTTTGCACTCATGAGCTCCTGTGTAGCTTTGGCTGTATGCTTGGGGTCATTATCCATCTGTACTATGAAGCGCCGTCCAATCAAGTTTGCAGCATTTGGCTGAATCTGGGTTGAAAGTATATCCCGGTACACTTCAGAATTCATCCGGCTACTCTTGTCTGCTGTTATGTCATCAATAAACACAAGTGACCCAGTGCCATTGAAAGCCATGCATGCCCATGCCATCACGTTGCCTCCACCATGTTTTACAGAGGATGTGGTGTGCCTTGGATCATGTGCCGTTCCCTTTCTTCTCCAAACTTTTGGCTTCCCATCATTCTGGTACAGGTTGATCTTTGTCTCATCTGTCCATAGAATACTTTTCCAGAACTGAGCTGGCTTCTGGAGGTGTTTTTCAGCAAATTTAACTCTGGCCTGTCTATTTTTGGAATTGATGAATGGTTTGCATCTAGATGTGAACCCTTTGTATTTACTTTCATGGAGTCTTCTCTTTACTGTTGACTTAGAGACACTTCACTGAGAGTGTTCTGGACTTCAGTTGATGTTGTGAACGGGTCTTCTTCACCAAAGACAGTATGCGGCGATCATCCACCACTGTTGTCTTCCGTGGGCTCCCAGGTCTTTTTGGATTGATGAGTTCACCAGTGCTTTCTTTCTTTCTCAGGATGTACCAAATTGTAGATTTTGCCACTTCTAATGTTGTAGCAATTTCTTGGATGGGTTTTTTTCTGTTCTTGCAGCTTAAGGATGGCTTGTTTCACCTGCATGGAGAGCTCCTGTGACCGCATGTTTCCTTCACAGCAAAACCTTCCAAATGCAAACACCACACCTCAAATCAACTCCGGCCCTTTCATCTGCTTAATTGAGAATGACATAACAAAGGGATTGCCCACACCTGTCCATGAAATAGCCTTGGAGTCATTTGTCCAATTACTTTTGGTCCCTTTAAAAACAGGGTGGCACATGTTAAGGAGCTGAAACTCCTAAACCCCTCATCCAATTTTAATGTGGATACCCTCAAATGAAAGCTGAAAGTCTGGACTTCAACTGCATCTGAATTGTTTTGTTTAAAATTCATTGTGGTAATGTCTAGAACCAAAATTAGATAAATGTTGTCTCTGTCCAAATATATATGGACCTAACTGTACATGGCTCATGTTTAAATGATACATTTAGGCTAAGTGCACACGTTCAGGAATGTTTGTAGAAAATTCCTGAGCAAAAACGGACTTTTTGAGTTTTTCTCGCGTTTTTAGCGCGGATTTTGCACTTTTTACCGCAAATTTTTCCTGGACATTCTAGCTCAATAATATAGCGGGAAAAACGCTAGTTTTCCGCGAAATTAATGAACATGCTGCTTTTTTTTCCGCTATGCGTTTTTTTCACGGAAAAAACGCACTATGTGCACAAAAATAGCAGAATTCATTCTAAATAATAGAATGCTGAATCCACGCGTTTTTTAAGCGGTTTTTGCCGTGAAAAAACGCGAAAAAAAACGCGAATAATCCTGAACGTGTGCACTTAGCCTTAGGCCGGCGTCACACTTGCGAGTTTGATGCGAGTAAGTCGCACGACTTTCTCGCATCAACACCCGGCACGGCCGCCCGCTCTTGGACCCGAGTGTGCGGCTGCATAGAAATACTGTAGTAAAATGGTAACAACAGGCTTTTAATCACCATTATGATACAATAATCAATCTATTTAGATAGAACATGAAATATTTTTATTAGAATACAACTTTTGAACACAAAAAACTTTACTAAATTGTAAATATACAATCCATTATGCAGTAAGTGAGAAAAAAAGTTTCCAACAAAAACGTACTGAATAACATTTGCACAGTCTATGAATTTGTTCTGAGAAATAGTATCGCCTCCCTCAGATCCTCCGTCATAGATGACCTCAAATCTGATATAATTAGTTTAAGGCTATGTGCACACGTTGCGGTTTCTTAGCGGTTTTGCCGCGGTTTTTCACGGCGGAAACGCCGCGAAACTGCAGCAAAACCGCTTACACAATACAACTCATTAAGGCCTATGAGATTCCGCAATGCTGTGCACATGCTGGTTTTTTTTTCTGCGGCGGAATTGCATCGCGGGAGAATCCGCAGCATGCTCATTCTTTTTTGCGGAACCGCGGCGATTCCGCCGCCATAGGAATGCATTGAACCAATTACTTTCCGCATGTGGCTGTGCCCACCATGCGGAAAGTAAGCGGTTCATGTGCGGATGGTACCCGGGGTCTGGAGGTGAGGAGACTCTCCTTCAAGCCCTGGGTACCATATCCATGTAAAAACAATAATTAAAATAAAAAATAATGATATTCTCACCTTCCGGCGTCCCACACAGCTTTCCCGCCTCTCAGCGACGCTCCCGCCAATCGCGTACCCAGTAATGCATTGCGAGATCACCCAGATGACGTAGCGGTCTCGCGTGATGCTACGTCATCGGGATGATTGTCGCAAAGGACTCCTGGGAACGGAACTTGCCGGGAGCGTCGCTGAGAGGCGGGAAAGCTGCGGGGCCGCCGGAAGGTGAGAATATCATTATTTATTATTTTTTTTTTATTATTTTAACATTAGATCTTTTTACTATTGATGCGACATAGGCGGCATCAATAGTAAAAAGTTGGTCACACTTGTCAAACACTTGTTTGACTCGTGTGACCAACCTGTCAGATTGCTTGTAAAACGCTAGCATTCTGCAAGCTAATTCCGCTTGCAAAACGCTAGTGTTTAGCGGGAATACGCATACCTATAATATGTGTATTTCCCGCAGCAGGGAGGTGCGGAATTGCCGCGGAAATTTCCATGGCAATTCCGCAACGTGTGCACATAGCCTAAGGCTAGAGAATAGTGATGAGCGACCGTGCTCAAATAACATCTTATCCGAGCACACTCGTGTGTTATCCGAGCATCTGAGCGTGCTTGTATATTATGTTTGAGTCTCTGCGGCAGCATGATTTGTGGCTGTTACACTGTCTCAACACATGTGGGGATTGCCAGTTTGTTACACAATCCCCATATGTGTTGATGCTGTCTAACAGCCACAAATCATGCAGCCGCAGACACTCGAACATAATATACAAGCACTCCTGGATGCTTGGATAACACCCGAGCGTGCTCGAATAAGATGTTATCCGAGCACGGTTGCTCATCACTACTAGAGAACAACCTCTCTACACTAACTTTGTTGGTGGCAATGTGGTAATCTCAAATAATTTCAGGTTACAAAGGAATTGCCTCCTGCACAGTTAGTTTTGCTGAACGGTTGAACTCTGTGTCCATTGACCTTCATTTAGTGTTACCTGAGGGTTAGCCAGGGGCGCATCTATAATGAGGCGAGTTGAGCCTTCTGTCTCAGGCGGCGGCTCCTCACTGAAGCTAGGGGGCGGCAGAGCGGAACTCAGAACACGTGGTGTGGTGCTGGATCTCCTTAATCCCTGCCAAGTCACACAGTCAGTTTACACTCCTGCGCATGGTGCTATGTGTCCCACAGTGAGAGAAGCTGCCACGCCCCCTATGCACCCCTTCCTCGCCCTCCCAGCTCTCCACTTCAGCTTCTTACAGCAGAGCAATGACTTTGCTAGCTGTCCTCCTCTGTGTGCACAGGACCTGTGATGAGGTCACAGGAGGGGGAGGAGTCAGGGGTCACATGGTCAGGCTCCCTGTGTGCATGTCTCTGCTGTGCTGGTTGTCATGGTTCTGGATTAAGGTAAGTTTATGTTTGGGATCAGGAGAGGTTTACAGTGTGGGTGTAGCAGAGCCGTGTGTGTATGAGGTGTACGGAGCGCAGCCGTGTGTGTACGAGGTGTACGGAATGGAGCCGTGTGTGTACGAGATGTATGGAACGGAGCTGTGTGTGTACGAGGTGTACCGGAGCGGAGCCGTGTGTGTACGAGGTGTACGGAGCAGAGCCGTGTGTGTACGAGGTGTACGGAGCGGAGCCGTGTGTGTACGAAGTGTATGGAGTGGAGCCGTGTGTGTACGAAGGGTACGAAGCGGAGCCGTGTGTGTACGAAGTGTACGGAGCGGAGCCGTGTGTGTACGAAGTGTACGGAGCGGAGCCGTGCGTGTACGAGGTGGATGTAGCAGTGCTGTGTGTGTACGGGGCGTACGAAACGGAGCCCTGTGTGTACGGAGCTGAGCCGCTCGGCTCCATACACACAGGGCTCCGTGCTTGAGCCGTGTGTGTACGGAGCAGAGCAGAGCCTTGTGTGTACGGGGTGTACGAAGTGGAGCCGCGTGTGTATGGAGCGGAGCTGCGTGTGTAGAGAGCGGAACTGCATGTGTATGAGGTAAATGGTGCAAAGCTGCATGTGTACAAGGTTTACGGAGTGGAGCCATGTGTTCACAAGGTGTACTACTTATACAGAACTTTAACAAATATAAAAATCGATGTTTCAAACATATTCCTATTTAAAAGTGTATGTATTTCACATGTGCGTCACGTTAGGCTAGTAAGAGTAAACCAGATTTATTTGTACTGATTTTACAATGGGGGGGGCGCCGTTTTGCAGTTCGCCTCAGGCTGCAGAGAGGCTAGGTTCACCCCTGGCGTTAGCCATGTCTTCAAGAAAGGGTTTCAGCTCAAGCAATCGCTCAATCATTAAATAGGTGCTGCCCCACCGAGTGACTTGATCTACAATTGCCCCTTTTCCAGCACGTCTCTTCAAGATGGAATGAATTTTAGGGGTTCCGGCAGTAATAACCAATATCCTCACTTAGCCAATCAGAGTTCTAGCATGTCCATCTTGCAGACTATCTTTTATTGCCAGCTGCAGCGTGTGCACAACACAGCAAAATTATCTAATTGTAAAGTATAATTTTGCTGTTCTTCTGTAGTAATATGTTTGTTCCTGTGTTACATGACTGTGGCCTTCCATCTTCATACTGAATCAGAAGTTTTCTTCTAGCTGCTGCTCACCTTCATTGTTTTCATTCATCAGTTTAATTGTACTTATCATGTTTGAAACATTGTCAGTTACAATAGCAAGAACCTGTTTTTTTTTAGTTTATAATCTGTTAGAACTTTTTACACTAAGGGTATGTTCCCATGGTCAGTAAACGCTGCGGGTTGAACGCTGCATACATCCGCAGTGTCAAACCCGCAGAGGCCAGATCTTACAGCATAGTGGATGGGATTTCATGAAATCCTATCTCCACTATGCGTCCTGAGATCCTGAGACGCCTCCAGCTTCCCTGCGGAGACGCACATGCGGCGCGTCTTTCCAGACCGCAGTGTTATGATATGGTGGCTGAGGAGGACGGTAACAAAATAGCCAAGGCAGCCAGTCACACAGAGAGGTTGGGAACTAATGGGTTGCAGACCCCTAAACTAACTGCACAACTAAAAGCAGCCGTGGGACGTACCTACGTTGACCTAGACACCTCGACACAGCCGGAGAGTTAACTAAGCCTAAAGACAGAAAGGTGGAAAGCTAACTGCCCCAGAGTAGTGCCCCAAAGGAATAGGTAGACCCCACACATATAATGGTGGTTAGACAAGATAAAATACAAACGCAGGCAGAAAATAGAGTAAGCAAATGCTGGGCCCAAACTGTCTAGATAGGACAGGACAGAAACAATACTGTCTGCAACCCAACAAAACCCTAGGAAAAATTCCAACACTTCTGATTCCAAAAATGCTGAGACCACACGATCTCACCCCCCGCTAAATCAGAACTCTGTTGTGAACAAGCAGCTACCCAGCAGCCACTGAAATAACAGTGACAGAGCAAATGAACAGAGATAAATGAGAAACAGAGACCAGCGCAAGGCCCCAGCAAGGGGACCTGGCTGACCTCACAAAAAAGGGCAGCAAACACAAAGAAAAGCAAACCACAGAAGCAAGCGAAAATAACTTATCTGAATTTTCGCAGTAGACAGCAGAAACCCAGCTGACTTCCAAACTGGACCAGGAAGAGAAACTAATCACCGGCGAGGATCATGGACGGCAGCTCACTTATATCTGCCCAGTCCGTCCTACCTGATTGCCACTCCTCGCTCCCAAGTGATGGACCTCTGTTATTCAACACAGCTTCAATACCATCAGCAACCACCAGAGGGAGGCCCAGCTCAGAAGTCATCTCCAAAGTGTTCACAACACCACAGCATGTCAATTTATGTAGCGGAGATGCTTCGTCTTCGCTGCATAAATTACCCATTGATTATCATTAGATGCAGCAAACCACATTATCTTCTTAGTAACATGCATATTAAGTGCGGGAAAGCAGCTTACTATGCATATGTTCTAATTAAAATTATGTCTTACCTTGTTTCAGCTGGAAGTTCTCGCAATGAGCTGAGCTGACCGTGCACGGTCACTAGCTAAGTTCTCACGGTCAGCTGACTGCGAGAACTGGAGTGCACGTGACCACCGGTGACCGAGTTATCTCCGAGCTGTCATCAGCTTAAAGCTCCGCTGTGTCTGGATATCGGACTGAATGGTGGTATAATGCCACTGTTTAGTCAAAGGCATCCAGATGTAGCAGAGCTGGACTCGTCGTGGGACAGTATGTATATCTTCTCGGTATGGTACACTGTTGCTTTTTTACTTTATTTCTCACGGGAGAACGAGTGCTTCGGTGGAATTAGGTGATGCAGTAAGTATGGTTTAATTAAGATCTATTAAAAGAGTCGGTGTCTTTATTTCAATTAAATGACTTTGTAACTATAGGATTGGATGCGCCAATTGTGGGGCGGCTGCAGGCTGCTATTTTTAGGCTGGTGAGGGCCAAAATCCATGGGCCTTCGCCAGTTTGAGAATACCAGACTGCAGCTGTCTGATTTTTGCTTGGCTGGTTAACAAAAATAGGGGAACCCCACACTATTTTTTTGAAGTGGATCCCACTATTTTTGCTAACCATCCAAGGTAAGCAGACTACTGTGGCCTGTTATTATCAGGCTGGTAAGGCTCATGGATATTGGATCCTTACCAGCCTGAAATACCAGCCCCAGTAGTCTGCTTTACTCTGGCTAGTTAACAAATATAGGGGGACCCCATGCCATTTTTTAAAAAAATTATTATTTAATTATTAAAAAGGAAGAGACCTCTCTGTGCTTTCCTCCACTTGCTGTGTCGTGTACTTCCGGCTGTTTCACAAGATTCACCATGATTTAAATTAGTACACAGTAGTAAGCTGCGTTACCGCACTTATACGCATGTGACTAGGTAGATAATGCAGTTTTACCGCATCTAATGAAAATGTATGGTTAATTTACGCAACTACATAAATTGACATGCTGCGTCTCCGCAGGGAAGCTGCAGGTGTCGGAGCACGCATAGTGTACATGAGATTTCTTGAAATCCCATCTTCTATGCTGTAACAGCTGGATCCTGCAACATTTACTGACCGTGGGAACATACCCCAATA
This sequence comes from Oophaga sylvatica, assembly GCA_033576555.1. NCBI lineage: Eukaryota > Metazoa > Chordata > Amphibia > Anura > Dendrobatidae > Oophaga > Oophaga sylvatica. Next base: position 436,150,340 of record JARQOD010000005.1, on the reverse strand, counting down.
TATCTGCAAATAGGAAATCACTTTTTTTTTTCCTTCCCAGAAGCCAACTTTCAATTAGCTTTATTTCAAGTGATAAAAAAATGCATGCAATGAAAAAACGCATCAAAAACATATGCTGAAAGAACGCATCAAAAATGCATGTAAAAAATGCATCAAATGCATCAAAAACGCAGGTGACCTGTCAGTGACCTCCACGGTCGGACTGGCCCACCAGAGGATTCTCCGGTGGGCCCTGGCATCCTGTGGGCCCTGACACCTGCTGGCATACAGGGGCCAGTTGCCTAGGGCCCCCGCTGCTCCAGAGGCCCCCAGCCAGTGGCGTGTCGCTAATAGCGGCACACCACGCAGCTGCTATGGGGGCCCCGTGCCTGAGGAGCAGCAGTGTGTGATCAGAAGCAGGAGCCCCTGTCCCGCTGCTAAAGAGAAATGAGGGGGTGCATTATACCCTATGAGGGGGGCTGCATTATACCCTATGAGGGGGGCAGCATTATACCCTTTTAGAGGGGCAGCATTATATTCTATGGAGGGCTACATTATAGTCTATGAGGGGGCTATATTCTATGAGATGGCTTCATTATATGCTATGAGGGGGCTGCATTATATTCTATGAGGGGGCTGCATTATATTCTATGAGGGGGCTGCATTATACTATATGAGGGTGCTGCTTTATACGCTATGAGGGAGGCTACCCCAACTCCTGCTGCATAATTAAGATTTGTACTACCTTATATTATACCCTGATATTAGCGTGTTTTACCGCACAGTTGGTGGTCTTGTATTTATTTCTATGTAGCTACATAGTGGGCACCAAGAATGATTTTCTCTGGTGGGCCCAAGGTGTTCCAGTCCGACGCTGGTGACCTCAGATGCAGGTTTGGTGCAGATTTCACCTGCGTCAAATCCTGAGCAAATACTGAGCCATTCCTCATTGTGTGCACATACCCTAAGGCCTGGACAAACTGGATGGTGTGATGACCTTTAGTAACTTTTACTACCAGTGTCTTGGTAGCAACTTTCTTGTTGTCACAAATAAATTGAACGCTGATATCAAAATAGTTCACTCTTTTACGCATGTAGGCATCCATTCTAAGAAATATAAAGTGTCTCTTGAGAGTCTTTTTAACCCCTTCACCCCCAAGGGTGGTTTGCACGTTAATGACCGGGCCAATTTTTACAATTCTGACCACTTTTATGAGGTTATAACTCTGGAACGCTTCAACGGATCTTCACGATTCTGAGACTGTTTTCTCGTGACATATTGTACTTCACGTTAGAAGTAAAATTTCTTCGATATAACTTGCGTTTATTTTTGAAAAAAACGCAAATATGGCGAAAATTTTTAAAATTTTGCAATTTTCAAACTTTGAATTTTTATTCCCTTAAAACAGACAAAAATATATCACACAAAATAGTTAAGAAATAACATTTCCCACATGTCTACTTTACATCAGCACAATTTTGGAACCAAAATTTTTTTTTGTTAGGAAGTTATAAGGGTTAAAAGTTGACCAGCGATTTCTCATTTTTACAACAAAATTTACAAAGCCATTTTTTTTAGGGACCACCTCTCATTTGAAGTCACTTTGAGGGGTCTATATGGCAGAAAATACCCAAAAGTGACACCATTCTAAAAACTGCACCCCTCAAGGTACTCAAAACCACATTCAAGAAGTTTATTAACCCTTCACGTGCTTCACAGGAACTAAAGCAACGTGGAAGGAAAAAATGAATATTTAACTTTTTAGCCACAAAAATGATCTTTTACAAACTTTTTTTTTATTTTCACAAGGGTAAAAGGAGAAAATGGACAGATAAGGTTGTTATGCAATTTCTCCTGAGTACGCCAATACCCAATATGTGGGGGAAAACCACTGTTTGGGCACACGGCAGAGCTCGTAAGGGAAGGAGCGCCGTTTGACTTTTTCAAACTAAAATTGGCGGGAATTGAGATTGGAAGCCATGTCGTGTTTGGAGAGCCCCTGATGCGCCTAAACAGTGGAAACCCCCACAAGTGACACTATTTTGGAAACTAGACCCCTAAGGTACTTATCTAGATCTGTTGTGAGCACTTTGAACCCTCAAGTGTTTCACAAAAGCTTATAATGCCTGGGTGTGAAAAAAAACAAAAACAATTTTCCACAAAAATGATTTTTTAGTCCCAAATTTTTGAATTTTCCCAAGGAAATTGGACCCCAAAAGTTGTTGTCCAATTTGTCCTGAGTACGCTGATACCCCATATGTGGGGGGGGACTGTTTGGGTGCACGGCAGGGCTTGGAAAGGAAGTAGTAACGTTTTGGAATGCAGACGTTGATGGGGGTCATGTTCCGTTTGCAGTGCCCCAGATGAGCCTAAACAGTGGAAACCCCCCACAAGTGACCCCATTTTGGAAACTAGACCCCCTAAGGAACTTATCTAGATCTTTGGTGAGCACTTTGAACCCCCAAGTGCTTCACACAAGTTTATAATGCCCGGGCATGAAAATAAAAAATCCTATTTTTTTCCCACAAAAATTATCTTTTAGTCACTAATTTTTTATTTTCCCAAGGGTAACAAGAGAAATTGGACCACATAAGTTGTTGTCCAATTTGTCCTGAGTACGCTGATACCCCATATGTGGGGGGGAACCACTGTTTGGGCGCACGGCAGAGCTCGGAATCGAAGGAGCACCATTTGACTTTTTCCAACCAAAATTGGCTGGAATTGAGATTGGATGCCATGTTGCATTTGGAGAGCCCCTGATGTGCCTAAACAGTGGAAACCCCCCCACAAATGACCCCATTTGGGAAACTAGACCCCCTAAGGAACTTTTCTAGATCTTTGGTGAGCAATTTGAACCCCCAAGTGCTTCACACAAGTTTATAACGTAGAGCCGTAAAATTTAAAAATCATATTTTTTCCACAAAAATGATCTTTTCACCCAAATTTTTATTTTTCCAAGGGTAACAAGACTCCAAAAGTTATTGTGCAATTTGTCCTGAGTGCGCTGATACCCCATATGTGGGGGTAAACCACTGTTTGGGTGCATGGCAGAGTTTGGAAGGGAAGGAGCGCCGTCTGACTTTTTCAACGCAGAATTGGCTGGACGCCATGTCGTGTTTGGAGAGCTCCTGATCTGCCTAAACAGTGGAAACCCCCATAAATGACACCATTTTGGAAACTAGACCCCTCAAGGAACTTATCTAGATGTGTGGTGAGAACTTTTAACCCCCAGGTGTTTCACTAAAGTTTATAACGTACAGCCGTAAAATAAAAAATCTTTTTTTTTTACAAAAATGATTTTTTCGCCCCCCAATATTTTATTTTCACAAGGGTAACAGAAGAAATTGGAACCCAAAAGTTGTTGTCCAATTTGTCCTGAGTACGCTGATACCCAATATGTGGGAGAAAACTACTGTATGGGCGCACGTCAGGGCTCGGAAGGGAAGTAGTGACGTTTTGGATTGCAGACTTTGATGGAATGGTCTGGGGCGTCATGTCACATTTGGAGAGCCCCTGATGCACCTATACAGTGGAAACCCCCCACAAGTGACCCCATTTTGGCAAATAGACCCCACAAGGAACTTATCTAGATGTGTGGTGAGCACTTTGAACCCCGAAGTGCTTCACAGAAGTTTATAACGTACAGCCGTAAAAATAAAAAATCTTTTTTTTTTTTGCAAAAATGATTTTTTTGCCCCAATATTTTATTTTTACAAGGGTAACAGGAGAAATTGGACCCCAAAAGTTGTTGTCCAATTTGTCCTGAGTACGCTGATATCCAATATGTGGGAGAAAACTACTGTATGGGTACACGTTGGGGCTCGGAAGGGAAGTAGTGACGTTTTGGATTGCAGACTTTGATGGAATGGTCTGGGGGCGTCATGTCGCATTTGGAGAGCCCCTGATGCGCCTAAACAGTGGAAATCCCCAACAAGTGACCCCATTTTGGAAAATAGACCCCACAAGGAACTTATCTAGATGTGTGGTGAGCGCTATGAAGCCCCAAGTGCTTCACAGAAGTTTATAATGTACAGCCGTAAAAACAAAAAAATAATTTTTTTTGTACAAAAATGATATTTTCGCCCCAGTTTTTTATTTTCCCAAGGGTAACAGAAGAAATAGGACAAATTGCACAATAACTCTTGGGGTCCAGAGTACGCTGATACCCCATATGTGGGGATAAACTACTGTTTGGACGCATGGCAGAGCTGAGAAGTGAAGGAGCACCGTTTGACTTTTTCAACGCAGAATTGGCTGGAATTGAGATCAGACGCCATGTCACATTTGGAGAGCCCCTGATGTGTCTAAACAGCGGAAACCCCCCAATTCTAACTCCAACCCTAACCCCAACACACCCCTAACCCTAGTCCCAACCCTAACCACAAACCTAACCCTAACACACCCCTAATCCCAACCCTAACCCTAATCCTAACTTTAGCGCCAACCCTAACCCTAACTTTAGCCGCAACCCTAACCCTAACCCTAATGGGAAAATGGAAATAAATACTTTTTTTTAATTTTATTATTTTTCCCTTACTAAGGGGGTGATAAAGGGGGGTTTGATTTACTATTTATAGCGGGTTTTTATGATTGGCAGCTGTCACGCTAAAAGACGCTTTTTATTGCAAAAATAGTTTTTGCATCATCACATTTTGAGAGCTATAATTTTTGCATATTTTGGCCCACAGAGTCATGTGAGGTCTTATTTTTTGCGGGACGAGTTGACGTTTTTATTGGTACCATTTTTGAGCACGTGACGTTTTTTGATCGCTTTTTATTTCGATTTTTGGGAGGTTAGAATGAACAAAAATCAGCAATTCATGAATTTCTTTTGGGGGAGGCGTTTATACCGTTCCGCGTGTGGTAAAATTGATAAAGCAGTTTTATTCTTCGAGTCAGTACGATTATGGCGATACCTCATTTATATCATTTTTTCATGTTTTGGCGCTTTTATAGAATAAAAACAATTTTATATAAAAAATAATTATTTTTGCATCGCTTTATTCTGCGAGCTATAACTTTTTTATTTTTTTGCTGATGATGCTTTATGATGGCTCGTTTTTTGCGGGACAAGATGACGTTTTCAGCAGTACCATGTTTTTTTATATCGGTCTTTTTGATCGCGTGTTATTCCACTTTTTGTTCGGCGGTATGATGATAAAGCATTTTTTGCTTTGTTTTTTTTTTTTTTTTAAGGGGTTCACTAAACGGGTTAACTAGTGGGACAATTTTATAGGGGGGGTCGTTACAGATGCGGCGATACCAAATATGTGTACTTTTATTGCTTTGTTTTTTTTTATTTACAGGAAGAAATGAATTTATTGGGGAATATATATATATTTTTTTATTTATTTTGGATTTTTTTTAAAACATGTTTATTTTTATTTTTTTAACTTTTTTACTTTGTCCCAGGGTGGGACATCACTGTATTTTATCAGATCGCTGGTGTGACAGTGTGCACAGCACACTGTCACACCAGCGATCGCTCAGGCAGTGCAGCAGGCTTCTCAGTGCCTGCTCTCGGCAGGCATTGAGGTAGCCGCCTCCCTCCAGGACCCCGGCGCCATCTTGGATCCGGGTCCTGGGATGGAGGAAGCCCTCAGAACAGCGCGATCACATCGCGCTGCTCTGACGGTCTCAGGGGGGCGCGCAGGGAGCCCCCACCCTGCGCGATCCTCCCCTGTGCCCCCAGTACACCGCGATCATGTTTGACCGCGGTGTGCAAGGGGTTAGTGTGCCAGGAGCGGTCCGTGACCGCTCCTGACACACAGTCATGGGTGTCAGCTGTGATAATCAGCTGACACCCGGCCGCGATCGGCTGTTCTCCCCCCGGGAGCGCGTCCGATCGCACGAGACGTACTATCCCGTCCCCGGTCATACGGGCCCAGGTACCATGGACGGGATAGTACGTCCGATGGCAGTAAGGGGTTAAGATCCTCTTTTTGGTTAAGGGCTTTTTCAATCACTAATTTTCTAATACATTCTATTTCTATAGAAACACCAAGTTCCCGTGCCATTTCTCCATTAAGAGCTGTAAAAGCTGGTTGTGCAAATAATGATAATGGTACACTGTCTTTCACAACAAGCTCGATGAGCTGTCTTTTAAACGTTTGCTGTCATTGTTACTGCATCTTTGTCACTTAGAAAATATCTTGTAACTGACATTTGAGAGCTCTTTCCTCCTCTTTTGCATGGTGAGAAGTGCTGGGCACTGGTTTCTTGGTGTCGCTGTGATCTTTCTCAGTCACAGCTTTGAAAACTTCTAGGTGTAAGCGTTGTAAATGTCTTTTTAGATTGGAAGCTCTTGTAGGAGCATTGTTATCACTGCCTGAGTATGCACTGTTTTTGCGCTCACAGCATTTATTTTCATCTGTCATACACTGACCCACAAAATATTTTTCATCTTGAGTTAATGTGAAATGCTCAAATACAGCAGACTTCATGGGAAGCTTCTTAGGCATTTTGTAATCATATACATTTGCTCTAAAAGTTATTTTGTCCAATAAAAAAAATAAGTTATCATGTAATTCCTACAAGAATAGGGAATTATGTATAATTTTGAATAGAAATAAAACAAAATTTCCATAAATCAATAGTACAGATTATGACAAAAAGTTTGTAGTATATGTTATTAGATAGCTTTGCTCTGAACTTTCAATCTCAGGCATTTCTCAGGGTACAGCTCAGTAAATGTTTCACATCATGATGCTTCACAGTCTATGAAGAGGGGAGGAGGAAGGGAGTAAGTTTGTGCTGAATCATTCCCCAGAAAGAAACTGAAACTGCTAGCAGAGCTAAACTAGAGATTGTCAGACCTGTGGATGCTTGGGTCCGGCGGTTTCGACCTAACAGTTAAAAAAAAGTTTGGGTTTGGGTACCAGAACAGCTCCCAGACCCTAGACCGGACACCATTCACTTGAATGGGAGGCCCAAACATCCAGTGTTTGCCACGCTGTCATATGCATGACAGCGTGGCAAACACTGCTTTTGATCAGCGGTAAAATCATTTCCACTAGTCAGACAGCAGTGGATCCCACACTGTCGAATGACAGCGTGAGCCCACTGTCACGCTGTCTAATGATATGTATACAATGTCAGTAAACTATTAATACAGGAACAACACTCTATACAACAACTAGTATAGCAACATCAGCATGTAAGTATAGAATAGATTTACCTGACACGATATCTGCTGAACTCAGGGTTAATCTTGAGGACTTGATGAGCTGAAACAGGAAAGAGGTGGACCGGGATCTAACCTGACCCTAAACTGGGGTCCTAACTAATCCCTCACCTTGGAGGTACTGATAATGGTTCAGAGGTCCAAGTCTCCAACCTAACCCTGTCTCCTATCAGACCCTGAACCCTGTAATCAGTCCCAAGAAGGATCCTGACTACCACCAAAGGGATATGGGCTGATCTCAGCTAAATACACAGATTAGACATATAAGACAGACAGGATAACACTCGCTTGCATACACACTCAAACACCAAAGGAACATAAATGGTCTGGGAAATAAACTCTAACCAAGTTGAGCTTAGAACAACTAAGGAGCTCACAACTAAGGAGCTCACAACTAAAGTCTATACAGATTCATTCCTATCTGTGGTCTGCATGAAGGTTTCACTGGCAACTCCCCAAGCAGACAACCAGGAATTTAAAGGAAACCAATCAACAAATAATCAATTGCAGCCGGGAGAAACTTCACCCAGTCCCAGCACCGAGCACAGACAGAATTAACTCCCTAGCTGCCAAACACAAAGAAACAGCAGCTCAGCTGTGAGAAGTCAAAATGTGCAACCGCGACGATCTTCGTGGCAATGCACACATGACAGTACCACCCCTTCTACGAGGGGCCTCCGGACCCTCAGGGCCAGGCCTGCCCAGGTGAGTTCTGTGGAAGGTCCGAACCAAACGATCTGCGTTAACATCAGACGCAGGGACCCACGTCCTCTCCTCTGGACCATACCCCTTCCAATGCACCAAGTACTGAAGGGACCGGCGATTCAGACGTGAGTCAATGATCTTTGATACTTGAAATTCCAAGTTACCATTGACCAACACAGGAGGAGGAGGTAGAGGTGACGGTATGACTGGTGCCACATACCTTTTAAGTAATGACTTGTGGAACACATTATGAATTTTAAACGTAGGAGGGAGGTCCAGACGAAATGCCACAGGATTAATTATGGAACTGATCCTGTACGGCCCGATGAATCTGGGACCCAGTTTCCAGGAGGGCACTTTAAGTTTTATATTCCTGGTAGACAACCATACCAGATCGTTCACATTCAGATCTGGACCAGAAACTCTCCTCCTATCAGCCATACGTTTGTAACGGTTCCCCATCGCACTCAGATTATTCAATACACCTCTCCACACAGAAGCAAGTGACGACGAGAAACGCTCCTCCTCAGGAACCCCAGAAGGGCCCCCCCCATTGAAAGTACAAAACTGGGGATGAAAACCATATGCCCCAAAAAACGGGGACTTACCAGTGGACTCGCTCCGCCTGTTGTTAAGAGCGAACTCTGCCAGAGGCAAGAAAGAAGACCAGTCCTCTTGGTTCTCTGAGACAAAACACTGGAGATATGTCTCTAAGCTCTGATTCAGACGCTCTGTCTGACCATTGGTCTGCGGATGAAAAGCCGAGGAAAATGACAATTGCATCCCCCGACGCAAACAAAATGCCCTCCAAAATTTGGACACAAACTGAGACCCCCTATCTGACACCACATCAGAAGGCAACCCATGAAGTCTAACGATCTCCCTAATGAACACCTGCGCCAGAGTTTTAGCATTAGGGAGTGCAGGAAGAGCAACGAAATGTGCCATCTTACTGAACCTGTCAACAACCACCAGTATGACAGTATTCCCTGACGACTGAGGAAGGTCCGTAATGAAGTCCATAGATAAATGAGTCCATGGACGCTCCGGAAGTTTCAAGGGTAAAAGGGTCCCAGACGGATGGGTATGAGGGGTTTTAGAGCGAGCACACACCCCACATGACGCGACAAAAGTTATAACATCTTTATTAGCATTAGGCCACCAAAACCGGCGAGAAAGGAGATCTAAAGTAGCCTTACTCCCTGGATGTCCTGCTAGAGCAGAATTATGATGTGCCTCAATAACCTTTTGTCTCAACAGATTTGGGACAAACAGTCTCCCTGGAGGTCCTGCAGGGGCGTCCCCCTGAGCCTCTAACACCTCCTCCTCAAGCTCAGAAAATACAGCCGACACTACCACCCCCTCCTGAAGGATAGGACTCGGGTCATCCGTTTTCCCGGCCCCTGGGAAACTGCGAGACAAGGCATCAGCCTTTACATTCTTAGACCCCGGGCGATAAGTGACGACAAAATTAAACCTGGTAAAAAACAACGACCATCGAGCTTGTCTGGAATTCAGACGCTTAGCGGATTCCAAATACAACAGGTTCTTGTGATCTGTAATAACGGTAACCGGGTGGACTGCCCCCTCCAAAAAGTGACGCCATTCTTCAAAAGCTAACTTAATGGCCAAAAGTTCCCTATTGCCGATATCATAATTCCTTTTGGCGGACGACAATTTCTTAGAAAAGAAAGCGCACGGATGCCATTTACCAGGGGACGGACCCTGGGACAATATAGCACCCACCCCTACGTCAGACGCATCCACCTCCACAATGAACGGCTGAGATGCATCTGGTTGGATGAGAACGGGTGCCGAAGCAAAACATTTCTTCAAAGAGGAAAAGGCTTGGCAAGCTTTGTCCGACCATTTAGAAAAATCCGTCCCTTTTCTTGTCATGTCAGTGAGAGGTTTGACGACAGATGAGAAATTACAAATAAATTTCCGGTAGTAGTTAGCAAACCCCAAAAAACGCTGCAGAGCCTTAAGATCCCCTGGCTGATCCCATTCAAGCACTGCTCTCACCTTTTCAGGGTCCATACGGAAACCGGAGGCTGACACCAAAAAACCCAAAAACTGAAGTTCCTGTACGGCAAATACACACTTCTCCAGTTTGGCGTATAGTTTATTGTCTCGCAAGATCTGCAACACCTGTCTCACATGCTCCTGATGAGACACAAGATCTGGCGAGTAAATTAAAATGTCGTCCAAATATACAACCACAAACAGCCCCACAAGGTGACGAAAAATGTCATTAACAAAATGTTGGAATACTGCTGGTGCAGTAGTCAGACCAAAAGGCATGACTAGGTTCTCATAATGTCCCTCCGGCGTGTTAAACGCCGTTTTCCACTCATCCCCCTCTTTTATCCTAATCAGATTATACGCCCCCCTGAGATCCAATTTAGAAAACCATTTGGCGCCAACAATTTGATTGAAGAGATCAGGAATAAGAGGGAGTGGATACGGATCTCGAACAGTAATCCGATTAAGTTCGCGGAAATCCAAGCAAGGGCGTAGGCCTCCATCTTTCTTCTTAACAAAGAAGAACCCCGCGGCTACTGGGGAAGATGAAGGTCTAATATGCCCTTTGGCCAGACTTTCAGAAATATAATCTTTCATAGCCTGCCTCTCAGGACCAGAAAGATTATACAACCTAGCTTTAGGCAACTTAGCATCAGGAAGGAGATTAATAGAGCAGTCATACACGCGATGAGGAGGCAACTCCTGACACCCCTCCTCAGAGAAAACATCCCCAAAATCCTCCAAAAAAGGAGGCAATGTACTAGGCACGACCGCACTGATGACTGTGTTCATGCAGTTGCTTTTGCAAAACTCACCCCATTGGCTTATTTCTCTGGACTGCCAATTAATCACAGGGTTATGTTTAACCAACCAAGGAAGTCCCAACACAATGGGAGTAGGTAGACCTCCAACACATAACAAGATAATTGTTCCCTATGTATTGCCCCTACCCGAAGGTCAATGTTATGAACCTCATGAACAAAGCTACCTTGGCCGAGAGGCCTGGCGTCAATGGAGAATATAGGGATCGGTTTGACCAATACACTCAGATGCATACCTTGAGCCTGAGCAAACTGAGCGTCAACCAGATTAGCCCCGGAACCACTATCAAGAAGAACAGACAATCTCTCCACTCTCGTACCAACTACCACCTCCACTGGTACAAGGAACTGAGAAGAACTGGCGGATGAAATACATACTCCCAGGTTGTCGTCCACCACACAACCTGGGATTAACAGTTTTCCGGCGACTTTTGGCTCAACAAGGCACGGGATGGACATTCTCCAACAAAATGTCCCTCTTTCCCGCAGAAAAAACATCTTCTAGTCCTGCGGCGTACCGCCAATCCCCTCCTACGAAATGATGTCCCTCCCAACTGCATAGGCTCATCCGAACAGACAAGGGGAACCTCAACATAAGGGACTTTAGTGGTAGGTGGAGAAACAACAGGGAGTGGGGTTACCTCACCCCTCTCCCGAAGCCGTCTATCAGTACGGATAGCTAAGGCCATAGCAGCCTCCAGAGAAGGAGGAGACTCATACTGAGCCAAAACGTCTTTTAATTTATCAGAAAGCCCATGACAAAACTGGCTCCTAAGAGCTGGGTCATTCCACTGAGTATCTGTGGCCCATCTACGAAACTCAGAAGCAAATTCCTCTGCAGGACGATCTCCCTGCTGTATCTTACGTAATTTTGTCTCAGCAAGAGAGACCCGATCTGGGTCATCATATACCAATCCCAGGGCAGTAAAAAATTGATCTACAGACAGTAGAGCCGGGGATCCCGGAGGAAGGGAAAATGCCCAGGATTGAGGGTCCCCTTGCAGAAGTGAGATAACAATTCCCACTCTCTGCTCCTCACTCCCTGATGATCGAGGCCGAAGCCGAAAATACAATTTACATGCCTCCCGGAAGGTGAAAAATTTGTCTCGCCCACCAGTGAACCTGTCCGGGAGAGCTACTTTAGGTTCAACTCTGGTTTGCTCCAGGGGAGACAAAACTTTGGCCTTAATGTCCGTCAGCTCCATGGATAATCCCTGCAACTGCAGAGCCAGCTGGGCTACTGGATCCATGGTAACTGGAGATAATTTTTATGGCCAGTGAAAATGTCACGCTGTCTAATGATATGTATACAATGTCAGTAAACTATTAATACAGGAACAACACTCTATACAACTAGTATAGCAACATCAGCATGTAAGTATAGAATAGATTTACCTGACACGATATCTGCTGAACTCAGGGTTAATCTTGAGGACTTGATGAGCTGAAACAGGAAAGAGGTGGACCGGGATCTAACCTGACCCTAAACTGGGGTCCTAACTAATCCCTCACCTTGGAGGTACTGATAATGGTTCAGAGGTCCAAGTCTCCAACCTAACCCTGTCTCCTATCAGACCCTGAACCCTGTAATCAGTCCCAAGAAGGATCCTGACTACCACCAAAGGGATATGGGCTGATCTCAGCTAAATACACAGATTAGACATATAAGACAGACAGGATAACACTCGCTTGCATACACACTCAAACACCAAAGGAACATAAATGGTCTGGGAAATAAACTCTAACCAAGTTGAGCTTAGAACAACTAAGGAGCTCACAACTAAAGTCTATACAGATTCATTCCTATCTGTGGTCTGCATGAAGGTTTCACTGGCAACTCCCCAAGCAGACAACCAGGAATTTAAAGGAAACCAATCAACAAATAATCAATTGCAGCCGGGAGAAACTGCCCCAGTCCCAGCACCGAGCACAGACAGAATTAACTCCCTAGCTGCCAAACACAAAGAAACAGCAGCTCAGCTGTGAGAAGTCAAAATGTGCAACCGCGACGATCTTCGTGGCAATGCACACATGACACCCACAGATGTGATCGGAGGTAAAAAGTTTACCTGCGGTCACTGGCATCGGCTGATGGGACTACTGCTCCCATCAGCCTATGCCTGCTGCCGCTAATAACAGCGAGAGCAGGATGCGGCTTATAGTAGTATTCATCAGACGGCGTCTGCACTCTAAACAAATAATTAGATAAAAAAAAACTGTGTGGGTTCCCCTATATTTTTGATAACCAGCCTGTCAAAACTGACAGATGTGGGTTGCAACCCCATAGCTGTCAGTGTTAGCAAGGCTGGTTATCAAGAATAGAGGGGTTCCAACGCAGTTTTTTTTAAAAATTATTTAAATAAATATATTTTTTTAAAATTGCATGGGGTCCCCCCATTTTTGACAACCAGCAAAGCTAAAGCAGACAGCTGGGGGCTGGTATTCTCAGCTGGTAAGAGGTCATGGATATTGACCCCACAGCCTAAAAATAGCAGCCCGCAGCAACCAAGAAAAGGCGTATCTATTAGATGCGCCAATTCTGGCGCTTTGCCCGGCACTTCCCATTTTGTCTTGTAGCGTTGGCAAGTGGAGTTGATGTCGCATTTGTAATGCCCGCTGATATAAGACACATACCCATTATTAATCCTATAGTTGACGGCCCCCTGAGGAAGATCACTCAAAAACACGCATTGTAACAGTTAGTCTGGAGTCACACAGGGATCTTCATGGGTAAGAGTAAATTCTGAATAATCCAGTTCATAAATATGTTCGTTAGAGGTTCATGTTAGTCTATGAATACACATTAAGTTGATATTTAGTTTGACACTTGTCCTAATATGGAGACTTCCTGACCTCTTAAAGGTATACTTGCATATCTACAATTTGAAATTAGAACATCCCTTTTCCCATGCACATGCCTTAAACCTGTTTTCCTGTTAACACTAGCAGTTCTTGAGATGAGTGCAGGGCTGCAGGCATTCCTTATCAGTGTCATTTTGCTCTGATCTGTAGAGGAGGAGCTCTACTAATAAGCATGTACAATACAGACCAAAAGTTTGGACACACCTCAATTAAAGATTTTTCTGTATTTTCATGACTGAAAATTGTACATTCACACTGAAGGCATCAAAACTATGAAATAACACATGTGGAATTATATACTTAACAAAAAAGTATGTAACAACTGAAATTATGTCATATTCTAGATTCTTCAAAGTAGCCACCTTTTTCTTTGATGACTGCTTTGCACACTCTTGGCATTCTCTTAATGAGCTTTAAGAGGTAGTCATCGGACATGGTTTTCACTTCACAGGTGTGCCCTGTCAGGTTTAAAAAGTGGGATTTTTGGCCTTATAAATGGGGTTGGGACCATCAGTTGTGTTGTGCAGAAGTCTGGTGGATACACAGCTGATAGTCCTACTGAATAGACTGTTAGAATTTGTATTATGGCAAGAAAAAAGCAGCTAAGTAAAGAAAAATGAGTGGCCATCATTACTTTAAGAAATGAAGGTCAGTCAGACCGAAAAATTGGGAAAACTTTGAAAGTGACCCCAAGTGCAGTTGCAAAAGCCATCAAGTGCTACAAAGAAACTGGCTCACATGAGGAGTGCCCAGGAAAGGAAGACAAAGAGTCACCTCTGCTTCTGAGGATAAGTTTATCCAAGTCACCAGCCTCAGAAATCGCAGGTTTACAGCAGCTCAGATTAGAGACCAGGTCAATGCCACACAGAGTTCTAGCAGCAGACACATCTCTACAACAACTGTTAAGAGGAGACTTTGTGCAGAAGGCCTTCATGGTAAAATAGCTGCTACGAAACGACTGCTAAGGGCAGGCAACAAGCAGAAGAGACTTGTTTGGGCTAAAGAACACAAGGAATGGACATTAGACCCGTGGAAATCTGTACTTTGGTCTGATGATGTTAGAACCTCTTGTTAGATTTTGTTTCAGTTTGCTGGTCACATGACCTTTTTTCCCTATTTAGTCTGGCTCCGCCCTTCTGGCTTTGCTGGACTTCATTGTATTATCTACTCTTAAGCTAGCCAGGTGCTTAGGTGCCTTACTCAGTCAGTTTTGCTTGATTTTAGGATCTCTTAGTATTTGTTTTCTGTTTTATATTCCCTGCTACACTTTCTGTTAGGAGGTGTCCACCTTTTCACCCAGTCCCTAGATCTTGTAGCGATTCCTCCCTCGCAACTATAGGTCTTCGTTCAGACTAGCTGAGGACTTTAGCGGGTCTGGTCGCAGGATCAGGTCCCCCGTTACATCGTAGGGATCCAGCTCAGTCCTATTGTAGGGACAGAATTCCCACCTTTCCTTAGTGCTTGTAGCAGATCATAACAGTAAGTCCAGCCCAAAGAAAAAAAAAAAAAAATCTCTAAGGAAAGATTTTCAGTTTCTATTATGGTGTCGGTTCAGGATTTGGCTCAACGCCTGCAGCGACTCTCTCTGGAGGTGGCTGAAATCCAGCAACACGTGAGTAGTTGTTGTTCTGCCCGTCTTATGTGTATGTGTACATAATCCTTGCAGACAGCATAACCTTGATCCCAACAGTGATTTGATAGACACGTGATGTCTGTTACCAAGTTTATTGCAGGAATCGAATATGATAAAAAACTGTGGAACAAATAACAGTAGTTTACTATGTGCTCACAAACATGTGGCAAGCATACAATATATACACAATATACAGTGGTGAGGGAACACACTATATGCATAACATGTAGTTACATATAACATGCGGTATATCCCATGCTTACTGACCAGTCGGAAAAGCATGGACTACAACTCTCACATTTTCATAACAGCATGATGTAAACATCCCAATATTTATACGACTGTCAAGTTCATGGTGAATGTGTTTAGGACCTACCGATTGTGCGGCTACAGATCTGGATGTAAGAGATCACTATTGGATTCTGATGTCAGGAGGTACTCAGAAATGAACTGTCTTAGCTGTATACTGAGCAAAGAAACATGGCTGCTGGGGCTGGCTGATGAGTCATCAAAGCTATGACTCATGAACTACGGTGTGGTAGATATGTCAAAAAACCTCAATATCAACAACCAAAGACATTCTATAAAACGACCACTAGATGGTGCTGTTATACCACATAACAAATCTGAATATTTACACAGAAAATTCTAGCGTAACATCACAGTTGTTCTGGAGCTGATTTCGTGGAGCCAAAGGTACGTTTGCCTGATTTATTTTTTGGTGAACAACAAGATTTTTTTTCTTTTAAAAATGCTTGCTTGTTGTATTTCCGTTTGAGACCCAGATCCTCTGGTGATGAATCACAGCGCATAGGGTTCATAATGTCACTTTTGCGCAAAGAACCTCAGGACTGGGCCTTTTCTCTGCAGCCTAGTGATCCATGCTTTAGATCAGTGGATAGTTTTTTTTCTGCTTTGGGGTTATTGTATGACGATCCGGATCGTGTTTCATCAGCTGAGACAGAATTGAGACGTTTGAGACAGGGATCAGGTAATGTGGAAAAAAATTGTACTCACTTCCGAAGGTGGTCCGCTCAGGTGGGCTGGAACGATTCAGCTTTGAAAAGTTTATTTCTTGCAGGGTTAATGTAATGTATGTAGTACAGTTCATATAGCGTCTTGTGCTTGGGTGCGATGAAAACACAGGAGTCACAGGTTTGATATAGAAAAGTCCTGTATTACTTCATACAAGTTGGCAGAAATAGTCACACAGTTTGCAGACACAGAAACAGGAGACACAGCAGGCCAGAGTAATCCAAGCTCAGCAATCACTCTCCAATACAGATTCAGGATCTTCTTCTCTGTTACCGTAAGTCCATGCAAACGTGGGTCTTTCAAAGAGCAGGGTTCAGAGTCCACAAGTGCTTCAGAGTTCCTCAGTAGGAATAGCTGGAGTACAAGGTCCAAGGCTTACAGGAGTCAAGTCACAGGTTCACTGCAGGCTAGATTCTGAAGCACTGATTGCTCAGCTGTGGCTGCTTAAGAAGCAAAGGAGAGAATCAGGGCGGGAACATGCAAGCTGGAAACTCCATTTTGACTGAGGGCAAGATAGCTGCAGCAAGACAGAAAGTAAAATGGCTGAAGAACAAACTGAGTTTCAGGAATATATACATAGAACCTTACATTACTCCCCCCTTAAGCACAACCTCCGGATGACCTCAGACCAGGCTTATGTGGGTACCTCTGATGAAACTGACGGAGCAAGCGAGGAGCATTAACGTTATTGACCGGTTCCCATGAGTTGTCCTCCACTGGGTAGCCCTGCCATTTAATCAGATATTGTAACTGATTTCTATACAACCTGGAATCTAAAATCCTTTCCACCACAAATTCTTCCTGACCATCGACTAGCACTGGGTCAGGGCAAGGAGAGGAACGTCCAGGAAACGTATTGGGTGTCGCAGCCTTTAGTAGGGATACATGAAAGACAGGGTGGATTCTCATAGTTCTGGGCAGTTGAAGACGACAAGCAACGGCACTTATAATTTTACTGATTTTATAGGGTCCAATGTACTTATGTCCCAACTTAGACGATGGAATCCTTAACTTAAGATTTCTGGTTGACAGCCAGACCAAGTCTCCTACCTTGAAAGCTGGTGCAGGTTTACGAAATTTATCTGCTGCTTTCTTGTACCTTTCTTGAGCCGATTCCAGATTTTCCTTTAGAAGATCCATATTCTTCTGTAAAGACGTGATTCTTTCAGCCACTGCTGGTAAAGGCGTTTCTATGGGAAATCGTGGTAGAATGTTAGGATGATAACCTAGATTAGAGTAAAAAGGAGACTGTTTAGTGGAGGCACTCTGAGAGTTGTTATACGAGAACTCAGCTAATGGAAGTAGATCCACCCAATCATCCTGTAGGTGGCAGATAAAGCAGCGGAGATACTGCTCCAGGGTTTGATTGGTTCGTTCGGTCTGTCCATTAGTCTGGGGATGAAAAGCAGAAGAAAGGTTTACTTTAATGTCCAATGCTGCACAGAAATTTTGCAAAAACCTAGAAGTGAATTGCACCCCTCGATCCGAAATAACCTCATCCGGTACTCCATGTAAGCGAAACACATCTTTAATCATCAAATCTGATGTCTGTTTTGCAGTGGGTAAGCCGACACAAGGGATAAAATGAGCTGCCTTTGTTAGACGGTCAACCACCACTAGAATGGTGTTCTTCCCCTGAGAGGTTGGTAACTCCACAATGAAGTCCATAGAAATGGATCCCCACGGGCGGGACGGGGTGGGAAGAGGCTGTAACAGACCAGTTGGTGAGGAGCGAGGTGTTTTGTATCTTGCACAGACCTCACATGAAGTGACATAATTCAAAACATCCTTCCTGCAAGTGGGCCACCAAAAGAAACGAGAAAGAAATTCCTGTGTCTTTAGAATTCCTCTATGCCCAGCTATCTTGGAATCGTGAATGAGTTGCAATACTCTTAATCTGACTGTTTCAGGAATATACAGACGTTGTCCCTGAATCCACACACCATTCTTAAAGACAAGACTTACGTCCCTTGGGGGTTGTGCCAAAAAGGAATCCGCATGGTATGCTTCCTTGATGTCCTTAAGTAGGTCTTGATTATGAATTACTCCTAGGAATCTAGAGTCAGGAAGAATAGTCTTAGGAGGGGTAATTGGACGTGTCTCTGCTGAGTAAATCCTAGAGAGTGCATCAGCCTTTCCATTGCGCGATCCTGGTCTATAAGAGATGATAAAATTAAATTGGTTTAAGAAAAGATTCCAGCGAGCCTGGCGAGGAGTCAGGCACTTAGCCGACCTGATAAACTCAAGGTTACGATGGTCTGTCAGGACGACTATTTGCTGTGCAGCTCCCTGAAGAAGGTGTCTCCATTCTTTGAAGGCGGCAATAATGGCCAACAACTCTCTATTGCCCACATCGTAGTTCCTCTCAGCCGAAGACAACTGCTGGGAAAAGAAGGCACAGGGATGCAAGACATTCTTCTCACCTGTTCTCTGAGAGAGTATAGCTCCAACGGCACAGTCTGAAGCATCCACCTCTATTATGAAGGCAAGCTCGGGGTTGGGATGTACTAGGATAGGTGCAGTGGTAAATTTATCTTTTAGACGGGAAAATGCTTCCTGGGCTTGGGGAGTCCAGGAAAACCTAGACTCTTTCCGGGTAAGTTGAGTGATAGGTGACACTACCTCAGAGAAATTTCTAATGAAACGTCTATAGAAGTTGGCAAACCCGATGAAGCGCTGTACCTCCTTCACATTTCTAGGACTTGGCCAATCCTTGATGGCTTGGGTTTTGCTTCCATCCATACTAATTCCTTGTGTAGACAGTACATACCCCAGAAATTGAATTTCGGTCCTATGGAATTCACACTTTTCAAGTTTGATGTAAAGATGATTTTGTCTTAGACGTTCCAAGACCATTCTCACATGTCCATGATGTTCCTCTGTGGAGTTAGAAAAAATTAGAATATCATCCAAATAAATTACCACGAATGTATCTAGGAGATCCCTGAAGATGTCATTCACCAAGTGTTGGAAAGTGGCTGGGGCGGTACTCAGACCAAAAGGCATAACTAGATATTCAAAGTGTCCATAGCGTGACCTGAATGCAGTCTTCCATTCATCCCCAGGTCTAATACGGACTAAGTTATAGGCCCCACGAAGATCTAGTTTAGAAAAAATTTTGGCATGTCGCACTCTCTCCAATAACTCAGGGATTAAAGGCAATGGATAACGGTTTCTAATAGTAACCTTATTGAGTTCCCTATAGTCTACGCAGGATCTCAGAGATCCATCTTTCTTCTTTACAAAGAAGATGGGTGCACCTGCAGGAGATGAAGAGGGGCGTATGAAGCCCTTGGCTAGATTTTCATCTATGTAATCCTTTAAAGCCTTTAGCTCGGGCCCCGCCAGGGGGTAGATCTTACCAAAAGGTATCTCTGCTCCAGGCAATAATTCAATTGGACAATCATATGGACGGTGAGGAGGAAGCTGGTCAGCGTTCTTCTTGTCACATAAATCCACATAGTCCTGGTATACAGCAGGTAGTTCAGGGACTGACATGATTCCTTTAGGAACAGAGCAAGCTGAAACTTTTGGACTCATCTGTTTCTCTGGAAAGTGTAATTCCTTGGTCTCCCAGTTAATGGTAGGATTCTGAGCCTGCAGCCATGGTAGCCCTAGAATAATGGGAAAGTGGGCAAGAGAGATAAGCATAAAGGACAGTTTCTCTTGATGATCTTTACCCATAAGAACCCTCAAAGGCTCTGTTTCCTGATCCACTGGTCCAGAGGTCAGCAGGGAGCCATCCACAGTTTCCATCTGTACTGGAGTAGCCTTCTTCACTGAACGTATTCCCTGTTTCAGAGCAAAGGAGACATCCATAAAATTTCCACTTGCCCCTGAGTCGATCATAGCAGAGCTAGACACCCAAGCTGAGTCAACCCAGAGTTTGATGGAAAGAAAGCAATGAGAATTGTTTTTCTTACAACTCAGCTGGGACACCGCTGAGGAAACTTGAAAAATGGCAGCGTTTACACAGTCAACGTCCTCAGAGGTAACGGAGTTTAAGTCAGAGAAATCAAGATCTGTTGCTGCAGATCTCTCTGGAGCCTGAGGCTCGGACCTGACAGATCCCCTCTCGCAACACTCACAATGAATGAGTGCTGCAGTAGTCTTACGAGAACGGCTGGGGCAGTTTATAATGAAGTGCCCTGACTTACCACAATAGAAACATAGATTCTCCTTAAAACGATGTTCCTTGCGTGCATCACTAACCCGTCGTTGTAAAGAGTCTACCTGCATGGGTTCAGGTTCAGGTTCCCGTGTAATCCTACTCAAAGGTTCCTTAGCTGGAGAGGAAGGTAGGAAAAGGTTAGTACGATTGCTTTCGAACCATCTCTCTTGCCTGCGTTCAGTCAGACGAGTATCAATACGGATGCAGTAGTTAATAAAGTCACCTAACGCAGTGGGAGGGTCGGCACGAGCAAGTTCATCCTTAATCAGTGGAGATAACCCCTTTCGAAAAATAGATTTTTTGGCGGAACTGTCCCAGGTGGTATCAAGGGCCCATCTCCTGAAATCCAAGGCATATTCAGCTACCGAGTGCTTACCTTGGCGCAAAGCTAACATGGCTGCTTCAGCTGTTGCACCTCGATTGGGGTCATCAAACACCTGCCCCATGGCTGAAATAAAATCATCAAGGTGATTCAAACAATCATCCTCAGTCTCAATCAGAGGGTTTGCCCACATTAAAGCCTTGTTGGTAAGCAACATAATTATAGTAAGCACCTTAGATCGTTCAGTGGGAAATTGTGAAGCATGTGCAGAAAAAAAAAGATTGCATTGATTAATAAATCCCCTGAATTTCTCACGTTCACCGCCAAAACGAAAAGGGGGCAACTTGGGAATCCCAGCACTCGGGGCTACGGCAGGAGCCTGGAATCGCCCCTCTAGAACCTCAATCCTGGCTCGCAAATCCTGGGTAGTCTGTCCAACCACTTGCAAATTGTGATTATTGAGGTCCTGTAGATTTGTAAAACGGGTCTTTATATTCTGCAAATCTGCAAGGATATTATCAGTCACTCCGCAAAGTTCCTTTATGCGGGCCTCCATTTTCCAGATCTTTTAAGACAGGATTACTGGAAGAAGAGGAGAGAAAAAAAACAATAGTGTTCACCTGTGGCAACACTGCAGAGAGAAAAAAAAATTAAGGGAACTGCTCACCTGGAATGGTTGTGAGAAGTCACAACCACTATCATCACAGAAAGTTTCAACCAGACATCTGATATCCAGAGTTACAGCAGACAAAAAAGAGAAAAGAAAGGAAAAAAAAAAAAAAAACAATAGTGTTTACCTGTGGTAACACTGCAAAAGAAAAAACTTAAGGGAATTGCTCACCTGGAATGGTTGTGAGAAGTCACAACCACTGTCATCACAGAAAGTACAACCGGACGTCTGATATCCACAGTACAGCAGACACAGCCTTCCAGACCCAGCAGACACTAACGTTTTGGCTTCAGAATCTTGTAATGTATGTAGTACAGTTCATATAGCGTCTTGTGCTTGGGTGCGATGAAAACACAGGAGTCACAGGTTTGATATAGAAAAGTCCTGTATTACTTCATACAAGTTGGCAGAAATAGTCACACAGTTTGCAGACACAGAAACAGGAGACACAGCAGGCCAGAGTAATCCAAGCTCAGCAATCACTCTCCAATACAGATTCAGGATCTTCTTCTCTGTTACCGTAAGTCCATGCAAACGTGGGTCTTTCAAAGAGCAGGGTTCAGAGTCCACAAGTGCTTCAGAGTTCCTCAGTAGGAATAGCTGGAGTACAAGGTCCAAGGCTTACAGGAGTCAAGTCACAGGTTCACTGCAGGCTAGATTCTGAAGCACTGATTGCTCAGCTGTGGCTGCTTAAGAAGCAAAGGAGAGAATCAGGGCGGGAACATGCAAGCTGGAAACTCCATTTTGACTGAGGGCAAGATAGCTGCAGCAAGACAGAAAGTAAAATGGCTGACGAACAAACTGAGTTTCAGGAATATATACATAGAACCTTACAGTTAAGTGAAAGGGTTAAAGATTTGCTGATTGCTTATCCCATACCTGGTAACTTGCAAGAGGCTATGCAATTAGCCATACGGGTGGATAGGAGACTGCGTGCAAGGTTAATGAGAGTAAATCTGCCTTGTCAGCTCCAAGTTTGGAGAAGGAATGTACTGACATTGTAGAGCCGATGGAAATTGGAGCAATGACACCTCACTCTTGAGAAAAAGAACGCAGATTTGCTCAAGGTTTGTGTTTCTACTGTGGTAAATCTGAGCATTTCATTAAGAACTGTGCGCTTCGAATGAATAAAGAGAAAAAAATAATGAGGTCAGTTTTGCCCGCATAGCTTGTTTAAACAATAAAGGTGTCTTTCTTTCTGCTACCACTGCTGTTGAGGAGGAATTAATGGAGTTTCGGGTATTTGTGGATTGTGGTTCAACTCTCAATGTGATTGATGGGAAATTTTTGGAAAAACTAAAATTAAAACCCAAATTTCTATCTTCTCCTATTAATGTGGTGTCTGTGGATGGTTCTCACTTGAAAAATGTTACTCACCATATCTGTGAATTTCCTCTTACTATTAATGGTGTTCATCAAGAGAATTTGGATTTGGTAGTTTTGAATAATTTACCTTCTCCGGTGATTTTGGGGTTACCCTGGTTAAAATTGCACAATCCGGTACTGGATTGGTCTACCAATGAAATTAAGTCCTGGAGTCCTAAGTGTTATGACAAGTGTTGTAACGGGCGTATTGCTGCTGTAGTTAAGGGGGAGTTACCTGTACCTATTCAGGATTTTTGGAAAGTTTTTTCTGATAAGGAATCGCAGGTATTGCCTCCTCATAGAGATTATGATTGTGCAATTGAATTTGTCCCTGGAGCGACTCTTCCTAAAAGTCGTTTATTTAATTTGACTATTCCTGAGAGAAAGGCTTTGGAGGAATACATACAGACAAGCTTGGCCGCCGGTCACATTAGGCCTTCCAAATCTCCTGTGGCGGTTGGATTTTTTTTTGTTAAAAAAAAGGACGGCGGTTTACGGCCTTGTCTAGACTTTCGTGAAATTAATAAGATTACTGTACGCAATCCTTACCCACTGCCATTGATTCCTGATTTGTTTAATCAGTTAGTGGGGGCCAAGTGGTTCTCGAAAATTGATCTTCGAGGGGCATACAATTTGTTGCGCATGAAGGAGGGGGATGAATGGAAGACTGCGTTTAACACTCCACTGGGTCATTTTGAGAATCTGGTCATGCCCTTTGGACTTTCCAGTGCTCCGGCATTTTTTCAGAATCTTATTAATGACATCCTTAGACCTTTGATCGGCAGAAGTGTGGTTGTGTATTTGGATGACATTTTGATTTATTCACCGGATTTGGAGTCTCATTGGAGGAGTGTGCGTGAAGTATTACAGTTACTGAGTGATAATTCACTTTTTGCCAAACTAGAAAAATGTGAGGTCGCTGTACAGAGACTTAGTTTTTTGGGCTACATGTTTCCAGTGAAGGTTTTGAGATGGACCCGGTGAAAGTGCAAGCTGTGCAGGATTGGCCTAGACCTATTGGTGTGAAATCAATACAGAGGTTTTTGGGGTTCGCCAATTATTATAGAAAATTCATAAAAAAATTTTCTGTGATTGCCAAACCTCTGACTGATCTCACCAGGAAAGGTGCTGATGCGGTTCAGTGGACTACTGAGGCCATTGAGGCTTTTGTGTTGCTAAAGGAGAGGTTCAGCTCTGCTCCCATCCTTACGCAGCCTGATGTGACTAAACCATTTTTGGTTGAGGTTGATGCTTCTTCTGTGGGGGTCGGCGCGGTGTTGTCTCAGGCAAAGACGGATGGAGTACATCCCTGTGCTTTTTTTTCAAAGAAATTTTCTGAGTCTGAACTAAATTATGATATCGGTAATCGGGAATTGTTGGCAATTAAACTCGCATTTGAACACTGGCGTCATTTTTTGGAGGGAGCGGAATTTCCCGTTCAAGTCTTCACCGATCATAAAAATCTGATCTACCTTGATGCTGCCAAACGCTTGAATGCCCGTCAGGCTAGGTGGGCACTGTTTTTCTCACGGTTTAATTTTACCATTACTTACATCCCAGGTACTAAAAATGTTAAAGCTGATGCTCTGTCTCGCAGCTTTTCTCCTATGGTGGGTACTGAGGAGGAGGAGGAAAATATCTTGCAAGAGGGGGTTGTTATTGCTGTTTTGGAC
The DNA here is from genome assembly GCA_033576555.1 of Oophaga sylvatica. NCBI lineage: Eukaryota > Metazoa > Chordata > Amphibia > Anura > Dendrobatidae > Oophaga > Oophaga sylvatica. Next base: position 436,125,895 of record JARQOD010000005.1, on the reverse strand, counting down.
TCCGTGTTGGAAGATGAGATTCTTAAAGCACAGGAGAATGCCCCATCTAACACGCCGCATGGGAGGTTGTTTGTGCCTGGTACCCTGAGGAGAGATTTGTTTGTTGAATGTCATGACTCTCGGTTGGCAGGTCATCCTGGAATCTCTGAGACCAAGAGACTTGTGGGTCGCAGTTTTTGGTGGCCAGGATGGCAGAAGGTAGTCATTAAGTGGGTGCGTCAATGCACGGTGTGTGCTAGATCTAAGTGTTCTCATACTCCTGCTGCGGGGTTGCTTTGCCCTCTGGAGGTCCCTAGTGCACCTTGGACACATTTGGCTATGGACTTTATTACTGACCTTCCCCCCTCTGAGGGTTTCACTGTCATCTGGGTGGTCGTGGACCGTTTTAGCAAGATGTGTCACTTGGTTCCTTTCATCAAATTGCCTGCGCTAAGACTCTCGCTAAGGCCTTTGTCAAGGAAATAGTCAGACTACATGGTGTTCCTACTGACATTGTTTCTGATAGGGGACCTCAGTTTGTGGCTCGTTTTTGGCGCGCCTTTTGTGACAGGTTGGGAGTTCATTTGTCATTTTCATCCGGATATCATCCTGAGTCTAATGGCCAGACAGAAAGGAAAAACCAGGATGTTGAGCAGTTCTTGCGTTGTTTTGTGACTGATAATCAAGAGGGGTGGTCTGAGTTTCTGCCACTTGCTGAGTTTGCTCTTAACAATCATACATCCGCTTCTGCTGGTTGTTCGCCTTTTTTTTGTTGTACTGGGAGACATCCGTCTTTTGGGTCATTTTCCAAGTTGGGATCGGCTGTACCTGAAGAGGAGAATTTTTCTGGTGTTTTGGAGAGAGTTTGGACAGATGTACGTGGTAATCTTCAGGAGGCTAACAAAAGATCCAAAGTGTATTTTGATAGAAAACGACAAGAGGTTTTGTTTGCTATTGGTGACATGGTTTGGTTGTCCTCTAAGAATCTGCGCTTGAGGATTCCGTCTAAGAAATTGGGTCCCAAGTTTGTAGGGCCCTTTAAGGTGCTTCAGGTTATTAACCAATCTGCTGTTAAGTTGGAGCTTCCTACCTCCTGGAAGATTAATCCGGTGTTTCATGTTTCTCTCTTGAAAAAAGCTGAGGTCTCAGATGGAGACGTCTCGGCCACTGTTCCCCTGGTGGTGGAGGACGGGCAATATGAGATTTCCCGCATCCTAAATTCTAGACAGTATAGAGGGAGTTTGCAGTACCTCGTCGCTTGGAAGGGTTATGGACCCGAGGATAACTCATGGGTGAGGGCGGATGATGTTTCTGCGTCTAGACTTGTCAGAGCGTTTCACAAGAGGTTTCCAGATAAGCCTAAGTCCTAGGGGATCCGGAGGATCCTCTTAGAAGGGAGGGTACTGTTAGAACCCTCTTGTTAGATTTTGTTTCAGTTTGCTGGTCACTTGACCTTTTTTCCCTATTTAGTCTGGCTCCGCCCTTCTGGCTTTGCTGGACTTCATTGTATTATCTACTCTTAAGCTAGCCAGGTGCTTAGGTGCCTTACTCAGTCAGTTTTGCTTGATCTTAGGATCTCTTAGTATTTGTTTTCTGTTTTATATTCCCTGCTACACTTTCTGTTAGGAGGTGTCCACCTTTTCACCCAGTCCCTAGATCTTGTAGGGATTCCTCCCTCGCAACTATAGGTCTTCGTTCAGACTAGCTGAGGACTTTAGCGGGTCTGGTCGCAGGATCAGGTCCCCCGTTACATCGTAGGGATCCAGCTCAGTCCTATTGTAGGGACAGAATTCCCACCTTTCCTTAGTGCTTGTAGCAGATCATAACAGATGAGTCCAAATTTGAGATCTTTGGTTCCAACCACCGTGTCTTTGTGCGACGCAGAAAAGGTGAATGGATGGACTCTACATGCCTGGTTCCCACCGTGAAGCATGGAGGAGGAGGAGTGATGTGTGGGGGTGCTTTGCTGGTGACAATGTTGGGGATTTATTCAAAATTGAAGGCATGCTGAACCAGCATGGCTACCACAGCATCTTGCAGCGGCATGCTATTCCATCCGGTTTGCGTTTAGTTGGACCATCATTTATTTTTCAACAGGACAATGACCCCAAACACACCTCCAGGCTGTGTAAGGGCTATTTGACCAAGATGGAGAGTGATGTGGTGCTATGTCAGATGACCTGGCCTCCACAGTCACCAGACCTGAACCCAATCGAGATGGTTTGGGGTGAGCTGGACCACAGAGTGAAGACAAAAGGGCCAACAAGTGCTAAGCATCTCTGGGAACTCCTTCAAGATTGTTGGAAGACCATTTCCGGTGACTACCTCTTGAAGCTCATCAAGAGAATGCCAAGAGTGTGCAAAGCAGTCATCAAAGCAAAAGGTGGCTACTTTGAAGAACCTAGAATATAAGACATATTTTCAGTTGTTTCACACTTTTTTGTTAAGTATATAATTCCACATGTGTTAATTCATAGTTTTGATGCCTTCAGTGTGAATGTACAATTTTCATAGTCATGAAAATATAGAAAAATCTTTAAATGAGAAGGTGTGTCCAAACTTTTGGTCTGTACTGTACATAAAGTGCAGCACAGGTTCATCTCAACTAAAAGCTGAGATCCTTAGATCAGGAATATAACAGACATTTATAGTACATTTCATAATTTTTACAAATTTTTTTGAAAAAATATTCAGCACATACTGCATTTAAATACTGTACCCAATTTAGTATATATTTTAGGAGTCGGAGTTGGTCCATTTTACACCGACTCCAGGACTCTGACTCCACAGCCCTGTTTATGATTATTCCAACACTAGTTTTCATGACCGCGTATGGCGAGTACGGCTACCTCTCTTGGCCACCCAACCTGAAACCCAATCCGCACCAACGTGCCAACCCCTTTAAATGAAAAGCACTACAACTTAAATTCTTTGAATAATTTTGGCCACAGCGGCCAATTTTATTAACAAACAATAACATATAACAATAAGTACTAATACCATCGGTAAATAAAATATGAGGGGAGGGTTCTTGGAGCTAGAAGATCTGGCTTAAAATCTGGCAGACTAACCACCAAAACTCCCGGGGTAAAACCCCGCCCAGAGCCCATAACCAAATGCCAGATCAACCCCACACAATTTCAAACTGCCTGGAATTTTACTTACAATTCCTTTCCCCAACCAATCAGCGTCAACTCCATGAACCCCACCCACCGCCATCCTTGCCACTGTGACGAAAAAATACAAAATTATCTATATATGTAAAATTGAATGTGTGTGTGTGTGTATCACCAACCAATCACAAAGTATCTTTCATTTCACCAGAGCTGTTTAAAAGAAGCTGAACTGTGATTGGTTGCTATGATGGATAAATGAATTCAGTTCCATAGATATATCATATCATACCCACAAGATTCCTATTTTGTTTCTCCCACTGAGAGCACTCTATATGTTTTTTGGTTGCTATGAGCAACAGTTTTCCTTGCAACCAATCACTAAGCATCTTTCATTTCACCAGAGCTGTTTAAAAGAAGGTGAGCTGTGATTGGTTGCTATGAGCAACAGTTTTCTCACTACACGACAACACCTCAGCAGACAGTGAGTGGGTGGGAGAAATCTAGCATCCCCGGGAACATAAGCTCCCCGCACATGACAGAAATGAATCCCCCCTCCGTTCCCATATACCCATCACACATCCTCCATCCTATAGGCATATCTTCCCTCTTAAAGGGATAATTAATATGGAAGTTAGGGCAATTCCACTAGGCGCTCTGATTCTGACCCCAGGCCCCTCTTAAAGGGATCCCCGGTATGGAAGTTAGGGCAATTCCACTCAGCGTTCTGGTTCTGACCACAGGCTCTCTTAAAGGGATCCCCGGTATGGAAGTCAGGGTAATTGCCTTCAAATGCTCTGGTACTGACCCCAGGCCTTTATTAAAGGGATCATTGGTATGGAAGCCAGGAAAAGTCCATCCAGCGCTTTGGTTTTGACCCCAGGCCTCTCTTAAAGGGATCCCCAGTATGGAAGTTAGGACCGTTCCACTCAGCGCTGTGGTTCTGACCCCAGGGCCTCTTAAAGGGATCATTGGTATGGAAGTTAGGGCAATTCCACTCAGCGCTCTGGTTCCGACCCCAGGCCTCTCTTAAAGGGATCTCCGGTATGGAAGTTAGGGTAAATCCCTCAGCGCTCTGATTCTCACCCCAGGCTTCTATTAAAGGGATCATTGGTATGGAAGTTAGGGCAAATCCACTTAGCGCTCTGGTTCTGACCCCAGGCTGACGGAATGATGTGGGATATTAGTGGTAATTGTCCGGTGGCTATGGCTGACGGGATGATGTGGGATATTAGGGGTAGTAGTCCGGTGGCTTTGACGGGATGATGTGGGATATTAGTAGTCCGGTGGCTCTGGTTGACGGGACGGTGTGGGATATTAGGGGTAGTAGTCCGGTGGCTCTGGCTGACGGAACGATGTGGGATATTAGGGGTAGTAGTCCGGTAGCTCTGGCTGACGGGATTGTGTGGGATTTTATAGTGAATGTGGCTATGCGGACTGGGCGGGGCTCTACACTCAGCTTTATATATATATAGATATAATCATTAGAATTTGTTATAACTAACCATAGTTAGTTACTATGCCCGGGTAGCGCCGGGCTCTTCAGCTAGTATATATATATATAAATATAACCATATGTATGTGCTATACCTATATACCCGCCTGCCCATCTTTTCAGTTTCTCTTTTTTTTTTTTTTTTTTTATACAACCTACTCACATGCTATTTACCACACCAAATAGAGAAGGGTGGGTGGGTCTTTTTCTCTTGGCTCCCCAGGATGGAATGTCAGTTTTCCCGCACTTTCCAAAATCTACCCATGCCAACCCACCCCCCCTTTAAAAACTCCACCCACTCCCCTCCTATAACCAATTGCATTCTCAGCGATAAAAACAGGTTTTGACAACCTCCCCGCCAATCGCAGTCTTGACCGCATATGGCGAGTACGGCTTCCCCTCTTTGCAATCCTAACCTGAAACCCAATCTGCACCAACATGCCAACCCCTTTAAATGAAAAACACTACAACTTAAATTCTTTGGATAATTTTAGCCACAGCGGCCAATTTTATTAACAAACAATAACATATAACAATAAGTAATAATACCATCGGTATATAAAATACTAGATGGTGGCCCAATTCTAACGCAACGGGTATTCTAGAATATGTATGTAGTTTATTAATGCATGGCTCCGCTCCCACCCTCCCATCCTTGAATGCATGGCTCCGCTCCCACCTTCCCATCCTGTATACATGGCTCCGCTCCCACCCTCCCATCCTATATACATTGTTCCGCTCCCACCCTCCCATCCTATATACATGGCTCCGCTCCCACCCTCCCATCCTATATACATGGCTCCGCTCCCGCCCTCCCATTCTATATACATGGCTCTGCTCCCACCCTCCCATCCTGTACACATGGTTTCGCTCCCACCCTCCCATCCTTGTATGCATGGCTCCACTCCCACCCTCCCATCCTGTATACATGGCTCCGCTCCCACCCTCCCATCCTTGTATGCATGGCTCCGCTCCCACCCTCCCATCCTGTATACATGGCTGCGCTCCCACCCTCCCATCCTATATACATTGATCCGCTCCCACCCTCCCATCCTATATACATGGCTCCGCTCGCACCCTGAATACATGGCTCCGCTTCCACCCTCCCATCCTATATACATGGCTCCGCTCCCACCCTCCTATCCTATATACATGGCTCCGCTCCCACCCTCCCATCCTATATACATGGCTCCGCTCCCACCCTCCAATCCTATATACATGGCTCCACTCCCACCCTCCCATCCTGTATACATGGCTCCACTCCACCCTCCCATCCTTGTATATATGGCTCCGCTCCCACCCTCCCATCCTTGTATGCATGGCTCCGCTCCCCCCTCACATTCTTGTATGCATGGCCCCCCGCACCCATCCTGTATACATGACTCTGCTCCCACCCTCCCATCCTGTATACATGGCTCTGCTCCACCCTCCCCATCCTTGTATATATGGCTCCGCTTCCACCCTCCCATCCTTGTATGCATGGCTCCGCTCTCACCCTCCCATCCTTGTATGCATGGTTCCGCTCCCCCTCCCATCCTTGTATGCATGGCTCCGCTCTCACCCTCCCATCCTTGTATGCATGGTTCCGCTCCCCCCTCCCATCCTTGTATGCATGGCTCCGCTCCCCCCTCCCATCTTTGTATGCATGGTTCCGCTCCCCCTTCCTATCCTTGTATGCATGGCTGCGCTCCCCCCTCCCATCCTTGTATGCATGGCTCTGCTCCCCTCCCATACTTGTATGCATGGCTCCGCTCCCCCCTCCCATCCTTGTATGCATGTCTCCTCTCCCTCCTCCCATCCTTGTATACATGGCTCCGCTCCCCCTCCCATCCTTGTATGCATGGCTCCGCTCCCCCCACCATCCTTGTATACATAGCTCCGCTCCCCCCCTCCCATCCTTGTATGCATGGCTGGGCTCCCCCGTCCTCCTCCATCATATTTACCCTCCTCGCTCTGTCACTGCATCTCTATGCCGGCGCGTCAGCTTCTTCCTCTGTGGTGAGGTCACGTGGTACCGCTCATTAAGGTCATGAATATGGACGCCACGTCTATGGGAGTTGAGTCGTGTCCATATTCATAACCTTAATGAGCGGTACTACGTGACCGCTCAGCACAGGATAGAAGCAGACGCAGCGGACAGGGATGCAGGGACGGAAGGTGAGTATGTACATGGAGATGACCCACGGCTACCGTTGGGAGATCAGCAGCTAGCCTGTCACTGATTGGTCACTTCCGGTCGGGCGCGACCAATCAGCGACGCAGGATTTCCGTTACAGACGGAAGTGAAAAGTTAGACAAATATATAGTAGATGTTACTGTGTATTACCTCATGTCACTGTGTATTACCTCATATTACTGTGTATTACCTCATGTTACCGTATATTACCTCATATTACCTCATGTTACCTGTATTACCTCATATTACTGTTATTACCTCATGTTACTGTATATTACCTCATGTTACTGTGTATTACCTCATGTTACTGTATATTACCACATGTTACTGTATATTACCTCATGTTACCTGTGTATTACCTCATGTCACTGTGTATTACCTCATGTTACTGTGTATTACCTCATATTACTGTGTATTACCTCATATCACTGTGTATTACCTCATGTTACCATATATTACCTCATATTACCTCATGTTACCTGTGTATTACCTTATATTACTGTGTATCACCTCATATTACTGTGTATTACCTCATGTTACTGTATATTACCTCATTTTACTGTGTATTACCTTATGTTACTTATGTATTACCTCATGTCACCTGTGTATTACCTCATGTCACTGTGAATTAACCATGTTCAGTAAACGAGACAGAAGTACATCAGACACTGTGACTGACAAAACATGTTCAGTACATCATGGGCAGTTGGTGAGTCACATGACGACATGGGCGGAGTTAGCCCTGCGTCGCTGATGTTACTGTGTATTACCTGTTACTGTGTATTACCTCATTACTGTGTATTACCTCATATAACTGTGTATTACCTCATGTTACCGTATATTACTTCATATTACCTCATGTTACCTGTGTATTACCTCATATTACTGTGCATTACCTCATGTTACTGTATATTACCTCATTTTACTGTGTATTACCTTATGTTACTATGTATTACCTCATGTTACCTGTGTATTACCTCATGTCACTGCGTATTACCTGTGTTCAGTAAACGTGACAGAAGTACATCAGACACTGTAACTGACAAAACATGTTCAGTACATCATGGGCAGTTGGTGAGTCACATGACCACATGGGCAGAGTTAGCCCTGCATCACTGATTGGCCGATCAGCGATGCGGGATTTCCTGGACAGACAGACAGGATAAGATGATTATATAGATAGATGAGGGGAGGGTTCTTGAAGCTAAAAGATCTGGCTTAAAATCAGGCAAAACCAAATAACTCGACCACCATGTTACCCTCAGCCGTCCATCACCAGCTCGAGGGCACCATACATCCCATTCTGTGAAGACTAACCACCAAAACTCCCCGGGGTAAAACCCCGTCCAGAGCCCATAACCAAATGCCAGATCAACCCCACACAATTTCAAACTACCTGGAATTTTACTTACAATTCCTTCCCCCGACCAATCAGCGTCAACTCCAAGAACCCCACCCCCGCCAACCACAAGCAGCCCTAACCACCTCAGGCTTGTGAGTGCCCCAAAGCCACCAGTGCCCTCTCAATCCCTTCCTGTATCGCCAATGCCCACAAATCGATTCCTATTGCATTTAAATGAACCCCATCTTCCAACCAATAATTACCAACATCAGATTCCAATTCAAAATGCCTAACGCTTAAACCCCCATTTCTTTATACAAAACCCGCTACCGGCCTATTTAATTTTTCCCGGCCTAACGTCAGCCAGCAGCGCCCCCAAATGCACGAATAAGTGTCCAAAGATCCAGGCTAGTAAGGGGTCACCACCTGAAAATACATACAGCAAGCAATTTTAAAACAATTTCCTAGCACTCTACCACAGTAATTAACGACATAAATGGTCCGAACTCCACCTGCCAATATACCTTATCGCATCCGCGGCAAAACGAAAACTATCAGCCTCTGAACCAGCCCCGATCCTAAAAGAATGCTACCCATAGATACCCAGGTTAAGGCCCAACTGTAGCAGTCCCTTCTTCAAGACGACGACAAACTGGAAACGAGACAAAAATGCCCCGTCCGCTTGACACAACAATGGGCCCACCCTCCCTGACCACAAATGCCAATATAGCTCCAAATACTTTTGCGGGCACATCAGTGACCCCTCGACTCGCCCTAAAACCACCCAACTACCTCTCCCCAACTGATCAGTTTTTGAACTCCTTATCCAAAAAGCAATGCCACCCGCCCAAAACTCCATATCATCAGCCAACAAACCCCCAGCCCTCTTTCTGCTGTAACATACAATTTCGCCTAATTGCATTGCCCAGAAAAAGGCTAAAGAAAAAGCTAGCCTAAATAATGCCAACTCAAAATCGGAACAACAAATACCTTCCAAAACTCTGCCCAACCTTTCCAACACACTGAACGACATTGGTCTCCGCCTATCAAAAATCCGATTGCCTCTTCTAAAACCCCTTAATGCCGGTCTAACCAAAAAATTTTTCGTAACATCCACCAATCCTTGCAACTTAAAGCCAAATGCAAATCCGGCAATACATTTATTCACCTTTGAAATTGACCAACCCATTTAAGCTGCCTTCCCAACTAAAAATAACACTGGTAATGTCCTATCTTCCTCAGACTCCACCCCGCCCAAACTCAACACCCATCTTTGCCATACCGCCACGAGGATTCATATGATGACCAGGTCTGGCTCGTAACCGACTCCCAAATCAACCTTCCCGCTCGTCCATAATCACCTGCCACTGATGTGAAGCGCATTCCACACCCAAGGCCTCCGCTTCTGGGGCCAACTACCAGAAACGTTCCCACTGGAAACGCGACAAAGCATCCGCTATTGAGCTTTGTACACCCAGCACATGGACCGCAGAAATCCAAACATTCAATTCAAGACACCGGAGGACCAAAAGTCTAACCAACTTAATCCCCAGGGGAGATGAAGGTGACAAGCTGTTAATAATTGAAACCACACTCATATTGTCGCAACTAAATCGAACTCTCTGGTTCTCAAACATTTTGCACAGACTGAGACCGCCACGACAATTGGAAACAATTCTAACAAGGCAAGGTTTTTTTGTAAGGCCCGACAACTTCCATGCCTCTGTTCAATGTCCAACACTCTACCTCCCTTTACAATAGGCCCCGTAACCAAAACTGCCCGCTGTGTCCGTATGAATCTCAGTCAAAATTGTTCAAGATCTCCCCCTGCATTAACAACCGACCATTGTAACTTCCCAAAAAACCCTGCCACATCATCAAATCCTCCCTATGTTCTTTATTCAACTGAATGAAATAGTGCGCAGCCTTCACCCATGCAGTCGCCCCAAACAGCCTGTGGCAAAATATCCGACCCATGGGCATGATCCTGCATGCGAAATTCAATCTGCCCAACAACGACTGCAACTCCTTCAACGTCACCTTCCGTAGTTTACTCATCCTATCCACCTCCTGCCTGAGTAGCGACAATTTGTTTTCTGTTAAGCGACATTCCATCCTCTCTGAATCAATTATTATGCCAAGGAAACTCATAACGGTACAGTACTAGGGCCTTCGGTCTTTTCCTTCGCCAACGGCACACCAAAACACTCTGCCACCCACATCATGACCGCCAACGCATTCCTAAACAACAACGAATTTGGGGGGCTTTAAACAGAAAATCATCCAAATAATGGATGGCGGAGTGAACGCCTGCAACATCCCTCACAACCCACTCCACCAAAAAAGTACTAAACGTCTCAAACAACAAACATGAAATTGCGCAACCCATCGGCAAACATCTGTCAAGATAGTAACCCCAGTTCCAAAAACAACCCAACAATGGAATAATGTCCGGGTGAACCGGCAGTAATCTGAAGGCGGATTCTATGTCAGTTTTTGCTAACAAAGCCCCCGAGCCATAACTGCACACCCACTGCACTGCCGTATCAAACGAGGTACACTCCACCGAACATAACTCCTGGGCAATCACTCACCGACAGCCCTTTTGGGTATGATAAGTGCTGAATCAAACAAAATTTGTTCGGCTCTTTTTTTTGGCATGACCCCCAAAGGGGAAATAATCACCCCCACAACTGGCACATTCGGGAATGGGCCTGCCATCCTACCTGGCGCTGCTTTTTTTAATTTAACTCTAACTACCTCCGAATGCAACATCGCCGACTGCAAATTTTTAACCAAAAAAGGAACCGCATGACCGGGAGGAGGAATCCTGAAACCTTCAGCAAAACCCTTCCGAATAACACCAGCCTTCGCCTGATCTGGGTGCCTATTTAGAAAGGGGACCATCTCTAGAAGTGTCACGGGGCTCTCCCACTTGACCGGTACCCACAGAGGGCTTTCCCTTCCCTTTCTTGAAACATTTGGAAACTCCTTGTGAGCTCCCGTTACAATGGGAACAAACGTGCTTAAACTTACAACTGTTCCCGTATTTGCACTGGTCCTCATTAAATTGCCAGCACGTTCCAGATTTTTCCATTCCTCCCTGCGTCCCTTAGCTACCGCTTCCTTGTCCTGTCTGCTGGTTGCCTCTACCTCCGCTCCCATGAAAGTACTGCCCGTACCTGGCTTGAGCCATAACCTTCAGCCAAAGCCCAATGTCCTTCTGATCCCATTTAATTTCTGGCTGCACAGCCTTCCTCTGCCTAAAATGCTCATCATACCTTAGCCATGTTTGACCCCCATATGTACGATGCGCCTCCCCTATAGCGCCCAAGAAGCAAAACAATCCCGAGCAATTATCAGCAAACTTTTCCTCTATGACGCTTGCCAATATAGCGAATGCCTGCAACCAGTTTACAAATGTTTGTGGAATCAGCCGCCACCTCCACTTTTCTTCCTCCTCCTTACAATCCTCCTTCTTCCCACTATCCAAATTAAATTTTTCCAAGGGAAGGATGGAGAATATCTCCACATACTCGTCCCCCCAAATCTTTTCTTTTACCTCTTTTTTTAAATGGGCTCCCAGAGGCCCCTCAAAGCACACATAAACCTCTCCCTTTTGCCCTATCACAAAGCTTCACCGTATCCCCTTTTTCTGTCTCCATCTGGACTGAAACTGATACTCCCAAAGATGCCACCTCTGCACCCCCAATGGGCCTCAACGTCTCGCTCCCTGACTGAAACCCGACTCCCTGCTCGGCAGCCATGCCCCCAATGGCGATGTTCCGGCCCCGCTCACTGCTCCACCCTCTAATCTCTTCAAAAAGCTGCGACATGCTGTGGAAAATATCCCGAAGTCCTGGCACCTCCGCCCGCTAGGCCACACTAGCCCCCTTTCCTCAAGCATACCTGCCTGACTCCTCCCAGCCCCTTGCAACATTGTCCCTGCGGGCGACAAACAAGATATGGAGCTATACTCACGCCGCTGCGCGGGTGCTGTGTCCGCCAGTCGGACATCTGGATTCCTGCCGTCCTATGTCACCATAATGCTCACAGCCAGACTCCGATTCCTCTGCCCCGCTCTGCTGCTCCCATGCCCCGGCCTCTTCGTCACCAGAGGGGACATAAGCGCATGACGTCTGCCGCACCGCTGACCTCCTTCCTGAACGAGACCTGGCTCGATCCTCAGACCCAGACCAGCCGGCCCAGTCCGTTTCCCCATCCAGCGAACTGCCAGACAGCCAATCACTGTTGCCCGACGCTCTCCTCACCCCCCGATGATTAACTTGGCCAGGCAGCACATCCTTGTATTGCCCCTGCCCGCCCGTTGAAAACCGCTGCCTGGCGCTCCTGGCAGGTATCCTGGCAGGAACCTCTCCAGGATTACCTGCCGTGCGAGCCTCTTCCGAGTTAGTCACTGCCACTGCTGCTGCTCCCCTCGTCCCCCGCCGATGTGCCACCGGCTGACCGTGGCCTGCCCAGGAGTCCCTGCACCTTTCAGGTGCCCCAAAGTGCCGTGATGCCTGCCGCGCTGTTTGTGAAGGCCTCCCTTCCTGTCCGGCCTTCATTTCCGGCACGGCACTCGATCCTCGGTGCGCCTACAGGCCAGCTGGGTGGATTCCTTGCTGGAACAGGCACTGCGGGGGGAGGTCGCTCGCCATCCCCAGGATGCCTGGAGGGGCTCCAGAGCCTGCGCCTGCCGTGCGCCGTCACTTCCGGAGAAAGCTTCTCTGGGGGCCTGGTCCTCCTGCCCCGCTGGCTGGTTCCAGATCCCTCTGAAGCCCTGAAGAGAGAGGACAGCTGGGCTTTAAGCCATCCTCCCCTCCTGGAGTGAGCGACGTCTTGGAGCCATGCCATAAGCGTATCCATGGACTCCATAAAGTATGTGATGCTGCTTGAAGACCAATGATGTGATGCTGCTGCTGACGTGGGTCTTTTTCTCTTGGCTCCCCAGGGTGGAATGGCGGTTTTCCCGCATTTTCCAACCACTAACCCTGCCAGCCCACCCCCCTTTAAAAATTCCACCCACTCGCCTACTATAACCAATTGCATCCTCACCCATAAAAACAGGTTTTGAAAACCTCCCCGCCAATCGCAGTCATGGGGGGCTTTCATAAAGCTGCGCCCTATTCCTGTCCCCATCTGGAGTAAGAAAACTCACAATTTATGTAGCATGCACAGTACATACAGTTGCAATCAAAATTCTTCACCCTCAATGGCAAATTGAATTTCTTAACAAAATTGACACGCCCCTATCATTTTGTCAGGGTTCTTGATAGTGGCTTTGATAGGACTGGGAAATCAGAAGCAGCTCTATCAAAGTGTCTCTGATTCTCATTTTGATTTTATATTACTCTATTTTATTGAACCACACAAATATCTGTTTTTGTATCTTAGCCTATAGTCGACTTATAACACATTTTGATAGTGTGATTTTATAGTAATGTATATTTCATGTATGTTATTTGATAGCGAGAGGCTCCCATAGCCCAAAATGAGTGTGTGTTTCTGCAGCATTTGATAGGAATTTACCAGTGTATCTACTCTTATCTGCTATTTGTTACCTAGGGCATATAAGCCTATGTTTCTGCAGCATTTTATATGAAATGCAAAGTTAGATCAATTATCACATAGGCGAAAATGAGGAGATGAATGGAATTCTGATAGCCTGTTTCTGTAGCAGAGAAACAAACAGATGCTGTTGTTTTCAGTTCTGTGCCACAGAAATAAAACAAACACTAACTGGGGACTCACACATGTTTCTGTAGCATTTTATCTGATTTTATATTTCTCTATTTTATTTGAATCACACTTTATGCAGCTCAGACATTGCTAGCATGATTTTAAACTTATATTAGTAAATGGCTGTGTAATTCCATCTCTGTCTTGACGTTGGTATAGTCGAGCTGTTTACTCGTACGGAACCAAGGACTCCCAAACTGAGCCCCTTCCCCATTATCAGGATACTCCCCAATATCCTCTCCCCAATAACGAGAGACAGTAATTCTTTGGAATATATATGGCCACAGCAGCCTTTATTTAAATACAAACAATATTAACAATAATTAACAATATACCATAACAACAATAGGGAGGAGTCCTTGAAGCTACAAAGATCATGGTGAATTGAACCAATATCCTGTGAACAACACCCAACCTCTTACTCCCAGCCGTTACCCCACAGGCTCGGGAGCACCACCATTGAGGTGTGCTGTTCACCCAATTACTTGGGGATCCGCCCACTCCATGTGAACTCCCCTTCCACCATTCACCAGATCACCACCACGTAACTTCAAACAGTGGAGACCCTAAACAGAGTCCCCACAAACCAATTTCCAACAACTTCAAGGACTCTCTCCCCACCCCCTTGAGCCGCCACAACGAGGGCCCCATTGAAACCTCAATGGCCCGAGACCCCCTAAACCCGCAAAGCTATGGCCCTTTCAATACCTTCCTGAATACCCAAAGCCCAAATATCTGAACCAACGGCATTCAGATGAACCCCATCAGCCAACCAAAAATCTCCTTTACCCTTCTCCAAATCAAAATGCCGCACAGACACGTTACCGTTCCGAGCCATGAAAGAAGACACAGCCCTATTGACCTTTATCCTGGCCTTATTAATCTTAGCCAGGGACCTCATGTTCCGCCAACGCCTGCGTGGAACAATTTCGGACCAAACCAAAATGACCCCCGGATATAACACCCATAACCGCAAGCAATCCTGCTTAATGTCTTTTATTAATTCCCGGAAGGGTCGCACCGCAAGATCATTCCCCCCTGCATGGAGTACCAAAATATCAGGAGCACGGTCTAAATGAGCGCAACCATGAATTTCAGGCAAAACCCTCTTCCACTGCATTCCTCGGAAATCGAGCCATCGCACCACCACCATAGACCGGGGAAATCCCAACTGCCGACCATCAGTCCTGACGTCAGCTTGCAAAGCTCCCCAGTGGACAAAGGAATGACCGAAAATCCAAACCAGCAGGGGGGCGATACCTGAAACGAGAAAACAATGCCTTGCAGTTGGAGCAAACATGTTTGAATTTGCACCCTGCCCCAAATTTACACTGGCCGTCATTAAACTGCCAGCACACCCCAAATTTGTTTCCACCTGCTTGCCCTTGACCACTTCCTCCCGCTGCCCCTGCGTTACTGCTACTCTGGCTGGCGCCCCCCGTTCCTCCAAGAAAGGAATGCCCGAACTTATTCTGTGCAATGACTCTCATCCACAGACCAATATCCTTCTGATCCCAACGAATTGCCGGACGAACAGCCTTCCTTTGCCTAAACTGCTCGTCGTACCGCAGCCAAGCCTGCCCCCCATACACCCTATATGCCTCCCCTATAGCATCAAAGTAGCAAAATAAAGCCGAACAGTTGTCCGGAGCTTTTTCCCCGATAACACTTGCCAAAATGGCAAACGCTTGTTGCCAATTAACGAACGTCTGAGGAATTAAACGCCACCTCCGTTTTTCCTCCTCCTCCTTCTTACTATCCTCCTTCTTACTTTTATCCAAATTAAATTTCTCCAAAGGCAATAAAGAGAATATTTCAACATACTCATCCTTCCAAATACGCTCTTTCACCTCTTTCTTCAAATGCGCCCCCAAGGGGCCCTCAAAACAAACATACACCTCCCCGTGAGCCCTATCATCCAAACGCACCCGACACTCTTTTTCCTTCTCTGTCTGCACCGACACAGACACAGGCTTGGCACTCTGCCCCTCCTGCTCCGCCCCGCTCGAAACCAGTTGCCCCCCAACCTGCGACCCAACCCAAGCCGACACCGGAGACGGAGAACCAAAACCCCTCTCTAACCGTGACAGCAAATTGGGCACATCAACCAACATATCCCTAACCCCGGCTACCTCAGCAGCCCCCTCAACACTATTACCAACCCCCGACTGAACTACCCCAACCGGTGAAGAAGACAAAAACGAATGACAGACACCTGACACAGAATTATACTCACCAGGCTGCGAGGGTGCTGTGAGCCCTCCAGCCGGATAACCTGGCTCCAAAGATGCATCCACATTGCCGCGATCCGGCAAAACGACTCCGCTGATTTGATCCCGACATCCAGAAACCCCATCGAGGCCTCCAGGAGAAAAAGGCCTAGACCCCATTGGGGATCCAGCCCGCTGGTCCTCAAGTAGCGATGCCGACTGGGTCGCAGTAGCACCCGATGATGCCTTAATGCCGCTCCCGGTAATGGCCCCCCGCTGCAACCCAGTGACACCCGAGTGGGATCCCCACCCGCTATCCACCGAGGTCAGCTGACTAGGCCCTGCCGTATAGCAGGCCGGCGAAAAACCATCGGGGCCTCCGCTCTAGAAACGGCAGCGTAGGTAGGCCGCCCCACGTTCGCCACACAGCGACGGCCCCCCGCCACATCTGGAACCCCACCACTATGGGGGATAAAGTCTGTTGCCCCGAACTGCCGACCGATGCCTCGGCCGCCGAAACTCTGGAGACGTCAACAGAGGCAGGCAGTCGTGCAGGAACACTGCCCCAGCGGCCCCCCAATGAACCTGGAACCCCGCCGCTATCAAGGGGGGAAAATTGCTGACCCGGTGAGCCGGCCAATCCACTAGCCGCAGACGCACCTGCGTCGCTGTCTGAGGCAGGCCGCACCGCATTCCGATCGCAACTGCGACCTCCCGAGGACGCAGCTCCAAAAAGACGCCCAGCTCGTAACGGCTCCACCGCCGACGCACTTGCACTGCTAACTGAGGCAGGCCGCAGAGCAAGCCGATCGCAACTGCGACCTCCTGAGGACGCAGATCTCAAAAGACGCCCGGCGCGTAACGGCTCCGCCCCCGACTAGAACGCGGCGGAGGAGAGGTTACCGCCCCAGGGCCTCGCCGGCTGGGTGGATTCCTCCCAGGCCGAGGCCTGCTGGCATGAGCGCCACGCGGCGCCCGGCCTGGAGTGGCCCGTGAGGGGCTCCTGCGCCGACGCGAGGCCCGAGGAGCCTGATCAGGCGAAAGCCGCTCAGGAGGCCTCACCCGCCTTGGACGCCTCTCCCGCTGTGCTGCCCCAGATGACTGACCGGGTGATCCCTGGACAAGGATCGCAACCTGTGCTTCCAGCCATCCTGGCGGCTGCGACAAGGCCGCAGACCTGAGGTGCTCCAGCGCTGCATTCACAGACATGGTGAGCTGTACTACTGATGGGGCAAGACAGGAACTGACACCTGGATCCGCCCCATCATAGCCTTATAAACCCCCCACCACCCCCTCTCATTTAAATGTTCCTCCCTCTTTGTAACCCCTCCAAACCCCCGTCATGCCGGCCTCCGCCCACGCCTCTTTCTTGAGGGGAGGGAGGCTCTGCTCCGACCATTACTCTCTACTGTGTGGGAATTAAATTTGGAGGGTCTGGTAAACAGGCTCGTAAATTAGCAGCTGTTTTCTGGGAATGACCTGTGTTTCCTGAGTGATGTGCGGACATATGACAGTGATTATCGCTGCCACACAAATGATCGCTTATGTTTTCGCCGAACAGGTTCTGATATTTATGTGACGCTTCGCACATGAAAAATTAGCGAAATATGCGGGTGATAAAACAAAACGACATACACCTGTAGATAACCGTAAAAAGTCTTTATTGAAAGGGTCATGCAGGTGCTCAGGGGTCATACAGGGTCATGGGATTCTGTCGAGACAAACACAGCTTTGTTGAACATTACAACAGATGCGTCGAAGGATTTTTAAAGTTGACATTCTCTCAGATATAAAATTTGACACAACTTCAATAGTGTGGCGCTCAATATTATATGATAGTAGCCTGCTCATTTTATACTTGATCATTATTTGCTGGAGTAATTCTCATCATTATATGATAGTGTAGTGCTCAATATTATATGATAGTAGCCTGCTCATTTTATACTTGATCATTATTTGCTGGAGTAATTCTCATCATTATATGATAGTGTAGTGCTCAATATTATATGATAGTAGCCTGCTCATTTTATACTTGATCATTATTTGGTGGCGTAATTCATATCATTATATGATAGTGTAGTGCTCAATATTATATGATAGTAGCCTGCTCATTTTATACTTGATCATTATTTGCTGGAGTAATTCTCATCATTATATGATAGTGTAGTGCTCAATATTATATGATAGTAGCCTGCTTATTTTATACTTGATCATTATTTGCTGGAGTAATTCTCATCATTATATGATAGTGTAGTGCTCAATATTATATGATAGTAGCCTGCTCATTTTATACTTGATCATTATTTGCTGGAGTAATTCTCATCACTATATGATAGTGTAGTGCTCAATATTATATGATAGTGGTCAGGGGCGAAACTAGGAACGGCAGGGCCCCACAGCAAACTTCACAATGGGCCCCCCCCCGCGCGCGTTGCCAATCCCGGTCTACCCAAGTTGTGTTAAGAAAGATACCTTTATTATCCAAAATCAGAGGTTTTTGGACTAATGATAGTGATATAACAGAAAAGAACCAACTCCCAGGAAGCAACTGAGGTAGTGACAAAGGTAGGCTTTCTCCAGAGTAAATGTGTGAAGAAACTTGTAATCCAGCCTGCAAATTGCTTTCAAAACAGATGATTTTAGATTGTTCTGTATACCGTACTTTTGTTCTACTGAATAAATCATCCATTTTTAAAGCAATTTATGGGCTAGATTACAAATTTCTTCTTCACAAGAATAATGCAACATAATTACCTTATTCAGCAGTTTCCTGGGGCCTGCTGCTTCCTTTGGACCTAGGCCCCTAATGGGGCCTGCTGCTTCCTTTGGACCTAGGCCCCTAATGGGGCCTGCTGTTTCCTAGGGCCCCAATAGGGGCCTGCTGCTTTCTGGGGCCTCTAATGTGGCCCGCTGTGTCCTGGGGCCTGAGGCCCCTGATACACTCACACCTCCCCCTCCGCTCTCCCCCCTCTCCTCAAGTGACGGGACGGGAAGCTGCGGCTGCCGCGTCCCTGTAAAAGAGAGTCAGACTCAGCAAGCATACTTACCAATCTGCCAATCCTCAGGTGAATGCGTCCTCCAGCTCTTCTGCTCCGCGCGCCGCTCCGTCCTCCATGCTCCGACGTCCACCACGCCAGCCTTGCATGTGACGTGAGAGCGCGCGCACGCCCCCACATCACATAACGCGGAAGTGCCGGACTGCTCGGGGCCCGTCCCACCTCCTCTCATAGCGGTGTCGGAGGTGGCGGCGGGCCCCATATCAGACTCACACCACCGGCAACTTGCATGGGCGTACCCAGGATCAAAACTAGGGGGGGGCAAGCCAATGTCGCATTTTATACAGGTTACATCATATACACTGTACATTATACTGCATATTAGGTATGGAACATTAGAACTGTTGTATATTGTATAATACAGCAGTGTATGCGACACTACGCTGTATATACCATATATTATACATGGCACACTAACCTCTATACAAAGAATAAGAGGCATTATAACCTGTATATGAAAAGTATAATACAGCAGTGTATATACACTCTATATACCGCACACGATGTGTATGACCCTGTATACACCATATACTACACTCTTATTTTGAAGTAAAAAAAAAACAAAACAGGAACAAATACAATACTTAAAATAAAGAACAAGTAAAGTTAAAAATCAACAAACTTACTGGTATTTCAATGGGAACTATGGGCCTGCTTTTGGCTAATGAGATGGTCAATGTTCGGTTCCATATTTGTCACAAGTGAAGCAATTTTTCTCTTTCTTGATATCATTATTTCCTAGGGATTCCAAATTGCTATTAGTAAAATACCAATATATATACAGCGCTACAAAAACAATATACCAGCAATAAAACTGCCCACACAGAGACATACAGCCTGCACCGCCCACCACTGCAGCCTTGCCAATCCATATCATTTCATCCTCATTAGTGCACATATTGGCGCAACTCCGCTTTTAGCTCAGGCTCAGACTGGTGTGGTGCGAGAGTCCCTAATAGGCAGGTAAATGTCCCCAATAGGCAGCATTGGTCCCCAATAGGAAGGTAAATGTCCCAATAGGCAGCATTGGTCCCCAATAGGCAGCATATGTCCTCAATAGGCAGCATAGGTCCCCAATAGGCAGCATAGTCCCCAATAGGCAGCATATGTCCTCAATAGACAGCATAGGTCCCCAATACACAGCATAGTCCCCAATAGGCAGCATAGGTCCCCAATAGGCAGGTAAATGTCCCAATAGGCAGCATAGGTCCCCAATACGCAGCATATGTCCTCAATAGGCAGGTAAATGTCCCAATAGGCAGCATAGTCCCCAATAGGCAGCATAGGTCCCCAATAGGCAGGTAAATGTCCCAATAGGCAGAATAGTCCCCAATAGGCAGCATAGTAATTTCCCCCCGGGATCAATAAAGTGTATCGTATCGTATCGTAGTAGTCCCCAGTAGGCAGCATAGTAGTCCCCCATAGGCAGCATAATCCCCCGTAGGCAGCATAGTAATCCCCAATAGGCAGCATAATCCCCATAGGCAGCATAATAGTCCCCAATATGCAGCATAATCCCACAATAGCCAGCATAATCCCCCATAGCCAGCATAATCCCCCATAGCCAGCATAATCCCCCATAGCCAGCATAGTCCCCCATAGCCAGCATAATCCCCATAGGCAGCATAATCCCCCATAGCCAGCATAATCCCCCATAGCCAGCATAATCCCCCATAGCCAGCATAATCCCCCATAAGCAGCATAGTCCCCAATAGGCAGCATAATCCCCCATAGCCTGCAGAATCCCCCATAGGCAACATAATCCCCCATAAGCAGCATAATCCCCCAATAGCCAGCATAATCCCACAATAGCCAGTATAGTCCCCCATAGGCAGCATAATCCCCCATAGGCAGCATAATCCCACAATAGCCAGCATAATCCCACAATAGCCAGCATAATCCCCCATAGGCAGCATAATCCCCCATAAGCAGCATAGGCCCCAATAGGCAGCAGAATCCCCCATAGCCAGCATAATCCCCCATAGCCAGCATAATCCCCCATAGCCAGCATAATCCCCCATAAGCAGCATAGGCCCCAATAGGCAGCATAATCCCCCATAGCCAGCAGAATCCCCCATAGGCAGCAGAATCCCCCATAGCCAGCAGAATCCCCCATAGGCAGCATAATCCCCCATAGCCAGCATAATCCCCCATAGGCAGCATAATCCCCCATAAGCAGCATAGGCCCCAATAGCCAGCATAATCCCCCATAGCCAGCAGAATCCCCCATAGGCAGCAAAATCCCCCATAGCCAGCAGAATCCCCCATAAGCAGCATAATCCCCCATAGCCAGCATAATCCCCCATAGCCAGCATAATCCCCATAAGCAGCATAGGTCCCAATAGGCAGCATAATCCCCCATAGCCAGCAGAATTCCCCATAGGCAGCATAATCCCCCATAGCCAGCAGAATCCCCCATAGGCCGGGCCCGGCGTTAAAAAAAAACAAAAAAACAGTACTCACCTATCTCCCCCGCTGCTCTGAAGCACTGCTCACTCTGCACATTCCGCCCGCCACGATTAAAGGGCCCGCCGCCCGCCGGCAATGAACTGTCAGCTCATTGTCGGCGGGGCCGGTTCTTTCACTGTGCGGTACGCCCACGGTGGGTACGCCCATGGCAGCTTGCAGAACTACCGTGGTGGTAGGTGAAGCAGCTGCAGCAGGGACGGGGCCCCCTTCTAGCCCGGGCCCTGTGGCAGCTGCTTCCCCTGCTTCCACGATAGTTCCGCCCCTGATAGTGGTCTGCTCATTTTATACTTGATCATTATTTGCTGGAGTAATTCTCAACATTATAAGATAGTGTAGTGCTCAATATTATATGATAGTAGCCGGCTCATTTTATATCAATTTGTGTCGCATAGTGTATCTACTCTTATCTGCTATATCTTACCTAGGGCAAATGAGCCTATATTACTGCAGCATTTTATATGAAATGCAAAGTTAGATCAATTATCACATAGGTGAAAATGAGGAGATGAATGGAATCCTGATAGCCTGTTTCTGTAGCAGACCAACAAACAGATGCGACCGTTTTCACTTCTTTCGAACTCTGTTTGTAGTGGTGTGTCTGATTGATCCTCATTCTGATACGCTTTGTAAATCATTTTGATATGAGTTTGATATTTTTATCAGAGTATTTACTTTATTTGATACAGCGATTTTCACTTTACATCATATCAGTAAGATTCTAATTTTATATGATCATGGTATGAGTTTGATGCTGCTATCAGAGCAATGTAATTTATTTGATAGTGTGATTTTATATCATTGTATATCTCATGTATTTTATTTGATAGCTCAATTATCACATAGACCAAAATGAGTTTGTGTCTCTGCTGTATTTTATGTACAGAATGACAAACAGCCGCAGAAGAGAGCAATCATGTTGAAAAAGCATTACTAACTAATTGTGATAACAAAATGACCATCTAGCTAATGGGATATCAGACAGGCGTTATTTTCTACACACAGCTGAGCAAACATTCTGGTCAACGAAGTAAAGAGAGACAAACACTAGATGGGGGAAGCCCACGAAGATATCATATTGATATCGCAGCGTATTTAAGTTTATTAAATAGTTACCATACCAATATTGTAGCGAATCAAAGTGTAGTAAATTGATTACTGACACGATACCCACAAATTGGTAACAAATTGATAGCAAAGTGATATCAAAGTGTATTAAATAGATATCATGCGGTTAGCATAGTGTATCAAAAGTGTTTTATATTGGTTAGTGGCACGATTCCAGCAATTTGATAACAAATTGATACCAAAGTGATATCAAAGTGTATTAACCCCTTAATGACCAAGCCATTTTGTAGGTTAAAGACCAGGCCAATTTTTACAATTCTGACCACTGTCTCTTTATGAGGTTATAACTCTGGAACGCTTCTACGGATCTTGGCGATTCTGAGATTGTTTTCTCGTGACATATTGTACTTCATGATAGTGGTAAAATTTCTTCAATATAACTTGCGTTTTTTTATGAAAAAAATGGAAATATGGCAAAAATTTTGAAAATTTTGCAATTTTCAAACTTTTAATTTTTATGCCATTAAATCAGAGAGATATGTCACAAAAATTAGTTAATAAATAACATTTCCCACATGTCTACTTTACATCAGCACAATTTTGGAACCAAAATTTTTTTTTGTTACGAAGTTATAAGTGTTAAAAGTTGACCAGCAATTTCTCATTTTTCCAACAAAATTTACAAAACCATTTTTTTAGGGACCACCTCACATTTGAAGTGAATTTGAAGGGTCAATATGACAGAAAATACCCAAAAGTGACACCATTCTAAAAACTGCACCCCTCAACGTGTTCAAAGCCACATTCAAGAAGTTTATTAACCCTTTAGGTACTTCACAAGAATTGAAGCAATGTGGAAGGAAAAAATGAACATTTAACTTTTTTTCCCAAAATTTTTCTTTCGACACAATTTTTTTAAATTTTGTCAAGGGTATCAGGAGAAAATGAACCACAATATTTGTTGTACAATTTCTCCAGAGTACACTGATATACCATGTGTGGGGGTAAACCACTATTTGGGCGCATGGCAGAGCTCGGAATGGAAGCAGCGCCATTTGACTTTTTTGGCTGGAATTGAGATTGGACGCCATGTCGCATTTGGAGAGTCCCTGTGTGCCTAAACAGTGGAAACCCCCCACAAGTGACCCCATTTTGGAAACTAGACCCCCCAAGGAACTTATCTAAATGTGTTGTGAGAGCTTTTAACCCCCAAGGGCTTCACAGAAGGTTATAACGTAGAGCCGTAAAATTAAAAAATCATATTTTTTCCACAAAAATGATCTTTTCATCCCAATTATTATTTTCCAAAGGATAAAAGGACCCCAAAAGTTATTGGGCAATTAGTCCTGAGTACGCTGATACCCCATATGTGGGGGTAAACCACTATTTGGGCGCATGGCAGAGCTCGGAAGGGAAGCAGCGCCATTTGACTTTTTTGGCTGGAATTGAGATTGGACGCCATGTCGCATTTGGAGAGTCCCTGTGTGCCTAAACAGTGGAAACCCCCCACAAGTGACCCCATTTTGGAAACTAGACCCCCCAAGGAACTTATCTAAATGTGTTGTGAGAGCTTTTAACCCCCAAGCGCTTCACAGAAGGTTATAACGTAGAGCCGTAAATTAAAAAATCATATTTTTTCCACAAAAATTATCTTTTCATCCCAATTTTATTTTCCAAAGGATAAAAGGACCCCAAAATTTATTATGCAATTAGTCCTGAGTACGCTGATACCCCATAGGTGGGGGTAAACCACTATTTGGGCGCATGGCAGAGCTCGGAAGGGAAGCAGCGCCATTGACTTTTTTGGCTGGAATTGAGATTGGATGCCATGTCGTATTTGGAGAGTCCCTGTGTGCCTAAACAGTAAAAACCCCCCACAAGTGACCCCATTTTGGAAACTAGACCCCCCAAGGAACTTATCTAATGTGTGGTGAGAGCTTTGAACCCCCAAGGCTTCACAGAAGGTTATAACGTAGAGCAGTAAAATTAAAAAATCATATCTTTTCCACAAAAATGATCTTTCCACCCCAATTGTTATTTTCCAAAGGGTAACAGGACCCCAAAAGTTATTGTGCAATTTAGTCCTGAGTAAGCTGATACCCCATAGTGGGGGAAACCACTATTTTGACGCATGGCAGAGCTCGAAAGGGAAGTAGCGCCTTTTTCAAATGCAGACTTTGATGGAATGGTGTGGGTGTCATGTCACGTTTTGGATAGCCCTGATGTGCCTAAACAGTAGAAACCCCCCACAAGTGACTCCATTTTGGAAACTAGACCCCCCAAGGAACTTTCTAGATGTGTGGTGAGCACTTTGAACCCCCAAGTGCTTCACAGAAGGTTATAACGTAGAGCCGTGAAAATAAAAAAATCATATTTTTTTCCACAAAAATATCTTTTTGCCCCCAAATTTTATTTTTATAATGGTAACAGAAATAGGACCCCAAAAGCTATTGTGCAATTTGTCCTGAGTACGCTGATATCCCATATGTGGGGGGGAACCACTATTTTGACGCATGGCAGAGCTCGAAAGGGAAGTAGCGCCTTTTTCAAATGCAGACTTTGATGGAATGGTCTGTGGGTGTCATGTCACGTTTGGATAGCCCCTGATGTGCCTAAACAGTAGAAACCCCCCACAAGTGACTCCATTTTGGAAACTAGACCCCCCAAGGAACTTTTCTAGATGTGTGGTGAGCACTTTGAACCCCCAAGTGCTTCACAGAAGTTTATAACGTAGAGCCGTGAAAATAAAAAAATCATATTTTTTTTCCACAAAAATAATCTTTTTGCCCCCAAATTTTTATTTTTATAATGGTAACAGGAGAAATAGGACCCCAAAAGCTATTGTGCAATTTGTCCTGAGTACGCTGATATCCCATATGTGGGGGGGAACCACTATTTTGACACATGGCAGAGCTCGAAAGGGAAGTAGCGCCTTTTTCAAATGCAGACTTTGATGGAATGGTCTGCGGGTGTCATGTCACGTTTGGATAGCCCCTGATGTGCCTAAACAGTAGAAACCCCCCACAAGTGACTCCATTTTGGAAACTAGACCCCCCAAGGAACTTTTCTAGATGTGTGGTGAGCACTTTGAACCCCCAAGTGCTTCACAGAAGTTTATAACGTAGAGCCGTGAAAATAAAAAAATCATATTTTTTTCCACAAAAATAATCTTTTTGCCCCAAATTTTTATTTTTATAATGGTAACAGGAGAAATAGGACCCCAAAAGCTATTGTGCAATTTGTCCTGAGTACGCTGATATCCCATATGTGGGGGGGAACCACTATTTTGACGCATGGCAGAGATCGGAAGGGAAGGAGCACCGTTTTTAAATGCAGACTTTGATGGAATGGTCTGCGGGTGTCATGTCGCGCTTGGAGAGCCCCTGATGTGCCTAAACAGTAGAAACCCCCCACAAATGACCCCATTTTGCAAACTAGACCCCCCAAGGAACTTATCTAGATGTGTGGTCAGCACTTTGAACCCCCAAGGGCTTCACAGAAGTTTATAACGTAGAGCCGTGAAAATAAAAAAAATCATATTTTTTTCCACAAAAATGACCTTTTTGCCCCCAAATTTTTATTTTTATAAGGGTAACAGGAGAAATAGGACCCCAAAAGCTATTGTGCATTTTGTCCTGAGTACGCTGATACCCCATATGCGGGGGGAACCACTGTGATCGCCTTACTGCGATCTTTGGGAGGCACAATGAACAAATCTACCAAAGGTGAAGAATTGGTTTTCTTTTTTACGCCGTTCCTCGTGCGATATTAGTGATTAGGCGACTTTATTCCTCGGATCGGTGCGATTACAGCGATACCAGAATTTTTATTACTCCCTTTTTTTTGGAATAATTTTTTGTAAGAATTTTTTGCATCGCCATATTTTGAGAGCTATAATTTTTCCATATTTTCGGCCGACAGAGTTATCTGTGGGCTTATTTTTTGCGGGACGAGCTGACGTTTTTATTGGTACCATATTCGGGCACATAACGTTTTTTGATCGCTTCCTATTCCGATTTTTGTGGAAGCAGAATGAACAAAAACCAGCAATTCAGGAATTGGTTTTTTTTTAATTTTTTTTCCCCCGTTCCGCGTGTGGTAAAATTGATAAAGCAGCTTTATTCTTCGGGTTACTACGATTACAGCGATACCTCATTTATATATTTTTTTTATGTTTTGGCGTTTTTTACACAATAAAGAATTTTATAGAAAAAATAATTATTTTTGCATCAGTTTATGCCGCGAGCTATAACTTTTTTATTTTTTCGCTGATGATGCTGTATAGCGGCTTGTTTTTTGCGGGACAAGATGACGTTTTCAGCGGTACCATGATTATTTATATCTGACTTTTTGATCGCGTGTTATTGCACTTTTTCCAAGCGGTATAATGATACCGCTTGGAAAAAGTATAATTTACTACTTTTTTGTGTTTTTTTTTTACGGCTTTCACTGAAGGGGTTAACTAGGGTTACGCTTTTATAGATGGGATTTTTACGGACGTGGCGATACCTAACATGTGTATTTTTTTTGTTTTTTATTTTTTTATTTACATAAAAATGTGTATTTTTTAGGGGATTTTTTTAAAATTATTTTTTAATATTTTTTTTACAATTTTTTTTAAAAAAATGATTTTTTTCAACTTGTCCCTTTATGGGATTTTCACTTTTTTTTACTTTTGATTGCAGTTACAATGCATTGCAATGCTCTGGCATTGCAATGCATTGTACCTATGGGGAAAGCTGCTGTGACATGATCACAGCAGCTTCCCGTAGCTAGATGACCCGGAGGTTGTCATGACAACCCCCGGGTCATCAAGGCAGAGATCAGGCCCTGCGATTACATCGCTGGGACGCTGATCTGAGGCAGAGGAGCACCCGACCCTCTGCCTCCCCCCCTGAGCTCTGCGATCGCGCTCGATCGCAGCAGTCAGTGGGTTAACAGCCAGGGGCGGTGGGGGCTCCGCTCCTGGCTGTCAGTGCAGGAAGCCTGGCCACTGCAGCGCTGGCTCCTGCACTGATTGCGCTGGGGAAGCTGAAATTTCAGCTTCTCCTGCGCGATCGCTGCTGTGTTTGGTCAGTCAGATTGACTGACCAATCACAGCGCTGTGGGTGCGGGGACCGACGGCAAAGGTCCCCGCACCGCTTGCCGTGCCTGTCAGCTGTCTGTGACAGCTGTCGGCACTGATCTACCACGGCGTGTTTACACGCCGTGGTAGATCAAAGGCATGACGTGCAGAGTCCGTCCTGGTGCCGGAACTGGCACCTTGTCATGACGGACTCTGCACGTCATTGGACATTAAGGGGTTAAATAGATATCATGCATATAGCATAGTGTATCAAAACTGTATTAAATCGGTTACATTTATGCTACAACACTGAGTGGTGACCAATCCTGGGAGTTTGAAGGTGATACCTGTACGCACGACTTTTTACTGTTCTTTACCAGCGTGAAATTTTCAGGCTATAAATTTATAGCACACAATGCAGGACGCTACGATTCTTACTTTGGGATTTTCAGGCACTAAAGCTCATTTTCCACACTTTTTTAATACCCGAGAAAACCAAAACGATGTAGGTCCCATACCCGATGTGAAATATTATGGTGTAGAGTACATGTCACCTGGCGAGAAGGTAGAGTTCATGGCCTGGCATGAGAATCAGAAACACACACTTTTTGACTTCAAGACCGAGCTAAAATCTTATTGCAAGCAGGGGCTAATTAAACTAAGACACAGTCAGCATACAACAGAGTGAAACCAACGTCTCGCTGGAGAAATTGCTGAGATTTTACAACTTCATGATATACCAGGCGACGTGAAAATTAAAAAATATAGTTATGTACTACAGAAATGCATGGCTCATGCTAAACATGATGTAGCGAAACTATCAACTTTAAAGATCATTAGCACTCCTGAATCTAATCATCAACAATTGTTAAATTCAGAGCCTGAATACAACTGTTAATAAAATTGTGTCATGTAAATCTGCGATATAAAAAGAATGCAGATTTTTTACTACGCAGTATGTTACAGAACCGAGATATTACATTGTGGAGTGATAAAAATGAATTTATATTCAAAAGAATTGTAATTTCAGGCTCTAACAAGTTGGATTTGGCACTTAAGGGTGAGTTTCCACGGTCAGGAAACGCTGCGTGTTTGGCGCTGTGCGCTGGCGCAGCGCCAAACACGCAGCGTCCAGATGTTACAGCATAGTGGAGGGGATTTCAAGAAATCCCGTCTCCACTATGCGTAACAATACGCAGGTGGCAGACCTGCGTAAACGGACATGCGGCGCGTCTTTTCAGACCGCAGCATGTCCTCGCGTATTGCGGCGACGGTGCGTCGCCGCAACAGAATTAACACAGGGCTATGTAGCCCTGCGCTCTTTCCGGAGGTGTTCCGGAGGTGTCCTGAACACCTCCGGAAAGAGCGCGCGTCAGAAAGGGGGCGGGGCTTAGACGGAGCGGAATTTCCGCTCCGTCCAAAGCGCTATGGTTCCGGACCGTGGAACCATAGCCTAACACAGGGTTCGCCAACTCCAGTCCTCAAGGCCCACCAACAGGTCATGTTTTCAGGATTTCCTTTGTATTGCATAGGTGATGCAATTATCACCTGGGAAATACTTGATTCGCTACAATATTGGTATGGTAACTATTTAATAAACTTAAATACTCTGCGATATCCATATGATATCTTCGTGGGCTTCCCCCATCTAGTGTTTATCTCTCTTTACTTCGTTGACCAGAATGTTTGCTCAGCTGTGTGTAGAAAATACCGCCTGTCTGATATCCCATTAGCTAGATGGTCATTTTGTCATCAATTAGTTCTGACAATAAATGCTTTTTAACATGATTGCTCTCTTCTGCGGCTGTTTGTCATTCTGTACAAAGAATGTATTTACAGCAGAGACTAAACTCATTTTGGTCTATGTGATAATTGGGCTATAAAATAAAATACATGAGATATACAATGATATAAAATCACACTAAGGGTGAGTTTCCACGGTCAGGATACGCTGCGTGTTTGGCGCTGTGCGCTGGCGCAGCGCCAA
This sequence comes from Oophaga sylvatica, assembly GCA_033576555.1. NCBI lineage: Eukaryota > Metazoa > Chordata > Amphibia > Anura > Dendrobatidae > Oophaga > Oophaga sylvatica. The sequence continues at coordinate 436,096,196 of JARQOD010000005.1, read as the reverse complement.
ACACGCAGCGTCCAGATGTTACAGCATAGTGGAGGGGATTTCAAGAAATCCCGTCTCCACTATGCGTAACAACACGCAGGTGGCAGACCTGCGTAAACGGACATGCGGCGCGTCTTTTTAGACCGCAGCATGTCCTCGCGTATTGTGGTGACGGTGCGTCGCCGCAACAGAATTAACACAGGGCTATGTAGCCCTGCGCTCTTTCCGGAGGTGTTCCGGAGGTGTCCTGAACACCTCCGGAAAGATCGCGCGTCATAAAGGGGGCGGGGCTTAGACGGAGCGGAATTTCCGCTCCGTCCAAAGCGCTGTGGTTCCGGACCGTGGAACCACAGCCTAACAAATAAATTACATTGCTCTGATAACAGCATCAAACTCATATCATGATCATATAAAATGAGAATCTTACTGATATGATGTAAAGTGAAAATCGCTGTATCAAATAAAGTAAATACTCTGATAAAAATATCAAACTCATTTCAAAATGATTTACAAAGCGTATCAGAATGAGGATCAATCAGACACACCACTACAAACAGAGTTCGAAAGAAGTGAAAACGATCGCATCTGTTTGTTGGTCTGCTACAGAAACAGGCTATCAGGATTCCATTAATCTCCTCATTTTCGCCTATGTGATAATTGGTCTAAGGTCGGCGTCACACTAAGTAGGAATACGGACGAGTGAGAGGCATGAAAACCACGCATTACACACGGACCAATAGTTCTCTATGGGGTAGCTCTGATCATGCATATTTTTCTCGGGCGTATTTTACGGTGCGAGACACCCACAGCATGCTGCGATTGTACGCGTATTACGCCCGTTGTACGCCAATGAAAGTCTATGGGTGCGAGAAAACAATGGATTACACACGGACCAAGCGAGTGATTTGCGAGAAATAGGGAAGACTTCTGCAGCTCACTGGAAATGGTGCAACACATTCAGGAGGAAGCTGATACATGCAAATTAGCTCAAAAAGAGCGCCAGACATCCCGGAAGAATGACTCCACAGAGTCGGCCATGATGTCTACGCTGATTAATGTGGAGATGCTCATTGTATTGGTACAGGAGAGGCCCGAAATATGGGACCAGAGAGATGCGCATTACGCTGACCGCGCAAGGAAAGAGGCGGCATGGAGGCGCATCTGTGGGCAAATGTTTCCCCACTTTGCCGACAGCCCACGCGAGGAGCAGCAGCGAATCAGTAAGTGACTTGATATTTTAAAAACTTCTTAACGGTCACAGAGGATTTATAGCGCAGAATTTCAGCCAAAATGTGTTTTTTTTTATTGGGTAGGAAAAATGTTAGTATAGTCACATCCTACAAGGCCCCCATGACTATATTAGGTGTATGTTGAACAATTTTGCTTTGTGCAGCTAGCTAATTGCTTACATTATATGTCTCATTGCAGTGGATGATGTTATGAGAAGATGGAGAAGCATCCGCGAGCAATACAGGCGTGAACGTCAGCAAAGGAGCAAGAGCGGGTCAGCAGCACCCAGAAAACGAAAGTACGTGTACTTTGACAGGCTGGGTTTTCTGGCACCGATTCTGGATCTCAGACCGTAAGTACATACATCACACCACATAACACATATGTAGTTTAGGCTCACCCCTCTTACATGTTCTAATCCCCTTTCATTTCCCCACAGAACCCAATCCAACCTCACTGAGAGGGAGACTGGCTCAGACTCAGAGGCCATTATTCACCCGGTTGGGGGAGGTGAAGAGGTGGCTGGCCCATCTTCTGAGCCTCCCTGCAGGATTCCCCAAGCTTCAGAAGCACCAGGACCTGACCAAGCATCTGTACCGCAACCTGTACCTGACCCACCTGCTGCAGCAGCAGGGCCCAGTGTAGAGGAAGCAGCCAATAGCAGCAGCCCCACTGTACCTCTTGTGGGCTACCCCCAGCCTGGTGCTATATCCCGCCGTGGGAGAAGACGGAGAGACATCACCGCCTCAGACACACGAAGGCATGTGGACACTGGGGTACTCAATTACCTTTCAAGGGCAGCTGTGGATGAGGGTGAGGAGGCTTATGCCCGTAGCCTTGCCTGCTACCTTCGTCCCCTACCTCGAGAGGTCAGGCTCCGTGTGCGAGGATCAATTCAGATCCTAATTGACGCATGCACACTCCCCAATACCCCAGATGAGGTGTTTGAATTCCTTGAGAGGTGGCAGCTCTCACCCCGTAACCTTATGTGCCTTGCCCCCCTACAAAATGTGCATGCTCAATTAGGATCTGATGATCCTCCTGCACGGGCACCTACACCTCAACCCATTCCCCCACCCAACCAACCTTGGCAACAACAGGGTCAAATGGCTGTCTATAATCCCACTTCACAGTATGGACACTTGTACAGATCCAGTGTTGGAGGCTGGTCCCAACCTGGATGGTCATATTGAGGGGCATGATTCTTGTGGGTATCATCTTACACAGGAATATAATCTCCCTTATCTGTATGGTAATGTGCCCACACACCAACCTGACCGTCGCCAGATGTTAGCTCAGGGCCCTGAAAATCCACCCCAACAGGGTGATGGTCAAGGTTCGCATCATAGCCAACCACACATAGATGCTGGGAACCCGCCTACCCCACCACCCACATACCACCAGCTGTGATTATTTATTTCACTTAGATATTATGATTTCAAAAGTAGTTAGTAATTATTTCATATTTACTTTATAGTCCTGTTGTGTTACAGAAATGTGCACCAATCTATAAGCATCTAAGCTACATATGGTAACAATATGCTATTGTGTAGGCCTACTCAACGTAAGGTCTTTGCATTATGTCCTATGCTTAAAACAAAATTTAGTTATTTGTTTTGATTTATTAATACGCTATGATGTGTCAAGCATATTTGCACTCATCTGAATGCCTACAAAGAGCATATGGTACTTAGATGGTGGGATATGGGCTAGGGGAAAATATTATTATTTTGTTATATCTTATAATTTATACCAATGTTTGTTATTTTTGCCCCATCCATTTTAAAAATTGTTGGCTATTGCATCATTGCATTAGTCTAGTCTTATGACCCAACCATATGGGGTAGATATGGTGGTCACTAGTGATAGTGAGATTTGTTTATTTTCCTTATTTATTATTATTTATGGAAAAGTTACTTATTTTGTATTTTTTTTTACTCCATGTTGTCTATTGCATATTTGCAATAGTCTGATCTTGTGAACCAAACATAAGGGTAACATATGGTCTTCACTATACATAGTGAACGTTGTTTATTTGCTGTACATACTATTATTTTCGGCAATGTTTGTGATTTTAGTACATTTTATTTCAATCACAGTTGTCAAATGCATCTTTGCACTTGTGTCATGTGATCAGTCAGACATATAGGTCACATATGATCAGCACTACCCATATTGACTATTGGTTTTTGTGTTTACATACTATCATGTATGGAATAATTTGTAATTTTGTCATGCCTTATTTTGGTACTTGCGTAAGAATGCACACTTACACTATTGTGCTGTAAATACATATACCATATGAAGCAAATATGGTAGTTACTACCTCAAGTGGCAGTTTGCACATATAAATATCTATTTTTATAAAAAGTTTGGAGTCTTTTTCCATAAGTTGTTTGTACTCAACCACCAACACATCTGTTATGACCATTAACAACAGACAGAGACTATGTATAGAAACAATACTTTTATAAGGTACTCACACAAAAACATTACAGCATAGACAATGCCTCATCTTGCCATGTTATAGTTCCTTCAGGTGACACAAAATATTGGGTGAAGTTATCCCGGGTTTTCAGTCCTGACAGTGGGCGAAGTAAAGGGATGACATGGGGCGTAGGCATATCCCCATTGGTTAACACACTTTCATCAACATCAGATGGGCCACAATCATGCATTCTGGTGAAATTATGTAGAACAGCACATGCTTTTATGACCTCATTGACGTTGGCTTCACTCAGCTGAATAGCAGACTGGAGAACTCGCCATTTTGCACACAGAATGCCAAAGGCACACTCCACCAGGCGCCTGGCCCGTGATAGGCGCAAGTTGAAGATCCGCCGACGGTGGTCAAGGTGTCGTCGTGGATATGGCCTCATCACATTCCTTGATAGCTGAAAGGCCTCATCCCCAACTACAACATATGGGACTGGTTCTAGATTGGAGCCAGGAAGTTGGCGTGCTGGTGGTAGGTGCAACTCGTTATTGCGAAGCCGCCGACCCATAATGGAAGAATTGAAGACTCTAGAGTCTCCAGTTCTTCCATAGGCCCCAATGTCTACAATTATAAACCTGTAGTTACCGTCAACCAGAGCCAACAGCACAACAGAAAAATATTGTTTATAATAATAGAATTGGGACCCTGAGTTCGGCGGCTTACGCACACGGATGTGCTTCCCATCAAGGGCTCCTATGCAATTTGGGAACTGGCATTGCTCCTCAAATCCCCTGGCAATCCTCTTCCAGTCTTCCATCTTTGACTCAGGCATCACCAGTTGATGAAGTCTGTCCAGAGTTGAGTGCAGGTATCACGCACAATGCCAGAGATGGTGGACCTCCCAATCAAGAACTCCAGATGGAGTGCCGCATAAGATATGCCAGTAGTTAGGAACTTACAAGTAACCAAATATAGAGAGAGCAATCACTATACATGCACAAAGGTTGAACAAACGCACTATACATAACCGTTACATGATGTCAGTTACAAACAATCCTAACTTATATTTACCAAAAGTTAAAGTTTTCTGACAATTTTACATTCATTGAATAGTTCTCGTAGTTCTAGGTGATATATGGGATATATTGTGAGGATATTTGAGCTACAGACATAAGGCTAAAGGGACACTTGTGGGAAAACACATCATCAACAGACAGTATGTAGCTGAGGAATACATATCGTACTGTAAGGAGAAGTCGCTCCTCTGCAGAGATAGCTTTGCGCATCCGGGTATCCTAGTAGGTGATCCCAGGGCGCAGAATCTCCAACAAAACATCAAATGTGGGAATGGTCATCCGACAAAACAGAAAAAACTTGTCTGGATGAGTCCGCAGAGATGCATACAGCCGGTGAAAATGGCCTTTAGTGAGGCGTTGCCTCAAATGCGGATGCACCCACATTCGCCTCCTCCTGCGCGGATCAACGATCACTGGGTAAGGCTGGCCAAAGCGGCGGGACAAACTCCAGTTGTACAACACTCTATCAGGTGGGGTAAACTGAAGACTGTCAGACATGTTGGCAAGCAGCAGCCCTCCAACACAAGCAGACCACCCAAATGCCAAGATTGGGGGTTGCAACTGGATGCAGATTTGAATGAGTTTCAGGCCTAAAAACTGTTAAATGTCCATTTTGCAAGGCTGCGAGAAAAATACGCTATACGGATGCCATACGGATTGCATACCGCACCCTGAAAACGCGTAAAATACGGATTGGTGTGCCAGCAACATTTTGGCGTAATACGGCCGTACAATACGGTCCATATTTTTGTACGGTGAGTCTGACACCGGCCTAACTTTGCATTTCATATAAAATGCTGCAATAATATAGGCTCATTTGCCCTAGGTAAGATATAGCAGATAAGAGTAGATACACTGTGCGATACAAAATGATATAAAATGAGCCGGCTACTATCATATAATATTGAGCACTACACTATCATATAGTGATGAGAATTACTCCAGCAAATAATGATCAAGTATAAAATGAGCAGGCTACTATCATATAATATTGAGCACCACACTATCATATAATGATGAGAATTATTCCAGCAAATAATGATCAAGTATAAAATGAGCAGGCTACTATCATATAATATTGAGCACTACACTATCATATAATGATGAGAATTACTCCAGCAAATAATGATCAAGTATAAAATGAGCAGGCTACTATCATATAATATTGAGCACTACACTATCATATAATGATGAGTAAATTGATCTCCAATGGCAAACTAATGATCATAGAATACTAGAAAATGAAGTATGGCTACTGTCATATAATATTGAGCACTACACTATCATATAATGATGAGAATTACTCCACCAAATATGATCAAGTATAAAATGAGTAGGCTACTTCATATAATATTGAGCACTACACTATCATATAATGATGAGAATTACTCCAGCAAATAATGATCAAGTATAAAATGAGCAGGCTACTATCATATAATATTGAGCACTACACTATCATATAATGATGAGAATTACTCCAGCAAATAATGATCAAGTATAAAATGAGCAGGCTACTATCATATAATATTGAGCACTACACTATCATACAATGATGAGAATTACTCCAGCAAATAATGATCAAGTATAAAATGAGCAGGCTACTATCATATAATATTGAGCACTACACTATCATATAATGATATGAATTACGCCACCAAATAATGATCAAGTATAAAATGAGCAGGCTACTATCATATAATATTGAGCACTACACTATCATATAATGATGAGAATTACTCCAGCAAATAATGATCAAGTATAAAATGAGCAGGCTACTATCATATAATATTGAGCACTACACTATCATATAATGATGAGAATTACTCCAGCAAATAATGATCAAGTATAAAATGAGCAGGCTACTATCATATAATATTGAGCGCCACACTATTGAAGTTGTGTCAAATTTTATATCTGAGAGAATGTCAACTTTAAAAATCCTTCGACGCATCTGTTGTAATGTTCAACAAAGCTGTGTTTGTCTCGGACAGAATCCCATGACCCTGTATGACCCCTGAGAACCTGCATGACCCTTTCAATAAAGACTTTTTACCGTTATCTACAGGTGTATGTAATTTTGTTTCATCAACCGCATATGTCGCAAATTTTTCACGTGTGACGCGTCACATAAATATCAGAACCTGTTCGGCGAAAACATAAGCGATCATTTGTGTGGCAGCGATAATCACTGTCATATGTCCGCACATCACTCAGGAAACACAGGTCATTCCCAGAAAACAGCTGCTAATTTACGAGCCTGTTTACCAGACCCTCCAAATTTAATTCCCACACAGTAGAGAGACAGAGATGGAATTACACAGCCATTTACTAATATAAGTTTAAAATCATGCTAGCAATGTCTGAGCTACATAAAGTGTGACTCAAATAAAATAGAGGAATATAAAATCAGACAAAATGCTACAGAAACATGTGTGAGTCCCTAGTTAGTGTTTGTTTTATTTCTGTGGCACAGAACTGAAAACAACAGCATCTGTTTGTTTCTCTGCTACAGAAACAGGCTATCAGAATTCCATTCATCTCATTTTCGCCTATAATTGATCTAACTTTGCACTTCATATAAAATGCTGCAGAAACATAGGCTCATATGCCCTAGGTAACAAATAGCAGATAAGAGTAGATACACTGGTAAATTCCTATCAAATGCTGCAGAAACACACACTCATTTTGTTCTATGGGAGCCTCTCGCTATCAAATAACATACATGAAATATACTTTACTATAAAATCACACTATCAAAATGTGTTATAAGTCGACTATAGGCTGAGATACAAAAATAGATATTTGTGTGGTTCAATAAAATAGAGTAATATAAAATCAAAATGAGAATCAGAGACACTTTGATAGAGCTGCTTCTGATGTGTCCTATATCCCATTTCAAGAAAACAACTTCTGTTTTATAGCAGGGGTAGAAAAAACACAGATGCATAGGCTGAAAATTCCTTTTTAGTGCTTTTACATTCTACTGAAAACACAGCAACAGATTACTAATAGGAATCCTTCTAGCAATGTCTGAACTACATAAAGTGTGCTTCAAATAAAATAGAGGAATATAAAATCAAAATGAGAATCAGAGACACTTTGATAGAGCTGCTTCTGATTTCCCAGTCCTATCAAAGCCACTATCAAGATCCCTGACAAAATGATAGGGGCGTGTCCACCTGTCAAATTGAGTTTGACGAATCAGTCCGTAGTTACACTACTCCGGTGAAACAAGAACAATTTAAGTAGCTGAACACAACTAATGTAACAAGTTCTTTCTCCAAATACAACACAAAATGCCTCTTTTAATAACTTAATGACTATTGTGGTCTCTAAATCTTTCAATGCCTTCATGAGAAAAGCCTTTAGTTAGGAGATCACTATATGGCTTTTCTGACATTCTGCAAACATGATGCATGCTTCAATATATTTTGCATGCTGTACCCATCTTATTCAATTCTCAATGAAGATTTTCTACTTTTTTTTTACTCTCCTTTACCCTCCTGATGCTGCAGGTTTAGGCTGTGGTTCCACGATCCGGAACCACAGCGCTTTGGATGGAGCGGAAAGTCCGCTCCGGCCAAAGCCCCGCCCCCTAGTGAACGCGCGGTCATTCCGGATGTGCTCATGGAACACATCCGGAACACATCCGGAATGACCGCAGGCTACACAGGCCTGTGTTATTTCCCTTGCGGCAAACACGCAGCAATTACTGAAGCATTCCGGATCGTGGAAACACACCCTAACAGTACTAGTTGAAACAATGCAGCTCCAGAGCATCACTAAGCCACTTCCATTCTTCACTGTAAGCAGGATGTTCTTTCAGCATATACTTCATTTTCCGTTCTCCAGATATAATGCTGATCCATAGGCCAGTACAGTTCCAGTTTCATTAAATTGTTCAACAGAAATGAACTTCAAAAATTCAAAAACTTTTGTGGCTTATTTATATGGTTTTGAGTATATTGCTGCAGGTCTTTTGTATCTATTCAAGTATGTTTGACCAAGTGCATCAGGAATCTGGTGGCATTAAGTTCTGTAAAGGCCTCATATATTTGTTTGAGAACAGATTCAGACAGCATCATGAAAACCATGTCAGGGCAAAAAGTTATGGAGAAGAGTAAAGCAGGGTTAGGTTATGAAAAACAGCCCACGCTCTGAACATCTCGTGGAGCACTGTTCAATCCATCATCCAAAAATGGAAGGAGTATGGCATAATTACAAATCTAGCAAGGCTTGGCCATTCACCTTAAACTGATATTCCAAGCAAGGAGAGCACTAATTAGAGAAGCAGCCAAGAGGCCCATGGTCACTCTGGAGGAGCTGCAGAGATCCACAGCTCATGTGGGAGAATTTGTCCACAGGACAACTATTAGTTATGTACTCTACAATTCTTGTCTTCGTGGAATAGTTAAGTAGTAGTTTTGTTAAAGCAGACCATATGAAGTTCCATTTGCAGTTTGCAAAAAGCCATATAGTGGACACAGCTAGCATGTGATAGAAAGTGCTTTAGTCAGATGAGACCAAATTAGAATTGTTAGGGCTAAATGCAAAACACTACGTGTGGCATAAAACTAACAATGTATAGCACTTTGAAAACACCATCACCACCGTCAAACATGGTGATGGCAGCATCAGTGTATGAGGATGCTTTTCTTCATCAGGAACAGGGAAGCTAGACAGGGAAGCTAGTCAGAATTGATAGGAAAATGGATGGAGGTAAATAAAGCACAATCCTGGATGAAAATCTGTTAAGAGACTACAAAAGACTAGAGACTGCAGCGTAAGTTCACCTTCTAGCAGGACAACAACCTTAAACATATTGAATATTCCACCGCTGCAAATATCTTGATATACTTCTACTATATAATACGTTCCTCCCTCCGCTCCTTTATTCTTCTCTTTTTTTTCTTAGTGTGAACGCTCCCATGTCTTTACACCCTCTAGTAGCTGAGTACTAATCAAGCTGTGCTGTGTTACATTGTCTGCAGCTGCGTGTTTTGGAGGGGGATATCCAGCCCTGACTATATGAGACGCTCAGATTTTAAATGTGTGTGTTCAATGACTAAGGCTACTTGTTAGCTGAAACGCGTTTGAAGATGTTTTTAATGTTTTTTCTCAGATAGCTGCAACTATCTAGATGTTTTTTATTCTGCTCCACTCACCCTGATCCAATAAAGCTATTTCCTTGAAGCTAATGCACTGGATTTTTTTTTGGCTTTCTTAACCTTAAAAATACTGCCAGAGATAATATTGAATCAGTTTTATTTGAGGCATACTTGTGTGTTTGAATGGCTCAATTACAGTCCAGACCTAAATCCCATTGAGAATCAAAGGCAAAACTTGAAAATTTCTGTTCACAGATGCTCTTCATCCAATCTCACTGAGCTAGAGCTAGTTTGTAAATCAGTGTCTCGACCACGCACCACAATTGTGGGTTTCCAGGGCAATGGGGTACTCAGAGCCGAGCCCGTAGAAGTCTATGGGATTGTCACAGGTAGCGGTGGCTCGGTCTGTGGCCCTGGCGGTCAGGCGTATGTTGGGGGGTATATTTACAGGGGATATATATATACAGTTCGTGACGCCACCTGTAGTCTCTAGTAATTTGTACCAGCGCTGCTGTAGATCTCTGAGGGGATGGTGAGGCAGCTAGATGTCGGGTCCCCTACAGGTGGGACTCTTCCCTCAGGTCGATGGTTAAGGCAGGGTTGTACAGGCATGCAAGTAAATAACTCAGTCTCACACGGTCAGCGTCTTTCCATACCTTTACTTGTAAGATGGTAAGGCAGGTCCCAGGGAGGCTGATCCAAGGAGAATGTATTTCGAGATAGCAGCTGGACAAGTTAGGGGCCTCCTTTACTTTCACAACGAGAGTACAACCAGCATGAAGCGTAGTTCCCTCTATAACTCCAGCTATTCCAAAGCTGTACTGCCCAGTCAGTTTTGTGGTCGGAGCCTTCCTGTGAGAGAGCTGAATTCCTATCTTGTCCTGCAGAGACTCAAGGTCCTCACTCCCCCTGACTCCAGTTACGTACCGACTATTTAGGGGCTGCTTGCCGCGACCTAAGGTCCGATAAGCCTCTGGTTTTCTTACCACTAAGCTTGAAACTATAGTGATCCTTCGGTCCCCAGTGACCGGTAACAATGTGCAGGACTTCTCCAATCCAAAAGCACTTTTAAATATTCCTTCCACTGTGCCTTTTGCCTTGTCCGCGCTTGTAGCATAAACACTCACACTTGCAAAGAGTCATATAATCACTCCCTTCTTTTCTTCCTTCAGAGTTAGTTGCCAGACTCTCAGTAATCTTCTAGGCAGGAGCACGTCTCTGAACCTTCACTGTCCTTGAGACAGGAGACTGAAGTATTTCTGTACTAAACTCTTCCTTCTTTATCAATGTCTTCCAGTGAGGTACAGCTCTGACCAGGCTGAGGTGATCTATATCTCGCCCTTACTGGCCTCCACTTGCTGAACTGCTGATAGAACCAAGCTGGACTGCTTCCTCCCTCAAGTCCCAGCTAGACTCCACACGTCTGCTCTGTCCGAAGACAGGAAACTGACTCCTAAATCACTCAACGAATCTACACTGACCACTCCCTACGAGTCACTACACTACCCTAAGGTGTGTCTAGTGTATATTGAGTGAATGGGTATAGAGCATTAAACTGCTATCTCTCCACACATTCTCCAGGGTACTGCGTGTGCCTTCACACCAGGGCTACACATTCCCCCATGGTAAATGACAGCACTCCCGGGCTGTAAAATACAAAGAGACAATTTTGTTTATGCATTAAACATCAACATTAAACATTAATTCGTCCCATCCGGGAGGTAAGGATGTCTTGAACGTTGCAAACAAAACATTATATATAGAAATGTACAAATATTAAATATCATTTTCATATAAATAGACAATATGCTTGTGAAGGACCCGCACCAAACCTTCAACGTGGGTCCTGGGTGGGCTGCAGGACATCCGAATGCAGACCTCACTCAGTGCCACACCACACGGGTTTTGTATTCAGAGGTAATTGTGGTGGTTTTATGTAAAACCAAGATAAGGCACAAGGTGCAACTATATACAGATAAGTTCTGGGCTGGCACAGTCCTCAGCCTCTGAGTCCATAATAAGAAAAAGACACATTATATCAAATCACATCACAATAAAGTGCAAAAACTTTTTTTTTTATCTGATTACCCAGCCGGGCATTCTACTTTTGGCAATATATATATACGTTATATACACATTTAACTTGTGCAAAACATTTTCACTTTTATAAAACTTATGTACATCTTCTTAGTTGCGGTAAACCCTGTCTGGGTCCTACCGTTCTTCACATTCTCTTGACTTCAATTACACTTTCCATCCCGGGGGCTGGAACAATGCGATGGTCCCTAGATCCCATTACTAACAAGTCGTGCGCTGCTATTAGGGTCTGGGTCGCCACAGTTCTCGTGCGAACCTCTAGGGGCGCAACGGGTACTTTCTCCTTGCAAGACACCGATTGCGTTTCAATTTGCGTTACAGTTAGCGATATTGATCGTTCATAGATTGCGATGGAAACTGGGTCGCAAGTTGCGATGTAGAAGGATGACAAGATAACGAAGAGTATGTAGACGTTGCTTCCATTTGCGAGGAGCCTGCAGGGGGCGATGCTGGGGCACGGCCTGATGCTTTTTGAGCTGGAGACGGGGACGCTGCGGTAGTGGTGACGTTACCTGCGTCGGGGACGGGGTCACGGACGATGGCGACGTTAAGGGCATACCATCCCTTCATTCCCCAGTGCCGTGTATATGTGACAATGTCTCCATTAACTAGGTCCCTCCCGGGATGACCTTGCGGTAGGTGGGATTCTACGTCGCGTCTACTGACAAAGACCCCTGGGTAGAGGCCCGGTTCCCTGATGAAGCCCCAGCCCTTCCGGAGCTGGAACTCTGTCACACACCCCTGCCGCCGCGGTTCCCTCAGAGTACCTTTCTCCCGACGGACACTCTCCTTGTCCGCGATCAGCTCTGCATGTTGCCGCTGTCGGTTCCTCTGCGCTTCCCGCTCTTCCTCCTGCTGGCGTTGTTGTTTCTCCTCACGACGCTGCCACTCACATTCCCACTGGGCGGTATAGGCGACGTCATCCAGGCGCGCCATCTCGTCCCAGTCCACGTCTGGTAATGACGGACAGGACCCCTCCGGTGTCCCTGCCGGGGATCGATCATCTGCTGCGGCCTCCTGGCCGGGCGGGCGTTCCGGAACTGGCGGTACCTCCTCAACCTCGTTCGCCTCCACCGCTTCACCGGTGGGATCAGGATCGGTACTTTCGGGGGCAGCCTCCGGTTGCTCTTTGCCTTGGGCAGCAGAAGTTTTGGCAACTCCAGACGTAGGGAATCATCGAAGGGAGAGATCACCGCGTCCCACAGCCGCCGCTGCTCCAGGGTACGCCGGCGTCTCTCGATCTCCTCAAATCCAGGTTGTGGCAAAATCATCTTTTTCAGTCGTGCATTTTCTTCCTTGATTTCCAGCAATGCTTACTGCAGGTGCAGGACCACGGATGACTCCGGTTCTAGTGGCAGCTTGGCTGGGGCACGGGGCCTGCCTTCCTCCGCTTCCCTGCTCGGCTGCACACGTCCTGCTTCCATGATGTTCCAGAGCGTTCTCTTATCTTCCTCCAGAGACGTCCGGTCTCTTCCGTGGAGGGGGGTTTGCGCCTCCTCCTCTTCGCAGGGAAGGTGAAGAGGAGGCGGACCTCCTTTGCTGTAGGGCAGGATCGCATGTTGTAATAGCACTTTGAGAGGGCAGGCATTCTCTTCGCGCCACTGGGGGGTACACGCCCACGAAGGTACGCCCACCTTCTTCTCCAGCGCCTGAGGGCGCGAATATGGCGACAAAGATGGCGATTTTTGGCGCCAAAAGTGCAAACAGTCCTTTTCACAAAAACAATTCCATAGGCACACAGGGCTCGCAATTTTGCGAGTTTCGCATCCTGTTCGTGACGCCAAGTTTTGTCTCGACCACGCACCACAATTGTGGGTTTCCAGGGCAATGGGGTACTCAGAGCCGAGCCCGTAGAAGTCTATGGATTGTCACAGGTAGCGGTGGCTCGGTCTGTGGCCCTGGCGGTCAGGCGTATGTTGGGGGGTATATTTACAGGGATATATATATACAGTTCGTGACGCCACCTGTATTCTCCGGTAATTTGTACCAGCGCTGCTGTAGATCTCTGAGGGGATGGTGAGGCAGCTAGATGTCGGGTCCCCTACAGGTGGGACTCTTCCCTCAGGTCGATGGTTAAGGCAGGGTTGTACAGGCATGCAAGTAAATAACTCAGTCTCACACGGTCAGCGTCTTTCCATACCTTTACTTGTAAGATGGTAAGGCAGGTCCCAGGGAGGCTGATCCAAGGAGAATGTATTTCGAGATAGCAGCTGGACAAGTTAGGGCCTCCTTTACTTTCACAACGATGAGTACAACCAGCATGAAGCGTAGTTCCCTCTATAACTCCAGCTATTCCAAAGCTGTACTGCCCAGTCAGTTTTGTGGTCGGAGCCTTCCTGTGAGAGAGCTGAATTCCTATCTTGTCCTGCAGAGACTCAAGGTCCTCACTCCCCCTGACTCCAGTTACGTACCGACTATTTAGGGGCTGCTTGCCGCGACCTAAGGTCCGATAAGCCTCTGGTTTTCTTACCACTAAGCTTGAAACTATAGTGATCCTTCGGTCCCCAGTGACCGGTAACAATGTGCAGGACTTCTCCAATCCAAAAGCACTTTTAAATATTCCTTCCACTGTGCCTTTCGCCTTGTCCGCGCTTGTAGCATAAACACTCACACTTGCAAAGAGTCATATAATCACTCCCTTCTTTTCTTCCTTCAAAGTTAGTTGCCAGACTCTCAGTAATCTTCTAGGCAGGAGCATGTCTCTGAACCTTCACTGTCCTTGAGACAGGAGACTGAAGTATTTCTGTACTAAACTCTTCCTTCTTTATCAATGTCTTCCAGTGAGGTACAGCTCTGACCAGGCTGAGGTGATCTATATCTCGCCCTTACTGGCCTCCACTTGCTGAACTGCTGATAGAACCAAGCTGGACTGCTTCCTCCCTCCAAGTCCCAGCTAGACTCCACACGTCTGCTCTGTCCGAAGACAGGAAACTGACTCCTAAATCACTCAACGAATCTACACTGACCACTCCCTACGAGTCACTACACTACCCTAAGGTGTGTCTAGTGTATATTGAGTGAATGGGTATAGAGCATTAAACTGCTATCTCTCCACACATTCTCCAGGGTACTGCGTGTGCCTTCACACCAGGGCTACACATCAGCATGGGCAAAATCTCAGCCTCTAGCTGTGTAAAGCTGGTAGGTACATACTCCCAAAATGACTTGCAGTAGTAATTGCAACAAAAGGTGGTCCTACAAAATATTGACTCAGTGGGGCTAAATACAAATGCAAATCCCAATTTTCAAATTTATATTTTAAAAATATTTAGAAAACCATGTATAATTTCCTTTACTCTTCACAAATATTTGCTACTTTGTGTTGTGTAAGTCAGTGCTTATGGAATGTATTGGGGGACACTCGCTTGGCCGCGATATTCAGGCATACAGGAGTGATCTTTCACTTAAACAGTCTAAGTGGTTTATTTTCTGACATAAACCATTGACACATGAACAAAAGGCAAACAGTCTTACATCAGACAGCCAAATCCTCAATGTCCATAGTAGAGCTCCACGCTCTCAGGCCTGTGGGCAAACCAACTGGGCCAGGTCCAGCACGCAGGCTCTATAGCCTAAATACAGTCCCTCACTGACCCCTGTCAGTATCACTCACGGTTCTCCGGGTTACCTTCCTGGAGCATCTGCTCCACAGACTGACCTCCTGTCAGTCCGGGTTCGTAGGGAAGCTGCCGAACTAGGATCACCGTCCTTGTGAACAGTGCACTCCCAACAGTCAAGATCCTCAGACGGACGGTAGCTTCCCCAAACGCAGTGCCTTCACTGACTCTGCAAACACGGCCTCTCTGTGTGCTGTTCAGGATCTCTTTCCCCACTTGGAACCGTCCAACACACAGGCCACCAGGTCCAAAGCCTTACCATGTGTTCTTCAGGAAGGTAGCACACCTTTCAACACATAGGCCTTCTAGGACCATACACACGGACCAATCAGGTACATACACTGTCTCTCCCTTGTGAACCATCCTGGTCACATTATATCACCGAAGCCACCCCCATAGGTGGGCGGTGTGTGTGTGGTTAGTCAGTCCCGCCCAGCTCTCTAACTAACCCTGTAAGCCCCCGTAGTAAACTAAACAAAACTCTTGTGGAACTACAAGTCCCAGAAAAACATTACTGGCTTACAGCGCAGAGGACTTCTGCGACACATACCGGCCATTCATAACAATGCCGGGCATTGTTTTACCATCACCATTACGCCTCCATGCATCTCTTGAGGAGCACATACAGCACCCCCTAGCTGTAAAAGGGGTCACTGCATCACAGTTGGTATATTGCATAAAATTCAAATAAAAAACTTAAATAGGACCTGCCTGACAATGTGAAGTAGACCAAAAAACCTCACAAGCTAGATATCATGCCGCAATCCAAAGAAATTCTGGAACAAATGAGAAACAAAGTAATTGAGATTTATCAGTCTGGAAAAGGTTATAAAGCCATTTATAAAGCTTTGGGACTTTCAGCAAACCATAGCGAGAGCCATTATCCACAAGTAGCAAATACATGAAACAGTGTGCACCTTTCCAGGAGTGGCAGGCCGACCAAGATTACCCCAAGGGCACAGCGACAATGCATGAAAGAGGTCATAAAAGACATCATAACAACATCCAAAGAACTGCAGGCCTCACTTGCCTCAGTTAAGGTCAGTGTTCATGACTCCTCCATAAAAAAGAGACTGGGCAAAAATGGCCTGCATGGCAGAGTTCCAAGATGAAAACCACTGTTGAGCAATAAGAACATAAAAGTTCATCTCAGTTTTGCCACAGAACATCTTGATGATCCCAAGACTTTTGGGAGAATACTCTGTGGACTGATGAGACAAAAGTTGAACTATTTGGAAGGTGCATGTCCCATTACATCTGGCATTGAAGTAACCCAGCATTTCATAAAAGGAACATCATACCAACAGTAAAATATGGTGGTGGTAGTGTGGTGGTCTGGGGCTGTTTTGCTGCCTTAGGACCTGGAAGACTTGATGTGGTAAATTGAACCATGAATTCTATCTACAAAAAAAATCCTTAAGAAAAATGTCTGGCCATCTTTTTGTGACCTCAACCTGAAGCGCACTTGGGTTATGCAGCAGGTCAATTATCCAAAACACACCAGCAAGTCCACCTCTGAATGGCTTAAGAGAAATAACATTAAGACTTTGGAGTGGACTAGTCAAAGTCCTGACCTTAATCTGATTGAGATGCTCTGGAATGAACTGAAAAAGGGGGTTCATGCTCAGAGGACCTGCAATGTGGCTGAATTACAACAATTCTGCAAAGATGAGTGTGACAAAATTCCTCCAGAGCATTGTAAAAGACTCATTGCCAGTTATTGCAAATGCTAGATTGCAGTTGTTGCTGCTAAGGGTGGCCCAACCAGTAATTAGGTTTAGGGGCAATTCAATTTTTCACTCAGGGCCTTGTAGATTTGGATTTCTTTTTCCCTTAATAATAAAGACCTTCATTTAACCCCTTCACCCCAAGGGTGGTTTGCACGTTAATGACCGGGCCAATTTTTACAATTCTGACCACTGTCTCTTTATGAGGTTATAACTCTGGAACGCTTCAACGGATCTGCGCGATTCTGAGACTGTTTTCTCGTGACATATTGTACTTCACGTTATTGGTAAAATTTCTTCGATATAACTTGCGTTTATTTTTGAAAAAATGCAAATATGGCGAAAATTTTGAAAATTTTGCAATTTTCAAACTTTGAATTTTTATTCCCTTAAAACAGAGAAATATGTCACACAAAATAGTTAAGAAATAACATTTCCCACATGTCTACTTTACATCAGCACAATTTTGGAATCAAATTTTTTTTTTCTTAGGAAATTATAAGGGTTAAAAGTTGACCAGCGATTTCTCATTTTTGCAACAAAATTTACAAAGCCATTTTTTTTAGGGACCACCTCATATTTGAAGTCACTTTGAGGGGTCTATATAGCAGAAAATACCCAAAAGTGACACTATTCTAAAAACTGCACCCCTCAAGGTACTCAAAACCACATTCAAAAAGTTTATTAACCCTTCAGGTGCTTCACAGGGGCTGAAGCAACGTGGAAGGAAAAAATGAATATTTAACTTTTTAGCCACAAAAATGATCTTTTACAAACTTTTTTTTATTTTCACAAGGGTAAAAGAAGAAAATGGACAGATAAAGTTGTTGTGCAATTTCTCCTGAGTACGCCAATACCCCATAAGTGGGGGAAAACCACTGTCTGTGTGCACAGCAGAGCTCATAAGGGAAGGAGCGCCGTTTGACTTTTTCAAACTAAAATTGAGATCGGACGTCATGTCGCGTTTGGAGAGCCCCTGATGCGCCTAAACAGTGGAAACTCCCCACAAGTGACACCATTTTGGAAACTAGACCCCCTAAGGAACTTATCTAGATCTGTTGTGAGCACTTTGAATCCCCAAGTGTTTCACAAAAGTTTAAAATGCCTGGGTGTGAAAAAAAAAAGAAACAATTTTCCACAAAAATGATTTTTTAGTCCCAAATTTTTGATTTTTCCCAAGGAAATTGGACCCCAAAAGTTGTTGGCCAATTTGTCCTGAGTACGCTGATACCCAATATTGTGGGGGGAGGGGACTGTTTGGGTGCACGGCAGGGCTTGGAAAGGAAGTAGTAACGTTTTGGAATGCAGACGTTGATGGGGGTCATGTTCCGTTTGCAGTGCCCCAGATGAGCCTAAACAGTAGAAACCCCCCACAAGTGACCACATTTTGGAAACTAGACCCCCTAAGGAACTTATATATAGCTTTGGTGAGCACTTTGAACCCCCAAGTGCTTCACACAAGTTTATAATGCCCGGGCATGAAAATAAAAAATCCTATTTTTTTCCCACAAAAATTATTTTTAGTCACTATTTTTTTATTTTCCCAAGGGTAACAGGAGAAATTGGACCACAAAAGTTGTTGTCCAATTTATCCTGAGTGTGCTGATACCCAATATGTGGGGGGGAACCACTGTTTGGGCGCACGGCAGAGCTCGGAATGGAAGGAGCACCATTTGACTTTTTCCAACCAAAATTGGCTGGAATTGAGATTGGACGCCATGTTGCATTTGGAGAGCCCCTGATGTACCTAAACAGTGGAAACCCCCCACAAGTGACCCCATTTGGGAAACTAGACCCCCTAAGGAACTTATCTAGATCTTTGGTGAGCAATTTGAACCCCCAAGTGCTTCACACAAGTTTATAACGTAGAGCCGTAAAATTAAAAAATCATATTTTTTCCACAAAAATGATCTTTTCACTCCAATTTTTATTTTCCCAAGGGTAACAAGACTCCAAAAGTTATTGTGCAATTTGTCCTGAGTACGCTGATACCCCATATGTGGGGGTAAACCACTGTTTGGGTGCATGGCAGAGTTTGGAAGGGAAGGAGTGCCGTTTGACTTTTTCAACGCAGAATTGGCTGGATGCCATGTCGTGTTTGGAGAGCTCCTGATCTGCCTAAACAGTGGAAACCCCCCACAAATGACACCATTTTGAAAACATTTTACAAAAATGATTTTTTCGTCCCCAATATTTTATTTTCACAAGGGTAACAGGAGAAATTGGACCCCAAAAGTTGTTGTCCAATTTGTCCTGAGTACGCTGATACCCAATATGTGGGAGAAAACTACTGTATGGGTACACGTTGGGGCTCGAAAGGGAAGTAGTGACGTTTTGGATTGCAGACTTGATGGAATGCTCTGGGGGCGTCATGTCGCATTTGGAGAGCCCCTGATGCACCTAAACAGTGGAAACCCCCCACAAGTGACCCCATTTTGGAAAATAGACCCCACAAGGAACTTATCTAGATGTGTGGTGAGCACTTTGAACCCCTAAGTGCTTCACAGAAGTTTATAACGAACAGCCGTAAAAATAAAAAATATTTTTTTTTTTACAAAAATTATTTTTTTCGCCCCCAATATTTTATTTTCACAAGGGTAACAGGAGAAATTGGACACAAAAATTTGTTGTCCAATTTGTCCTGAGTACGCTGATACCCAATATGTGGGAGAAAACTACTGTATGGGTACACGTTGGGGCTCGAAAGGGAAGTAGTGACGTTTTGGATTGCAGACTTTGATGGAATGCTCTGGGGGCGTCATGTCGCATTTGGAGAGCCCCTGATGCACCTAAACAGTGGAAACCCCCACAAGTGACCCCATTTTGGAAAATAGACCCCACAAGGAACTTATCTAGATGTGTGGTGAGCACTTTGAACCCCTAAGTACTTCACAGAAGTTTATAACGAACAGCCGTAAAAATAAAAAATATATTTTTTTTTTACAAAAATTATTTTTTTCGCCCCCAATATTTTATTTTCACAAGGGTAACAGGAGAAATTGGACACAAAAATTTGTTGTCCAATTTGTCCTGAGTACGCGGATACCCAATATGTGGGAGAAAACTACTGTATGGTACACGTTGGGGCTCGGAAGGGAAGTAGTGACGTTTTGGATTGTAGACTTTGATGGAATGGTCTGGGGGCGTCATGTCGCATTTGGAGAGCCCCTGATGCGCCTAAACAGTGGAAACCCCCCCACAAGTGACCCCATTTTGGAAAATAGACCCCACAAGTAACTTATCTAGATGTGTGGTGAGCGCTATGAAGCCCCAAGTGCTTCACAGAAGTTTATAACGTACAGCCGTAAAAACAAAAAAAATCATTTTTTTTTAAAAAAATGATATTTTTGCCCCCAGTTTTTTATTTTCCCAAGGGTAACAGAAGAAATAGGACAAATTGCACAATAACTCTTAGGGTCCAGAGTACGCTGATACCCCATGTGGGAGTAAACTACTGTTTGGGCGCATGGCAGAGGTCAGAAGGGAAGGAGCACCGTTTGACTTTTTCAACGCAGAATTGGCTGGAATTGAGATCAGACGTCATGTCACATTTGGAGAGCCCCTGATGTGCCTAAACAGCGGAAACCCCCAATTCTAACTCCAACCCTAACCCCAACACACCCCTAACCCTAGTTCCAACCCTAACCACAAACCTAACCCTAACACACCCCTATCCCTAATCCCAACCATAACCCTAATACTAACTTTAGCGCCAACCCTAACCCTAACTTTAGCCGCAACCCTAACCTTAACCATAACCCTAATGGGAAAATGGAAATAAATACATTTTTGTAATTTCATTATTTTTCCCTAACTAAGGGGGTGATAAAGGGGGGTTTGATTTACTATTTATGGCGGGTTTTTATGATTGGCAGCTGTCACGCTAAAAGACGCTTTTTATTGCAAAAAATAGTTTTTGCATCACCACATTTTGAGAACTATAATTTTTGCATATTTTGGCCCACAGAGTCATGTGAGGTCTTATTTTTTGCGGGACGAGGTGACGTTTTTATTGGTACCATTTTTGAGCATGTGACATTTTTTGATCGCTTTTTATTTCGATTTTTGGGAGGTTAGAATGAACAAAAATCAGCAATTCATGAATTTCTTTTGGGGGAGGCGTTTATACCGTTCCGCGTGTGGTAAAATTGATAAAGCAGTTTTATTCTTCGGGTCAGTACGATTACGGTGATACCTCATTTATATCATTTTTTTATGTTTTGGCGCTTTTATAGAATAAAAACAATTTTATATAAAAAATAATTATTTTTGCATCGCTTTATTCTGCGAGCTATAACTTTTTTATTTTTTCGCTCATGATGCTGTGTGATGGTTTGTTTTTTGCGGGACAAGATGACGTTTTCAGCGGTGCCATGTTTATTTATATCGGTCTTTTTGATCGCGTGTTATTCCACTTTTTGTTCAGCGGTATGAGGATAAAGCACTGATTTTTTGCTTTGTTTTTATTTTATTTTTTTTAAGGGGTTCACAAAAGGGGTTAACTAGTGGGACAATTTTATAGGGGGGGTCGTTACGGATGCTGCGATACCAAATATGTGTACTTTTATTGTTTTATTTTTTTTATTTACAGGAAGAAATGAATTTATTGGGGAATATTTTTTTTTTTTTTAATTTATTTTGGAATTTTTTTTTTACACGTTTATTTTTATTTTTTTTACTTTTTTACATTGTCCCAGGGTGGGACATCACTGTAAAATGTCAGATAGTGGTCTCGCTGTGTGCACAGCACTCTGTGAGACCAGCGATCTCACAGGCAGCGTTGTAGGCTTCTCAGTGCCTGCTCTCGGCAGGCACTGAGGAAGCCGCCTCCCTCCAGGACCCCGACGCCATCTTGGATCCGGGTCCTGGAGGGAGGAAGCCCTCAGAATAGCGCGATCACATCGCGCTGTTCTGAGGGTCTCAGGGGGGCGCGCAGGGAGCCCTCTCCCTGCACGATGCTCCCCTGTGCCCCCAGTACACCGCGATCATGTTTGATCGCGCTGTGCAAGGGGTTAATGTGCCGGGAGCGGTCCGTGACCGCTCCTGGCACACAGTCCCGGGTGTCAGCTGTGATAATCAGCTGACACCCGGCGGCGATCAGCTGCGCTTCCCCCAGGAGCGCAGCTGATCGCTATGACGTACTATCCCGTCCGTGGTCAGATTGTCACGGGTTTTATGGACGGGATAGTACGTCTGATGTCAGAGAGGGTGTTAAAAACTGTATTATGTGTTTACTTGTGTTATCTTTGTCTAATATTTAAATTTGTTTGGTGATCCGAAACATTACAATGTGACAATCATGCAAAAGAATAGGAAATCAGGAAGTGGGCAAACACTTTTTCATACAACTGTATATCTTATAAATGATACCAATTGACTCAATTTATCCATGACAGTTATTCTCTTTTTGCAGGTGTGTGCCAGAATCACCTCGGTGGCTTATCTCTCAAGATCGTAAAGCTGAAGCTAAAGCAATTATTAATCAAATTGCGAAGAGAAATAAGAAAGCAGTTCCAGATACTATACAAGTAAATAACACAATCTATTCAGGTTATGGAAAGAAACACTGTACTTTAAGTTACCATATTATATTGTCCCTATCATTTAAAAAAAAAACTGCGTAAGTTAAATGACATTTTGCAATATAACTTATCAGAAAAATATACTTATTTCTGCACTTTTTCACCTCCACTTGCCTTCTGTACTCAAAAATACAGCTAAAATCTGAGGAATTAGATTACAGCTGTCTGTTGAACTTTATGGAGACAGAATGGTGGAGGTGAAGGAATGAGCAGAGTGAGAAAAAAAGACAAAAATACACACAAATCATGTTACTGATACATTCTAGTAGGTGCTACACATCTACTACACTGGTCAGTACTGTTGTATAATGTCACCATACTGCTGCTGCTTCTGAACATGTGAAACTATATAGTGAAAATGTCACTAGCTCAGAAATAATTTAAAATCAGGGAGAAAGCCTGCAAATGGGAAAACTTGAAAAATGCAGAGTACAAATCATGTAATGGAAAAAAATGTGTTATTCTTTATGTGCATACACATGACAGCTTATGCTGAAAAGTTACCTGAAAACATGGTAACATCTCCCTCTGAGCTATTCAACTCACTGGACAGTTCCTTGCTAACCCAGATATTAGAACCTGTGTTGTTCAGGATTGTCTACACCCTGAGTTCCTGATTGTCTCCACCCTGAGTTCCTGATTGTCTCCACCCTGAGTTCCTGATTGACTCAACCCTGTGATCTACTGATTGAACACCCTATTTAAACCTGGCATTGCACTTCCTTCCTCGTGAGATTATTGAGCTCCCAGCCTTTAGTCTAGCTACTTTCCAACTGCTGCTCATCCTCATTATTATACTGCTGCTACCATGTACCTACCTCTGGCTATTTCCTTACTAGGCAACCTGCTCATCCTCCCAACTATACTGCTGCTTCTGTATACCGAACCCTGGCTATTCCTGACTATGCAACCTGCATATCTTCCTAACTATACTGCTGCTCCATGTACCGACCGCTGGCTATTTCCTTACTATGCCAACTGCTTATCCTCCCATCTATACTGCTGCTCATGTACAGACCTCTGCCTATTTCCTTACTACGCAAACTGCTTATCCTCCCAATTATACTGCGGCTCCCGTGTACTGACTTCTGGCTATTCTTGAATTTGCTACCTCCTGATGCTGCCCCTAGAGGTTGAAATATCACTACTCCAACTCAGGTGAGCCCATAACAGAACGGATCGTCACAGCAAATAATAATTTTCTCTTTTGTTCATTCACATAGCATTTTTTATTGATAGAAATAAACTATAAATATCTATTTTTTACAGAATTCTTAATTTGCTAAATTTTTTTTCAATACTTGTGTAACATTTTTGAACAGCACAGTATATACATATTTGCACCTTGTACATATACACATATTATAGACATTAAACATATGGCATACACACATACACTCACTCTATTTGGCAGGTATCTGAATCATTTTATCATTATTTGTCATGTGACAGCAGTGGAGTGGCAGTGAATTTAACACCTTAGTGACAAAGCCAATTTGTAGCTTAATGACCAGGCTAATTTTTACAATTCTGACCACTGTCACTTTATGAGGTTATAACTCTGGAATGCTTTAACAGATCCTGCTGATTCTGAGAACATTATTTTGTGACATATTGTACTTCATGCTAGTGGTAAAATTTCTTTGATATGACTTGCGTTTATTTATGAAAAAAATGGAAATATGGGGAAAAATTTTTAAATTTTGCAATTTTCAAACTTTTAATTTTTATGCCCTTAAATCAGAGAGATATGTTACACAAAATACTGAACAAAGAATATTTACCACATGTCTACTTTACATCAGCACAATTTTGGAAAGAAAATTTTTTTTGTTAGGAAGTTATAGGGGTTAAAAGTTGACCAGCGATTTCTTATTTTTACAACAAAATTTACAAAACCATTTTTTTAGGGACCACATCACATTTAAAGTCACTTTGAGGGGTGTACATGACAGAAAATACCCAAAAGTGACACCATTCTAAAAACTGCACGCCTCAAGGTGCTCAAAACCACATTAAAGAAGTTTATTAACCCTTCCACAGGAACTGAAGCAATGTAGAAGGAAAAAATTAACATTTAACTTTTTTTACAAACATTTTACTTCAGAACCATTTTTTTTATTTTCACAAGTGTAAAAAGAGAAAATGAATCACAAAATTTGTTGTGCAATTTCTCCTGAATGCACTGATACCCCATATGTGGGTGGAAGTCACTGTTTAGGCGCACGGCAGAGCTTGGAAGTGAAGGAGCGCCGTTTGACTTTTTCAATGCAGAATTGGCTGGAATTGAGATATGACGCCATGTCGCGTTTGGAGAGCCCCTGATGTGCCTAAACAGTGGAAACCGGCCACAAGTGACACCATTTTGGAAACTAGACCCTTTAAGGAACTTATCTAGATGTGTGGTGATCACTTTGAACCCCAAAGTGCTTCACAGAAGTTTATAACGTAGAGCCATGAAAATAAAAAAATCATTTTTTTTCCACAAAATTATTTTTTCGACCAAATTTTTATTTTCACAAGGCTAAAAGGAGAAACTAGACTGACAAAGTTGTGAAATTTGTCCTGAGTACGCCAATACCCCATATGTGGGGGTAAATCACTGTTTGTTTGCACGGCAGAGCTCGGAAGGGAAGGAGCGCAGTTTGACTTTTTCAATGCAGAATTAACTGGAATTGAGATTGGACGCCATGTCGCATTTGGAGAGCCCCTGATGTGCCTAAACAGTGGAAACCCCCCACAAGTGACACCATTTTGGAAACTAGACCCCTTAACGAACTTATCTAGATGTGTGGTGAGCACTTTGAACCCCCAAGTGCTTCACAGATGTTTATAAAGCAGAGCCGTGAAAATAAAAAATCATTTTTTTCCAGAAAAATTATATTTTCACCCCAAAATTTTTACTTTCACAAGGGTAACAAGAGAAATTGGACCCCTAAAGTTGTTTTCCAGTTTGTCCTGAGTATGCTGGTACCCAATATGTATAGGGGAACCACTGTTTGGGCACACATCGAGGCTCGGAAGGGAAGTAGTGACATTTTGAAATGCAGACTTTGATGGAATAGTCTGGAGCGTCATGTTGCGTGTGCAGAGCCCCTAATATGCCTAAACAGTAGAAACCCACCACAAGTGACCCCATTTTGGAAGCTAGACCCCCCAAGGACCTTATCTAGATGTGTCGTGAGCACTTTGAACCCCTAAGTGCTTCACAGAAGTTTATAATGCAGAGCCGTGAAAATAAAAAATCATATTTTTTCCACAAAAATGATCTTTTCATCCCCAAATTTTTACTTTCACAAGGGTAACAGGAGAAATTGGACCATAAAAGTTGTTGTCCAATTTGTCCTGAGTACGCTGATATCCCATATGTGGGTGGAACCACTGTTTGGGCACATAGCAGACCTCAGAAGGGAAGGAGCGCCGCTTTGGAATGCCGACTTTGATGGAATGGTCTGCGGGCATCATGTTGCGTTTGCAGAGCCCCTGATGTGCTTAAACAGTAGAAATCACCAACAAATGACCCCATTTTGGAAATAAGACCCCCCAAGAAGCTTATCTAGATGTGTGGTGAGCACGTTGAATCCCAAGTGATTCACAGAAGTTTGTAACGCAGAGCCGTGAAAATAAAAAATCATTTTTTTTCCACCAAACTGATATTTTAGCCCCAATTTTTTATTTTCCCAAGGGTAAAAAGAAAAATTAGACCCCCAAAGTTGTTGTGCAATTTGTCCTTAGTACGCTGATGCCCCGTATGTTGGGCTAAACCACTGTTTGGGCACACGGCAGAGCTCAGAAGGGAGGGAACACCGTTTTACTTTTGGAACGCAAAATTGGCTGTAATCAATGGTGGCGCCATGTCGCGTTTGGAGACCCCTGATGTACCTAAACAGTGGAAACCCCCCAATTCTAACTCCAACCCTAACCCCAACACACCCCTAACCCTAATCCCAACCCTAACCATAACCCTAATCACAACCCTAATCCCAACACACCCCTAACACTAATCCCAACCCTAACCCTAACCCTAAACACAACCCTAACCCCAACACACCCTTAACCCTAATCCCAACCCTAACCATAACCCTAACCACAAACCTAACTCCAGCACACACCTAATGCTAATCCCAACCCTAACTGTTGTGAACACTTTGGAGATGACTTCTGAGCTGGGGCTCCCTCTGGTGGTTGCTGATGATATTGAAGCTGTATTGAATGACAGAGGTCCATCACCTGAGAGAGAGGAGTAGCAATCAGGGGGGATGGACTGGGCAGATAAAGTGAGCTGCCCTCCCATGATCTCTTCCTGGTCTAGTTTGGAAGTCAGGTGGGTTTCTGCTGTCTCCTGCGAAAATTCAGATAAGTTATTTTCTGCCTTTCTTCTGTGGTTTTGCTTTTCCTTGTTTTTGCTGCCCTTTTGAGTGAGGTCAGCTGGGTACCCGCTGGGGCCTGTGCTGGTCTCTGTTTCTCATTTGTTTCTGTTCATTTGCTCTGTCCCTATTATTTCAGTGGCTGCTGGGTAGCTGCGTGTTCACACCAGAGATCTGATTAAGGGGGGGCGAGATCGTGTGGTCTCAGCATTTTTGGAATTAGAAGTGTTGGAATTTTTCCTAGGGTTTTTCTGGGTTGCAGACAGTATTCTTTTCTGTCCTGTCCTATCTAGATAGTTTTGGGCCCCAGCGTTTGCTTACTCTATTTTCTACCTGCGTTTGTATTTCATCTTGTCTAACCGCCATTATATCTGTGGGGGCTACCTATTCCTTTGGGGCACTACTCCGGGGTAGTTAGCTTCCCCTTTCTGTTTTTGCTCCTGTCCTCCTCGACTACCAAATCATAACAGAATCACCGGCTTGACTGTAAATTCTATGGTACTCAAAAGAAGGAAAGAAAATTTAAAAAAAAAGAATGGTAGTCAGAATTTTTTTTTGTGTGTGTATTTTTTCCTCTTTATCTCTGGGGGCCGTAGGAGGAGTTTTTCTGCAATGGAAATTAAGCATTTGTCCGATCGTGATTGAGCAGCTTGCTGCTACCTAAGATCCCTATTCCGGATTTGTTTTTTGGGGATCAGTCTAAATTTTTGAACTTTAAAAATAATTGTAAGTTGTTTTTTGCCTTGAAACCTAACTCTTCGGGGAACGCAGTGCAGCAGGTCCAAATTGTCATCTCCCTATTGCGTGGCGACCCTCAGGATTGGGCCTTTTCCCTGACACCTGGAGATCCTGTTTTGACTAATGTTGATGTAATGTATGTAGTACAGTTCATATAGCGTCTTGTGCTTGGGTGCGATGAAAACACAGGAGTCACAGGTTTGATATAGAAAAGTCCTGTATTACTTCATACAAGTTGGCAGAAATAGTCACACAGTTTGCAGACACAGAAACAGGAGACACAGCAGGCCAGAGTAATCCAAGCTCAGCAATCACTCTCCAATACAGATTCAGGATCTTCTTCTCTGTTACCGTAAGTCCATGCAAACGTGGGTCTTTCAAAGAGCAGGGTTCAGAGTCCACAAGTGCTTCAGAGTTCCTCAGTAGGAATAGCTGGAGTACAAGGTCCAAGGCTTACAGGAGTCAAGTCACAGGTTCACTGCAGGCTAGATTCTGAAGCACTGATTGCTCAGCTGTGGCTGCTTAAGAAGCAAAGGAGAGAATCAGGGCGGGAACATGCAAGCTGGAAACTCCATTTTGACTGAGGGCAAGATAGCTGCAGCAAGACAGAAAGTAAAATGGCTGACGAACAAACTGAGTTTCAGGAATATATACATAGAACCTTACATTACTCCCCCCTTAAGGACAACCTCCGGATGACCTCAGACCAGGCTTGTGTGGGTACCTCTGATGAAACTGACGGAGCAAGCGAGGAGCATTAACGTTATTGACCGGTTCCCATGAGTTGTCCTCCACTGGGTAGCCCTGCCATTTAATCAGATATTGTAACTGATTTCTATACAACCTGGAATCTAAAATCCTTTCCACCACAAATTCTTCCTGACCATCGACTAGCACTGGGTCAGGGCAAGGAGAGGAACGTCCAGGAAACGTATTGGGTGTCGCAGCCTTTAGTAGGGATACATGAAAGACAGGGTGGATTCTCATAGTTCTGGGCAGTTGAAGACGACAAGCAACGGCACTTATAATTTTACTGATTTTATAGGGTCCAATGTACTTATGTCCCAACTTAGACGATGGAATCCTTAACTTAAGATTTCTGGTTGACAGCCAGACCAAGTCTCCTACCTTGAAAGCTGGTGCAGGTTTACGAAATTTATCTGCTGCTTTCTTGTACCTTTCTTGAGCCGATTCCAGATTTTCCTTTAGAAGATCCATATTCTTCTGTAAAGACGTGATTCTTTCAGCCACTGCTGGTAAAGGCGTTTCTATGGGAAATCGTGGTAGAATGTTAGGATGATAACCTAGATTAGAGTAAAAAGGAGACTGTTTAGTGGAGGCACTCTGAGAGTTGTTATACGAGAACTCAGCTAATGGAAGTAGATCCACCCAATCATCCTGTAGGTGGCAGATAAAGCAGCGGAGATACTGCTCCAGGGTTTGATTGGTTCGTTCGGTCTGTCCATTAGTCTGGGGATGAAAAGCAGAAGAAAGGTTTACTTTAATGTCCAATGCTGCACAGAAATTTTGCAAAAACCTAGAAGTGAATTGCACCCCTCGATCCGAAATAACCTCATCCGGTACTCCATGTAAGCGAAACACATCTTTAATCATCAAATCTGATGTCTGTTTTGCAGTGGGTAAGCCGACACAAGGGATAAAATGAGCTGCCTTTGTTTAGACGGTCAACCACCACTAGAATGGTGTTCTTCCCCTGAGAGGTTGGTATCTCCACAATGAAGTCCATAGAAATGGATCCCCACGGGCGGGACGGGGTGGGAAGAGGCTGTAACAGACCAGTTGGTGAGGAGCGAGGTGTTTTGCATCTTGCACAGACCTCACATGAAGTGACATAATTCAAAACATCCTTCCTGCAAGTGGGCCACCAAAAGAAACGAGAAAGAAATTCCTGTGTCTTTAGAATTCCTCTATGCCCAGCTATCTTGGAATCGTGAATGAGTTGCAATACTCTTAATCTGACTGTTTCAGGAATATACAGACGTTGTCCCTGAATCCACACACCATTCTTAAAGACAAGACTTACGTCCCTTGGGGGTTGTGCCAAAAAGGAATCCGCATGGTATGCTTCCTTGATGTCCTTAAGTAGGTCTTGATTATGAATTACTCCTAGGAATCTAGAGTCAGGAAGAATAGTCTTAGGAGGAGTAATTGGACGTGTCTCTGCTGAGTAAATCCTAGAGAGTGCATCAGCCTTTCCATTGCGCGATCCTGGTCTATAAGAGATGATAAAATTAAATTGGTTTAAGAAAAGATTCCAGCGAGCCTGGCGAGGAGTCAGGCACTTAGCCGACCTGATAAACTCAAGGTTACGATGGTCTGTCAGGACGACTATTTGCTGTGCAGCTCCCTGAAGAAGGTGTCTCCATTCTTTGAAGGCGGCAATAATGGCCAACAACTCTCTATTGCCCACATCGTAGTTCCTCTCAGCCGAAGACAACTGCTGGGAAAAGAAGGCACAGGGATGCAAGACATTCTTCTCACCTGTTCTCTGAGAGAGTATAGCTCCAACGGCACAGTCTGAAGCATCCACCTCTATTATGAAGGCAAGCTCGGGGTTGGGATGTACTAGGATAGGTGCAGTGGTAAATTTATCTTTTAGACGGGAAAATGCTTCCTGGGCTTGGGGAGTCCAGGAAAACCTAGACTCTTTCCGGGTAAGTTGAGTGATAGGTGACACTACCTCAGAGAAATTTCTAATGAAACGTCTATAGAAGTTGGCAAACCCGATGAAGCGCTGTACCTCCTTCACATTTCTAGGACTTGGCCAATCCTTGATGGCTTGGGTTTTGCTTCCATCCATACTAATTCCTTGTGTAGACAGTACATACCCCAGAAATTGAATTTCGGTCCTATGGAATTCACACTTTTCAAGTTTGATGTAAAGATGATTTTGTCTTAGACGTTCCAAGACCATTCTCACATGTCCATGATGTTCCTCTGTGGAGTTAGAAAAAATTAGAATATCATCCAAATAAATTACCACGAATGTATCTAGGAGATCCCTGAAGATGTCATTCACCAAGTGTTGGAAAGTGGCTGGGGTGGTACTCAGACCAAAAGGCATAACTAGATATTCAAAGTGTCCATAGCGTGACCTGAATGCAGTCTTCCATTCATCCCCAGGTCTAATACGGACTAAGTTATAGGCCCCACGAAGATCTAGTTTAGAAAAAATTTTGGCATGTCGCACTCTCTCCAATAACTCAGGGATTAAAGGCAATGGATAACGGTTTCTAATAGTAACCTTATTGAGTTCCCTATAGTCTACGCATGGTCTCAGAGATCCATCTTTCTTCTTTACAAAGAAGATGGGTGCACCTGCAGGAGATGAAGAGGGGCGTATGAAGCCCTTGGCTAGATTTTCATCTATGTAATCCTTTAAAGCCTTTAGCTCGGGCCCCGCCAGGGGGTAGATCTTACCAAAAGGTATCTCTGCTCCAGGCAATAATTCAATTGGACAATCATATGGACGGTGAGGAGGAAGCTGGTCAGCGTTCTTCTTGTCACATAAATCCACATAGTCCTGGTATACAGCTGGTAGTTCAGGGACTGACATGATTCCTTTAGGAACAGAGCAAGCTGAAACTTTTGGACTCATCTGTTTCTCTGGAAAGTGTAATTCCTTGGTCTCCCAGTTAATGGTAGGATTCTGAGCCTGCAGCCATGGTAGCCCTAGAATAATGGGAAAGTGGGGAGAAGAGATAAGCATAAAGGACAGTTTCTCTTGATGATCTTTACCCATAAGAACCCTCAAAGGCTCTGTTTCCTGATCCACTGGTCCAGAGGTCAGCAGGGAACCATCCACAGTTTCCATCTGTACTGGAGTAGCCTTCTTCACTGAACGTATTCCCTGTTTCATGAGCAAAGGAGACATCCATAAAATTTCCACTTGCCCCTGAGTCGATCATAGCAGAGCTAGACACCCAAGCTGAGTCAACCCAGAGTTTGATGGAAAGAAAGCAATGAGAATTGTTTTTCTTACAACTCAGCTGGGACACCGCTGAGGAAACTTGAAAAATGGCAGCGTTTACACAGTCAACGTCCTCAGAGGTAACGGAGTTTAAGTCTGAGAAATCAAGATCTGTTGTTGCAGATCTCTCTGGAGCCTGAGGCTCGGACCTGACAGATCCCCTCTCGCAACACTCACAATGAATGAGTGCTGCAGTAGTCTTACGAGAACGGCTGGGGCAGTTTATAATGAAGTGCCCTGACTTACCACAATAGAAACATAGATTCTCCTTAAAACGATGTTCCTTGCGTGCATCACTAACCCGTCGTTGTAAAGAGTCTACCTGCATGGGTTCAGGTTCAGGTTCCCGTGTAATCCTACTCAAAGGTTCCTTAGCTGGAGAGGAAGGTAGGAAAAGGTTAGTACGATTGCTTTCGAACCATCTCTCTTGCCTGCGTTCAGTCAGACGAGTATCAATACGGATGCAGTAGTTAATAAAGTCACCTAACGCAGTGGGAGGGTCGGCACGAGCAAGTTCATCCTTAATCAGTGGAGATAACCCCTTTCGAAAAATAGATTTTTTGGCGGAACTGTCCCAGGTGGTATCAAGGGCCCATCTCCTGAAATCCAAGGCATATTCAGCTACCGAGTGCTTACCTTGGCGCAAAGCTAACATGGCTGCTTCAGCTGTTGCACCTCGATTGGGGTCATCAAACACCTGCCCCATGGCTGAAATAAAATCATCAAGGTGATTCAAACAATCATCCTCAGTCTCAATCAGAGGGTTTGCCCACATTAAAGCCTTGTTGGTAAGCAACATAATTATAGTAAGCACCTTAGATCGTTCAGTGGGAAATTGTGAAGCATGTGCAGAAAAAAAAAGATTGCATTGATTAATAAATCCCCTGAATTTCTCACGTTCACCGCCAAAACGAAAAGGGGGCAACTTGGGAATCCCAGCACTCGGGGCTACGGCAGGAGCCTGGACTCGCCCCTCTAGAACCTCAATCCTGGCTCGCAAATCCTGGGTAGTCTGTCCAACCACTTGCAAATTGTGATTATTGAGGTCCTGTAGATTTGTAAAACGGGTCTTTATATTCTGCAAATCTGCAAGGATATTATCAGTCACTCCGCAAAGTTCCTTTATGCGGGCCTCCATTTTCCAGATCTTTTAAGACAGGATTACTGGAAGAAGAGGAGAGAAAAAAAAAAACAATAGTGTTCACCTGTGGCAACACTGCAGAGAGAAAAAAAAATTAAGGGAACTGCTCACCTGGAATGGTTGTGAGAAGTCACAACCACTATCATCACAGAAAGTTTCAACCAGACATCTGGAATGGTTGTGAGAAGTCACAACCACTGTCATCGCAGAAAGTACAACCGGACGTCTGATATCCACAGTACAGCAGACACAGCCTTCCAGACCCAGCAGACACTAACGTTTTGGCTTCAGAATCTTGTAATGTATGTAGTACAGTTCATATAGCGTCTTGTGCTTGGGTGCGATGAAAACACAGGAGTCACAGGTTTGATATAGAAAAGTCCTGTATTACTTCATACAAGTTGGCAGAAATAGTCACACAGTTTGCAGACACAGAAACAGGAGACACAGCAGGCCAGGGTAATCCAAGCTCAGCAATCACTCTCCAATACAGATTCAGGATTTCTTCTCTGTTACCGTAAGTCCATGCAAACGTGGGTCTTTCAAAGAGCAGGGTTCAGAGTCCACAAGTGCTTCAGAGTTCCTCAGTAGGAATAGCTGGAGTACAAGGTCCAAGGCTTACAGGAGTCAAGTCACAGGTTCACTGCAGGCTAGATTCTGAAGCACTGATTGCTCAGCTGTGGCTGCTTAAGAAGCAAAGGAGAGAATCAGGGCGGGAACATGCAAGCTGGAAACTCCATTTTGACTGAGGGCAAGATAGCTGCAGCAAGACAGAAAGTAAAATGGCTGAGGAACAAACTGAGTTTCAGGAATATATACATAGAACCTTACAGTTGATGTGTTTTTTCAAGCTCTGGGGTTATTGTATGATGAACCTAATGTTACTGATCAAGCTTAGAAAACTTTGCTGGCATTGAACCAGGGTCAGGAAGCCGCAGAGCTATATTGTCAGAAATTCCGAAAGTGGGCAGTCCTTACTAAATGGAACGATGATGACCTGGCAGCTCTTTTTCGGAAGGGTCTAGCAGAGACCGTAAAAGATGTTATGGTGGGATTTCCTGTCCCCTCTGGTCTCAATGACTCTATGTCATTAGCTATTCAGATTGACAGACACTTGCGTGAACGTAAAACTATGCGAGAGGTGGTGATGCCTTGCGAGCAAAACTCTGAGCCCATGCAGTGTGATGGAGTTGTTTCTGGGGTTCAGCGTCGAGAGTTTCGTAAGTGTAATAAGTTGTGCTTATATTGTGGGGACGCTTCTCATACTATTTCCATCTGCCCTAAGCGGGGAGAGCGTTTTGCGCGCTCATTTGTTTTGGGTAATGTTCAGACTAAATTTCTCTTTACTGTTACCTTGGTCTGCTCCGTGTCCACATTTTCTGCTCAGGCTTTTGTTGATTCAGGAGCAGCCCTAAACCTGATGGATTTTGATTTTGCCAAACATTGTGGTTTTCCGATGGTACCCCTGCGGAGGTCTATTCCTTTGCTGGGCATTGATTCTACACCTTTGGTGGAGAATAAACCCAGTTTTCGACCCAGGTAATAATGCGGGTAGACCCGGACCACCAAGAGAATTGTAAATTTCTGGTGTTGCATAATTTACATGACATTATAGTATGGGTTTTCCTTGGTTGCAGACCCATAATCCTGTTTTGGATTGGAAGTCCATGTCTGTGGTCAGTTGGGGTTGTCAATGTGTTAGTAATGACACTCCTGTTTTCTCTGCCTCTCCCCAGTCTCAGGATGTCCCTGACTATTTGGTTGATTTTTCTGATGTGTTTAGTGACAGTAAAGGCACTGTCAAACTTAACGATTGCACCAGCGATCACGACAACGACACGACCTGGCGAGATCGTTGGTGCGATCGCTATATGGTCGCTAGTTAGCTTCCAAACACAAAGATCTCATCAGAGATCAGCTATCTGTATAATGACCTCTGCGGTCGTTGGGAAAACCCAGTCTCGCCTGCGCCACTGGTAAAGTCGTTCATAAAGGGTGTCACGCTCAGTGATTCAGGCTCACCAGCGGGACACCAACAACCAAAAAACAGCTTAGAACGTTCATGAACGATTAGCGACATCGCAGCGGGGGCCACATCGCCGCTACATGTCACACACAGCGACGTCGCTAACGAGGTCGCTGCTGCGTCATAAAATTGCTGACGCTTTAGCGATCTCGTTAGCGATCTCACTTAGTGTGACAGTACCTTAAGTCTGCATCCTTACCTCCCCACAGGTGTTATGATTACGCGATTGAGTTAGTACCTGGTTGTAAATTTCCCAAGGGTCGGCTCTTCAATTTGTCTGTACCTGAGCATGATGCTATGCGATCTTATATCAAAGAGTCCTTGGAGAAGGGTCATATCAGACCATCCTCTTCACCCCTGGGCGCCGGCTTTTTCTTTGTGGCCAAAAAGGATGGTTCATTGAGGCCATGTATTAACTATCGTCTCCTTAATAAGATCACTGTTAAATATCAATATCCGTTACCCTGATTTCTGATTTGTTTTCCAGAGTGAAAGGTGCTAGTTGGTTTACCAAGCTTGACCTCAGGGGGGCGTATAATCTTATTGATGAATGGAAGATGGCGTTTAATACCCCAGAGGGGCATTTTGAGTACCTAGTGATGCCTTTTGGGCTCACTACTGCCCCTTCCGTCTTCCAATCTTTCATGAACGTGTGGTCTCAGCATTTTTGGAATCAGAAGTGTTGGAATTTTTCCTAGGGTTTTGCTGGGTTGCAGACAGTATTCTTTCCTGTCCTGTTCTATCTAGATAGTTTTGGACCCCAGCGTTTGCTTACTCTATTTTCTACCTGCATTTGTATTTCATCTTGTCTAACCGCCATTATATGTGTGGGGGCTACCTATTCCTTTGGGGCACTACTCCGGGGTAGTTAGCTTCCCCTTTCTGTCTTTAGGCTTAGCTAACTCTCCGGCTGTGTCGAGGCGTCTAGGTCACCGTAGGTACGTCCCACGGCTGCTTCTAGTTGTGCGGTTAGTTTAGGGGTCCGCAACCGATTAGTTCCCAACCTCTCTGGGTGTTCGGCTTCCTTGGCTGTTTTTGCTCCTGTCCTCCTTGGCTACCAAATCATAACACCTAACCCTAATCCCAACCCTAATCCCTACACTTTCCATAACTCGAACTCTAAAGCTTTAGCCCAGCTAACTTTAGACTAACTCTAACCCTAATGTGAAAATGGAAATAAATATATTTTCTTTATTTTATTTGTTTTCCCTTTATTTACTATTTTTTTTATTTTGATCACTATGATAGGGTCTATCACAGTGACCAAAATGAACCAATAGGAAAAATCTTCCTATTGTTGCCGGTTGCTGGCCGGTAGTTCTCGACGGGCGCACTGCGCATACACCCGCCATTTTCTTACCGGAAGAAGATGGCGGCGGCCGTGGGGGGAAGCCAGGAGACCCAGGGAAACCCGCGAGGTACCGGGGGGGATCGGGGACCCTATTTCTCTCTCCTCTGATGTGCGATCACGTCAGAGGAGAGAGAAATCAAATGGCACATCGGACTTTTTTTTTTGCGGTCACCGTTATATGGTTAATAACGGCGATCTCAACACCGAGGTCGGTAAAAAACCGACCTAAATCACGACTCTGGGGGGCGTTACATACTTTTTCCTTAGCGCTGTGAATTCACGGCGCTGTGGTAAAAGTACACTTAACTACCACTGTTAAAAGGCATATCAGCGGTCGTTAAGGGGTTAAAATGTCTATACGCCACTGCTAAAAGACAAGATTTTTGTCATGTAAAAAAGTCATATCAAGAAGATTATTTCAAAGCTTTTTCCAACTTCAGCTTGTGTCATTCTTTTGCTAATTTGGAGGTATGTTTAGGGATGTTGCCATGCTTTATGGTGAAATTCTTCTTCATTTTCAGCTTTTAAGCAGAGGCCTGAAGGTTTTGAAGCACAATTGACAGATATTTCGCTGTTCATAGTTTTCTACACCTTGACTAAAGTTCCGGGTCCCGATGCTGAAAAACAGCCCCAAAGCATATGCTGCCTCCACCATGCTTTACTGCTTCTTTTGATGCTGCATAGTATTCCTATCCACCAAACATACATCTTGGAGTTATTGTCAAAAAGTTCAACCTTTGGTCTCATCGGACCTTGACACGTTTCTCTACATGTTTTTAGTGACTTGATGTAAGTTTTGGCAAAACGTAGCTGGGCATTCGAGTTTTTCTTGGTAAGAAAAGGTTTTCTTCTTTCCACCCTAACCCATAAGCCAAACATGTGAAGAATATTCAAGTCTGTTGTCTAAGCAGTACTTGCCAGAAATTCCTAAAGCTCCTTTAATGTTGCTCTAGGCCTTGACATCCTCCTGGATTATTTTTTTCTTGTCTTTCTCATCAATTTTTGAGGGATGTACAATTCTAGAGAATGTCATTGTTGTGCAAATTTAAGCCATTTTTTAACAAAGTCATGCCATGTGTTCCATGTTGATATCTAGTGTAGCTTCGTCAGGGATTGTCACTCAAGTATCAGTCGCATCAGGTATACAGGTGCTTCTCACAAAATTAGAATATCATCAAAAAGTTAATTTATTTCAGTTCTTCAATAGAAAAAGTGAAACTCATATTATATGAAGTTATTACAAACAGAGTGATCTATTTCAAGTGTTTATTTCTGTTAATGTTGATGATTATGGCTTACAGCTAATGAAAACCCAAAAGTCATTATCTCAGTAAATTAGATTACTTTACAACACCAGAATGAAAAATGATTTTAAAATCCGAAATGTTGGCCTACTGAAATGTATGTTCAGTAAGTTCACGCAATACTTGGTCGAAGCTCCTTTTGCTTTAATTACTGCATCAATAGGCGTGGCATGGAGGCGATCAGCCTGTGGCACTGCTGAGGTGTTATGGAAGCCCAGGTTGCTTTGATATCATCTTCCTCTTGAAAATACCCGAATATATGAGGTTAAGGTCGCGCGATTTTGCTGGCCAATGAAGCACAGTGATACTATTGTTTTTAAACCAGGTATTGGTACTTTTGGCAGTGTGGACAGGTGCCAGGTGCTGGAGGAGAATGAAATTTCCATCTCCGAAAAGCTTGTCTGGCAGAGGGAAGTGTAAAGACCAGAGGTCCGAATAAGATCCAGTGGGTCACAAACCGAGACTGAGGCAGAAATAACAATAGTGTCTTTACTAAAGGACAGTTGGAGTGAGATCTAGTATTGAAGAAAACAGACTGAAATTATCTCATTAATTACACTCACACAGCCATAGCTGAAATCAATGTGTCAATCCCAAAGTTCCCACTTTGAGTGTGTTACACTGAGATTTAGAATAAATTTACCTGTCCAAAAACTCAAACCACATACTAAGAAAATAGGTGTTAATCGGATGAGTTGATATTATGGGACCCCTGGGATGGCACACTGAGTATAAACCATTCAAAACCCTCAATAACAATACATATAAATATAACAGGAGTTCTTAAACACTTAATTTAGGTATACTCGGGTATCTATTACTACGGTACCATTAACCTGAGGTGAGTCTTTACTCAGGTATATAATTTGCATCGGCTGCAGCCAGTCTCAAAATCTTCGGCGCCAAAACAACTTCTTTTGGCAGGTGCCAAGCCCACACGCCGAGGACTTACAGTTCTGAAGCCTCAGGATATGGTCCGGGATAGCACTTCAGTGGGGCTTGTCGGGATCCCTCTCAATGCAAATGGTACAGGATACCGTCTCTCCTTCAGCCGTCACTCAAATTCTCCTGAGAGCAAACCGCCTGAATCTGCACAGGATAAATGTTTTCAGCTCATCACAGCAGGGACTCCACAGGGCTCCAAAGTCACACAGCTCTCAAAAATGCTCTGTACTCGTTCCACAGCAGAACCACAGGTTCACAAGAGGAAGGGGTTAACACCCTCACAAACACCCTGGCAGCAAACAGTGTTTACAGAGTCCAGACTCCTTGCTTCTCATAGCTGCCTGACACACAGCGTCTCATATGGCAGTCTCTCCTTCTAGAAGCATCACATCCCAGCATTCTATATAGCAGAGACTAGGCCCCACCCCCCCAGCGCACACAGTTTCCTGGGATTTTGCCCTTAGCTCAGACATGCAAAAGCAGCAGGGTCTTAATGCTCTCCTGATGTCAGTACAGTGCACGCTCTTACAGAACCATGAAGTGCTCTAAAATTTCCTGGTAAATGGCTACACTGACTTTGGTCTTGATAAAACACAGTGGACCTACACCACCAGATGACATGGCTCCCCAAACCATCACTGATTGTGGAAACTTCACACTACACCTCAAGCAGCTTGGATTGTGTACCTCTCCACTCTTCCTCCAGACTCTGGGACCTTGATTTCCAAATGAAATGCAAAATTTACTTTTATCTGAAAACAACACCTCGAACCACTGAGGAACAGCCCAGTTCTTTTTCTCCTTGACCCAGGTAAGACGCTTCTGGCGTTGTCTATTGGTCATGAGTGGCTTGACACAAGGTATGCGACACTTGTAGCCCATGTCCTGGATACTTCTATGTGTGGTGTCTCTTGAAGCAAAGACTCCAGCAGCAGTCCACTCCTTGTAAATCTCCAAATTTTTGAATGGCCTTTTCTTAACAATCTTTTTAAGGCTGCGATTATCTCGGTTGCTTGTGCACCTTTTTCTACCACACTTTTTCCTTCCACTCAACTTTACATTAATATGCTTGGATACAGCCAGCTTCTTTAGCAATGACCTTTTGTGGCTTACCCTCCTTGTGGAGTGTGTTAAGGACTGCCTTCTGGACATCTCTCAAGTCAGCAGTCTTCCCCATGATTGTGGTGCCTACAGAAACATACTAAGGGACCTTTGTAAATGCTTTGGAAGCATTTGCAGGTGTTTTTTGTTAATTATTCTAATTTATTGAGATAACGACTTTTGAGTTTTCTTTGGCTGTAAGCTATAATCATCAACATTAACAGAAATAAACACTTGAAATAGATCACTCTGTTTGTAATGACTTCATATAATGAGTTTCACTTTTTGTATTGAAGAACTCAAATA
Organism: Oophaga sylvatica; assembly: GCA_033576555.1. Lineage (NCBI taxonomy): Eukaryota > Metazoa > Chordata > Amphibia > Anura > Dendrobatidae > Oophaga > Oophaga sylvatica. Next base: position 436,056,073 of record JARQOD010000005.1, on the reverse strand, counting down.
AATTAACTTTTTGATTATATTCTAATTTTGTGAGAAGCACCTGTATATAGCAATAAGTGCATTTACTGATGTTTCAAAAAACGCCAACACGTGCACGATATTCACTGCACATGATGATAGATCCGCCAGAAAAACAGTTGTGTATGCGCTGGAAATGTAGACCGTAAGGAAGGATAAAGGAATTATGGGTAATATGCATTCCAAAGCAAGATGACGACGGCGATGCGTGCCACCTACTGGAAGTGTAAACATAGATGTGGGAACTATGAATGAACTTATGTTCCAAGTTGAGTAAAGTGGACAAGCAGGAACCATGGTGCTTCTGTGTTCCAGCATGGAGAGAAAGAGGCGGAGATGCATTACATTTCCCAAATGTGGCAGTGAAACAAATAAATGTGTGTATGTGTGAAAGATAAAAGATTAAAAAATTGGAAAAAGTAAGAGAGAAAATTAAGTAATACTAAGATGAAAATGGTTGTCTTTTGTGACTGTGGGTGCACACTCACCTCCACATGGATTCCCTGTGCCTTACTTATCCATAGAATATTACAAGCTCTGTGATACATTTCAGTGCAATATAAAACTACAAAAAAGAATTTAAATTTTTTTCTAAATTCAATTACTCATCCTTACGTGCTTTGCGGTACATGTTGGTATTAGAGAACACTCCAAATGCGTAGAAAAAAATTCTGGATTCAATTATTCACTTATAGAGCATTACGTGCTTTGTATTACTGTCATGATCCAGGCCGGGCTTTTGTCTTGTCTCTCCTTTCCTGGTCTGGTCATGTCAGGGGTTAATTTTCCCTGCCTCGTTCCTGTGTCTGCTCTGCTAAATCTCTGTGCTGCAACCTGTGTGCAATGCCAGTTATACTGCTTATCTTCTGCGTGTTTCGCTGGCTCTGGTGAGTTCCTGATCTGTCCTGCTGCTTTCATTTGACCCTACCCGTGTCTGTTGACCTTCCTCCTACATGACCCTGCTCATTATTCCCCTGTATGTTTGGATTCCCCAGTATTTGACTTTAGCTCGTCCCTGAACTGATCCTGTCTCTCCCATCTGTTAAATCCAAAAATGAAGAAAATATTCAGTGGCACTCACCAGTCTAATGAAAATTGCTTATGTTTGATTGATTCATTGTGACAGTTACATTTTGGTGTTATATAACACTCCAAAAAATGTTGACAAATTTTTCTCGGTTTAATTACTCACCCATATATAGTATTACGTGCTTTGTGGTACATTTTGGCCTTATGTAACACTCCAAAAAGCATTGAAAATGTTTCTGGATTCAGTTAGTCATCCATAGAGTATTAAAAGCTTTCTGTTACATTTTGGTGGTATATAACACTCCAAAATAGAGTTAAAAAAATTTCTAGATTCAATTACCCATATTGTTTTACGTACTTTCTGTTAAATTTTGATGGAATATAACACTCCAAAAACAAGTTACCTTTTTTTTGGATTCAATCTGTCATCCATAGAGTACTATGTGCTTAGTGGGCAACAAAGGTGGCAGAATCCTGCTAGACTCCCAAGGGAAAGACTGGACAGCAGAGTTGGCAAGAGCCTGTGGTTTGGAACCGGCTGCTTTCCTGGAACAACCCAGGCTCGAACCCAGGCTGCAGACTTCATCACTGGGGTTCTTGCGGACTGCAGATGGAAGAGCCAGGATCCAGAAACTAGTTCGCAGACTGCGGGGCCTAGGTCGGAAGAGAGAAGGAGGTGAGTCAGGACCAGGACTGGAGACATGCTAGTGGACCCACTACCTGCAAGGTACCAACAGTTTGAATCCAGTGGGGAGGTCATTATGTATGATCGGCAACGTAGATAAGCATCCATCAAAGAATTTGGGACCCATCATCACATCTCGATAAACCAGTGGGCAGTAGAGACTGAATACTTGCCTCGAAGGCACAAGGCTGCAAGAGCTGATGACTGGAACCAGGTTCAAGTTCCTCAAAATGGAGGGGCAACATTGCTGGTATGCGGTGGGTGTGATCCTAGGAGGAAGGGAGCAGGATGAGCTCTTCTTGAGAAATAAACGGTCCTCAAGGCGACTCTAGTTAGGGCTACCAACCCTGAGAGATCGAACTGTCTTTGGGGTTCCCCTCCTCCTGTGAGTGAGCAGGTGATGGTGCAAGTGACACAGGTGGGGTATCACCCATATCTACATGTCAGGGGCTCCAGCACTACCCAAATCTGAGTCACATACAACTGGAAATCGGGCTCCAAGAAGCAGGTGGAGGCAATTCCTCCAGCCTCTCAGAAAGGAGAAGAAGTGGACACTTGAAGAGGATTACTGTATTACCCTCCTCATAATTTTTTGCTGGCTTTGCACTTTGTGTAAAGCCTATATCAATGTAGGAGACTGGAGTACATCAACTACACTTTCAAAATATTTGAATGAGACCTGCCAGATTTTGCCTTTCAGGGGTCTATGTTAGACTGAATGACCCTTTGTACTTTTTTTCCAGGCTTTGCACTTTGAACAATGCCTTTATGAGTATATATATGCCACAAGTAAACTTTCTTAATTTTTTTATGAGGCACTCCAGTTGGTGGTGCTTTAAAGAGAATATGGATGACCCTGCTTGTAATTATTGGCAGGCTTTGCACTGTATGATGAACTTTTATGAGTGTAAAAGTACCAGAACTATACTTTGTTTATAATATTTGAATGAGGTACTACAGTTGGTACTTTCAAGGGTCTATGGATGACCCTCCTTATAATGTTTTCCTGGCTTTGTACTTTGTGCAAAGCCTTTATGAGTATAGGAATTGTGACAGAGTCACTTGTAAAGTGATAGAGGGGAGATATGTGTCACTGCATATGATGGCATCAGTGATGTAAAACCAGAATAGTTTCCTCTAGTACAATATGTGGAGGATTGGTTTATTGAAAGTTATATTATGGGATGGTTTTAGTGGACCTCCATAGAGTGGGAGGGAGTGGGTCCACGTATTTACCCTGCAGTGTCCTAACAGAAACTGTGTAAAGTCAGGATCATGTGATCAGTCACATGATGGTGAGTCATATGGTCTGGCTTTAAATAGCTGAACACCAAGGTTAGTCTGGGCTCTTGAGGGCCTGGAGAGGAAGACTCCAGGAGAGTGTTTGTGCACATAGTGTTTGTGTAAGGACATTAATAACCCTGAGTGGGCTGACCCCCACTAGTACAAGGACTGCATGAAGTACTACCGTTTTGTTTTGATGTTTTACCCAAAGGGCCGTATTTATTTCTGTGCGTAAGACCTTGGTTTATGCTATACTAATAAACCAAGTGCATCCTTAAAGGCGCAGTGTTCCACTGACTACCTTCGTGTGCAGCCGAGTGAGCCGATGTACAACAGAATACATCAAATACACTTTCAAAATATTTACGCTGAAAAAATTTTCAGGATTTAATTAGTCATCCATAGAGTATTACATGTTTGTGTTACCTTTTTGTGGTATCTAAAACTCCCCAAAAAAGTTCAAAAGTTGTTCTGGATTTAATTAACCATCCACAGAATATTAGGTGCTTTCTGTTGTTCGGATTACGTTCATAATCATGAAGGGACCGACTTGCATAAGCGATCACCATCTCTCTCTCGTCCTGTATCTGCAACAACTCAGCACCAAGTCCATGCAAGCTCCCGTCAGTGTGGAGAATAAACGGTAGAGAAAAGTTCGCATAGGCCAACACAGGGGCTTCCGTCAAAGCTTTTTTAGATCTTGAAAGGCCTTTTCTTGATGTTCCTTCCAATGAACAGTCCAAATCTTTGCACCCGAGGGCACTACCTTCAACAGCTCCAGCAGTGGTTTTACTATGTGGGCGAAATTTTTCACAAAACGGCGGTAATACCCAGTCACTCCCAGGAATGCTCGAACGTCTTTACTGTTTCTGGAGTGGGCCAGTCCTGTATCACAGAAATTTTCTCCCGAGACGGTCTCACTCCTTCAGCAGAAACAACTTGGCCTAAATATTCAAATTGAGTGACAAACAAATGGCATTTTTGAGGTTTTACCTTTAGTCCATGTCTTTGAAGGCAACTCAGCACCTTCTCCAATCTTTGCAGATGATCCTCAAATGAAGCAGCGTAGACAATGTTGTCTAAATAGTTGAGTGTAGCCTCCAAGTTTAAGTCTCCCAGACACGTCCCCATAAGTCGCTGAAAAGTTCCAGGAACATTGGCCAAGCCAAACGCATTCTGTTGAATTCAAACCCATGGGTAATATAAAGGCAGTCTCCGTTTGGTCTTGCTCCGACATTGGCACTTGCCAGTAGCCGCTTGCAAGGTCTAATGTTGAGAAGAATTTGGCCTTCCCTAATGTAGACAAGGATTCTTCAATCCTGGGTAATGGAGTCTCTCACAGTACAGGCATTGAGCTTTCGATAATCTACACAAAAATGCAGAGTACCGTCCTTCTTCCGCACTAGAACTATTGGAGCAGCCCAAGGGCTCTGACACTCTCTAATAACTCCTTTCTGTAACATCTGACTCAGCATGTTCTTCACTTCTTGATACAGTTGGTTCGGAATTTGTCGGTAGTGTTCCCGTATGAGTGTGATATTTTCAGTTGGTATCTCATGTGTGATGGCCGTAGTGCAACCAAAATCATCCTCATGACGAGCGAACATGTTGCTATAGCGTCCCAATAAAGCTTTGACCTGCTGCACCTATGCCTGTGTGAGATCGGTCATGATGGCCAGCATCTGTTCTAAAATCAGTCTTCCTTCCTGGATTTACTGAGGCTCCGGCATTGAAGATGAGTTTACCGTCACAGTCCAGGGGTCCCCCTGCTGCACTTTCAGTTATTATAGCCTGGGGTGGTATTACTTCTTCAGGCATGCCCATAATCGTAGCACCTTCACTTTTGGGAGACACGGTGATGTCCTGATCTTCCAAATTGATACAACGTACAGGAACTGTCCCGTCACGTACAATGGCTATCGAGTGTGCCACCAGGAGTCCCGAGGGAAGTTGCTCCGAAAAGGATGGCTCAATTTGGATCTCTACTTCTTCTAACAGGTTGCGAGCTCGTACGGGCAGGGAGAGCACCGTCTGCCCGGGGGGCAGAATCAGTTTGGGCAAGGAGGGAATAATCACTTTTCCTAATGCCCCTCCGTCACTGAAAGACTCCTAATCTTGGGCTACACGGATTAACTGTTGAAATACCTTCCTCTGGGGAGTATGTGGGCTCCACTGCTTCAGAGTCTCGTTGGAGGGTTCATTAATGAGGAGACTACCAAAGTCCTTTAACCCCTTAACCCCCAAGGGTGGTTTGCATGTTAATGACCGCGCCAATTTTTACAATTCTGACCACTGTCTCTTTATGAGGTTATAACTCTGGAACGCTTCAACGGATCTTTGCGATTCTGAGACTGTTTTCTCGTGACATTGTAATTAACGTTAGTGGTAAAATTTCTTCGATATAACTTGCGTTTATTTTTGAAAAAAACGCAAATATGGCGAAAATTTTGAAAATTTTGCAATTTTCAAACTTTGAATTTTTATTCCCTTAAAACAGAGAAATATGTCACACAAAATAGTTACTAAATAACATTTCCCACAAGTCTACTTTACATCAGCACAATTTTGGAACAAATTTTTTGTTTGTTAGGAAATTATAAGGGTTAAAAGTTGACCAGCGATTTCTAATTTTTACAACAAAATTTACAAAGCCATTTTTTTTAGGGACCACCTCACATTTGAAGTCACTTTGAGGGGTCAATATGACAGAAAATACCCAAAAGTGACACCATTCTAAAATCTGCACCCCTCAAGGTACTCAAAACCACATTTAAGAAGTTTATTAACCCTTCAGGTGCTTCACAGGAGCTGAAGCAACGTGGAAGGAAAAAATGAATATTTAACTTTTTAGTCACAAAAATGATCTTTTACAAACTTTTTTTCATTTTCACAAGGGTAAAAGGAGAAAATGGACAGATAAAGTTGTTGTGCAATTTCTCCTGAGTACGCCAATACCCCATATGTGTGGGGAAAACCACTGTTTGGGCACACGGCAGAGCTCGTAAGGGAAGGAGCGCCGTTTGACTTTTTCAAACCAAAATTGGCTGGAATTGAGATTGGACGCCATGTCGCGTTTGGAGAGCCCCTGATGAAACAGTGGAAACCCCCCATTTTGAGAGCTATAATTTTTGCATATTTTGGCCCACAGAGTCATGTGAGGTCTTATTTTTTGTGGTACGAGTTGACGTTTTTATTGCTACCACTTTTAAGCACGTGACATTTTTTGATCGCTTTTTATTTCGATTTTTGGGAGGTTAGAATGAATAAAAATCAGCAATTCATGAATTTCTTTTGGGGGGGGCGTTTATACTGTTCCGTGTGTGGTAAAATTGATAAAGCTGTTTTATTCTTCGGGTTAGTATGATTACAGTGATACCTCATTTATATCTTTTTTTATGTTTTGCCGCTTTTATACAATAAAAAGAATTTTATATAAAAAATAATTATTTTTGCATTGCTTTATTCTGCGAGCTATAACTTTTTTATTTTTTCGCTGATGAGCTGTGTGGCGGCTCGTTTTTTGCAGAACAATATGCCGTTTTCAGCGGTACCATGTTTGTTTATATCCGTCTTTTTGATCGCGTGTTATTCCACTTTTTGTTCGGCGGTATTATGATAAAGCATTGATTTTTTGCTTTGTTTTTTTTATTTTTTTTATGTGGCTCACTAAAGGAGTTAACTAGTGGGACAGTTGTATAGGGTGGGTTGTTACGGACGCGGTGATACCAAATATGTGTACTTTTATTGTTTTGTTTTCTTTATTTACAGGAAGAAATGAATTTATTGGGGAATATTTTTTTTTTCCTTTATTTTGGAATTTTTTTTTAGACTTGTTATTTTTATTTTTTTAACTTTTTTACTTTGTCCCAGGGTGGGACATTACAGTATAGGGTCAGATCGCTGGTCTCACAGTGTGCACAGCACTCTGTGAGACCAACGATCTCACAGGCAGTGCTGCAGGCTTCCTCAGCGCCTGCTCTCAGGAGGCACTGAGGAAGCCGCCTCCCTGCAGGACCCGGCGGCCATCTTGGATCTGGGGTCCTGCAGGGAAGAGGCTTTCAGAACAGCGCGGTCACATTGCGCTGTTCTGAGGGCCTCAGGGGAGCACGCAAGGAGCCCCCTCCTGCGCGATGCTCCCCTGTGCTCCCGTTACACCACGATCATGTTTGATTGCGGTGTGCCAGGGGTTAATGTGCCGGGAGTGGTCCGTGACCGCTCCTGGCACATAGTGCCAGGTGTCAGCTGTGATAAACTGCTGACACCCGGCTGCGATCAGCTGCGCTCCCCCAGGAGCGCAGCTGATCGCCTTCGACGTACTATCCCGTCCTGGGAATTAAGTCCCAGGTCACATGGATGGGATAGTACATCCGATGACAGAAAATGGTTAATAAATTCATTCCCAGAGTGACTGTGTGCCCATTATTTACTTCTCCAAGAGTCACTACCACACCTTTCCTTCCCAGATCCTTTCCGCAAATGAAGATATGCATCCACACTACCCTTGCGACCGGGATGGGCAGTTGCTTTGCAGCCGTCAGTTTTATCACTGCGCCCCATTCAGGCCACCCTGCTTCAGGGAAATGTTGCCGAAAGTAGGCCTCTGGCATCGTAGTCACCTGTGAGCCGGTGTCCACCAAGCACCGTACTGCTCACCCGTCAAATTCGGCCCAGACTAAAGGGCACATTAAACTAGATTTGTGGGAGTTCCACTACTCCTTTGGGTCTGTTCTGGCTCCGGGCGGCGTCCCACTGGCTCGGAGCCTTCTAGTTTAATGGATGACGGTGTTGGATTCTACCCCGTCGCGAACATGTCCAATCTCGCCATAATTAAAGCAGGTGAGGGGTCTCTGTCAACGGAACATTCTAGAATCTCGGTGGGAATCCGGGCCTTCCCTGACTCCTAGCAGAATTGGGGCCGCCTCAGACTTCTTTTTATCTTCAGCTAATTCTCCTTTAATACCCAGAAGCTCCTTCCTTAGTTCTTCCACCCATTGGGGTTCGGTGATTGCATTCATAGAACACCTCCCTGCTCCGGACCTTCCCCACCGGAATGTCACCCCCTGCTCCTGTTCACGCATGCGCCTCACTTCCTATCTCAGAAAAAGTCAGGCGAGAGTTCACCTGCACACGTTCCCGCAGGGCCTGTTTTGTCAGCGCGTCCCGCAAGGTTGTCGCTAAAAGGTCTCGCAGCATTATGTCTGTAGGACCATGCCTATGCCATCTTTCCTGACAATAGACATGTGCAACTCTTGCAGTGCGTTCACATATTGAGTCACAGTCTCCCCCTCCCTCTGCATTTGACTAAAAAGATGCATCCTCAGCTCCCCAACGTCTGTGGAATCTCCATGAGTCTCTTCCAAAATTTGGAGCATCTTGTTGAAGGTGTCTTGCTCTCTGGGGGGCCGTAACATAACTGAGTCTCTAGCTTCTCCATCCATTGCCATAATGGCCACCTCAGCAGATAGAAAGAGACATGGATGTTACCGCGCTGCTGTAGAAATCACAATGTCAAAATATGGATATACTGTAAAGATGATATTTTATTCACTATTCTTTCAACGCGTCTCGAAGTTCACATAACTTCTTCCTCAGGAGATGCTGGATGCTGCTGAACTGCATCCTGCCGACTACGCAAAGTGTAGGATAACAAGCAGAAACGTGGGATGCAGTGACGAGCAGGAGCAGAGCAAGAGTTAACAGGTTTCTTTTTATGAAAGCTATAACAGTAAATACTGCACCCACGATATCTGAATCAATGTGCACCATATCGTGAGTCCTATGTAGCACGCCGGCCACAGTCAGCGGTCCAGACCAGTTAGACTTGCTGCAATCAGAAGCAAAAGGAGTCACAGTCTCTGGTGGGGCACGGTCTGTATGGGCGGGGGATGTACAAGTCCAGTGCGGGCCTGCTAGGTGGCGTCGGTCTGAGGGGAGGGAGTCAACCTTTTCCTGTCACACATGCTGTCTTCCTGCCAAAGGCCATGTTCTGGCGTGCTCAGTCTCTTTTATATCCGACCCACCCTACACAGTCTGGTGCAAAGGTCCATTCCAGACAGAAAGTCCTTCCCCCGGCAGCATTGGTGACAGCCCCGATAGTTCTGGCCCTGATATGAGAGAAATATCACTAGCAAGGTCTAGCTCCCTACACATGAAACCCTCCCAACATACAGGCCTTGATGACTGGGTATTTTTGACAAGGAGGGAAAAGTTTTTAAAGATAGTCAAGCCATACCTGGTTAACATATCAGCAAACTCCCTAATGCCTCTGTGACCTTCAGCTATTGAGTCTCAAAGCTGGACATCTGGCATGAGGGGTCCTTCTATGCCTTGGAGGTGTTGTGCTGCCCTGCTGCTGGCAACTTGTCTGAGCGTTTTTTTTCTTGCTGCTATGGGGGTTAAAACAGACCGGCGCTGTCGTCTGTCAAAATGCTGACAGGCTCCCTCTGATAAAAATGAACAAAGCTTGGATTAACCTCAACGTTTTCACACCACCAGATGACAGCAGCACATAAAGTGTTTTTAATCTTCAATGTTTGAATGAGGCCCACCAGTTGTTGCCTTCAAGGGTCCATGGATGACTGACTGACCACACTTATAATTTTTTCCTGGCTTTGCACTTTGTACAAAGCCTTTATCAGTGTAGAAGTACATCAACTACACTTTCAAAATATTTTAATGAGGCCTGCAAACTGTTGCCCTCAAGGGTCTATGGATGACTGTATTATCCTCCTTATCATTTTTTGGCGCTTTGCACTGTGTGCTGAGCTTTTGTGAGTGTAGGAGTACCACAACTACACTTTGTTCACAATATTTGAATGAGGCACTACAGTTGGTGCCTTCAAGGGTGTATTAATGACCCTGCTTTTAAATTTGGCAGTCTTTCCACTTAGTGCACAGCCTTTATGAGCTTAGGAGTACCACTACATTAGAATTTGAACAGAATATGTATGACACCCTCCTTTATGTCTAATACAGTGTGTATCTGAGTCCCTCTTCCATCTAATTTTGGCATTTCTTGCTTCCTTCATAAATTACACTAAAAAGTCTATTTTAAAAAAAAAAACAATTTTTGTTTACTTAAATGAATATTTTTTAAATCCTTTTTAAATTTTGCCTTACATACCAGTCATTATACGGGAAAGAATGACTCTTAACATTTTTTTCCTGTAAACTCCAATTTCTCATCAATTTTGAATGTTTTATTGTCAGTCCTTAAAGTATAGTAAAAGTGTGAGACCGTTGTTTTCAGCAGCGATCTGGGAGACAGAGATGTTTCCTCATGCTATTCTCCTTGCATTCAGCACTTTTCCATCCATTTCAACATTTTCAGTGCCTCCTTATTGTCTTTTTGGCATCCACATCTGATATACCTATATATTTATATTGCAGCAGTTTTAGGATTACCTTTTTATGCCATTAGTAATATTGTTTGTTGTTTATACACTCTTTATATAATTATTGTGATACATATTTATACATATACCATGTATACTCGAGTATAAGCCTAATTTTTCAGCACATTTTTTGAGCAGCGGATTACAGGAGGCACGAGCCTGTTGCTGCAGCTAAAGCCTGTGCCCGCTGCTAAAGAAAAATGAATATTCACTGCCCTGGCCATGCATACAAGGATAGGGATGAGGAGTCATGCATACCAGGATAGGGATGAAGAGCCATGCATACAAAGACAGGGATGAAGAGACATGCATACAATAATAGGCATGAGGAGCCATGCATACCAAGATAGGGATGAAGAGCCATTCATGCAAGGATAGGGATGAGGAGCGATGCATACAAGGATAGGGATGAGGGGGCTATGCATACAAGGATGGGGATGAAAGGACAATCTATACCCGGCTTATACTCAACTCAATAAGTTTTCCCAGTTTTTTGTGATAAAATAAGGTTGGCTTATACTCGAGTATATACGGTCATCATATTGGCTATCTTGATATAACTGATTCACAGAATTTTTATAGACAATCATTGTATATATTATTACTTTCCTTTAGTATATAAGAGCTTGGATTACTATTGTATTTTACATCATTTACATGCTCGATAGGTAGGGCATTTTTATTATTATTTCCGTATATTAATTGATAATATTTGGGACCATTGTGTCCTACCCTGCCCACTGTCATTTTGTATTGGTGTTTTTGTATTTTAATTGTTTTTAAACTGGCACTGTGTGTTTCAATAAAGTATTTTTTATGGTACTTCATGGGTAGGTGTGCACCATGATTCTACGTAGCTTTTCTCTACAAAATTGTATACTTTTTGTGCAGTTATTCATAGCACCCCAATCTTTATTTTATATCTTTGTAGTGCCCACTATCTTTTTCCTATAATGACTTTTTATATCCATTATAGTTAGAAATCAGCAGCCATATAGAAGGTTGTAAACACAGGAGACCTCCTGTCAACCAAGGATTACACTGGTCTACAAAAAAAAAAAATTTTTTCTGGCATGGACTTTAAGAACAGTTTTAGACTAATTTGAAGGTGCTGAATTCAAATCTGATCTTATAATTTCTCTATCACATCACGTTTTTGCACTATAGGTATATAGCCCATTTTCATGAATTCCATGAAAAATGTAAGTAGTGTATGAAAAGTGTCGGTTTATACGGTTCACTAAGGTAAATTTAGTTTTCATTTAGTCTCCGAATAAATGTGAGAATATCTTTGTTTTCTTTGAACATGCATAATTCCCATTTGTTATAAGAAAGTAAACAAACAGCTTTCAACGGACACAACAGTCGTGTGCAGGTACTGTTTTATTTATTGAAATTTTCAATGGATTTTGATATTTATTGGTTTTATCCTGCTGTTTTTCTGTTTTTTGTTTGTGAATCAATACCTAAGGTGTGGGGGGGGGGGGACAGAAATTCAATTAACAACTCAGGTAGCTAGCAACTTTTATCTTGTATTTCTCTGCAGGATGTTTTGCTGATCTAACAATGGCCTCTACATCTCGCAGAAGACTGTTCAAATGATCCAAATATTTTTTGTTACATCTGTGGAAACTTTAGGCTATGTGCGCGCGTTGCAGTTTTTTCGTGTTTTTTCGCGGCAAAAACGCTTAAAAAATGCATGAATTAAGCATCCTATTATTTAGAATGAATTCTGCAATTTTTGTGCACATGGTGCATTTTTTCCGCGCAAAAAACGCATTGCTTAAAAAAATCAGCATGTTCATTAATTTCGCGTTAAATCTGCGTTTTTCCCTCTATATTATTGACCTACAATGTTCAGGAAAATTTCGCTGTAAAAATACGCAAAAAACGCACCAAAAACTTGTCAAAAACGGGCAAAACCCGCGATAAAAACGCATGCATTTTTTTAGCTGAAAAAGTCCGTTTTTGCTCAGGAATTTTCTGCAAACATTCCTGAACGTGTGCACATAGCCTGAAAAAGTCAATTTTTGCTTAGGAAATTTCTGCAAACATTCCTGAACGTGTGTACTTAACCTTACTGTGAAGACTCAGAGGCGCAACATTACTGACTTTGTTAAGAGGGTGTATTGTGCGTACTTCAGAGTAAGGCTAAGTGCACACGTTTGCAGAATGTTTGCAGAAGATTCCTGAGCAAAACCGGACTTTTTTCGCGGCAAAAACGCGTGTTTTTTTGCACGGATTTTGCGCGTTTTTGGTACGGTTTTTTGCGCGGATTTGATGCGTTTTTACCGCGATTTTTCCCTGAACTTTCTAGGTCAATAATATAGCGGGAAAAACGCTAGAATTCCGCAAAATTAATGGACATGTTGCTAGACTTTCCGCAATGCGTTTTTTTCGCGGAAAAAAACGCACCATGTGCACAAAAATTGCGGAATTCATTCTAAATGATAGGATGCTTAATACATGCATTTTTGACGCGTTTTTCCCACGAAAAAACGCGAAAAAAACGCAAATATTCCTGAACGTGTGCACTTAGCCTTAAACTTGGAGATCAAGACAAGCATTGTTCTCCTCACAAAGTGTGCAAAACCTGTATTGAGAGCTTAAGATCATGGTCTCAAGGAAAGAATACTTCAGTTTGGAGTTCCTATGGTTTGGAGAGAACCAAGTAATAATTTAGAAGACAGCTATTTCTGCCTTGTCGATGTAGAAGGTTTCAGTAAGAAAAACAAGCAATATTTGCAATACCCGAGTATCCCTTCAGCTTATTCGACCAGTTGCCCATAGAGAAGACATACTCGTACCTGTTCCAAAATTTACTGCGCTTCCAGAAAACATTGACACAGATCTCTTCGATAGGAGTAATTTTCATCAAAAATTGAAAATATCTCGAAATCCTGATGTGATAGCCAAAAACAGAGTTCATATTCGTAATCAGCAGCCAAAATTGACTTAAAATATGTTTTAAAACCTTTTGCCAGAAAAATTGCGTTGACCAGTGTTATCATTGAACATACCCTCCCCTATCTCAACTACTGAGCTGCTAGTAACATTACAGGAGAGGGATAGTATGACAGCACTGCTGTTTTTGATTAACAGCTGGAGATGCAGCTCAGCTCCTACTTACTTCTCCTAAGAACCAGCTGTCTTTTTACCCCAAACACCTTGCCCTGCCGACCTCCTTACTCTGCAGAACAAGTCAAGACTAGCAGACTGATCGGTCTGCACATACAGTCATGGCCAAAAGTTTTGAGAATGACACAAATATTATATTTTCACATGATCTGCTGCCCTCTGGTTTTTATGCGTGTTTGACAGATGTTTTTATCACAGACATAAATATAATAATTGCAAACATATGAGTAACAAAAGCTTATATTGACAGTTAGAATGAGTTAATGCAGCAAGTCAATATTTGCAGTGTTGACCCTTCTTCTTCAGGACCTCTGCAATTCTCCCTGGCATGCTCTCAATCAACTTCTGGACCAAATCCTGACTGATAGCAGTCCATTCTTGCACAATCAATGCTGTCATTTTGTCAGAATTTTTAAGTTTTTGTTTGTCCACCCGTCTCTTGATGATTGACCACAAGTTCTCAATGGGATTAAGATCTGGGGAGTTTCCAGGCCATGGACCCAAAATCTCTATGTTTTGTTCCCTGAGCCATTTAGTTATCACCTTTGCTTTATGGCAAGGTGCTCCATCATGCTGGAAAAGGCATTGTTGATCGTCAAACTGCTCTTGGAGGGTTAGGAGAAGTTGCTCTTGGAGGACATTCTGGTACCATTCTTTATTCATGGCTGTGTTTTTAGGCAAGACTGTGAGAGAGCCGATTCCCTTGGCTGAGAAGCAACCCCACACATGAATGGTTTCAGGATGCTTAACAGTTGGCATGAGATAAGACTGGTGGTAGCGCTCACCTTGTCTTCTCCGAATGAGGCGTATTCCTGATATCCCAAACAATCGAAAAGGGGATTCATCAGAGAAAATAACTTTACCCCAGTCCTCAGCAGTCCACTGCCTGTACCTTTTGCAGAATATCAGTCTGTCCATGATGTTTTTTCTGGAGAGAAGTGGCTTCTTTGCTGCCCTCCTTGAGACCAGGCCTTGCTCCAAGAGTCTCCGCCTCACAGTGCGTGCAGATGCACTCACACCTGCCTGCTGCCATTCCTGAGCAAACTCTGCACTGCTGGTAGCCCAATCCCGCAGCTGAAACACTTTTAAGAGACGGTCCTGGTGCTTGCTGGTCTTTCTTGGGCGCCCTGAAGCCTTTTTGGCAACAATGGAACCTCTCTCCTTGAAGTTCTTGATGATGCGATAGATTGTTGACTGAGGTGCAATCTTTCTAGCTGCGATACTCTTCACTGTTAGGCCATTTTTGTGCATTGCAATGATGACTGCACGTGTTTCTTTAGAGATAACCATGGTTAACAGAAGAGAAACAATGATGCCAAGCACCAGCCTCCTTTTAAAGTGTCCAGTGGTCTCATTCTTACTTAATCATACAGATTGATCTCCAGCCATGTCCTCATCAATACCCACACCTGTGTTAATGGAGCAATCACTGAAAAGAGGTTAGCTGGTCCTTTTAAGGCAGGGCTGCAATGATGTTGAAATGTGTTTTGGGGGATAAAGTTCATTTTCTAGCCAAATATTGACTTTGAAAGTAATTGCTGTTAAGCTGATCACTCTTTACAACATTCTGGAGCATATGCAAATTGCCATTAGAAAAAGTGAAGCAGTAGACTTTGTAAAAATTAATATTTGTGGCATTCTCAAAACTTTTGGCCATGACTGTATATAGAGGAACACTTTGCTATACCTGGCACCAAATAGGAGGACTGGGAAGATGGAGGAGGAACTACATAGGTAATTGTATGGCCTCACAAGCAGGGCTGTGTCAGGCAAACCCTTCTTTTGTATGCCTGGATGTGTCCATAGATACTAACATTTATTAAAGAACCACTCCCATCAAGTTTTTTTTCAGAAAATTTGTGTATACATGAATGTAGTGTAGAGTGAGTGTAATAATATACTCACCTATGGCTGCTTTCTACAGGAGCCAGTGGCTTTCTACTACACGTCTCTGAGTTTTCCTCGGTGAGGAGAACGGTGCTGGATCCCAGAGAAAGCTGCAGGATGTGAATATATTAATACACTCACACTACGCTACATGCATATGTACACACATTTAATGAAAAAAAAACTTAATGGAAGCAGTACTTTAAATATATGTATAAAAAAAATGAAATAAAAAAACTAACTAGAAATTTCTTGCAGAAGACTCAATGATCTGAGGCTTGGGCTCAAATGTAACTGTAGAGCCAAGCCCCTTCGTCGCACCCATTTTTTTAAATAATGCCTTTTTTATCTTTATTATGTACAGAATTTGATGGAAAAAGAAGAAATTAGTGAAAAGAAAGTACCATCTTTTGCAGACCTTGTAAGAACACCTCAGATTAGAAAATACACATTTATTCTGATGTATATCTGGTAAGGATCATTTTATTTTATTTAATGTATGTAGCATATTAATTTTTAACTAGTTTGAGTTAGAACTACAGATACAGTTGCAGTTAAAAGTATTCAGCTCACATGGTGTTAGGGTCTGCGGAACGCACCTAATAGATATATTAGAGAGGTGCGTTCGCAGCCCAGGGTCCACCGTGCAGGCGAAGCCCGCTGCTAGTAAGATGGCGAAAGTAGCGAACTCTGTTATCCCGCAGAGTCGCTAAAATAAACGCCGTAGCGCGCTGTGGCAGTAAGTGCAAACTCTGTTAATCCCCAGAGCCGCTAACGGGAATGCCACAGCGCTATATGGCGATAGGTGCGAACTCTCTTAGCTTCAGTGAGCCGCAAAGTAAAACGCTAGGGCGCTGAACCAGTGTTATAAAGCGAACCCTGTTGCATCACAGAGCCGCTGAGAAAAAGACTGAGTCCTGTTAACACCACAGGGATAAACAGATAACTGCTGTGCGGATAGCAATCCGTGATCATGCAGACAGCAACGCAATCAAGCAATCTCCTCACCGGAGAAGCCGGTATTCTAGGGGCTTATTTCAGCCAAGCCCTAACCACTTGCACTCAAATCTCCTCACCGGAGGTGCCGGTATTCTAGGGGCTTATTTCAGCCGAGCTCTAACCACATGCGTGCATGATCACACTGGCGCAAAGCACATAATGCAATTGATACTAGCACATGGCGGCCCAGCCATGCCACCCTTTTGTAGTAACAGCTACAGGACCTGCCAGAAACAAGGACCAATGAAACTGTTCCAGAACACCAGTAGTCACAGGACCTTTCTGGCGGATCAATAGGAGCTGCTGCAGTACCTGAGCTTGTGACCCCTGATCTCCAATGAGAGATCTCACCCTGGGCATGCTCAGAAGGGGAAAACAAGGACTTTGTCCTAAAGACGTCTGCTCGCCGCTAACCAGTACTGGCCACAATACCAGAGCCTGGAGAGGCAGCAGTAATCCTCTGCACACTGTTAGACTGGGTGAGATGCTGGGACTGATATCTAAGCTGAGCAGAGTCCACTGTGGCTGGAGATGAATGGGAGACCGCAGCCAGAATGGCTCAGGATTCCCCTTGTGCAGAAGAGAAAACTCAACTCCTAACACATGGCAAATTTAGGATTACTAGAACAATAGGTGGCGCTATAGAGTTAAAGTCCTCTTTTTCTCTTAAGAGGCAAATTGCATATTAAATTTTCCAGAGGAGCATTGCACGGCGAATAAGCCTCCTTACCTTCACACGCCAGAGCTGGTATGTCACTCTCCACAAGGAGAACCCTTACCCCTTAGACCTCAGTCCAGAGCCTCTCACCTAGCCAAATCATATCTCATACTTTGTACTGATGAGGATCAATAGTCCGAAACACCGTGTCTGCAAATTGAGATATGATTTGGCTTTTATCCTAAGTCACATTACAAGACTCGTTAAAGGGTTAATTGTGACTTGTAGGATCGCTACTTCCAATAGGTGGCGCTATAGAGTTCAAGTCCTCTTTTTCTCTTAAGAGGCAATTTGCATAGAAAAATGTACAAAATTTCTGCTGTTTGCAATAAATCCCACAAACAAGAACAGTGCCTTAACACAGCTAATATAACAAGTGGTTTCTCTAAATGAAATACAAACTGACACTTTTAATTACTTTCAATCTCTCAGAATTATTCAACCCCCTTCACGACCCCTTCAAGCATCTGTCTGAGAATTATAAAATCCCCTCAAGTTTCCTTAGTACTTAGTAGCTGAAGTATGGTTAGGACAGAAGCACACAACAGGGCAATACTGCAAGAGAAATGTATGGACACAATACCAATAAGAGTCTAATGGTCTGTGCACACGTTGCTGATTGTGCTGCAGATCCGCAGCGGATTTAGCCCTGCAGATCCGCAGCAGATCCACAAGTCATGTACAGTACAATGAAAGTGAATGGAAAAAAAACACTGTGCACATGCTGCGGATTTTTCCGCGCAGATTTAAATCCGCAGCATGTCAATTCTTTGTGAGGATTTCGCAGAGTTTTTACACCTATTCCATTATAGATGTAAAACCGCAGGGCAAATCCGCACAAAAAAAACACAGCAAATCTGCAGTAAATACTCGCTAAATCCGCAGGTAAAACGCAGGTCATTTTACCTGCGGATTTAGTAAAATCCGCGCGGAAAAATCCGCAAGTGAATCCGCAACGTGTGCACGGGGACTTAGAATCCATGGCTGTAGCCCTGTGGCTGGAGGAAAAATTGTTCCCAAAAGCCATTCTCGGTACCTGGCTCCTCTTGGAAATGAAGAATCCTCAATGGCATGAAATTACGGTTTTTATTAACAAACCTATTTTGATGCTGGACTGGAGCCTTTGTCAAGGTAAAAAAAACAAAAGTGCAAGACACTAAGCCTGTGAGCTTTACAAGGGCCAAAATAATTGGAGAAATGGCCCTAAAGGGGAGGGGGAAAAGGAAGAATATTGCGGGGAATGATATAGTTACTAAAGAGAAAAAAAGGGTTTGTGGGAATACATAGTAAAAAACAGATCACAACTAGAAAATAAAAACCCTGAAATACATGATTCAGACGGAACCTCCGGCGGAAGATTCCTTATAATGAGGCAGATGGAGGAACTGTGGATGCCATCTGGCCAATCTTTTCAGGCGTGCGTAAAAGCATAGTCGGCCACAGTTTTGTGCACTTCTGAAAAGAAGGACACCGTTGAACAGAGGCCAGATGGTGTCCAGAGTAACTTGCTGCCTTATTTATAGGGAATGAATCCCTCGGGGGTTTCATTTGAATCACGTCACTCGGAGATTTAGATGGAAACCCTGATGTAAGTGCTCAGCGAATGTTAGGATAAAAAGTTGAGAACAAAAACTTCAACTCAATCCACAAAAAAAGAAATCTCACCACTCAGGTCTATCATCTGTCAATGGAAATATAGGAGGCTTCCATGTTACCTGTAGTATGAAAACTCTATAAAAGTGCTATGGATCCTCACCCCCAAAAAAATCCAACAAATTCTGCACTCCTAAATCCAAATGGCCCTCTTTTCTGAGACCCACAGTGTGCCTAAACCACATTTAGAGTCCACATGTTTGACAGGGGTATAATTTCCAAAATTAGGTCATTTGAGGTAGGATTCTTCTCTTCAAGCACTTAGTGGCTATGTATATGGAGTCCGCAAACTATTTTAGGAAAATCTGTGCACTAGAAGGCAAATAGTGCTCCTTCCGTACTGAGTCTCACCATGTGGCTAATCAGTACTATACAGCCTCATATGGAGTATTTCTATGTTCAGCAGAAATTGTGTGACAAATTTTGGTGCCATTTTTACGCATTTCCTCTTGGGAAAATGTAAAATCTGGGGCTAAAACAAAATTTTTGTGCTAAAAAATGTAATTGTTTTTTCTTCACTGCCCAATGGTATAAAATTCTGTGACACACCTGTGCTGTCAATATGACCACTGCACCCTTATATGAATTCACTGAGAGGAGTAGTTTGTAAAATGGGATCACTTAGGGAGGTTCTGCTGTTCTGACACTGCAGGGACTATGCCAGTGGGTTAATGAACTCACAAATCATAACAGTAAAATATGCACTATGATATGGCACTACTTCCCTTCTGAACTTTGCACTGTGTTTCAAATGTAGCTGCCAATTACATGCAGGGTACTGGCACAATCAGAAGAAATCACACAACAAACTGTGTCATCCATTTTTTCCTATTTGCCCTTATAAAAATTAAACATTTTGGGCTAAAACAACATTTTAGGTGTCAAAATGCTCACTGCACCCCTAGATGAATTCATTGAGAGGTGTAGTTTGTAAAATGATGTTACTTATAGGTGTTTTCTGCTGTTCTGGCACCTCAGTGACATGGCACCCTTAAACCATTCCAGAAAAAATGTGAACTTCAATATTGCGCTTTTTCCATTTTGAGCTTGGCTCTGTGCCTTAAAAGTAGTTTCTGACCACATATTGAGTATTGGCACACTCAGGAGAAATTGCACAACAAATTTTAGGGTCCATTTTCTCCTGCTACCCTTGTGAAAATAAAAAATTGGTGTTAAAAGAAAATTTGTGTGGGAAAAATTTGATTTTTTTTATTTATTTTATGGCTCTGTATTATAAACTTCTGTGAAGCACTTGAGGGTTCAAGGTACTCACCACACATCTAGATACATTCTTTGAGGAGTCTAGTTTCCAAAATGGGGTCACTTGAGGGGGGTACCACTGTTTAGGCATATTAGGGGGTCTCCAAATGTAACATGGCGTCCACTTTTTGCGTTCAAAAAGTCAAACAGTGCTCCTTCCCTTCTGAGCCCTGGCATGCAGTTTTTGGCTACATATGGGGTATCGGCGTACTCAAGAGAAATTGCACAACAAATTTTGCGGTCCAATTTCTCCTGTTACCCTTGTGAAAATAAAAAGGTTGGGACTGAAATAAAATTTTAGTGGGAATAATGTGACTTTTTATTTTCACAGCTCTACGTTATAAACTTCTGTGAAGCACCTCGGGGTTCAAGGTGCTAACCACACATTTAGATACATTACTTGCGTGGTCTAGTTTTCAAAATGGGGTCACTTATGGGATGTTTTCCACTGTTTAGGCACAAACGTGATATAGCGTCCACTCTCGATTCCAGACATTTTTGAGTTCAAAAAGTCGAAAGGTGCTCCTTCATTTCTGAGCCCTGCCGTGTGCTCAAACAATAGTTTTCACCCACATATGGTGTATCAGCGTACTCAGGAGAAATTGCACAACAAATTTTGATGTTCATTTTCTCATGTTAACCTTGTGAAAATAAAAAATTAGGGCTAAAGTAAAAAAATGTTGTGAAAGAAGTTAAATGTTCATTTTTTCCTTCCACATTCCTTTAATTCCTGTGAAGCATCTGAAGGGTTAATAAACTTCTTGAATGTGGTTTTGAGGACTTTGAGGGGTAAAGTTTTTAGAATGGTGTCACTTTTGGGTATTTTCTGTGATAGAGTCCCCCTGAAATCACTTAAATGTGATGTGGTCCCTAAAAAAATGGTTTTGTAAATTTTGTTGTAAATATGAGAAATTGCTGATCAACTTTTAATACTTCTAACTTGTTAAGAAAAAAAGTTTCAAAAATTATGCTAATGTATAGTAGGCATGTGGTAAATGTTATTTAGTAATAGTATGTACTCCATACTTCTGATTGCTGCCAACCACTGCTGTACCATCTTGCAACATAGTTTAATTTGCCTGGTAAAGCTTTTGTATAATTCATTTTTTGCACTGTGCTTAATACTTACTGCTGTGTATTCCTGTGACTGGGGCCTCTGTAGATGTTATCAGGTGGAAGGTGCTATAGCATATAGATGTAGCCATCTCTAGTGCCTTTGATGATCTAACCAGTCCACCCTCTGGTGTGCTGGCCCCAGCTGCCAAATTATCCCAAAACCGCTCCCACAATCCCACTCTCCTAACCCTGTAGTGTGGGCTATATATTTAGGAGTAGTCTAAGGGGCGCATGCAGTGTGGGGGCGCATGCATCCCAGAAGCAAAGCATCACAGAAGACAAGCATCTTGAAAACGGCAGTTATTCATGGCAGTTAATCAGGGCTGGAATCAGGTACCCCACACTTTGCCCTCTTTTTCATTATGTACTTTATCTCTTTCCTCCTGTGTTCCCTTGCCATCCACATTCACCGCCCCATCCCCCCTCCATCACGACTCATACACATCAGCCCCTCTATCCTTCCCTCTCCCATGTACAGCTCCCATGCACTCCTCACCTTCCTGAGAAACCTCAGCCCATCTTGCCCAAACACATCACAGAAAAAACCTACTTACAATTCCAACAACTACTTGCTCTTTATCTTCCTACTCCTACTGATTTCAGGGGACATCTCCCCCAACCCTGGTCCACCATCCCCCAACCTCAATCCCTACCCTACCTCATATCGAAACCATAATAATCTTATTAATATTACTTGCACTCCCTCATCTCCTTCTTTCAATTGTGCCCTCTGGAATCCACGGTCTGCATGCAACAAGCTATCCTTCCTGCACAACTACTTTCTGAACCACTCTCTTAATCTGTTGGCCCTCACTGAAACCTGGATTCAGGATTCTGACACTGTCTCCCCTGCTGCCATTTCCTATGGTGGTTTACAGTTCTCCCATTCCCCGAGACCCACAAACAGACATGGTGGTGGAGTTGGCATACTCCTGTCCCCACAATGCACTTTCCAGGTCATCCCCCCAATTCCATCACTCTCATTCCCTTCTTTTGAGGTCCACACTATCAGGCTCTTCCATCCCCTCTCCTCAGAGTAGCGGTCATATATCGGCCCCCAGGCTCGCCCACCCAGTTTCTTGACCACTTCTCAGCCTGGCTGCCGCACTTCATGTCCTCAGAACTACCAACCCTTATCCTTGGAGACTTCAACATCCCCATTAACAGCCCTACTTCCACATCTGCATCTCAGCTTCTATCACTAACCACTTCTCTAGGCCTCTCACAGCTTTCAACCTCTGAGACACACAGGGATGGCAACACCCTTGACCTGGTCTTTGTCCACCTCTGTTCAATCTCCCACCTAAATAACTCACCGCTTCCACTCTCTGACCACAACATTCTCTCCTTCACGCTCACAAATTCTCCACCACCCCAGCGCACTCCTACCTACCATACATTCAGAAATCTACAAGCCATTAACCCTCAGACACTTTCAGACTCCCTACACTCATTGCTGTCCCCAATCTCCTCTTTTTCCTGTCCTGATCTGGCTGTTCATCACTACAATGACATTCTTAGAAGCACTCTTGACCAAGTAGCACCGCTCACCCTCAGAATCTCCAAACACACAGTAAAACAGCCCTGGCTCACTTTGCAAACTCGACTTCTTCAGCGATGCTCTAGGAGTGCTGAACGCCTCTGGAGAAAAACCCACACACTAGAAGACTTCATCCACTTTAAATTCATGTTAAGAACTTATAATGCTGCCCTTCACCTTGCCAAACAGACCTACTTCACCACCCTGATCTCCTCACTAGCCAACAACCCCAAGAAACTTTTTGACACTTTCACTCCCTCCTCAGGCCAAAAGCACAAGCCCCTATCACAGACATTTGTGCTGACGACCTGGCCCCCCACTTTATAGAAAAATAGATACTATCCATCAGGAAATCTGCTCTCAACCACCAAGTGCTGTGACTCCCATCCCTCCCTGCATTTCCCCTGACTCACTTTCCACATTTGATCCCATCACAGAAGAAGAAGTCTCCAGACTCCTCTCTTCCTCTCGTCCGACTACATGCACTACCGACCCCATCCCCTCACATCTCCTCCAGTCTCTCTCTCCAGTTGTCACAACTCACCTAACTACAATCTTTAATCTCTCACTCTCCTCTGGCATTTTCCCATCCTCCTTCAAACACTCCATCATTACTCCGATACTAAAGAAACCCGCTCTCGACCCTTCCTGCACAAACAACTACAGACCGGTCTCCAATCTCCCCTTCATCTCTAAACTTTTGGAGCGCCTAGTCTACTCCCGCCTTACCCTAGACCCTTCACAGTCCGGCTTCCGCCCCCTACATTCGACTCATCAAAGTGACCAATGACCTTCTGACAGCAAAACGTAACGGCGACCACTCTCTGCTCATTCTTCTCGACCTTTCTGCAGCTTTCGACACTGTTGACCACTGTCTCCTACTGTCTAGGCTCCAGTCACTAGGTATTAAGGACACTGTTCTCTCCTGGTTCTCCTCCTATCTTTCTGACCGCTCCTTCAGTGTTTCGTTCTCTGGCTCCACGTCATCTACTCTTCCTCTCACTGTCGGTGTACCCCAGGGTTCAGTCCTTGGCCCCCTTCTCTTCTCTCTCTACACGGCCCCAATTGGACAGACCATCAGCAGATTTGGCTTTCAGTACCATCTTTATGCTGATGACACACAACTATACACGTCATCCCCCGACCTTACCCCCGCTGTTCTACAGAACGCCACCGACTGTCTGTCCGCAGTCTCCAACATCATGTCCGCTCTCTATCTGAAACTTAACCTCTCCAAAACTGAACTCCTTCTGCTCCCGCCGTCTACTAACCTCCCTAAATCTGACATTTCCCTCTCTGTGGGCAGCACCATAATAACACCCCGGCAGCAGGCTCGCTGTCTGGGTGTTATGTTTGACACCAATCTCTCCTTCACCTCCCATATACAATCTCTTGCCCGCTCTTGCCGTCTGCACCTAAAAAACATCTCTAGAATCCGCCCTTTTCTTACCATGGAAACAACTAAAACCCTCACTGTAGCATTGATCCACTCCCGCCTGGACTACTGCAACGCTCTATTACTTGGCCTCCCCATTACTCGACTATCCTCTCTCCAGTCCATCCTTAATGCAGCAGCCAGGGTCATCCATCTGGCTAATCGGTACTCGGACCAGTCCTTACACTGGCTGCCCATTCATTATAGGATCCAATTCAAAGTACTTGTTCTCACCCACAAAGCTCTCCACAGTGCAGCACCCCCCTACATCTCCTCCCTCATTTCTATCTATCGGCCTAACCGACTGCTTCACTCTGCAAACGACTTTCGACTAACCTCTGCACTAATCCGTACCTCCCACTCCCGACTCCAAGACTTCTCCCGCGCTGCGACAATCCTCTGGAATGCTCTACCCCAAGAAACCTGTGATGTTGTGGGTTTATATCCCTCCATACCCCATCGTATTATTCTATCTAGTTTACAATATTTTTTGGAGAGATATAGCACATATAAACAAGAGATACAAACATTTATTATCGATGCAGTCTCATTTCTCCTTACCCACAATTATTTTTCTTTTGATGGATTTTTCTTTCTACAACAACAAGGTGTTAGTATGGGAGGTAAATGTTCCCCAGCTTTGGCTAACATCACAGTGGCAGTATGGGAGGAGAAATACATTTTTTGCAATAATAATCCTTTCTCTCATAATATACAATTATATGGTCGCTATATTGATGACCTGATCCTCATTTGGAAAGGAGACACCACAGCAATCGCTGATTTTGTCAATTACATTAATGGGAATGATTTCAATTTATTATTCACAGTCACTACATCAAAATCATCAGTTAATTATCTGGATGTTACCTTGTCTGTCAATTCTGATACTCAGAAAGTCTCCATTTCTCCTTATAGAAAACCTACAGATACTAATTCGATTTTACAAGCTGGTTCTTGTCATCCGAAGCATGTAATTAAAAATATACCATTGGGGGAATTGATAAGATTGAAAAGAAATTGTAGTTCACCTGCGATTTTTCAGAAAGAAGCAGATCATGCGCTTCTGAGACTTAAGGTACTGCTACACTTAGCAATCTCGTTAGCGATCTCAATAACGACGCAAGCTAACGAGATCGTTTTTGTGATCTCTTTTAGGTCGCTAGTAGCTGCCAAACAGGAGATCTCAAAAATGACTCATCAGCGGTCAGCGATCTCTTTAACGACTTTGGCGGTCGTTAGGACGTCATTAGCATGTACTGAGCACTTCTGATTCATAGGAATTTCCAGCATCGCTCCTGCTCTCTGCATCCTGCTAGCCTGCTTTGCAACTTCTGCGATCCTCTCTGTGACGCAAAAGAGAACTTACAGATATTGCGATCCACTCCGTGACGCAAAAGGTGCCAAACACAGCGATTCAGGCTCACCAGTGGGACGCCAACGATCAAAAAACGGTCCAGAACTCTAGTGAATGATCAGCGACATCACAGCAGGGGCCACATCATTGCTACATGCCACACACAACGAGGTCGCTAACGAGATTGCAAAATAGTGACGTTTTAGTGATCTCGTTTGCGATCTCGTTTAGTGTGGCATACCCTTTAGGGATAGAGGATATGCTAATTGGATGTTAACAAAAGCTAATAATATAGTGGGACAAATTGAAAGAAATAATCTTTTGCAGGAACCTTTATCAAATTCTATGCTGACAGGGAATGCAGTTAGCAGAAAAAATACCAACAAAAGAAATAAAAAATGCAAAAGCGCTATCCAAAATACTAGTGACCGCTGCATAATTAATTTTTCTACAACATATAGTCCACAATATAATAAAATTGTTGATATTGTGAAAAAATATGTTCCTATACTTCACAATGATATTAAACTCGCTTCCATTCTGAACAACAGCCAGATTCGATATGTGGCCAAAAAAGCGCATTCTCTTGGGGATATTTTATCTCCAAGCCTTTTTACAAGCAGTGAACGGTGTGCTAAAAAAAGTACTTGGCTGACATACAAAGGTTTTTATAAATGTGGACATCATCCTTGTAAAGTCTGTAATTATGTGCAAAAAACTACTAGATTTATATCTGCTGTTACTAACATATCGTATCCCATCCAGTCTTATTTAAATTGTAACTCGGAAGGCGTTATTTATGTGATAGAATGTGTTTCATGCAAATTGCAATATGTAGGCTGCACAATTGGATCTCTTAAGAAAAGGATTAGGAAACATTTCTCAGAAGCCACTAATGAAAATAGTTACAATATATCAGCAGTGTCTAGTCACTGCAAATTAATTCATGCTGGCAATACTAACAGCCTTAAAGTTACAGCAATTGAGAAGGTTTTCAAATCTACAAGAGGAGGAGATTTCAGGAAAAAATTATTAAATCGTGAATCATTTTGGATCTTCAAACTTAATACACGAGTACCATTAGGCTTGAACAAACGGTTAGATTTAATATTGCAATTAGATTAATATATTTTTCCAGGTATATTCAGGATTTTTGGAAAAATTTTTTTTTTTTTTTTTTTTTTTTAATGATTTTTTGTTAGTCCTAATTAATTCTGGTTTCTTTCAAATATTTTTTCATCTGGCAAATTATCTATAAGTATATGTTATATATGTTTATATTTGCGGTTTTGTGTATCATTATACAGTTTTTATATTCTGTCCTATCCTTTTTTTTTCCTATAAGGGGTTAATTTCTCAGGGTGTTACCTTGTGTTACCAATTTGTGTTATGTTCACCTGTGTTCCACATGTCTATATCGTATTTAAGTCTGCAGTATAGGGCATTGTGTAAACCATGACTAAGACCTGCTAGGTCGAAACGCGTCGGTTTCAGACCACCGGGGACCCCACCTGTATATGTCTTTTTTCTATCAAGATGGATTTTAATTTTATCTAATAAAAATTGAATTTGTATCCATTTTTGCGCTGGAGATTTTTTTCTACATGTTTTGCTGCAGCCAACGCCTCTAATCAAGGTGGCTCTGTGCGCATGAGGATTATGGACTACTGCTAAGTGTGAAAATCTTCTGGACTACTGCTGAGACTGGTGAGCTGACTATTTTCCTGCTACCCCCCTTTTCCTTGCCTACATATATTTTGATTGAGTCTTGCTCCCTATTTGGAATATATATGGTCTCATAACTACATTATTATCATGGATGTGGGATAGAAGAAGACAGAGTAAATTTGCAGCTATTTTTGATGCTACTGAGGAGGATACAAATATTTGCAGTGGGGTTTCCCAGGTGGAGTCTTTAGAAGACTTGTTTAATCGATTAGAAAACCGCAAAATAAAAGAGACCAGATTATGGTGGGACATGACATCTTTGAAATCATATCTGAGCAAAAAGCTTATACCTAGAGGGTTGAGGTTAAACAAAAAACCCACCTTCACTTATTCTGAGAATTTCAAAAAGGATTGGGAACAGATTCTTACACAGAGTTCTTTTAAATTAATGGAATTAATTATAAAACATGAAGAATTGGAAATTAACTCTGTTAAAGAGGATATTACTAAAATACAAACATCCTTGAACAAGCATAATAATGCAGAAGATTTCAATAAATTTAACCAGAGGATGGATAAGAATATTTCTAAACTGGAGGAATATATTGCGGAAACAAAACACAGCAAATTTGCATGAGATAAACGGGACTTTGAACTCGACCAGGTTTATTCCTGGAAGAAAAGCCGCCCCTGGAGAGAGGGCAATAAACGTTATCAACATGGTTTTTCTGGCTTTCACCAACGAGATCGCAGGGTCAGCTTCACCACGTCTCATGATTCTATGGCTTCTTCCAGCTCTAATCTGAACACGTCTGAAGATTTCTCGGACACTTAATTTAATACAAGACGTTCTAATGATATACGTCCAGACAGAAATGTTTCTAACAATGCGAACCTTTCAAAAAACGAAGAAGAAGAGCGGGGAGGAAGCACAAGAACAAGAAACTATCAGTTCAGACACAGGAGGAGATATTAAAATGTCCTGTTGTGAATCTTTCTAGTTACAATTTATCTGAAGCTCATCTTAGTCTTCTCAGTAAAGGCTTAGGATTTAGCCCAGTGAAAAAATTTGATATTTACCGGACTCTTCTGGACGTCAACAAATTGGCCAGAAATCTGACATTGAAATGTCATTTTGAATATCAGCCTGATTCCTCTGACAATTTGTTAACCTCTGAATCTGTGACTACTCCACATGAGGTTTTTCCCTTTGGTAATTTTTCTTTTGATGATCTTAGGGGCTATTCCACACTAAGAGATTTGCAATCTTACTCCGTACTTAAAGACAGTACCTTGAATGATTTTTTTCATATGTCTAATCCATTATTCTATCCAATACAATCTAGACCCTCTGTTCTGGATACTTTACAGGAACTAATAGAGAAAGATTTAGTACAACTTGATCAATCTACGAATACTGTATGTGACAATTTAACTGCAGAGGAAAGATTAGCTATGAAAGATCTTAATGACAATGCTGATATTCTAGTAAGACAAGCAGATAAAGGGGGAGGAGTTGTCATTCTAAATGCAGGACTTTATTATTCAGAAAATTTGTGCATACTAAATGATTCTGCTACGTATATGCGTCTTCCTGGGGATCCAACTTTAAAATTTCAAAGTCTATTATCTAAATTGTTGAATGATGGTCTAGCGATGGGGGCTATTTCACAAAAAAATTTTGATTATATATATGTAAAATATCCAGTAATCCCCATTTATCACGCATTCCCCAAAATACACAAGAATATGTTTCCCCCTCCATTCAGAGCGATAATTTCCGGCATTGGCTCTCTTACAGAGAAATTAGGAGAGTGGGTAGATCATTATTTGCAGCCCCTAGTGATTAATCTTCCAGGATATATTAGAGACACCAAAATGATTATTTCAGCATTAGATGGTTATGATTGGTCATCAGAATATTTATGGATCACCTGTGATGTTGTGGGTTTATATCCCTCCATACCCCATCGTATTATTCTATCTAGTTTACAATATTTTTTGGAGAGATATAGCACATACAAACAAGAGATACAAACATTTATTATCGATGCAGTCTCATTTCTCCTTACCCACAATTATTTTTCTTTTGATGGATTTTTCTTTCTACAACAACAAGGTGTTAGTATGGGAGGTAAATGTTCCCCAGCTTTGGCTAACATCACAGTGGCAGTATGGGAGGAGAAATACATTTTTTGCGATAATAATCCTTTCTCTCATAATATACAATTATATGGTCGCTATATTGATGACCTGATCCTCATTTGGAAAGGAGACACCACAGCAATCGCTGATTTTGTCAATTACATTAATGGGAATGATTTCAATTTATTATTCACAGTCACTACATCAAAATCATCAGTTAATTATCTGGATGTTACCTTGTCTGTCAATTCTGATACTCAGAAAGTCTCCATTTCTCCTTATAGAAAACCTAGAGATACTAATTCGATTTTACAAGCTGGTTCTTGTCATCCGAAGCATGTAATTAAAAATATACCATTGGGGGAATTGATAAGATTGAAAAGAAATTGTAGCTCACCTGTGATTTTTCAGAAAGAAGCAGATCATGCGCTTCTGAGACTTAGGGATAGAGGATATGCTAATTGGATGTTAACAAAAGCTAATAATATAGTGGGACAAATTGAAAGAAACTGTTAGGGTCTGCGGAACGCACCAAATATAAGATGTGGAGAGGTGCGTTCGCAGCCCGGGGTCCACCGTGCAGGCGGAGCCTGCTGCTAGTAAAATGGCGTAAGAAGCAAACTCTGTTATCCCGCAGAGTCGCCAACATAAACGCCGTAACGCGCTGTGGCAATAAGTGCGAACTCTGTTACTCCACAGAGCCGCTAGAAGGAGAGCCGCAGCGCTATATGGCGATGTGTGTGAACTCACTAAACACAACTGAGTCGCAAAGAAAACACGCTAGGGCGCTGTCTAGCCTTGAAAGCGAACCCTGTTACGTCACAGGGCCGCTGAGAAAAAGTGCTGTGTCCTGTCAGGCTCTCAGGTACACAGTTAAGTGCTAAGCGTACATAAAGCGTGATCATGTGCTAATGTCCTCGCGGGAGTCACCCGCAATCTATGGCGTCTGAACGCCAGACCCTGAATACGGCAATCAAAACTCCTCACCGGTTATGCCGGTAATCTAGGGCATCTAGGACGCCGACCCTGACCAGCTAGCACACCAAACTCCTCACCGATTAAGTCGGTATTCTAGTGGCTTATTTCAGCCGGGTCCCTAACCACACACACACATGACCACACTGGCGCATAGCATACAATGATTGATATTAGCGCATGGCGGCCCAGCCATGCTACCCTTTTATAGTAACAGCTACAGGACCTGCCAGAAACAAGGACCAATGAAGCTTGTTCCAGAACAACAGTAGTCACAGGACCTTCCTGGCAGACCAATAGGAGCTGCTGCAGTACCTGAGCATGTGACCCCTGATCTCCAATGAGAGATCTCACTCTGGGCATGCTCAGAAGGGAAAACGCAGGACTTTGTCCAAAGACGTCTGCTCCAGCACTGGCTATAATAGCAGATCAGGAAAGGCAGCAGCAAGTCACTGCACAGTACTGGAGTGGGCAAGACGCTTGGACCGACGTCTCTGCAGAGCAGGCTCCACTGCGGCCGGAGATGAATGGGAGACCGCAGCGGGGCTGGTTCGAGACTCCCCTTG
The DNA here is from genome assembly GCA_033576555.1 of Oophaga sylvatica. Classification (NCBI taxonomy): domain Eukaryota; kingdom Metazoa; phylum Chordata; class Amphibia; order Anura; family Dendrobatidae; genus Oophaga; species Oophaga sylvatica. The sequence continues at coordinate 436,025,206 of JARQOD010000005.1, read as the reverse complement.
TGCAGCAGCGGGAACTTGAACCCTAACATTACCCCCCCTTATTTGGGCCTCACTGCACTCAAAGGCAGCGATGAGCTGCGGAGCGTGAACATGCTCGGCAGGCTCCCAGGACCTATCCTCAGGCCCATAACCCCTCCAATCCACCAAATAAAATTTTTTGCCTCGTACCACCTTGTACCCAACAATGGCGTTCACCTCATGATCGTCGGTAGATGAACCCGACGTCCCGGCAGATGACTCGGAAAACCGGGAAATGGCCACGGGTTTCAGGAGGGACACGTGAAAGGTGTCAGTGATACCAAGGCGAGGCGGAAGGGCTAAGCGGTAAACCACCGGGTTCACCTGCTCAAGAACTTTAAAGGGGCCCAAAAAGCGAGGTGCCAACTTGGTGGACTCTACATGTAGCCTGATGTTTCGGGCAGAAAGCCACACTAGGTCACCCGGAGCAAATGTAGGAGCGGGGCGCCGATGGGCATCGGCCGAAGACCTCATCCTCTCTTTGGAGGCCTGAATGGCATCCTGTGTGCGGTCCCAAATGTCCCATGCCTCCACAGCCCAGTCTGCAACCCTGGAATCAGCGAAGACACGGGCATGGGCACTGGTACCCGCGGATGCTGACCGTAGTTCAGGAGGAATGGGGTCTGTCCGGTGGAGTCAGCCACAGCATTATTTAGAGCGAACTCAGCCCACGGTAGCAAGGATGCCCAGTCATCCTGCCTGGCAGAGACAAAATGTCGCAAGTATGTGACCAAGGTCTGGTTGGCCCTCTCTACCAACCCATTCATCTCGGGATGGTATGCAGAGGAGAGATTCAACTCAATGCTGAGTAAACGACACAGCTCTCTCCAGAACCAAGACGCAAACTGGGGACCTCGATCACTGACAATTTTGTCTGGCATACCGTGAAGGCGGAAAATATGCCTAATGAATAATGCTGCCAAGGCCCGTGCAGACGGTAACCGTGGTAACGGCACTAAGTGCACCATTTTGGAGAAGTGGTCGGTTATCACCCAGATGATGGTGCAGCCCCGAGACTTGGGTAAGCCCACCACAAAATCCATCCCGACCATCTCCCAAGGCCTGTCTGCCACCGGTAAAGGGAAAAGTAACCCAGCTGGCCGTTGTCGAGGGGACTTATTCTTGGCGCAGGAGACGCACGCCTGAACGTATTCCCTAACGTCACGGGTCATCTGCGGCCACCAGTATGTTCTTGCCAGCAACTCAGAAGTCCTTTTTGTCCCAAAATGTCCACCCACCCTGGACGAATGTGCCCAAGAGAGTACTTCTGGTCGCAAATTGATGGGCACAAAAGTCTTGCCCGGAGGCACAGACTCAAGCGAAACCGGAGCCACCGTTCTTAGGCTTTCTGTGGGGACAATAAGCCGAGGCTCCTCCTCCACCTCCTCAGAGGACACCACGGAGCGGGATAGAGCGTCTGCGCGAATGTTCTTCTCACCGGAGAGGAAATGGAGGGTGAAATGGAACGGGAGAAAAACAAAGACCATCTGGCCTGACGGGAATTTAGCCGCTGGGCTGTCTGCAAATACACCAAGTTCTTGTGGTCCGTGAATACTTGGAAGGGGAAGCGAGCCCCCTCCAGAAGATGTCTCCACTCGGAGAAGACCAACTTCATAGCCAGTAACTCCCTGTCCCCGATGGAATAATTCCTCTCTGCTGGTGTAAAGGTCTTGGAAAAGAAGAAGCAGGGATGCTTCCGACCCTGGGCATCCTTTTGAAAGAGGACTGCTCCAGCACCAACAGAAGAGGCATCCACCTCTAAGATAAACGGTTTATCGACATCGGGGCGATGTAAGATGGGAGCACTGGCGAAATGCGACTTGATGGAGGAGAACGCCTTTGTGACCTCCTCTGACCACAACTTGGGATTAGCTCCCTTCTTGGTGAGGGCTACCAAGGGAGCTACCAAAGTAGAGAAGTGGGGAATGAATTGGCGATAGTAGTTAATGAACCCCATAAAGCGCTGCACCGCCTTAAGGGAGTGGGGTTCTTGCCAATCCATCACAGCCTGTAGTTTGGTAGGATCCATAGCCAATCCCTGGGTGGAGATGATATAGCCCAGGAAAGGTAGAGACTCCTGCTCAAACACGCACTTCTCCAACTTCGCATATAGGGAATTTGCTCGCAAGAGGTCGAAGACCTTGCAGACATCTCTCCGGTGGGAGGCCCTATCTGGAGAAAAGATGAGAATGTCATCCAGATAGACTACCACCGAGGTGGTCAACATATCCCGGAAGATGTCATTCACAAAGTCTTGGAAGACAGCTGGGGCGTTACAGAGCCCAAAGGGCATTACCAGATATTCATAATGCCCATCCCTGGTGTTAAATGCCGTCTTCCATTCGTCCCCCTCACGGATGCGAATCAGGTTATACGCACCCCGCAGGTCTAACTTAGTAAATACCCTTGCTCCCCGAAGCCTGTCAAAGAGCTCAGAGATTAGCGGCAAAGGATATTTATTTTTCACGGTGATAGCGTTGAGACCCCTATAATCAATGCACGGACGTAATTCTCCGTTCTTCTTCTGCACAAAGAAGAACCCCGCTCCCGCTGGTGACACCGACTTCCTAATGAATCCCCTTGCCAAGTTCTCCTGAATATATTGGGACATGGCCTCTGTCTCAGGAAGAGAGAGGGGATAAACCCTTCCTCTAGGAGGCTCAGCTCCAGGCAAGAGGTCGATAGGACAGTCATAGGGGCGATGAGGCGGAAGAGTCTCCGCAGCCTTCTTCGAGAAAACGTCGGCATAAGACCAATAGACCTTGGGAAGAGGAGAGAGGTCTATGGGTATCTCAGTGGTGTTGACCTGCACGCTGTCCCTAATGCATCTGCCTTTACATAAATTACCCCAACCCAGAATTCTCCCTGAAGACCACTCAATATGGGGAGAGTGGTGGCGGAGCCAGGGTAGTCCCAACAAAACCTCATCTATACCCTCAGGGAGGATAAAAAATGATATATTCTCCTGATGGGAAGGAGACATAGACAAGGTGAGTGGGACAGACTGATGGGTGATTTGTGAGGGCAGAATTGCTCCGTTCAACACCCGTACCGATACTGGTTCAGCCAGCAACACCAAAGGCATGGTGTGGCGAGAAGCAAAGGAGGATGACATAAAATTCCCCTCTGCCCCAGAATCCACACACAGCTTAACGGGTAGGGTGGTAGAACCGTGGGTAATTATCCCCTTGAGGAGCACTTTAGGGGCAAAACTCATGGCGTCCAGTGACCCTATTCCTACGGTTACTGGGCGCGACTGTTTATTCAGCCGCTGTGGACATCGGTTGGCAAAATGTCCCTGCTGCTGGCAAATATAACAAATCGGGGATGGACGAGTGACCCGAGATTTAGATCCTGCAGGAACAACCTCCTGAAGGTCGGGCGCCTGAACGGGCGACTCCAGAGGGTGGTGAAGGTTGGAGCCAACCGAACCCTCTGCCTACACTGGGCACGTTCCAGCCTCCGCTCGTGGAAACGGAGGTCGACGCGGGTGGAAATAGCGATAAGCTTCTCCAGTGTGGCAGGAATCTCTCTGGTAGCCAAGGCGTCTTTCACATGACCCGCCAGTCCTCTCCAGAACACGGGAATGAGGACTTTATCTGGCCACTCTAATTCCGAGGCCAGAGTCCGAAATTGGACAGCAAACTGGCTGACCCTGGGTACTTGCCAGCAGTTTGAGCGCCGTATCGTGGGTGATCTGAGGTCCTAGAAAAACCTTTTTCAGAGCCTCCAGAAAACGAGAAGCACTCCGCACCACACGGTCGTCGCGCTCCCACAGCGGCGTTGCCCACTCCAACGCTCTGCCCGACAGAAGAGCTATCACAAAGCCCACTTGTGCCCGATCCGTGGGGAAACGTGCAGCCAGAAGCTCGAGGTGTATGGAGCACTGACTCACGAATCCCCGACATTGCTTGCTGTCACCAGCAAACTTGTCTGGAAGCGGGAGGTGGGACAATGTAGGGACAGAGGTGGCAGAGGACAAACTGGCTGCAGCTACGCTAGCAGCCTGATCAGCGACTGCGGTAACATCCACAGCTGAGGTTGTGCGCTCAAGAGCCGCCAACCTACCCTCCAGCTGCTGGATGTACAGCTGTAAACGCTGTTCATCCGCCATTTTACTAGCCAGACCCTGGCGCTAATATTATGTTAGGGTCTGCGGAACGCACAAAATATAAGATGTGGAGAGGTGCGTTCGCAGCCCGGGGTCCACCGTGCAGGCGGAGCCTGCTGCTAGTAAAATGGCGTAAGAAGCAAACTCTGTTATCCCGCAGAGTCGCCAACATAAACGCCGTAACGCGCTGTGGCAATAAGTGCGAACTCTGTTACTCCACAGAGCCGCTAGAAGGAGAGCCGCAGCGCTATATGGCGATGTGTGCGAACTCACTAAACACAACTGAGTCGCAAAGAAAACAGCTAGGGTGCTGTCTAGCCTTGAAAGCGAACCCTGTTACGTCACAGAGAGAAAAAGTGCTGTGTCCTGTCAGGCTCTCAGGTACACAGTTAAGTGCTAAGCGTACATAAAGCGTGATCATGTGCTAATGTCCTCGCGGGAGTCACCCGCAATCTATGGCGTCTGAACGCCAGACCCTGAATACGGCAATCAAAACTCCTCACCGGTTATGCCGGTAATCTAGGGCATCTAGGACGCCGACCCTGACCAGCTAGCACACCAAACTCCTCACCGATTAAGTCGGTATTCTAGTGGCTTATTTCAGCCGGGTCCCTAACCACACACACACATGACCACACTGGCGCATAGCATACAATGGTTGATATTAGCGCATGGCGGCCCAGCCATGCTACCCTTTTATAGTAACAGCTACAGGACCTGCCAGAAACAAGGACCAATGAAGCTTGTTCCAGAACAACAGTAGTCACAGGACCTTCCTGGCAGACCAATAGGAGCTGCTGCAGTACCTGAGCATGTGACCCCTGATCTCCAATGAGAGATCTCACTCTGGGCATGCTCAGAAGGGAAAACGCAGGACTTTGTCCCAAAGACGTCTGCTCCAGCACTGGCTATAATAGCAGATCCAGGAAAGGCAGCAGCAAGTCACTGCACAGTACTGGAGTGGGCAAGACGCTTGGACCGACGTCTCTGCAGAGCAGGCTCCACTGCGGCCGGAGATGAATGGGAGACCGCAGCGGGGCTGGTTCGAGACTCCCCTTGTGCAGCAGCGGGAACTCAAACCCTAACAGAAACAATCTTTTGCAGGAACCTTTATCAAATTCTATGCTGACAGGGAATGCAGTTAGCAGAAAAAATACCAACAAAAGAAATAAAAAATGCAAAAGCGCTATCCAAAATACTAGTGACCGCTGCATAATTAATTTTTATACAACATATAGTCCACAATATAATAAAATTGTTGATATTGTGAAAAAATATGTTCCTATACTTCACAATGATATTAAACTCGCTTCCATTCTGAACAACAGCCAGATTCGATATGTGGCCAAAAAAGCGCATTCTCTTGGGGATATTTTATCTCCTAGCCTTTTTACAAGCAGTGAACGGTGTGCTAAAAAAAGTACTTGGCTGACATACAAAGGTTTTTATAAATGTGGACATCATCCTTGTAACGTCTGTAATTATGTGCAAAAAACTACTAGATTTATATCTGCTGTTACTAACATATCGTATCCCATCCAGTCTTATTTAAATTGTAACTCGGAAGGCGTTATTTATGTGATAGAATGTGTTTCATGCAAATTGCAATATGTAGGCTGCACAATTGGATCTCTTAAGAAAAGGATTAGGAAACATTTCTCAGAAGCCACTAATGAAAATAGTTACAATATATCAGCAGTGTCTAGTCACTGCAAATTAATTCATGCTGGCAATACTAACAGCCTTAAAGTTACAGCAATTGAGAAGGTTTTCAAATCTACAAGAGGAGGAGATTTCAGGAAAAAATTATTAAATCGTGAATCATTTTGGATCTTCAAACTTAATACACGAGTACCATTAGGCTTGAACAAACGGTTAGATTTAATATTGCAATTAGATTAATATATTTTTTCCAGGTATATTCAGGTTTTTTGGAAAAAAATTTTTATGATTTTTTGTTAGTCCTAATTAATTCTGGTTTCTTTCAAATATTTTTTCATCTGGCAAATTATCTATAAGTATATGTTATATATGTTTATATTTGCGATTTTGTGTATCATACAGTTTTTATATTCTGTCCTATCCTTTTTTTTTTCCTATAAGGGGTTAATTTCTCAGGGTGTTACCTTGTGTTACCAATTTGTGTTATGTTCACCTGTGTTCCACATGTCTATATCGTATTTAAGTCTGCAGTATAGGGCATTGTGTAAACCATGACTAAGACCTGCTAGGTCGAAACACGTCGGTTTCAGACCACCAGGGACCCCACCTGTATATGTCTTTTTTCTATCAAGATGGATTTTAATTTTATCTAATAAAAATTGAATTTTTATCCATTTTTGCGCTGGAGATTTTTTTCTACCCCAAGAAATTAGGACTATCCACAATTTGCATGGTTTCAGGCGCTCCCTCAAAACACATTTGTTCAGAGTGGCCTATCACATTCACTAATCAAAGTCGTTCTATGTTTAAGTGTGTATGTGTAGCCCATTCACTATCTCCATCCATCCCTCAGTCCCTCAAGATGGCTGGACCATCATTGTAAATGCACCATTGTATATACACACCTGTACTTTGTACCTCCCTCACCTCATTTTAGATTGTAAGCTCTCACGAGCAGGGTCGGCTTATTTTGCTTTAATTATTGTATGGTTAACGTTGTTACTTATGACTTATGTTTTGAAACTGTTAAACTGTAAAGCGCTGCGGAATATGTTGGCGCTATATAAATGAAGATTATTATTATTATTATTATTATTATTATTATTAACCATTTTGTGTGACATGACTGTTCTGTCTCCGACATCTAATTGTTTCTGGAGTTGTTTGTTTTTCATAATTGGGTATATAGAAGTTTAACAATCTGCTGGTCAAGTGACCAGTGTCATATTCGCAGACTTATATTGTTTTGTTTCACTTACAGTGAAATCTTTTCCCTCCCTTTGCAGTGCATTATGGTAGCTTTGCAATGCATCATGGTAGCTTTGCAATGCATTGTGGTAGCTTTCCCTCACTTTCCTCCAGCCTGCATCCGGGAAGCATCTCATCTTTTCCTCTCCCCTTGTGATAGCATCGCCGGTATGTACTCATGCCTTCTGTAGCTAAATCCTGTCCCATATTAGCCTGGCTTAATCAGTCCTGATCCTGGTCAGCTATTAGTGTGCAAATGTTCATTCATCGTGTATTATGTATAATCTGTATATCTGTTGTACCCTGTACCCTGTACTGATTATGTGTATTATATTGTTTTCAGTTTCACCACATCAATATATCAAGTTCAATAAAAGCACAGACTCAACCACAGTCTCTTTATTGGACCCCGGTATAGCGGTTTAGCTGTCTGTATAACTGCAATAAGTCTGCTTCATTCAGTGAGGACAGAACAGTGAAACGGCGGCCATCCAGCTAGTGGGAATTCTGTGAAAAGACAGCCATCCAGCTTGCAGGAACTAGTGAAACTGCAGCCATCTGCCTAGTGAGGCTCAAGTCACCGGCTACACAGAGACTTACTACAACTACATCAATCTCTGCACAGCCAAGCATTCCCCCAAGACACCATGTCCCACAAATCACACAGGACAAAATCTGTTACTTCCTCCTCAAAGACAACATTCATCAGCAGTGCGGTCGCCATTGCCCGCGCAAATGCTGAAGCCGCCAAAATGCAAGCAAGCTTTGCTGAAGAAGAGACGCAACTTAAATTAGAGAAGGCACTCGTGGATGCCGCTTTAGAGAGCCTAGCAGCAAAAAGAGAAGCTGCTGCAGCCCTCGCTGAAGCAGAATCGCTAGAAGCCGCGCAAAACCCTGAGTTGCATAACCGAAGCAGTGCGTCAAGTCTGGAGTGTCCACTGCAAGATTCACCACTACGCACATTCCAGTACGTTAATGAATTTCCTGATCCAAACTATAACCCTGAACCGGCATCAGAACAAGAACACATATCCAGTGGAGCGAGCGAGAGTTATCATGAGGCTCAGCTCCAGGACAGATACAAACACGAAAACGTGGAGCAAAATAACTCTGCTAATGACTACCTTGCCCTTACCAGGTAACCAACGTCAATCACCTTTCTGACACACCACACGTCAGACTGAAGCAACATGACTCCGGCTGGTGCCACCCAGAGGATACTAACAGGTACGAACGCACCTCACATCACTTTCAGGGCGACCCATCACCAGTATACTTTACTGACAACCGGTTCACAGCAGAATTTGCTAAGTTCTTCACAGGACGTGAACTGGTTGCCAAGGGACTCATGAAATTCACTGACCAAGCTGAAGGTCACAGAGCTTGGAAAGCTTCCTTCCAAAATGTCACTAGAGACTTGGGGCTACAACACAGGGAAGAGATAGACCTCTTAGTCAAATACTTGGGAGAAGAGTCTGTCAAACGCGCAGTAAGGATCAGAGACATTAATATAAACAGCCCGGAGATTGGCCTCAAAGAGATCTGGAAGAGGCTGGATGAGTGTTATGGCTCAGCAGAGGTAATAGAGAAAGCCTTGTTCAAAGGAATCGATGACTTTCCTAAAATATCTCACAGAGGTCTCCAGAAACTTAGAGAACTAAGTGACCTACTAAAGGAAGTCCAAGTTGCCAAATGTGAGGATGATCTACAAGGACTTGCATACCTTGACACAGTCAGAGGTGTTAACCCTATAGTCCAAAAGTTGCCCTACAATCTACAGGAGAGGTGGCTCACACAAGGTTCCACGTACAAATACAAACACAGTGTTCTATTCCTTCCCTTCTCCGTTTTTGTAGACTTTGTACACCAACAAGCGAGAATTAGAAACGATCCCAGCTTTGACTTTGCAATGTCATATGCCACACCGTCACCAGCTGCAAATCCACGCAGAACGTCTGTGGCAGTGCACAAGACTTGTGTTTCTTCTCCAGGTTCCCATTACAGGTCTGCTGGCTGCTCTCAATCAGAGACAAAGGTGCAGGATCCTGACAAGCAGTGCCCGCTCCATCAGAAGCCTCATCCACTCCTGAAATGCAGAGCCTTCAGAGGAAAATCTATGCCAGATCGCAGAAGCTTCCTGAAAGAGAATGGTATCTGCTACAAGTGCTGCTTGTCCACAACTCATCTTACCAAGGATTGCGAGGTCAGTGTAAAATGCACAGAATGTGGCACCACAGATCATAACACTGCTCTAGACCCTGGCCTAGCTCCATGGAGAACACAAAACACGCCAGCTGACAGTGAGCATAGCGGGGAGGAAAGGAACACTGATGCAGCCATGCCAGAGATCACTTCACAATGTACTGAAGTCTATGAAGGGGCAATAGACAGTAGGTCCTGTTCAAAGATATGCCTCGTCAGAGCGTACCAAAAAGGCCATAGAGACAAAGCTGTACGACTGTATGCTATCTTGGATGATCAAAGTAATTGATCCTTGGCTAGATCAACATTCTTTGACCTATTCAACATCAAAGGGCAAGCACCCCCTACTCATTAAAGACGTGTGCAGGTACTGTGACAACAGCAGGTAGGAAACCTACTGACTACCAAATTGAGTTCTTAGTCAGACAATTCTGCCTACCACTACCTACAAGCATCGAGTGTAATCAGATCCCAGACAACAGATTTGAAATACCTATGCCAGATGTGGCAATCCATCACGCTCACTTGAAATGCATAGCACACTTTCTACAGTAACTCGAACATCAGGTCCAGATAACCCTGCTGCTGGGGAGAGATATCCTACAGGTTCATAAAGTGAGACGTCATATCAATGGACTCCACAATGCTCCTTATGCCCAAAAGCTAGACCTAGAATGGGTCATAATAGGAAATGTATGCTTGGGGCGCATGCACGCCCCATCTTCTGTGACAAGCATGCTGACAAATACATTAGAGAAAGGACGCCCATCTCTGTTTCAACCTTGTAACAATGAATTCTGTGTCAGAGAGCTACCACACAGCATCCAACTGCCCAATCATTTAATAGACTTTACTCACGACAGCAGTATAGTGTCAGGAAGCTATGAGGATCAGTTCGGAAGAACAGTCTTCCAGAGAACTAAGCAAGACCACCAAGTGGCAATGTCGGTAGAGGACAAGTTGTTCTTAGAGGTAATGGACAAGAGACTTGTTAAAGATGAGACCAACAGCTAGGTCGCACCTCTCCCCTTCAGAACCCACAGACCACATCTACCGAACAACAGAAATCAAGCATTAAAACGTTTCTGTGTGGCCCAGCTGCGCTTGGTACACATGTTCCCAGGAGTATGCACAGAAAGGTAATCACAAATATCTGATAAGCACATAACACTTGACATTTTTCCTGGTTCCACCAGAGGGAGCCCTTGAGACAGCAGTGAGATAAAGACAAGCTAGCCAAAAGTTAGGAGTCGTTGGTGTTACCTCAGGGAGAGCAGACACGACATCTCTGTTCGGAGTTCTCAGGAGAAGCTGACATCCCCTGCTGCCTGTGCTCATATTAAGGTGTGTGTAGGATGACAGGCGAGTGGACAAAGGGAAAGAGTGACCGAGGTGATATAGCAACCATAGCTGCCTCCACTCTATACAACCGGACACCGGGTCCAAAGCTTGCTAGAACCTTCAAGGCTAGTGGGAGAAAACCGGAATCCCTGCTGGACTTCAGGTCGCAGAGGGGCCCTTCAGTGCTGATACGTAACCGGGGTTAGGAAGACGGGGTCTGGAAGGTACCGCTATAAAGACACCGTTCTGTCCACAAAAAGACCTCATCACAAGATCAGCCGGGCGTAGAAAGGAGAAGGAGTTAAACTTAGCTTCATGCTGGTTGGAAACTCACACATTAAGAAGTAAGGAGGCCTTAAACCTACACAGTGATTACCTGGATGTGCATCCTCCACCCTGAGCAGTTTCCCGGGACATACCTGCAACCATCACCAGTAAAGGTATGGAAAGAGACTGATTTGTGTGTGACTGCCTTATTACTTGCACCCCTGCATCGCCATTTATTCCTGAGGGATCCAGTCTCGCCTGTGGGAGACTTAACATCTTGCTGCCAAATAACAACCCCTCAGAAGATTAACCCTGCAGCGCTGGTCACCTTGATCAGAAACCACAGGTGGCGTCACGAACAATTCCTAAAATCCCCTGTAAATATCCCCCTTTGTATGAGCGCCCAGGGCAACGGACCGAGCTGTGCTACTTGTGACATTTCCCATAGACTTCAACGGGCTCGGTGCCGAGTACCCCATAACCCTGGTGTTATGCGACTCATTTTTGGCGTCACGAACAGGATAAGAAGCTCGCTATATGTGAGTCCTGTGTGCCTAATTGGACTGTGTTGCTGTTTTGTGATTTTGGCGCCAATTGTCCGCCATTGCCCGCCAAAGTACAGTGCTACAGCGCAAAGAGAAGGGGCGTACCTGCAGAAAGCGCGCGGAGTCCCGGACACGCCCCCAACGCTGACGCGGCGGCAGGTCCTGTGGAGAGCTTCAGAGTGCCGGCGACGCAGGTCCTTCCCCATCGCTGTGCCTGGCTGAGCTGCAGCCTTCAGGAGAAGGTAGGCCACGCTTAACTAGGGGGGCGCAGACACGTCGCAGCCACAAGCTGACAGCGCGGCCCAGAGCGACCGCTCCGGTGACTTACCCGCCGGCGCTGCAGCGCAGGATGGAATCGCTGGCCCCTCACCAGGTCCGGTGGCCCCGATAATACCGCTGACGCTCCCATACCTGCCTGGAGCAAAGTGGCTCCCTCAGTATAGCGGTAAGCCGGATACCCTGTCAGGGTTCAAGCGCAAAATATGCAGCATAATGGACATGTACCCTATGACAGAGAAGCAAAGAGCTGCAGTAGTATTAAGACAGTTGACTGGGGCTGCAGAAAGAGAAGTAGAGACTTGGACAGCTGCAGGCCAGGAATCAGTGCCTTCCATTTTCTTAAAGCTACAGACTATTTTTGAGGACCATACTGAAACAGATCTCCGGATGACGTTTTACCAATGCTCCCAGAGACCAGATGACAGTATTAGGGACTACGCCTGCCGATTACAGGGGGCCCTGTGAGCTCTCAAACAGGTTAACCCTATAAGTGCCATTAATGAAAGCAAAATGTTGAAGGAACAATTTGTACGGGGACTGAGGTCCCAAGCTGAAAGCAGGACTGTGCACTGGTGGTCCTTGGATCATCCAGACGTTACCTTTGATGCCCTAAAAGATATGGCTATAAAAGGACTGCGACCCCTGGAAAAGCCTGAGGTGGCAACCCAGTGTCACCCGGGTGAAGCCACTCTAAAGCCTGCAGCATCCACCTTTTCCCCGCTGGTGGGGGAAGCCAAAACGCAGGTGGTGCCCCCTACTGAGTTGGATTGTCTGCGCTCAGAAGTGCGTCAGCTGACTAAAAACCTGGCCGCTGTAATGAGTGCCCTGCAACTGCGGAAGGAAGAAGGAGGAAAGATCCTGCTAGCCGACTGCCCAGAGGATGTCCCTTGGATGAACCGGAGGAAAAGGAGGACGTCACCCCACCGGAGGAGGACAACGCCACCCCTAGGAGCGACCCCTGATCAGCACCATCCTCGCCGAGAGATCATCTGCTACCGTTGCAACGGAAAAGGTCATCTAGACCAACAGTGTCCTTTAAACGAGCAGATCCTGGGTCCGAGGGCCAACACCCAGGAATAGACTCATCAGGCCCCTCAGACTGGAACCGCAATCCCTGCCCTGCTGGATACTGGATCTCAGGTGACCATCATACCTGATGTCCTTTATAATAAGTTTTGGTCCATGGACAGTCTCCAGCCCCCGAGCCCTGACTTTACTGTGTATGCCTCTAATGGTCTCCCTGTTGATATACTAGGAGCCAAAAACGTGGACGTAAAGGTGGGCAGAGTGGAGCTGAAGGACCAGTGACTCTTAGTAGTAAAGACTGTAAATGAGGAAAATGGCTTAAATGTGGTTTTAGGTACTAACATTATTAGTAACTGTCTGGGAGAAGTTGTGTTTTTGCTCCAACAGCTCGCTGAAGTTGCCAAGCCAAAGCAAAAGGGAGTGATCCAGAGGGAGATCCGGGCCCTGATGTGCCAGCAGCAAGCGAAGCTGACAGATGGTGAAATTGGTAATGTATGGGTGACAGACCCGAACCCCATTGTGATACCCCCAATGAGTGAAATGCTAATATGGTGTAGAGCAGCAATAGGTCTGAGAGGACAGAACTACCAAGCAGTAGTAGAGCCCCATAGTTCAGAGCACATACCTACACTCTTGACTGCTAGAGGGGTAGTGGAAGTAAGAAATGGGAGAGTACCAGTACGTCTTCTCAACTGGGGAGAAGATGAAGTAAATTTACCACGTTATGCCACTGTTGCTAAATTACATACCGTAGATAACAACTCTATTCTCACGACCGAGTCCTTAGCCTCCTGCCAACCAGCGGAGGATAATGACCCAGCAACCCAGGTGTAGGATTGGTGTCAACAGCTCCATGTCGGGACAGACACCACTCCAGCCCACCAGAAACAGGGAGTACTACGGGTGGTACAGGAGTACGCACAGGTATTTAGCAAACACCCACTTGACTTTGGGACCATTAAGGGAGTACAACATCACATCCCTACAGGCAGCCATCCTCCTATCAAAGAGCGATTCAGGCCTATACCTCCAGCACACTACCAGAAAGCCAAGGAAATGTTGCGTGACATGAAGGAAGCAGGGGTGATAAGGGATAGTTGTAGTCCCTGGGCAGCACCTCTAGTCCTAGTTAAGAAAAAGGATGGAAGCATGAGAATGTGTGTAGATTACAGACAAGTAAATCGCATAACACATAAAGATGCATACCCTTCACCACGCATTGAGGAATCCTTAGCTGCTTTAAAAACTGCTAACTACTTTTCCACCCTCGACCTCACTAGTGGGTACTGGCAAGTAGCTGTGGCTGAGGAGGATCGAGAGAAGACGGCTTTCGCCACCCGATGGGACTCTGTGAGTTTGACAGAATGTCGTTTGGACTCAGCAGTGCCCCGGGAACGTTCCAGCGAGTGATGGAGAGATGCCTGGGACATCTCAACTTTGAAACCGTGTTGCTGTACCTGGACGACGTAATTGTGTACTCCAAGACGTATGAGGATCATCTGAAGCACCTGGCAGAGGTATTCGAGTCCTTGTCCAAGTACGGGATGAAACTGAAGCCTTCAAAGTGCCATCTGCTCAAACAAAAGGTACAGTACATATTGTCAGCTCAGAAGGAGTAGCGCCGGACCCCGAGAAGGTCACTGCCATCCAGAAATGGCCAGAACCAAGAAATCTCAACGAGGTGCGCCAGTTCCTGGGACTGACAGGTTACTACCGGAGGTTTGTAAAGAACTACACCAAGAAAGCAGCGCCTCTGCAGGACCACCTGGTAGAACAACCCCTCAAGAGCAGAAATCCTCCATTCCACTGGGGTAAAGAACAAGCTGAGGCGTTCAAAGAGATGAAGGAGATCCTGACAGGCGACGAGATCTTAGCCTATCCTGACTACAGCCAACCTTTCCTGCTGTATACTGATGCCAGCAACGAAGGATTGGGAGCTGTCCTCAGTCAGAAGCAAAATGGCCAAGAAAAAGTCATCGCATATGCAAGCAGGAAGCTCCGGCCGACCGAGAGAAACCCAGAGAACTATAGCAGCTTCAAGTTGGAGTTCCTGGCGCTGGTCTGGGCCATTACAGAAAGGTTCAAGCATTACCTAGCCTCTAGCAAGTTCACTGCGTACACAGACAATAACCCCTTGACACATCTTGAAACAGCCAAGCTGGGAGCCATGGAGCAACGTTGGATGGCTCGGCTGTCGAATTATCAATTTACAATCAAGTACAGGGCAGGCCGTAAGAACGCCAATGCTGACGCCTTGTCCAGAATGCCGCATGAATCCGACACGGAAGAGGAACTGGATGACCTAGAAGAAATTGAGCTACCTGCATTCCACAGAAATGGGATGATCCACGAGCAACGAGCCTACAGGAGGCAGCGTGGTAAGACGTTAAACCCTTTACTTCACCACAGCTGGAAGGAGACCCAGAACAGTGACCCGGTTGTCAGCCACATCAAGGAACTGATAACTCACGAAGGTTCCACCTTGGAGAAGGATGCGTCTCAACAAGCGAAGCAGCTGTGGAACGAGAGAAGCCGGCTGTTTATCTACCGAGAGAAGCTGTGCCGAAGGTACGTCAACCCCAGAACCCATGAGATGGTATGGCAGATAGTAGTGCCAAGAACAGACATCCAGATGGTGTTGGAAGCTTACCACAATCGAGCGGGGCACTTTGGCTGGAAGAAGCTGGAAACCCTGCTGAAGTGTCGTTTCTACTGGGTGGGAATGTGAAGTTCCATCGAGAAATGGTGTAAAAACTGTGCGTCCTGTAGCCTCCGAAGAAAAGACTACAGTAGCCAGAAAGCACCCTTGCAACCCATCAAGACGACTCGTCCCTTGGAGATCGTGGCCTTGGACCATGTCAAGTTGTCACCCAGCAGGTCAGGATACTCATATGCCCTGACGATGGTGGATCACTACTCCAGGTTCCTGGTGGTCGCCCCTGTCAAAGATCTGACAGCTGAAACAGCAGCAAAGACATTTCAGGCGTGTTTCTGCAGACCCCATGGATATCCAGAACAAGTGTTAACTGATCAAGGTCCTGCATTTGAAGCCGAACTGTTTAAGGAATTCTGTCACTTGTACGGGTGTAAGAAGATAAGAACCACACCGTACCACCCCCAAACCAATGGTCTCTGTGAGAAGATGAATCACATAGTCATTGACCTGCTGAAGACGGTACCACTTGAGGAGAGGAATCGGTGGCCAGACCTACTACCTGACCTGGTAGATCTGTACAATCACATACCGATGAGTTCCACCAACTGCACTCCAGCCTACTTATGCGAGCAAGACCAGGAAAGCTGCCCATGGATTTGGAACTTGGTGTTGTAGAACCAGAAGCTGATGTTACTACTGAAGATTGGGACACAAACAGACAGGAACAGTACAGGAGAGTACAAGCCTGCGTGGAAGATAGTCTCAATAAAGTAAGGGAAAAGCAAGAGCAGAACTACAACAAAAGTGCGCCAGCTAAACCTTTTATGCCTGGAGAAATTGTGTTAAAAAGAAAAAGAAGAATGCACAAATTGGATGATCAGTGGGAACAAGAGCCATATGTCGTGCAAAATTCCAAGTTTGACAACAGGAAAACCTGTACCATTAGCAAAGATGGAGGAAAGACGACCACCACGGTATCCAGAGACCACCTAAAACTGTGTCCAGACATGTTAAAACTTCCAGAGGAAGAACCTGTTATGGAAAAAGAGAAATCAGGTGAAGTCATACACACGGACCTAGGAGATTTTCCTGCAGATTGGCCTTGTATCGGAGATGCTGTGATTATTCCAGTACTTCAATTTTACCAACCACAAGAAGCGCTTCAACGTCCAGTTGAGCCAGTTGCTGCAGCAGAAGAAATAGTTCAAGAAGAACCTGCTCCTGTAGCATCTCCAGAAGTAGTATCTCAAAGAATGGAATCTCAAAATGTGGAACCTTCAGATGTTGGGTCTCAGGTAGAAGAATCCCCTGGCGGAGCAGAACCGCATCGCCCAGTCGCTAGTATGCTTGCCAGATCCCTAGAGAGGTGGAGGCGGATTTACAGTTTGCCGGCACGCAGCACAAATAGGCTAGATGCTACTATACCTGACACCACACCACGTAGGTCAGTACGCACAACGAAAGGAAGGTTACCTGTTAGGTACCAAGACTAGTCCTAGCAAACTAGTCTAGTATGACCCAGATAGGGTTTACTCAACTGTACAAAGTTATGAAGAAAATTGCATTTTATTGAGAATGTTACATGGTGATAATGTTTATATGCTAAAGTGGTTATGATAGAAATGTGATTGTTCTAGAAATGTTCTTATGCCAAGGACTGCGTGCTGAGGACTCTTGCAGCACAGAACTTTAGTTGTAAATAGTTAGCACTTCGGTGCCCCATCTTGGTTTTAAGCAAACCATTCTACCTCAGAAGAAAAACCCGTATGGTGTGGCCTTGAGTGAGGTTTGCAGCAAAGAAGTCCTGCAGCTCACCCAGGACCCACGTGGGAGGTTTTTGGTGCGGGTCCTCCACAAGAATATTGTATTTATTGTGAAAAGTATTTTGATATTTTTGTATTGCAACTTGTACACAATGTAACGTTAAAGTGTCCTTACCTCCTCAAGGGATGAGTTATGTTGTTGATGTTATTATAAAAATTGTTTTTTTTCTATTTCAGCCCGGGAGTGCTGACGATAACTAGGGGGGGATGTGTGGCCCAGCTGCGCTTGGTACACATGTTCCCAGGAGTATGCACAGAAAGGTAATCACAAATATCTGATAAGCACATAACACTTGACATTTTTCCTGGTTCCACCAGAGGGAGCCCTTGAGACAGCAGTGAGATAAAGACAAGCTAGCCAAAAGTTAGGAGTCATTGGTGTTACCTCAGGGAGAGCAGACACGACATCTCTGTTCGGAGCTCTCAGGAGAAGCTGACATCCCCTGCTGCCTGTGCTCATATTAAGGTGTGTGTAGGACGACAGGCGAGTGGACAAAGGGAAAGAGTGACCGAGGTGATATAGCAACCATAGCTGCCTCCACTCTATACAACCGGACACCGGGTCCAAAGCTTGCTAGAACCTTCAAGGCTAGTGGGAGAAAACCGGAATCCCTGCTGGACTTCAGGTCACAGAGGGGCCCTTCAGTGCTGATACGTAACCGGGGTTAGGAAGACGGGGGTCTGGAAGGTACCGCAATAAAGACACCGTTCTGTCCACAAAAAGACCTCATTACAAGATCAGCCGGGCGTAGAAAGGAGAAGGAGTTAAACTTAGCTTCATGCTGGTTGGAAACTCACACATTAAGAAGTAAGGAGGCCTTAAACCTACACAGTGATTACCTGGATGTGCATCCTCCACCCTGAGCAGCTTCCCGGGACATACCTGCAACCATCACCAGTAAAGGTATGGAAAGAGACTGATTTGTGTGTGACTGCCTTATTACTTGCACCCCTGCATCGCCATTTATTCCTGAGGGATCCAGTCTCGCCTGTGGGAGACTTAACATCTTGCTGCCAAATAACAACCCCTCAGAAGATTAACCCTGCAGCGCTGATCACCTTGATCAGAAACCACAGGTGGCGTCACGAACAATTCCTAAAATCCCCTGTAAATATCCCCCTTTGTATGAGCGCCGAGGGCAACGGACCGAGCTGTGCTACTTGTGACATTCCCCATAGACTTCAACGGGCTCGGTGCCGAGTACCCCATAACCCTGCTGTTGTGCGACTCATTTTTCCTCTCAAACATAATTTGCAAAAGAAACCAGAGATAAAAGATCACTTTTTCTCCTTCATGTCAAAGATTTTTGAGAATTATCATGCAGAGCTAGCTCCCACTCTCAAAGACTCTGAAGAATGCTGGTTCCTACCCATGTTTTGAGTATACCACCCTAAGAGACCACGCCAAATTAGAGTGGTGTTTGACTCCAGTGCTAAGTTTGATGATATCTCCCTGAATGATGTTCTACTGACAGGACCAGACCTCAATAACAAACTGCTGGGAGTACTTATGCGTTTCCGTAAGGATTCCATTGCCTTCATCGCTGACATCCAGCAAATGTTCCATTGTTTCCTTGTGAGAGAGAGAGACAGGAACTTCCTAAGATTCTTCTGGTATAGAGACAATGATCCTGCTAAAGAAGTCACAGAGTATCGCATGAGAGTGCACATCTTTGGCAACAGTCCTTCACCTGCAGTCGACATTTGGACTCAAAAGGTCGGCTCAAGAAGGAGAAACAGAATATGGATCAGATGTCAGACAATTCATAGAAAAAGACTTTTATGTTGATGACTATCTGAAAGCCATGCCTTCAAATGAGACTGCCATCAGTCGTCTCAGGAGAGCCCAAGAGATTCTTGCTTGCCCGAACCTCAGGCTTCACAAAATAGCCTCAAACAGCCAAGAACTCATGGAAGTATTCTCTTCACAAGACTTATGTAACAGTCTGAGAGACTTAGACTTGGGGTCAGAACCCGCACCAATGCAACGCAGCCTCAGGCTTCTCTGGAATCTACAGTCAGACACTTTCACCTTCCAGGTCAGCCAGGAAGAAAAGCCTTTCACACGTAGAGGTGTCCTGTCCACCATCAACAGTCTGTACGATCCCTTGGGTTTCACAGCTCCTGTTACTATACAAGGCAAAGCCTTACTAAGAGACTTAACTAAGGAAACATCTGACTGGGATGCACCTCTGCACCTCTAAAAGAATCCAGTGGGAAGGATGGAAGAACTCTTTAGTAGCCCTATCCAACCTGAACGTGCCAAGACCATACACCCCTGTGAAATACAGAGCCAAAAACTGTACGTAGTTGCAGATGCTTCTGTCAAAGCAATTGCCTCTGTCGCCTATCTCAAAACTGTAGACTCC
The DNA here is from genome assembly GCA_033576555.1 of Oophaga sylvatica. Taxonomy (NCBI): domain Eukaryota; kingdom Metazoa; phylum Chordata; class Amphibia; order Anura; family Dendrobatidae; genus Oophaga; species Oophaga sylvatica. Next base: position 436,005,659 of record JARQOD010000005.1, on the reverse strand, counting down.
AAATGTTAGAGCCACATTGGATTCGTTATGGGGAAGGCCAAACTTGCTCCACAGCCAGAGCACACTATACCCAGGTTAGAGCTTTGTGCTGCAGTCTTAGCCGTTGAGTTAGCAGAGTTCATCGCATCCGAGATGGATATCGACCTGACACAGGCCAAGTTCTACTCAGACAGCGAAGTAGTCCTTGGATATATCCACAATGAAACTAGGCGATTCTATGTTTATGTCAACAACAGAGTGCTACGAATTAGGAGATCAGTTCATCCAAAACAGTGGCATTACATACCCACAGACCAAAATCCTGCAGATCACGCAACTAGAGCAGTTGACGCAAGTCGACTAGGAAGCACAACATGGCTCTCAGGACCAAAACTATTGTACACTGAGGAACGGTTCTCAGACACCTTTGAACTAGTAGGAGAGGACTCAGATGCTGAAATCCACCCTCAGGTGTCTACACTTCATACAACGACCTCTGCTATCCAGCTTGAATCTCAAAGGTTTGGAAGTCACTTATTTGAGCCATTACCTGACTGACTCATATAGCTCACTCATTCAGGACCACCAGAGCTTGTGACACAGAAAAATGTAAAGGTTGGCATCTTTGTAAAAATACCTATGTTACCTCAGACTTGGAATTTTCCAGAAACCACATCATCTTCACTGTTCAAAGAGAAACCTACTTTGTAGAAATCCAATGTCTTATTAACAAAGCTCCAATACCAGAGAGCAGCGTATTGAGGAAACTTGACCCATTCATCGACAACAATGGCCTGCTGAGAGTAGGAGGCTGATTCAAGGAAGCTAAAATGGAGTTTGAGGAGAAATTCCCTCTTATCCTCCCTGGAAAATGTCATGTTGCCTACTTAATCGTACAACACTATCACAATCTGGTCAAGCACCAAGGAAGACTATTTACAGAAAGAGCCATCAGAACTGCTGGCCTGTGGATTGTCGGTGCAAAGAGACTCAGTAGTGTCATCTACAAATGCATTACCTGCCGTAAGCTTCATGGCTCAGCTCAAACCCAAAAGATGACTGACCTACCAGCAGATAGACTCAGCTCAGACCCTCCTTTTACCAGCGTTGGTTTCGATGAGTTTGGGCCTTGGTCGGTTGTTACACGCCATACGAGGGGTGGACAAGCCATTAGTAAACATTGGGCTGTCATGTTTACCTGTATGTCAATCAGAGCCGTCCACATAGAGCTCATTGAGTCCCTTGACACTTCAAGTTTCATCAATGCTTTAAGACGTTTTATTGCCATCCATGGTCCTATCAAGCACATACGTTCAGACAGAGGTACTAATTTCATTGGTGCAGCAAAAGAATTAGGAATGTCTTCGAATCTAGACTATAAGACTCTCGAGAGGTTCCTCAGTGACCAAAGTTGCACATGGTCATTCAACCCGCCTCACTCTTCACACATGGGTGGATCATGGGAACGAATGATTGGTCTAGTACGGAGAATTCTTGACTCCACTCTTCTTCAAGAAGGAGCAGCGAGGCTTACCCACGAAAGCCTAATCACATTCATGGCAGAAGCCACAGCTATAATCAATGCAAGACCCTTGGTTCCAGTCCCTAACGACCCTGAGGAGCACTTGTTATTGACTCCAGCTATTCTCCTTACCCAGAAAACAGGACTATCTGGTGCCCCTCCAGGAGGATTCGATGCCAATGACCTCTACAAGCGCCAATGGAGACAGGTGCAAAGTGTTGCAAATACTTTCTGTGACAGGTGGCGCAAACATTATTTGTCCACACTGCAGCCACGGACGAAGTGGCAATCCACTAGGCCTAATCTGGGCATTGGTGACCTTGTTCTTGTGAAAGGCTGCCAAGTTCACCGCAACTAATGGCCACTTGGTCTAGTGACTGCAACATTCCCGAGTAAGGATGGCAACGTCCGCAAAGTTGAACTGAGGATAGCCAATGGGAATGAACCGAAGACATTCGTCAGACCAGTATCTGAACTTTTCCGCCCCGGAAGAAGCCACATGGTGAAACGGTGCCCGTCGGGCGTCTAGGAGATCCTTACTGCTGTCCTCCCTCCTGTGATACAGCGTGCAGGCGCTTTGATGTAAGTAGGATTACATATCTTTATGATTCCCTTTTAAGATGTGGTGATTATACCTTAAGGGTATGCCACACTAAACGAGATCGCAAACGAGATCGCAAACGAGATTACTAAAACGTCACTATTTTGCGATCTCGTTAGCGACTTAGCTGTGTGTGGCATGTAGCAACTATGTGGCCCCTGCTGTGATCTCGAGTTCTGGACCGTTTTTTGATCGTTGGCGTCCCGCTGGTGAGCCTATATCGCTGTGTTTGGCACCTTTTGCGAACGACCTCGTTTGTGACGCATATGGGTTTAGCGTCACGGAATGGATCGCAATATCTGTAAGTTCTCTTTTGCGTCACAGAGAGGATCGCAGCAGTTGCAAAGCAGGCTAGCAGGACGCAGAGAGCAGGAGCGATGCTGGAAATTCCTATGAATCAGAAGCACTCAGTACATGCTAATGACAGATCCTAACGACCGCCAAAGTCGTTAAAGAGATCGCTGACCGCTGATGAGTCGTTTATGAGATCTCCTGTTTGGCAGCTACTAGCGACCTAAAAGAGATCTCACAAACAATCTCATTAGCTTGCGTCGTTATTGAGATCGCTAACGAGATCACTAAGTGTGGCAGTACCTTAAGTCTAATTACATCTATTTTCCCTGCACATTATCAGGCATTGCACTAATTACTTGTGGTTGAGTCACCATTTGTTGTATTCATTACTCCCACTTATATTGCTCATTTGTGAGTGTGATAGCAGCCTCCTGCACACTGCTGCATGGTAATGAAGGTGAAAACCTCTTTCCTTTTTCTGACTAACTAGGCTGCTAATTTTCTGAAAATAGTGACAAGTCTTCATTCACAAGTATGCACTGATATATAGCAGTCACTGGGTCTCCTTATCCTATTTTTTGTAAATTCCCTTTTTGTCTGTATTCACAAATTTTGGTTTTAATAATGTTAATAAAAATTATCTATTTTAAGCCATCACGTTTCTCCTCATCACTTCTTCTATGTGGCACCTACCACTATAGATTATGTTGAAATTGATGTTTTGAAGTGTCATTTGCCGTAATTACTTTAGGATTATGGAAATAATCAGTATCTGAACTGGTCTTATTGTTGCCTTCGGAGGAAAAGGATAGTGACATCTGTTGATGCCAGATGGGGAGTGTTCTGTCTCCGACATTAATTGTTTCTGAAGTTTGTTTTTCATAATTGGGTATATAGGAGTTTAACGATCTGCTGTGTTTTGGCTCCCTCTAGTGATCAGTGTCATATTCGCAGTCTTATATTTTGTTTCACTTTCAGTCTGCTTCATTCAGTGAGGACAGAACAATGACTATGGATTAAGCGCATAAGAATTAAAAGTTTGAAAATTGTGAAATTTTCAAAATGTTTACCAAATTTCTGGAAGTCATATCAAACAAATTTTATCACTATCATGAAGTACAATATCACACTGAAAACAAGTTCAGAATTAGTGGGATCGTTAAAGAGTTCCAGAGTTATTACTTCATAAAGTGACAGTGGCCTGATTTGAAAAATAAGGCTCAGTCATTAACCTGTTAACGACTAGCAGTATTTTTGGTTTTGCATTTTAATTTTTTGCTCCCCTTCTTCCTAGAGCCATAACTTTTTTATTTTTTGATCAAAGTGGCCATGTGAGGGCTTGTTTTTTGTGGGACAAGTTGTACTTTTGAATGATACCATTGGTTTCACCATGTTGTGTACTCGAAAAAAGGGAAAAAAATTCCAAGTGCAGTGAAATTGCAAAAAAAGTACAATCCCACAATTGTTTTGATATGAACTTTTGATTACCTGTTATTGCATAAAAAAAAAACACGTAATTCTGGTGTTTTGAATTTTTTTCTCGTTACGCCATTTTGCGATCGGGTTAATTCCTTTTTTATATTGATAGATCGAGCGATTCTGAATGTGGCATTACCAAATATGTGTATGTTTGATTTTTTTCTTATTGTTTTATTTTGATTGGGGCGAACGGGGGGTGATTTGAACTTTTATTTTTTTTATATTTTGAAAACATTTTTTTTTACTTTTTGCATGCTTCAATAGTCTCCATGGGAGACTAGAAGCTGAACTTGTCTGATCGGCTTTGCTACATACAGGCGATGAACAGATTGTCTATACTGTATGTAGCAGAATTACTCACATGCTATGAGCACCAACCACCGGGCGGCACTCATAACAATCCGGCTATGACAACCTTAGAGGTGTGCAGGAGACCTCTGGATGTCATGCCAACCCATCAGTGACCCACGATCATGTGACGGAGGTCACCGATGGGCGGGATTTCTGGCACACTTACCAGAAGCGCGAGTTAAATGCCGCTGTCAGAGTTTAACAGCGACATTTAATGGGTTAATAGCCATGGGTGGATCGCGATTCCACCCAAGGTTGTTAGCGGCACATGTCAGCTGCTCAAAACAGCTGACATGTGCGGGGAAATATGTGGGCCCAGCACCGGAGCCCACAACAAAGGGAGGGTGTCTGTCATCGGCGTACTATTATGCCTCATGTCGGAAAGGGGTTAAAGGGTTTTGTTTGTTTTTTCAATTTTTGTACCAAGCTCTGTTGTGTGAGTGTAATGGTTTCTTTATAGGCACATGTAATAAAGTTTTAGGGATAACTACCGTATTTTTCGGACCAAAAGACGCACTTTTTTCCCCCCAAAATCGGGGGAGAAATGAGGGTGCGTCTTATGATCGGAACGTACCTGTAAATGGGGTCCAGCGGCATCACAGGAACTCGGAGCTGGCGTCCGTGGAGCGGTAGTGCAGGAGCTGGGAGCCGCTGGCGGTGGAGCGGCACTGCGGGAGTCTCCAGCATGGCGGGAGCCGTTGGCGGTGGAGCAGGAGCCGCCGGCGGTGAAGGACTGCGAGACCGCCGGCGGTGGAGCAGGAGCTGCCGGCGGTGAAGCGAAAGCCGCCGGCGGTGGAGCTGCAGCCGCCGGCAGTGAAGAAAGCCTGCGAGAGTCGCCGGAGGTGGAGCAGGAGCCGCTGGCGGTGAAGGACTGCGAGAGCCGCCGGCAGTGGAGCAGGAGCTGCCGGCGGTGAAGCGAAAGCCGCCGGCGGTGAAGCTGAAGCCGCCGGCGGTGAAGAAAACCTGCGAGAGCCGCCGGCAGTGGAGCAGGAGCCGCTGGCGGTGAAGGACTGCGAGAGCCGCCGGCAGTGGAGCAGGAGCTGCCGGCGGTGAAGCGAAAGCCGCCGGCGGTGAAGCTGAAGCCGCCGGCGGTGAAGAAAACCTGCGAGAGCCGCCGGGGTGGAGCAGGAGCGCCGCCGGCGGTGAAGCGCAAGCCGCAGGCGGTGACGCTGAAGCCGCCGGCGGTGAAGAGGGCCTGCAGGAGCCGCCGGCGGTGGAGCAGGAGCCGCCGGCGGTGAAGCGGAAGCCGCCGGCGGTGACGCTGAAGCCGCCGGCGGTGAAGAAAGCCTGCAGGAGCCGCCGGCGGTGGAGCAGGAGCCGCCGGCGGTGACGCTAAAGCCGCCGGCGGTGAAGAAAGCCTGCAGGAGCCACCGGCGGTGGAGCAGGAGCCGCCGGCGGCGAAGCGGAAGCCGCCGGCGGTGACGCTGAAGCCGCCGGCGGTGAAGAAGGTCTGCGAGAGCCGCAGGCGGTAGAGCAGGAGCCGCCGGCGGTGAAGGGGAAGCCGCCGGCGGTGACGCTGATGCCGCCGGAGGTGAAGAAGGCCTGTGTGAGCCGCCGGCGGTGGAGCAGGAGACGTCGGCGGTGAAGATGGTCTGCGGGAAGCGGCAGACTCCACAGTGTGAGCCGCCGGCGGTGAAGTTGCACCTCCACTGTGTGAGCCGCCGCGCTGTTAATATAGTGCGGCCACACTAGACAAGAGGTACAGGAGGAAGTTCTCCCAGCTGGTACTTCCTGTCTAGCGTGGCCACAGAAGTGAGTGTAATCTGGATTAAAAGTTTAAAAACGGTGTCACCCCATTTTTGCTCTATGACACCGCCATCAGGGGCTTATCTACAGCATTCTGGAATGCTGTAGATAAGCCCCCAATGTCACCTGAAAGAAAAGAAAAATGAGTTACCGTATATTATACTCACGCAGGGCGTTCCGCCGTCCGGTCCGGAGGGAGTCGCGGTCCGGTTCGGCGCCTCCCATCTTGTAGCGAAGCCGGCCTCTTCTTTCCGTCCTATCGCGGCTCCTGCGCAGGCGCACTGATCTGCCCTGATGAGGGCAGAGCAGAGTACTGCAGTGCGCAGGCGCCAGGAAAGGTCAGAGAGGTCCAGCGCCTGCGCACTGCAGTACTCTGCTCTGCCCTCATCAGGGCAGATCAGTGCGCCTGCGCAGGAGCCGCGATGGGACGGAAAGAAGAGGCCGGCTTCACTACAAGATGGGAGGCCTCAGACCACGACGCCCATCGGACCAGACGGCAGACCGCCCCTGGGTGAGTATAATATACGGTAACTCGTTTTTCTTCTCTTTCAGGTGACATCGGGGGCTTATCTACAACATTACAGAATGTAAGATAAGCCCCTGATGGCGATGGCCGTATCTCGTAGTCCAAAAATGGGGTGACAGACTCCCTTTAAATATTTTACCACATTTTTTACTTCAAATAATTTTTTCCCTATTTTCCACCTCTAAAACCTGGGTGCGTCTTATAGTCCGGTGCGTCTTATAGTCCGAAAAATACGGTAGATTAAAAAGGGCTTCCTAAGAACATCAACTTGTTACCTATGGTCTGTCTTATTTCCTTCTCATTTCTACAAATGCATTTGATGTGCTGCTATTTATTACATGGAATATTAGTTAAGAATTTCCTATAGTGATTACTGGAGAAATGGATATAGATGTTAGTGTTCACTTCTCTGAAATAAGTTTTAGTGATTATAAGATTATCCTGATGGGAAATGTTCTAATCTAAAAAATTGATATAATTTTTATTGATAGTTGGTATAAATGTGATGCCCTATTGGTTGGAGTTGAGTTCTTCAACAAAGTGGGAAATTTCATTCATATCCATATGAACAACAGGTTGTCGATATACCTTTTATAAGTCATGATGCTTGCAAAGTTTTTCAATTGGTATATGTGGTGGTCATCAAAGGCCCCCATGAATATACAGTATTTGTAATGTACTTGTTTAACTTTGGGCTACCCTCAGCCCCATTGCGCCAACGCTTTTTAAATGGTAAATATGGTATTGGCAGGTCAAATAATTTTCTCCATGTTCCTTGATTCACTAATATTCTCCAGTTTGCACGCTGCAACTGCAAGGTTCAAGTCAGGTCACAGTTACTGGCACTGTAGCATCTTCCAGGACTTTTTCTGAAACAAAGTCATTTCGGACTTTGACAGCACCTTGGAATAGCAAAGGTGAGTAGGCTGGCAGGTACCTTAATACAGCACAGTTGAGAATGTGGACAGCAACTTGGAATAGCAGAATCAAGAAAGCTGGCAGGAACATTTATGAAACAGAGTTGAGCACATTGCAATTGGAGAGAAAAGTTGGTAGTTGGAGCTTGAGGCTGGATAGAGCATCTGAGTAGATAAAATCAAACACCTGGTTATAGGAGAGCAATGTGGGAAGTGTGACTTAACTATTGGAATGCATGTGGTAGCAACGTGCTCTACTACCTGAATAATCAGGCAGCACATAGCACCTGAGCAGGCCTTAGCAGGTCTTGAAAGTTGACATCATATATGCAAGCCGGTCTACCACAGTAAGCTGGCTCAAACTTTCCTGATAGAGCTCACTGTAGGAGAAGAAAAAAGCAGAGCTTAGTGTTGAAGCTGAGACTGGTCAATAATAAGTGTATTTACTAACATTTAAATATTAAAATGTTTAAGTTCTATAGTTCAAAGAAGTAAAAAAGTAAAAATTTAAATCTTTTATTATGGGTCACTGTTCTCCAATTACTCCTTATGAAAATGAAAAACTTGGACGTCAAAATTTTTTGGGAATTTTTTTTTTTTTAACTTAAATTAATGTTTTGTTAATTTCTGCGAAGTACCTGCAGGGTTGACAAAATTCCTGATAGCAGTTTTTACAGTAATACTTTGAGGAAAGCAGTTTTTAAAATGGTATCACTTTTTAAGGGTTTTCTATATATAGGCCACACAAAGTCCCCTCAAAAGTGAATAGGACTCTAAAAAAAACAGGTTTTGTAAATTTCCTTGACAAAAGTGAAATATTGCTGCTAAACTCTTAAAGTCTTCTAACAAAAATTCAATGTTTTGAAAATTGCTAATTTTTTCTCCATTTTCATCACATTTGAGATATTTTTATAAATAATCTCAAAATAGCCGAAATTCACAACTAAAAAATGTACAATGTGTCACGAAAATAAAGGCATTGCAATATTATTGCTACATAAATGACAAGTCAGATTTGAATGCCAAAACTGGCTTCATCACTAAGGGGTTAAAATTGTCTGTTTGTGTTGAATTTGGGGAAACCACGTGTTATATTAGTTGTATCGAGCAACACAAATTGCTCTTCATTGGTTTATTGAAACAGCATAGAATTTATAAATTTTTCTAATAAACCTAAGTTGCAATAGGGGACGAATAATTTTTGTTTTGCAACTCTATTTAGCCTAAAGGCTTCTACACTTCCACATTACAGATTTGCATTCCATGTTATTTATTATTAAAGAATTGGTTTATATATATTTAATTTTTTTATTCACTTTTCCATTTCATATGTGCATGGCGTTTTTCTTTTTCCAATATGTAGCATGTTCCAATGGCTGGCATACTTTTATAAACGTTCTATTTTTGCATAAATTCCCTGTGCCTATTCATTTAGTGTTTTATTATTCATATTTAAAAGGTAGCTATAATTTTGAAAAAGATTTTATTTATTATACAGTAGATGTTGCCTAATTTTGCTGATCAGTTGGGTTACAGTTCCTGAGACCCCAATCGATCGGTCAAAATATCACTCTGAAACAG